>CM048750.1:304959808-306159808 GCA_026315105.1 Locusta migratoria | reverse complement strand
GGCCCTTAGCTCACGAGCCACTCTCCAGGCGTGTGCCCTGCGCCAGGTGCAGGGAACTGGTAGTTCAACAGTCGAGAAAACAAGCCGAAAAACTGCGTCGCCAATCCGCGTGGACGTCCGGAAGTGTAAAGTCGTCTTCGGCGGTGATTGTGGCGCGCGGACAAGTGCGATTGGACGCACCGCGAGCAGCGAGGCGGCGGCGGCGCAGGTGATGGGGTTTAACGGCCGCGGCCATTCACGCCGGCGACACCATTGTGCGGGGTGCGGCGGAACCGATGCGCACAACAATGGCGCTCTTCACGGTGGCCGGCGCCCGATAGAGGCGGCTGCCCGACCTGATGGACTACACGCGGCTTTGTCGCCGCTGCAGTCGTGGGGCACCCCTGTCTAATGCCCGCGGGGGATATATGGGGCGGGCGAGGCGGCGACGGCTCCCAGCGAGGCGCCCGCACACACCTGCCGGCCTCGGGCGTCGGCAGGTGTTTGTGGGGAGGGCGCTCTGAGGCGCACCTGCGGCTACAACAAGTGCGCGCACATCAGCGCTTCTACATTCGTTTCGACACCCAGTTCCAGCTCTCAGAAAATATCTCTGATACACAGTACTGTAGTTGGACCGGTAGGGCCGCGGCGGAGCGGCCGAGCGCATTGAGGCTCTATGCTACGTTGCGTGAGTCCGTTCCACGTCAGGAGTCCGAATGCCCCCTCGGGCAGGGATATTTGTGCTGTCCTACATCTACATACATACTCCGCAATCCACTGTAAGGTGCGTGGCGGAGGGTACACTGTACCACTACTAGGCATTTCCTTTCCTATTCCACTTCCAAATTGAACGAGGAAAAAAAGAATGCCTATATGCCTCCGTACGAGCCCTAATTTCTTTTATCTTGTCTTTGTGATCACTATGCGAAATGTAAGTAGGCAGCAGCAAGATCGTACTACACTCAGCTTCAAATTCCGGCCCTCTAACTTTCCTCAACAGAATATCATGAAAAGAACGTCGTCTTTCGTCCAACGATCCCCAATTGAGTTGCCGGAGCATTTCCCTGACACTCGCGCATTGGTCGAACCTACCAGTAACAAACCTAGCTGCTCGCCTCTGAACTGCTTCTATGTCTTCCTTTAAACTGATCTGCTGCGGGTCTCAAAGACTTCAGCAATACTCAAGACGTGGTCGTACATCCATGGCTCGCAAGATGTCATGTGAGTAAAGTATAAGCTAGTTCATAAGTAGTTCGTAATTTAAGGACTGAAGACCCCGCCGTTAAGTCCCATAACCTTTACAAACATTGGAACATTTGGACCGGTAGGGCATACTTCCTAAAACTTCAAACTCGTTATAAACGTGTAACTTGCTGGCAGAATAATGTTGTGTGCCGGACCCGGGAATCGAACCTGGGATCTTTGCCTTTCACGGCCAAGCGCTCTACGATCTGAGCTATCCAGGCAAGCCTCACTGTCAGATCTCACAACGTCTGCCAATACCTCGACTCCTAATTTCCAAACTTCACTGAAGTTCTGCAAAACTTACTGGAATCGCAGTATTGGATGAAAGGACATAATGGAGACATGGCTTAGCAATAGCCTAAGTTATATTACCAAAATGAAACTTTCAATCTGCAGCGTATTCGAGTCCCGGTTAAAGCACATATTTTTAATCTGCCAGGAAGTTTCACATTAGCGCACACTCCGCTGCAGAGTGAAAATTTCTTTGGTTATAAACGTAACGCTTAAAATTTCTTCTTAAATCTGTAAACTGTCTAATGAATTTCAGAAAGCGAAATCGGAGATGATTATTTCTTCACTGCGGCGGTAGAATGACCGAGTATTCTAAGGCGTCTTGCTGCGGAGTGAACGGTTGGTTGCCGTCGGAGGTTCTAGTCCTCCTTCGGGCATGGCTGTGGGAGTAGTCTTTAGCACAAGTTAAAGTAGTTTCTATGCATAGGGACAGATAACAGTAGCTGTTAAGATACTGATTTACGAATATTAAAAAAGAAATTAAAAAAAAAAAAAAAAAAAAAAAAAAAAAAACATAAACTTATCTCGTAGTACAACTCGGTAATAATATATAAATGAATATTATTCCTTTTGATTAACGCTTCTTCAATCGGCGGGAAGTATAGCAAATGTTATACTATTGGCAACATTGTCAGCCTTCGTCCTTTTGCCGGTAAACGCTTCGTTGTATGTTATCAGAACCACGCTGTCTCATTGTCCAAACTGAGTCTGTTTCGTCCTATGTGATAATCATTTGTTTCGAAAGGTCTGGTGGGTCACAACTAGAACCATTTTCTCCAACTTCCGTGTTATCAATTGGAGGTTTTCGTTGGCAACAAAGCGTGGTGTAAAAGGTTTGAAATTATCAGAAGAATTAGGCAAAGATCTATAGTAAGACTGATCACATAGAAGATGTACGAAACCTGAGGAGAAATTGCGGAAAAAAAGATGTCAGAACGTATCAAAATTCAGAGTGGAGGGCTAATGATGGTGCGATGGCATTGCTATCCTTAGTCGTAGTTCTTTAAAAATTGAGCAGAGAGTATATACTAAAGGGAAACCAATGAAAATCAAAGTGAAGTGGCAGAAATGGGCTCCCGACAAACTTCGCATTAATATTAGGAAGCATGTAGCAAAGGAAATAAACATTTTCTGATACGTCTGTCAGTAGGAAGCAGAGAGAGAACAGGGGGAAAAAGGAGAAAGAAAAGGGTATACTTTGCTAAAGGTTGTCTCCTGGTATCAAATGATGCGTCGTTTCAAACAACTCAGAAAACTATGACTCAAAGAAAATGAAGCTAGTGGCAAACCTCATGCGAAGTAAGACAAGGTGCAGGTAACTAATAAAGGTGGTGCAGTTTAGCGTCACAAGCGTCAGGCGTTGCGGGCGATAAGATGACGCCAGCTCTAGGCGTCGCTTGCCGTCTTAACGTCATGAGAAGCCAACGTCGGCCCGGCCCTTAGTGAGAGGAGCGGGCGTGAACAGCGAATAAGGCAGACAGCTGCCATCCGGGAGTGGAATAAACATGAGGGGCCGCGTGGAACAGACACCCCAGCTCGTCCGGACGCTTGCCTCAGACACCTGCCCGCAAAGGCAAAGAAACTGGCCTTAGAAAGCCTAACAGCTCTCCGGTGTTAGTAAGAGTGTCCGGCGTGGTGTTTACGAAAAGGGAGTATTCGTTAAAGATTTAGATTCTAAATAGGTAAAAAGTGCGGGTGATGCAAGCAACTGAGTTCGCCAATTTATTGACATCTTGAACGAATTTTGTTGCACAATGACGAATTTGGAAAATCCTTACGTGTATTCCGTTAGGTAATGGCATCTTCAATGCAGAAGTTGGTTTTCGAGGGCCTCACGTGTTAGGCTTCCGACCAATAATTGTTCTTAGGACAATCTGTATCTTCTCTGACAACGGACATTATCGTACATGAGAATATTTTTTATAATTTCGTAATACGACGCTTGTGCTTTAATAATGATCAGGACACGACGTCGTGTAATATTGACAACAAACACATCAGTTTTCAATTCCTCAGCCCATTTTCGTCAGTCATCCTTTAGCACAAAGCTAATTATACATTCTGTGATTTACGAACTTCATTGTAAATGTAAAAATGCTGGCACAACATATTACGACAGAAAAAAAACTTTAGCCACGGTGGAGAGACCGAGCGCATTGAAGCGCTATGCTCCGATGCGCGACGCCGCTCCCCATCGAGGGTTAGAAGTTATGTTTCTTTTCCCTAAACATATAATTTTTTTGTGTTAATTTTCACAATTTTAATTTAATTATTACAGTAAATAATAGTGAAGTATAGCTATAACATCATTGTATTATGTTATGTGGTGAACAATTCATTAATGTAGATTCCGAAGTTTTTGAGAAAAAGGGGAAATAATACTGAAAAACTTCATTTTGAGAAACTTACGTTAAAAGAAAAAAAATTAATATACAGGTAAATGATACATAACAAATATGCTAGAGTCCTCCTGGATGGTAGTCCTCATATCCTCCTCCATCTTCTTCACACAGTGTTGCCCTCTGTATCTTTTGACATGCTGTTTATTGCAGTCTCTGCTCTTAAGATTCGCAGTTGATCCAAATAATCAAAGTTTTAGTGGTGTTGTAGCCTTTATGAATTCCAACATATTACAAAACCTGTAGTCTTCCAGACTATCCATCATTAAAAGAAAGAACAGCATCAAAAAGACTAAGTTCAAAGACTGACCTTCCAACAAACACATTCATTGATATCTTTAACCATAAACAATTGATAAAAATTGTTATTGCCTTTGAGACATTTATTCAACAGCTCTGGTTGGGCAAGACCCAGAAACACATGCTTCATGGCAAACAGCATATTGTATAGTTTTCTTGGAAGCACTTTGAGGAGTAGAAGGACTGTCACTATTTACGACAAAATTATCACGTCCTTCGGCGCTAACCAATCTTTTTATTGCCACCGCATTTGTTCTGTAGTATCTGTTTCCTTAGTTTCTTATTTTTAAACACTCCTTTTGGTTTAATCATGATGGAAACAATCACAGGAACCACAGAAACTTAAACGCGGCTAGTGGATAGCTGTTGTTGTACCGTTCAAAGGGTTTACTGTGTAGTACCGCTAGTGTTGGCAAGTTACGAAACGGGCAGTTCTGTACAAAACAAAAGAAACCACAGCCTTCTAGACTATATATTTCCAGAGAAAAAGTCAATTTGCGAACTGATGGAAAACAAAATTCTCAGAAATGTAAAAGCATGATTATTTTCAAATATATATTTAAATTAGTAAATAATCGAATATTTCCGTAAAACCGACATCAAATGAAGCGTAAACGTCCATATTTCCATAATTTGTACAAAAGTCAAACATGCCGGGCGCGGTGGCCGAGTGGTCTGCGGCGTGCCAGTCAGGGTCTACACGGCCGCTGCGGTTGGGGGTTCGAATCCCCCCTCGGGCATGGCTGTTTGTGCCGTCTTTAGTATAAGGTAGTTCATAAGTAGTTAGTACGTTTAGAGACTGATGACCCCGTAATTAAGTTCCATAGACTCTACACACATTTGAACATTGAAATTTGAAGTAAAAATAAATATTGTCAGTTTGAGCGGTACGACACTACTTAGAGACCGCGGCGGTGCGGCCGAGCGCATTAGGCGCTATGTCGCGATACGCGAGGCCGTTCCCAATCGGGGGTTCGAATCCCCCTTGCCTGCCGCGGTGGCCGAGGAGACTGAGGCGCTCCAGTCACGGTCTGCACGGTCACTACGGTCGGGGGTTCGAATCCCCCCTCGGGCATGGATATTTGTGCCGTCCTTAGTTGTAAGTAGTTCATAAGTAGTTTGTAAGTTTAGGGACTGATGACCCCGTAGTTAAGTCCCATAGACTCTACAAAAATTTGAATATTTTGAATCCCCTTAGGGCATGGATGTTTGTGCTGTCTAGAAGTAGTTTGTAGGATTAGGGATTGATGACCCCGCAGTTAAGTCCCATAAGCTTCAGAAACATTTGAATATCCCCTTAGAGAATACAAACACGAGTCATTAATCTTAAGAGTGTAGGTGATTCTGGAAACTTTGCGACGTCAGAAAATCGGGACGCTGATCACACACTTTCAGATATACGCTCCGTGTGCCGACCACGTTATCCTTGGCCCCTGCCGACAGTGGCGGGGTGCCACTGCAGCTAATGGCACCAGTGCCAATGCTTCTGGGCTTCCGCGCAGCTCCTGTGCTGTCGTCAGCGCTAGAGGTACAGCTAGAGGTAGACGAAGAGGTGGAGGTGGCGGTAGCCTGGCGTTTCGCAACGCTGCTCCGCTCGCCAAAGAATGCCGCTCGCCGTCGCGTCGTTATATAAACATGGTTTCGCGGTAGTACCTGCCCCAGGATCAAGGGCGAGGCTGCAATTACTCCAGAGGCTGCTGGGCTGGTGGCGGCAGGTGCGTAGTGCACGCCGGGGGCAAAAAACGTGGCGGGAAAAAATGCGTCAGTTACCATGGAGACGGCCGAGCCGAGTGCGGTGGCTGCGAAAGTGCAGATGTGACATCACGTGCAGACGGGTTTACTGCTCTGCCAGGACTCTAAAACAGATAATTTTATGGCGAGCGTCTACTGGAAATGCAATACTCCGCAAAAACTATTTTATTTTGCTTGTACGTAATGTGTGACTGTAATCCACCGTTTTAATGAAACTACGATATTACGAGATAGAACACTTACTTAACGGTCTTGTTTGGAGAATGCATCATCTTTCTACAAAGGTACAGACTTTTGCAGCGAATTCCTACTGCCTGAGAAGCAATAAAATTAAAGTGAAACCTTTCCGAACTTAAAAGGTAAAAGGTTACTCGTGGAGAGACAGAATCCCTTGGACAAAACTAAATATACCGGAACAAAACGAAATAATCTACATTGTACTAAGAACGTGCAGCTTGATAAGCATTGAAGCACAGCTTGCACGATGTACATCCGAAGTGAGAGGCCGCCCAGTCCGCCTTAGAATACACGACCATTCGGGCCTTACTTGCACACTTAGAGTACATTGCACATTTATATTTCTCCAGGTGAGGAGCTGAGACAACAAATAGCTTACATCAGTATTAAGTACATTAGTTACAAAATAAATATACAGCAAAATGGACATCACAACCTTCGATGCAGTCCATTGTTAAAGGTTCGGTAACATTATGCTCCAGGAAGAGCCAATGAAAGAGATAATAAGATGTAAAGTAAGATGAACAGTTGAAAGAACAGTAAAAAAAAAAAAAAAAATAAAATAAAATAAAAATAAAAAAGTAAAAAATAAAAAATAAAGCAATATTAAGATGAAAATTGAAATAAGTAATAAAAAAGAACAATGCAGCGAGCAGTAAATTTACGAAATTAAGTCAACTGAATTAATGTCTGATCCATGCAGCCAGGAAATTCCAGCGTCCGTCGCTTCATATAGGTCTGTTTCTGGTACTGGGTACGCTCGGATATTGCAGTTACATACGATACGGTCTATTTCCTGGCGCAAAGCACTACAGTCGCAGTGAGTACTGGCGATACGCCCCATTTGCATAGAAAATCCTGGCAGATTCCATGTGATGTTTGGCTCATGATAAACGCTTTCCATTTTTAGCAGTGAAAAACGAAACCTATAGGTCAGAGAGTTGTGAAGTTGTCAGTGCTGTAGTCCGTCCGCCATTGCTCAGTGATGCTGAAAGACATGTCTATAGTCGGCGTCAGATACGAAGGCGGTGCAGTTTTCAGCCGTTTTGCGCATCCCCCTCCATTACCGCGCTGACAGCCAATAACGTACATTCTGTAGGCGCGTGGCTGGCCGCGAGTTGCGTAATGTTTCTCCCGCAGGCACAACTTTTGGCTCTCGGCCGTTGCTCATCCCCTCTTCGCTTTCCCTATAGCTCTGCCACTATGCGCGGAAGCGCCTTCTTACATGACACCACGTATAGTAGTTGTTGCACTGAGGCTAGTTGGGGTTTCCTGAGCTTCAACATTTCCAGTGGCGCGACACTGAAACAAGTACCAATTCATCTACTATCACCCCGGTGGCATGTGCCGTCACAAATTAAAAGCAGCGTCGTCTTTCCAGGTGTTTTATTTTGGTCCACTTTAGGTTACGGTAGTAACACTAAAAGTGGGCCTTTGCGATCGTCTTTTGACAGCTCGCAATTTAAATGAAAATAACGGCTTAACTATTCATCTGACACGAAAATTGAATAACCTAATTTGTAGAGGGGAAAATGCTCTATAACTTTGCTCTCTTATGTGGTTTTTTTTTTTTTTTTTTTATTTTTTTTTTTTTTTTTTTTTTTTTTTTCATATCTCGTAGCGTTTCAAAGATATTTGCCAAAATAACGGCGATTTTGGGATGTATGTCTGTCTGTATGTCCGTCTGTCTGTCTGTCTGTCTGTTCCCTGTTTTTAAGACGAACCGTTCAACCGGTCAGCACCAAATTTTACAGACATGATTGTAGGCTGCCAGAGACCAGAATCTCCCTTTTTCAAATTTTTCGGACAAAAAATAAGGTAGTAATATCTAAAAAACCCATTTGTAATATAATTATAATTGCAAACGAACCGTTCATCTGATACGAAAATTGAATAACCTAATTGGTAGAGGAGAAAATTCTTTACAACGTAGCTCCCTTATGTTTTTTTTTCATATCTCGTATCGTTTGAGACATATTTGCAAAAATAACGGAGATTTGACACCTTCCATTGAATTAACGAAAACCAGCCGTTAGGAGATGTCACGTGACATTCCTCGTGGAGAACTCTCTGTGGCATATGCCATCTTGCGCGTATTTGATGATTTTCTTATTGTAACTTAGACGTTGTCATTTCAAAGCAATGGCGCACTAAAGTATTAACAAAAACACATCGTTCTTCGTACGATAAATGATAATCTAGTTTCTACAAATGCTATATTAGCATCAGTTAACAACGGCCATGAATAGTAAGAGATTATAGGACTCATCTTCTGATTGTTAGCCGTAGCCTAGTGGATACTGAAGAAATTGTTGACCGATACGACACGGAAACCTAGAACTTCGAGAAGACGAACTCTGAGCCCTGATGTCGCTTCGAAAGCACCGTACTGCGGAGATCGTACGGCACAACTGGATACACTCGTATATTTTATGGCATCGGGATAGAAGATACCACTTTCATTTACATATATGACGTAAATAGATAAGGGAAAAAAATTCTTTTAAAAAGCATTGAAGCCGACGCCGCAGAAGGCGATATTGGCGAGCGACAGGATGGGCTGTAAGGGGAGAAGGGAGACCAATTTTATAAAATAAATAAATAAATAAAAATAAAGAAAAAAAGTAAAAAAGTAAAAAAAAGTGGTTAAGGATTAAAAAAAGCGGTAAGAAACAAAAAAAAAAAAATGGAAAAAAATTAAGAAAGTGGTAAAAAAAGTGAACAAGGCGTTAGATTATGATGCCAAAGGTCGGTCGTTCGCAACCCGTCACTACTTAATTATTTTTTTTCCTAAAAGAGTTTCAGACACTCTTGTTAATGAATTTTCTTTTTATTATTTAGATTATTATTTTGGTCCAAAATGTTAGCAAAAACTTATAAAACTACAATTCTAAAGTGAGCCGTAAAACACGTTAGTGCGATTTTTTCTTCGGCAGAGTGTATTAGAAAGTGTGACAATTCGGTAGGCCGCAGTGGAGTAGCCGAGAATCTAAAGCACCTCGCTGCGGAGCACGCGGTTGCTCGCCGTGGTGGTTCGAGTCCTCCCTGGGACATAGGTGTGTGTGTCTGTCCTTAGGTTAGTTTACCTAGGTTTAAGTAGTTTGTAAGCTACGGACTGATGACCACGCAGTTTGGTCCGATAGATTTACAGACTATTTTTTTTTTTTTTTTTTTTTTAAATATGGGACTTAACTATGGGGTCATCAGTCCCTAAACTTACAAACTACTTATGAACTAACTAAGAGTAAGGACAGCACAAATATCCATGCCCGAGGGGGGATTCGAACCCCCGACCGTAGTGACCGTGCAGACCGTGACTGGAGCGCCTCAGTCCCCTCGGCCACTGCGGCCGGCGACATTTGAACAATTGGGCAGGTTGTGTCGAGCGACGAGAAACAGCCGGCAGACGTGGCGTGACCGCTGGGCTTCCAGACTCGGCCGTGCTGCCTGGCGCCCCACGCACCGCGCCGCCGCCCAGTAATTGTTATTGTTATTATTTGGTCGTCCCGGCGGTGGTTTTTGCCCCGGCCGGCCGTGGGAGCAGGTTTACGCTACCGGTGGGCGCGCCGCGTCCCAACACGTAATTATCCGCAGGTAGACGGGCTAATCCAGATCCCGGCGTGCGATACCTCCCGCTGATGAAAATGGAAGAGGTAGGGCGCGTGATGCGCGCGCAGCTGCCCGCCATCCATCTCGCCGGCCCGCCGCGCCGAGATTGGCCTCGCCTCGCCCCGCGGTCCCCCCGTCATTAACGGCTGCGGCTGCCGGCGACGCGGTCGGCCCAGGCGCCACCGCGGAGGGAGCACTAGCCAGAGCCACGCTCTCCCATCCCAGGCACTTCTCCACATTTCCCTCCAAAATTAATATTGTTGTCTTCAACAGTGATCCACATACTCACAGGTCCACGAATCTTTACTGATGCGAAACTCAATAGAATAAACATTCGTCCATTTTTACGAGTAATTTATTTGCGTACGAATTTCTGCTTCACATTGAAGACATCTTCAGGACTGTAAACAGCGGTTCCATCTCATTTTATTGGCCGGCCGCGGTGGCCGAGGGGACTGAGGCGCTCCAGTCACGGTCTGCACGGCTACTACGGTCGGGGGTTCGAATCCCCCCTCGGGCATGGATATTTGTGTCGTCCTTAGTATTAGTTAGTTCATAAGTAGTTTGTAAGTTTAGGGACTGATGACCCCGTAGTTAAGTCCCATAAGCTATACAAACATTTGATTTTTCATTTTATTGTACTAGGAGCCGAGAACTTCTCCTCCAAGTGAAGGAGTCACATGAATCCATAACACCACTTACACGGCCTTAGTACTGTAGAAGGAGACATAACCTCTGTTTTAGGGGTCTGAAGATGGCTTCGAAATGAAGTCGAAAGTGCTAGCTGAATAAATGTAATACATAAAAATTAACCCTTAAATGCATGGTGTTGCATATCTGCAACATCGGCTGCAATATTGTTTTATCAGCATCTAGTGGGAATTTTGTGAACTGACACGTGTTCAACAGAGTTTGTAGAAAGTGTCTGTGGTGTTTGTTGTGTTGAGGCGGGCTGCAGTTTGAACTTCTGTTAACATATTTTCTTGTGTTTAGTTTTCCAGATAAAGAGGCATTTGTGGAAGGAGGAAAAAAATCATCAACGTAAGACAGGTATTGGGAACCATATAAGCACAAAAATTAACTTATACTGTCCAACTTTAAAAATTATATAACACGTTTCTGTATGTTGCATTCCTCCTTTTGTTGGAAAACTAGCAATATAGGATTTCTTTTACTATTTTTGTCGTTGTCTGTACAACTTGGAAGACACAAAAATATTTTTTAATTAAAAAAAAAATCATTCATTTAAGGGTTAAAATTTGTTTGTTTGTCTTTTTGTTCGTATTTTATACACGCCCGTTCCGTACATCCGATTGCGATAAAACTTTGTCAACTCGTTGCTTGCACTTGCGCGAAGGTTACAGGCATAATAAAATAAACTTGGTGTCGTACATGACGGAGGGTTCTTTACAATTACTTAATTCGTTTCTTAGGCCTTCACGCTGAAATAGCTGGACGGATATTAATACAATTTGGAACAGAGGTAGGTTATACCCTGATAAATATATGAGCTACCTTTCGTAAGCTACCGTTATTGTGCGTGGCAGAGAGTACCTTACAATGTGTCAATATGTTTGCTACTATTTCATGCTGAAAGGGATGATCAGATTTGAAAGAATTTTGTAATGGAGATAGCTTATTAATACATGGACTGCCTTTCGTAAGCCACCGTGGGGTGCGTGGAGGATGGTACCTTACAACGCTGAAACGGATGGACGGAATTGAATGAAATGTGGAATTAAGATAGCTTATACCCCGAATTAATACATGGATCACCTTTCGTAAGCATCCATAAGTTTAATGGCGGGGGGTACGTTAAAAAAAATCCACATTTTTTAACTGGTCACAATGAAAGTCAACACATAAATCCTTGTTTTCATGAAGGAAATTATTATTATTTGAAAGCCAGTGGACTTCAGCATGGCGGAAGGTTCCTTGCGACTTTTGCACCGTTTGATCAGTACCCATCAAATTTGGTGCATTTAAGAATGTTTACATATATAGGAGGCAGAGGAGTAGATGAACAGAGAGAGGGTAGAGGAGGAGACTGACAGAGGGTAGAGGAGGAGAATGAGATATGGGAGATTGTGGAAGATAAGTGAAAGGAGATGAACAGAGAGGGGGAGGAGAAAATGGACAGAGAAAGAGACAGAAGCAGATGGAGGAGGAGCAGGTGACAGAGAGAAGGAAATGGAGATGGGCGAATGGAAGATGGGAAACCTCATATATTTTTGTTCGTAGTTTATGCGCTGATATACCGTTCATCTGACTGCTCTTACGCGAAGTTTATGGACATTCTACAGTTAACTTACAGTAGGTGGCGCGGGTTTCGTACTGATAAATGTATTTGAAGGGCCATTGAAATAGTGAGAATGTAACACAAACAAACAAATCAGCGTTTTATTGTGTCCTACTCATTTCGATGATAACACTTCTAAATTTCAAACGTTATTTGCACAATTATTTCTTCTGAGGCTGCAACGCGCCAGGTACCAGCTAGTTACTTATAAAAATATACGTCTGTTGGTTCCTTTCCGTTTCATATATCTTGACTAGCCGCAGTCCACATTAATGACGGTTCCAATAATATTTAGAGAGTGTTTGCATCCTGGGCATAACTTACGCTCTGGAATAACATAAAGACTACCGTTCGTAAGGCACCCTATGGGTAAAGGCTGAAGGTAACTTGCAATAGACATCGCACGTTTTCCAGAATAACATTTTCACTCTACAGCGGAGTGTGCGCTGATATGAAACTTCTGAACGTTTAAAACTGTCTCACAATTACTGCATACGTCTGTTTCACCTCGTGCTTATTATAGAAATCTATTAGTGGCAATGTGGGCGTTCCTACACCAAAACGTTTCTTGTGTATCTTTTGGGAAATCATGTAAGATGATATTCCTGCACAACAGCTGCAAACTATTGTACTTTTTTGGATATAAATTTGTATATATTTCACTTTTTAACTTTTATTCTAACTCATAGTAATTTGGCAAAATGCATATAAAGTTGCATGTTACCAAAAATTCCTTTCACACACTACGTTCCCAAAAATATTTGTTCAAATGATTGTAATTCTATGGGACCAAAGTACGTTGGTTATCAGTCCTTTGTCTTACAAACGACTTAAACTAAGTTAAACTAACCTGAGAACAACATACACGACCATGCCCGAGAGAGGATCGAACCTCTGAAGCAGAAGTCCTCGCGATCGGTAATGTAGCGCTCCAGACCGCTACCACATTCCTAATTTACCTCATTTATGTATTTGATTTTGTCAGGTTGGATTTGCTTCACTATTTATATATTACGGAAATATTAGTGAGAAGTACTCTGACTTGCTGTTTCACATTCAAATGGTTTATAATGTAAGATTCAGTATGAAGAATTTTAAATTCAATACATGGTTTAAAGTTGGTAAGACAAACACGATGGGCGGCTGTCGATGATTGCAAAGGTGCCAACTAGCGCTTTAGGTCGCCAAACTGCGAAACAGGTAAAATAAGCGTTCCAGTTCGGAGTTGCAAACTCTCGAAAAGCGTGCATGCGCAGTGGAGGCCTTTCAAACTGTCTGTAACTATCAGGAAGTATCGGCCTTTGGGCCACTCGAACGGTCCTATTGGTTAGTGGTTACTGCGGGCGAGGTGACGTGACGCAAGGTGACGGCGTGGCGGCGCTGGTGTCGCGGGAATGCAGCAGGTAGCGGCGCTCCCTACCTGCTGATTACGGCCGCCGGCGTTAATTACAGCAAAGGCTCCACAAAAACAGCGGCGTGGGCGCCACAACCCCACCCTCACACACCCTCTCCCTCTCCGGTAGCGGCCGACGTCGCCACCGACCTTCTGATCGTTACCTGCTACAAGCCACTCGTTACTCGTTACTCGTTACTTGGAACTATGTTCTCTTTTCTGGATTCTCGTTACCTGTTACTCCTTATTTCGTAACTCCAAGGATCATCCACAAAGTAAGTTCCATTTCTATTTGTATCCGTGGTAGCGCTACGTAGTTCTGAGCATGTGCGGCAATTACTCTGACTCAAGAAGAAGACATGCCGACGTTTGCCTTATAGTGCTTTTTTTATAATGTGAGTCGTAGTTGAAAATGCCGCCGCTTGTGAAATCAGATCTGTGATTTGTGTTCTAAATACAAAGAAAGTTAAACCAAAGAAAATTCATCAGCAAATCTGCGAGGTTTATAGACAAAATGCTATGAGTGATTCACTGATTAGAAGATGGGCCCGACTGTTTAATGAAGGACGTGATCAAATGGACGATGAAGTTAACTCCCGTCTGTGGTTACTGACGTGTCCGAAAGAACAACCACCACTTATACAATATGCCGGTGACGGGCAATGAACCTTTTTTCAGTGCAAAGGCACTCCTAGATCCTCACTCGTTTTGTAAATCAGGTTACAACAAGTACGAGTTTGAGTTCTAGTGGTAAATCTGAAAATGTGTATCTGACGGGAGGCGTCCTTGAGTAATTCCGTGCAGGTGTGGTGATCGCTGTGTCCCCAGTAGTGTATGGATCAGCGCAACTCCCAAGAATTCCCGGCATGGCACTTGACTGGCTCCGTGGCTTAGCGCGCATGGTCAGTGGGCTGAACGCCCTCTGTAATAAAAAAGGTGAGCCAACAATTCACCAACAACAAAGAACAAACACGTTTAGCGACCACAGAAACAGAACTATCCATAGAAAAAAAAAAAAAGAAAAAAAAAAAGAAAAGAAAAAAAAGTAACAGGAGACCCGGGTTCGATTCCCGGATCGGTACACATTTTCGCCTTTACCCATTCGAAGTTAATGTCATATATTCCGTTAATATGATAAGATACTTCTTTCGCTGTGTAGCCACGGCGGAGTGCCGAAGCGCATATAGCCGCTATGCTCCGATGCGTGAGGCCGTTTCCCGTCGGGAGTTCGAATCCCCCCTCGGGCATGCATTTTTGTGCAATCTTTAGTATAAGTTAGGGACTGATGACCGAGCAGTTAAGTCCCATTAGCTTAATACACAATTAAGCATTTTCGCTGTGAACAATACTTAATAGGTGTGTTAGACTGTGATAGTACTGCAGCTTAGTTGACTGCGTAGCTGACTACAGTAGAGAGGGCCCAGTTTCGATTCCCGACATGGGACTGCGTGTTATAATTCTCCTCATCAAAATCACCATCATAGACACGCAAGTTACCAACGTTTCGTCTAATAAAAACATAGCTCTAAGCGGTCGAACAATCCCAGATGGGACACCCGGCGTAAAATGCCATCCGATCATTTGATTTCACTTCAATGTGAGACCCCTGGAGCAAGGCGTTTTTCAACGGTGTAGTATCACCATCACAGACGCGCACGTTGGTGACGTGGCTTCAAATAAAAACACTTGCACTAGGCGGCCGAGCAGTCCCAGATGGGACCCGGCGTAAAATGCCACACCATCATTTGATTTCATTTTAGTGTGAGTCACCGGAACAGGTCATTTTTCTCTGGTTTAATGGCACCATCATAGACGAGCAGATCACTGACGCAGTGTCAAATAGAAACACTGTCACTAGGCGGCCAGACAGTCCCAGATGGAACCTGGCGTAAAATGCCACACCACCATTTGATTTCAGTACAGTATGAACCCCTGTTTTTCTCTAGAATAGTGGCACCATGATAGACGCGCAGGTCGGTGACGCAGCGTCGAATAAAAACGCACTGGGCAGTCGGACCTTCCCAGGTGGGACCCGGCGTACAACGTCACACCATCATTTGATTTCATTTCAGTATGAGCCCCTGGAGCAGGGAGTTTTTCTCTAGTACTGTGGCACCATGACAGACGCGCAGGTCGGTGACGCGGCATGAAATAAAAACGCACTAGGCGACCGGACCCTTCCAGATGGGACACGGCGTAAAATGCCATCATTTAATTTCATTTCTGTATGAGCCGCTGGAGCAGGGCGTTTTTCTCCGGTGTAGTGGCACCATCATAGACGCGCAGGTCTGCGACGCTTCGTCAAATAAAACGTACTAGGCGACCGGACCCTCCCAGATGGGACCTGGCGTAAAATGCCACACCATCGTTTGATTTCATTTCAGTGTGAGCCCCTGGAGCAGGGCGTTTTTCTCCGGTGTAGTGGCACTATCATAGACGCACAGGTCGGTGACGTGGCTTGAAATAAAAACGCACTAGGCGGCCAGACGGACCCAGATGGGGCCCAGCGTAAAATGCCACACCATCATTTGATTTCAGTGTGAGCCCCTGGAGCAGGTCGTTTTTTCTGGTGTAGTGGCACCATCAATGACGCACAGGTCGGTGACGCGGCAGGAAATAAAAAACGCACTAGGCGGCCAGACTGTCTCAGATGGGACCCAGCGTAAAATGCCACACCATCATTTGATATCAGTGTGAGCCCCTGGAGCAGGTCGTTTTTCTCTAGTATAGTGGCACCATGATAGACGCGCTGGTCGGTGACGCGGCGTCGAATGAAAACGCACTGGGCGGCCGGACCTTCCCAGATGGGACCCGGCGTACAACGTCACACCATTATTTGATTTCATTTCAGTATGAGCCCCTGGAGCAGGGAGTTTTTCTCTAGTATAGTGGCATCATGATAGACACGCAGGTTCGTGACGCGACGTCAAATAAAACGCACTAGGTAGCCGGAAAGTCCAAGATGGGACCCGGCGTAAAATGCCATAACATCATTTGACTTCAGTGTCATCCCCTGGAGCAGGGCGTTTTTCTCTTGTGTAGTGGAACCATCATAGACGCGCAGGTCGGTGACGCGGCATGAAATAAAATCGCACTAGGCGGCCAGACAGTCCCAGATGGGACCCAGCATAAAATGCCACACCATCATTTGACTTTATTGTGAGCCCCTGGAGCAGGGCGTTTTTCTCTGGTGTAGTGGCACCATCGTAGACGCGCAGGTCAGTGACGCGGCGTCGAATAAAAACGCACTGGGCGGCCGGACCTACCCCGATGGGACCCGGCGTACAACGCCACACCATCATTTGATTTCATTTCAGTATGAGCCCCTGGAGCAGGGAGTTTTTCTCTAGTATAGGGGCACTATGATAGACGCGCAGGTCGGTGACGCGGCGTCAAATAAAACGCACTAGGCAGCCGGAAAGTCCAAGATGGGATCCAGCGTAAAAGGCCACACTATCACTTGTTTTCAGTGTGAGCCCCTGGAGCAGGGCGTTTTTCTCTGATGTAGTGGCAGCACTGGCAGCGAGGTGGCCGCGCCGCCGGACCACACGGCTGGCGCTGACGGCCGGCAGCCCCCACCGCCGCCGCCGCCGCCTCGGCCGCCCCCGGCGCAGGCCGGCACTCAGCTCACGTCGCCGTAATCACCGCAATTATTGGGGGCCGCCATTAGGCGGCATTAGGCGATCACATCGCGGCCGCGCGGCCTACCGGTATTGGGACCGGCGCGGCGGCTGACAGGGACCGCGGACCGCAGAGACCGAGGCGCGCGCCCGCGGCCGACGCAAATGCTCGCCCGTGATTGCCTCCCGTTTTGTTTATACAGCTCGCGCTGATATATCACGGATAATCGCGGCCATTGGGACGATACTGGACCGCTCGGCGAAATACGATATTTGATTCTGTGTTTCTATTCACCGGACGTTGGTCGGAATGTTGGCCCATATCGCTCTGCATCTACATAAACGCGATGCAGCCCGCGTGCCTTGTCCACCGGGGGCTACACATAACGTACCATTACTGTCTCCCCGTCCCCACTTCTTGAACCTCCTTCTACTCCTTCATCTCTTCTCCCACCACTTCATTTCTTCCTTCCTACTTCAACCCCCTCCTCCCCCTGCAATTTCAGGACTTGTTTCCATTCGTTGCCGATGAAAAAAAGGAATCTTGTCGTTAAACGTACACAAAGGATACAATTCAGTACGGAATTTTATTGTACAATACGTCCGATTTAATAAGAAGGGAGGGTAATGCACTTATCATGATACTACCGCACTTATAAATTTTAGTGGAATTATTTCTGCAAAATACGAGGGAAGGAACTTAACTCTTTAATGCATTACTTTTTATTTCATGCTATAAAAACTATCACGATTAACGTATAGTGCGTATATACCTTACGATTATTATGCACTACTGGCTACAAAAAGTTCATGACTTTTTATTTGAAGCTATGAAAACTACCACGATTAACGTATAGTGCGTATATACCTTAAGATTATTATGCACTACTGGCTACAAAATGTTCATAGCTGGTCATGTATATAGGGCTTCCATGATGTACCCCATGCAGTAAATATCACTCTCATGCCTTTAATCTATCAAAAATGTAACTCATAATGCAACATTAGCACGTGATTGAGTACTTTAATATGGCAAAGGAGGAATACTAAAGTAAACAAACGCACATGTTAGAAGTAACTGTCGAACTGATTCAGTAGCAACAATTTATTATTTCTAGGACGAACTACTTGCATATGTAACACTATGCAGACAAGCAGCTACAAATGAATTTGTGATAAAATGTTGATCAGTTTGAGAGATAATGGAAAAAATAAGGTATGTAGCTGATCAGCTACAATATGCATTAAAGGGTTAAACAGTGCTCAAATGTGCAAATGTTTGTAAATCTATAGGACCAAAGTGCGTGGTCATCAGTCCGTAGCTTACAAACTACTTAAACCTACGTAAACTAACCCAAGGACAAACACACACACCCATGTCCCAGGGAGGACTCGAACCTCCACGGCGAGCAACCTCGTGCTCCGCAGCGAGACGCTTTAGACCGCTCGGTTACTCCACCGCGGCGTTAAACAGTGGCAAATATTTATTCACAGCCAATACAAAACCGTTACCTGTTCTCCCTGATACTTTCCTTCAAAGCAGTCACCAGCGTTGTGTAGAAACCGTTACCAGTGATGTTGTACGGGCAGAATACCGTTAGCAAAGCCTGTTCTGTTGATGGTGCGAATGGAGCGGTCTACTGCCTGTCGAATCTCTGGAACAATTCGGAAGCGAATGCTACGAAGTGGTTCCCTCATCTTCAGAATCAAATCAAAGTCATATGGACTTAAGTCCGGGCAGTATGATCGGTAGTACAGTACTTCCTAGTTCCATCGACCGAACACAGCTGCCACAGCTTGCGCTGTATTCGCCCGCGCATTGTCGTGCAAAATGATGGGTGACTTGCGCTGAAGGTGTTGCCGCTTCTTTCGCAAAAATGGTCACAAGTGATTCTCCAAGAGCGAAATCGAAATGAGATACTGTGCATTGACGGTCTGTCGTGGAGGAACATAGTGACACCGTTATGTTAGAACGCTCGTTCACAAGTGACAGAGATTCCGTCGACTGCTCACGCCGGTGACGTCGGACGGGGGAGTCCATTTGCTCGGAGGTAAGGTAGGTAAGTCAACAACGTGCATTATCAGCAACAGTAGTAGATTTAATTGGATAGTTTATCCACAACAGTGTTGCCACTATTTAATTTCCAACCCTTGTACCTAAAATTATCTTCCGCTGCAGGCTTTTCAGCGTTTCCCTCAAAATTTTGGGGGCCGGCGGGGAACGGGGGAGGGACGAGCTCATTCTTTTGTATCGATCGAGGTGGCACAGTCGTAACACATTTGTTTCGTTTTCGGAAGGAAGGTGGTTCAAATCCGCCTTCTGTCATTCATGTCTTCGTTTCCCATCATTGTTCTTAATCACTCCACGCAGATACCACGATGGTTCTCTTTAAAAGTACATGGCCGATTTCCTTCATCGTCCTTCCCCGAAAAAACTGGGCGACAATTCGTTTTCCGATGTCGCTCTTAATGGGACGTCAAACACTAAGCTTCCTTCCATCCTTTTCAGTCTTCTGACTCGTTAGGTATCCCTTGCAAGGTCGGGCCCGATTTTTTTTTTTTTTAGATTTACAGGACGTTATGCAACTGAAATTATATTCACAAAATTTATCCCCATTCTCATCATTGGCTTTAACGGAGACACTGGCGATCAAGTACTACTTATCCTCTTTAAACTGATACGATGTAGGACTGGCGACCTAGTACTACTTATCCTCTTTAAAATGATATGATGCCGCAAATCCTTTCCTCTTCATCCCGAAGCAGCACTCGCATCAATCATCTTTAGTTGTACGACATGGTTCCCCTCCACCTACAATTGTTAGCAATCAACGTATTCCTTGTCACCGTGCATCTTCTTTCTTTCACTGTTTCCCACAAGTCTCTGTCGATTCCATGGAGATCCTCTTCATTCTTCAGGTAGCGTAGTTTGTGACTGCGAAATATGTGAAAATCAACGCCTCAAGAAAAGGGATGCTTTCTTCAAGACTCCCCACTCCTTTTCCCTTCCCTTGTGCCCTTCGCGCAGATTTTGAATGGCACTGTGTCCGAAATGCTTTCCTGAGGCGAAAACACCGCGTCATTTCAACAGTGCTCATCGTGGTTCTGACCTCCAGCCCAGTTTCCGCAAATGGAGAGGAATAAGGGAAATGTTTACGCACCAATACTAAGTCAAGATATCTAAATGTCACATGTTACCAGTGACATTCTAGCGTATAGTTGTTGGATTTCGTGTTGCTTTAATAGCAGCCAAGACGAATCGAGATAAGAGGCTGAAAAAGGAAACTTAGACTAGCATTCTCTTAAGAATAGGTTGTAAATTACTGCACACAATGTCACTTTTTTTCTCTGCGTATCCGATTAGATCGTACCTTGAACTTTTCTTATTAAGCCGTCTGATGACTGTAAAGCTACAACAGTTTTATTTCTTTCTGTGGCGATGAAGTCATACAGGCTTACCGTGACCGTAACAGTGACAGAATAACATGATGAAATAAATAAAGCTGACAGAGGGACAGAAAGACAAGGACACAACAGTGATACTTACGAAAAACAGAGGTACCGTACATATGCAGCCAAAGTAACCAGTCCGAAAATTAGGTATGGGATTATCGTAAACCGCACAAATCGAGATACAGTTTGGTGCAAATAAAAAAGTCCCTGGTTATAAGATATGGCAGTCAGCCGTAAGGTCGGACGAAAAGAAACGCTGTTACTTCCAACAGGATCGAACAACTGCCCATTCAGTCGGCCGAAACTTGGAGGACTTTTCACAGTCTTATACATCCACATAAATACCCTGCTAATCGTAATGAAGTGCGTGGCAGAGAGTTCATCGAACCGTTTTGATGATATTTCTCTACCGTTCATTCTATAACAGCGCGCAGGAAAAGGAACAGTTCAGACTTTTTCTTTTCGGTCTGATTTCTTTTATTTTAATATGTTCATCATGTCTCCCTATGTAGGTGAGGGCTAAAAAGTGTTTGCCTTCGCAAAGAGAAATTTGGTGAAAAAATTTTCGCAAATGAATTTCGCCGCTACGAAAAACGCCTTACTTTTAATGATTTCCACCCCAAATAGTGCATCATTTTCATGACACTGTATCGCAAAAATACATATCAAGCTGCCCATCTTTGAACTCTTTCTATATACTCCGTCAGTCCAACTTGGTAGGGATCCAACAAAGCACAGAAATACTCCAAACTACGACGCACAAGAATAGTGTAGAATTTTATTTTTATTGTTATTTTTGTATGTAAGTGTTTCATCTTTTATGTGCACTTCGTTTTTTGGATCGTCTTCCCTACAATATTTTCTGTTTATTCTGTCCAATAAAAGTGGTTCGTAATTGTTATTCTTCGATAATTAGTTGAATTAACGGGATGTAGGTTCAACTGATTTATCGTGAAAATCAAGTTCAAAGGATTTCTTTTAGTGCTCATATGGATGACTTCACACTTATCATTATTTAGGGTCAATTACCAATTTTTGCACCATGCAGATATCTAATCTGAAGCATTTTTCAGTTGATTTCGATCTAATGGAGGCTTT
This sequence comes from Locusta migratoria, assembly GCA_026315105.1. NCBI lineage: Eukaryota > Metazoa > Arthropoda > Insecta > Orthoptera > Acrididae > Locusta > Locusta migratoria. Next base: position 306,138,133 of record CM048750.1, on the reverse strand, counting down.
ACAAATCGATAATTAAGTGAATCATCCATGAACAACAGTCTAAGAGAGCTGCTCGCATTGTCTCATAAAATTACAGTGTAGGTCATAAAACACTCCCCTGAGGGACACCAAATGTCACATCTGTTGTACTCGATGACTTTCCGTCAATTACAGCATACTGTGTTAATTCTGATAGGAACTATGGCGATATTCCATCAACAATCAATTTGATTAGAAGACGCTTCTGAGGTACAGTGTCAAAAGAGTTAAGGAAATCTAAGAATGTGTAATCTATTTGAAATCCCTTCACGTCTGACAGAGCTATTAGCAGGGCCCAGACGTATCTGAATGCCTCATAAATTTGGATACTGCAAGATTCGACAAGTCGCCCAAATGGACAGACACCGTGAGACCACTTTTCAAACTCTGTCACGTACAGATAAAGCTGTCTCGCTCTATTACGCCGTATTTCTTTTTCCTTGGCACACACTGAAAGATACTTTCTTGCGTAGTAACAAGAAAAGCAGCATTCTGATGGCAGCACTACCTGTCATAGAGAATTGCAACTGTAATCATTTACATACCTGCTTAAAATGTATATACATACGAAGTTTCGAATTGCATCGAGAAACGAGTTCCGATGACCGATAAGGAAAAATAAATATTATTTTTGAATATTTACTCGGATTGAGTGGCTTCTTCTCAACTCAGTCACCACTATTCTTGAGGCCTTCATCGTAACGGTTCACCAACAATTTTAGTGCCATGCATAGGAATCTGCTGCCAATGTTCGGAGGCACGAAGACATTTTACACCCAAGCTTGATTTTCTATCACAAAGGACACGTTATGTTGAAATTGACGAAAAGTGATTGAGGAGAACAAAAGTGTTATCTGGCGTTCCCCAGGAAAGATTTTATAGGGCCCCTGCTGTTTCTTATTTCTATGGACGATTTAGGAGAGCATCTGAGTAGCTCTCTTAGACTGTTCGCGGAAGATGCTCTCATTTTTCCGGTGAGTAAGTCACTCAAAGATCAAAAGCAAATGGAAAATGATATAGATAAGATATCAACGTGGTTCAAAATATGGCAATTGCCCCATAATAATGAAAAGTGTGAAGTTGTCCATATGACCAATAAAAGAAATCCCTTAATCTTCATTTACACGATAAATCAGTCAAAACAACAGGCCGTCAATTCAACTGAATACCTGAGAGGAACAATTACGAACAACTTAAATTGGAAAGAGCACATAGAAAATATTGTAGGGAAAGCGAACCAAAGACTTCGTTTCGTTGGCAGAACACAGATGCTACAGTTCTACTAAAGAAACTACCTACACCACATTTGTGCGTCCTACTTTGGAGTATTGTTGCGCATTGTGGCATCCCCATCAAGTGGGACTGACAGACGATTTAGGGAATAGACAAGGGCAGTTCTTTTTGTATGATAACGATATACGAGGGAGACTGTCACGGAAATGATGCACTATTTGGGTTGGAAATAATTAAAAAAAAGGCTTTATTTGTTGCTACGAGATCTATTTGCGAAACGTATTTCACCATCTTTCTCTTCCGAATGCGAACATAATTTGTTAGCACCCACCTACATAGCAAGATATGATCATCAAAATAAAATAAGAGAAATGAGGTCGGAAAAGGAAAGACTTAGGTGTTCCTTTTTCTCGCGATCATTAGAAAATGGAACTCTAGAGTAATATCATAAATGCGGTTGGATGAATTCTTTGCCTTGCACTTCAATGTGACTTCTAGAGTATTTATGTAGATGTATGTTCATGATGGCCAAGTGGCACCGTTGGCTAGAACATACTACCGATCGTGTTCGGCCTGCCCTGGTGCAACTCTTTTTTTAGGTGACACCACTAGTGCGACCTGTGGTCTTTGATGATGAAATGATTATAATAATAATTTCGTGTGGCCTGGTGGAAGTCTTTCAATTGTACGCCTAGCCTACCCAGTTATCCATCCGGGTAAAGGGGACCTACAGCTTAACGTGGAATCCGAACCACGTGTCGTTTCTGGCGACTCCTCATATCGTTGAGAGGTGAAGGATGGGTTAAAGTGCAGACTGAAAAAATCCAAGGTCCGACCGGGTTTTGAACCCGCGACACTTCGGTTTCCAGTCGAGCACGTTATCCCACGACCACGGGCCCGACATGAAATGATTATGAGGACAGGTCAATACCCAGTTCCCGAACGGAAAGAGTTTCCGACCGGACCGAGAATGTAATGCAAGTCCTCTTGCGTGGGCGCCAAACACTTTTCTTCGGAGACAGACATTCATCATTGATATCGGTCACAAGCCGTCGTCAGTACCATTTTGACAAACATTTGTGTGTTTCAGGTCAAGATGACGGTGTTACACAAGAAATAGTTAAGAGAATTATTAAAAAGTCGGAGCCGTACCGTTGTTCCGCCGGTACAGTTACCTTAATAGGGATTTGAGTGTTGTGCAGGCATCTGGCCGCAGGGTACATTCGGCAAGCGCGCCGTTGCGATCTCGATAAGGTCGGGCAGAGGACTGCTGTCCAAACAGGGCGCGCGCTGCACAGTAGCAGCGGGCGCGTGGGCGGCAGACGAGCATTTAATGAGGCGCAGAGCGCATGCGCACATCCGTCTCCCGCGGCCCCAATAGGCGTGACGTCACGCCGCAGGGGCACACATCCATCATGCGCGCGCCACCGCCGCCGCCGCCACCGCCCTGCTCCCATTCGTCTCGCATCGCGGACGATACCGTAGCGAGCGTTAGCCTCGTGCGACCACGGCGACGATTCCCACTGCTCTACATGCAGCGGTGGCAAGTCCGTGCCGTGGCGCAGCCAAGATGTGGATATGGGGGGAGGGAGGATTTTTTTTAATAAAGCCTATTGAATTCCAAATAAATGAAATGCAGCAACAAGTTGCTTGTCGTTATTTATTTTGAACTTCGACGACCGGTTTCGGGCGCTTGCGTGCCCTTCTTCTGGTCTATTTTTGTACTGTTGCTTAATAAATAAACATGCTACTGTAGCATGTTTATCTATTAAGCAACAGTACAAAAATAGACCAGAAGAAGGGCACTCAAGCGCCCGAAACCGGTCGTCGAAGTTCAAAATAAATAACGACAAGCAAGTGGTTGCTGCATTTCATTTATTTATAATCTTAACAGTTGCTGTAATGGATAAAACACTTCACCTATTGAATTCATTAATCTATGACTTATATTTAAAACTTTTACAATGTCACCAATTATTCTACGAAAATAATTGCACAAGAAATAAGATGAGTAGGCTCGCATTAATTTGAAAGTGTAAGAGGAGCAACGTGGTGGATATGGAGTGTATATGTTACAGGCTAAATCCGATTTTAGGATGAACTAGTTTCGCCTAGGCCAAACCAGTTCCCCCTACATGCGATAGGACAAATCAGTTTAGCCTAGGTCAAACTAGTTCATCCTGTTACCGATAGGACAAACCAGTATAGCCTAGGCCAAACTAGTCCATCCTGTTAACGATAGGAGAAATCAGTTTCGCCTAGGACGAATCGGTTTATCCTAGTTGGAATATACATGCTGTAGGACAAAGAGGTACGTCCTAGTCTGAACTAATTTCGCCTACTTTGTATCTTCTATATGCTTTTCAAAGCAAACTGAATAAAGGAATAGAAATCGAATAGACAATTCGGTTTATAAAAGTTATTTATTAACGAATTAGTAGTTTCACATCAGTATCAACTTACAGTGTATTCATCCACAGATATTACTATATATGAAATTTGCTTATTTACTTATTTTTGCAAGGTTTACTCTGGTGGCACTTAGAATTGCACAGTGCTTCGTTTTTCTTACAAATTCATTTGTATTCCAAGAATTCCAAGTGTCAAAGATAAATATGTCACCACTGAGATAGAGCTGTGTATTTTGTACTTCCTTTCGCTCTGAGTGGTACTTATGTTATCAAACAGAATGCTCCTTGTCTCCATCGTACCTTTCGCCATTCGCAAATGTGCATTACGCGAAAGGTATTTATGAATTCAAATGGCTTGTTTATCTCTACGATTTTAACTCTGTTTAATGTTTATCGTTTGCAGAACCAGTTCTTGATAGCAAGTGGACTTGATCACTGGAGTACCTTCGATGTATCTAGGTGTGAAAAGGAATCTCACAAAAACACATGGCGAGAAATAAAAGTGATGTACAATATTTCGCCGAGATTTACAGTTTGCTTATACAATCACCCATCACTCACCTGGACATTTCTAATGTTTGCAACCTTAACTGATGTAAGATGTACTCATTCGGACCCCATTTGTACTTTATATTATGCACGTTCTGTGGTATTGATACTTAGTATTAACAAATCCACGTTTTGTTAGTACCATCACCTATCTGAAAATACTTTCTCATAAAATCCCACAGTTTTAATATTTTAATATAATTGTAGCCTAAGATGTATTCATTTAAAATCCATTTATTTTATGGTACACTTGTTCTGTAGTATGGATTCACAGTCATAAGAAATTCACAGACTCACATATCTTTGAAAAACCATCTTTGTATTTGTAACCACAATGTTACGTGTGGACTATCTATTCAGTACTAAGTTATCTGACGATGGCCTAAGAAGCCTAAAACTGCTCTTAACAAACAAGTAGAAAATATTGTGGAACAAAAATACTACGTATTTAAGTTTTTAAAATGCATATAAACTCAGAGATCTTATTGCGTGTGTGGTAAACTCGTACGTGTGGGCGACAGTTCAAATGTTGTGCATGTTGTCGAACTTCGGTCACAAGCGTCACTGGAATCTCGAACAGTGTTCACCTTGGCCTTCTGCTCGTCGCTGTTTGTGCAACAAAAACGCTGCGGGACAGGATTTTCCACTTACGCTAATCTTTGTGAACGGATACAATGTCAGAAAAGTCTCCGATGATTTGCTAATAAGAAGATTTTTTGCTCCGCCTGTCGATCTATCTGTTTTTATAATTTGCTTCCTAGCAGCAGCAGCAGCAGACACATTCTTCGGATGTTTGCTGTTCTATACGTATGTTCTCGTCACTTTCGGATTGGTTTCAACGTGACATTGCTCAGTTTGGGATCTGTTATCAGCCGCATAATTTTGAAATAAAGGTCAGGATGTGTCTATGAAATACGAGCAGTGGTATATTGATTTATTCATCGGAAAAGCGCACTATGAAAGGCGTGAAAACTCTCTTGTATCAATTGGTGAAAACGGCAATAAATCTCGGGCGCCGTTAAGCGGAACAGGGTACTCACCGGTGTGGAGGAAGAGGTGGTTCTTGAGGTTGGTGTGCTTGCTGAAGCCCCGATTGCAGATGTGGCACTTGAACGGCCACGAGCCGTTGTGGACGTACATGTGCGACTTGAGGTCCCCGGGCGTGGGGAAGGACTTGGAGCACAGGCCACACTTGTGGGGCTTCTCCTGTGGACAATGGAAACAGGCATAAAATTAGACGAAGAATGGCTACAATCCACGGCTCGTCAACATAATGAACAAAGGAAGTTGTCACTTAATGAGAATACTCTGCAACGTAATGTCATTTCCTCAGAGGTATATAAAGCTTCCGTTAGTGGGTATATTGTCTTATCAACTGACGAACTTATTTAAAAACGTGGACGTCCAAGTAGTGTTTTCTCCCAAAATGTAATTCAAAACTCAATTAAAAAGAAAGGACAAATAGAGAAATATTCTACTTTTTATAAGCATCTAAAAGCTACAGGGAATCAGACACCCCCACTAGAAAACTTATGCATCCTGCATTGTGACCGAAAAGGTAAAAAATAAAAATAAAAAAAGTAAAAAAAAAAAAAAAAAGAGAGAGAGAGAGAGAGAGAGAGAGAGAGAGAGAGAGAGAGAGAACTTGATTTTTTGGAAGACCTTGAAGTTGTTAAACAGACCTGCAGATCCGATGAACGGGTACTTCATGATCAGCTGATTAGCTGTAACCAGTGGTATTTTGACCCTATGATGTCAGTTCTCAAAATGTTCACTTAATTCTGATGCTTCCATATGACTGCTTATATTTTGAATTCCATTGTGTGACACATAACTTAATTTCTATCTGTGTGGTAGTAGTCTTTAACTTAGGTACTACTGCTAGTGGCCTGTCTGTTGGGCTATAGCTTCACAAGGACAATGAAAGCTTAAGAGTTTATTATCTGTATTAATCCTATAGCGTATTAAAGAGGAGACGTTTTAATTTTCTGAGACTTTTTATTGAATTGAACGCCAAGAGAGCTCTGCCTGACTGTGTATTCAAATGGTGGTACAGCTTATGGGACTTAACTACGGGGTCATCAGTCCCTAAACTTACAAACTACTTATGAAGTAGCTAATACTAAGGACGGCACAAATATCTATGCACGAGGGAGGATTCGAACCCCCGACCGTGGTGGCCGTGCACACCGTTTATTGGCGCGCCGCAGACCGCTCGGCTACCGCGGCCGGCTCGTGACTGTGTATAAAAGCTTTTATTAATTTTTAATAAAATTACTGCTTAGAAGCACTGTTAATTTATCCTGATACAAATACGGCATCAGTGGTCTGTATCAGCTTCTGTTGTCGAATGGTTTTAGCAGTTTTCCTGCTATTTTCAAAATAATTTGTTTGGCGTGTTATACATGAGCGCCACAAAGATCACACATGTCAATGACGATTCGGCTAAGATAACAAACTTTCTCGACATATGCAAAGACATACATTAACAAACCTCTCAAATACCGGTAGCAAAGATTATCGTAATAATAAACAAACAGTATGTAAACATATTACATCTCTGGTTATTAAAAAGCTGTCACATAACAACGTAAATGATAAGTCATAAGATATATTGCAATATTTACAATTCAGAAATATTACAATAATTCAAAGCAATAAATAAATGACTGACAGCAATAAAACCATCGATGTATATGGATGTCAGGACCAACAGACGTATGTAATATTTCGTAATAGTATTTACAATTACGATAATCATAAAATTTGATGTATTTATAATGTAACATTTTTCGCAGATCACCTGACGATGGCGCCAAAAGCCGAAATAGGCCTATAGTGTAACAAAAATAATTATATTTAAAACAGCATTTTGGATTTATTGCATAATGTCTCTAAATAAAAAAGTTGCAACTACGACTGTTTTCTATTACTTGTCAATAACTACGTGTTGTGTGTGTCCAGGAATCTTAACGACCGAGGCATCGTCGAATACCTTCAGGGTGGAACGGCTTCCAGTTCGCGCTGGAGCAGGCAGTGGTATGAAGACCTACTAGGCGGGGTCCGGCAGACGGACAAGCAGCGGTGTTCGCCGCTAGGCAGGACTAATGGTAACAGGTGCGACAGGTTCGCGCACGCGCAGTACGCCGTGGACGCGGACATGAGTCTGGCAGAGGGAGCGACGCATGCAGATGAGGGTGCGGCTGCGGCTGCGACCGCGGCGGTACACGCGGCCCTGCAGACACCGCCATCGCTCTCCGCAGGGACAGGCGCCTGCCCTGCCGTCTTCTTCAGGCAGCTCCGAGCCTCCTACAAGCGCCCACATTCCCTCTATCTGCTGCGCGGTGTCCTCTCGCTGACGACATGCGGACGCGCTCGTTTACATACCAGTAGGATGCGAAATCTGTCTGTCACTGCGCAACGGACGTACCGCTTTCGACTCGGCATAGGTCTTCCGTTCTCTCCGACGATAACAAGTGTTAAAAAGAGTGACCAGTACCAGTGGGTACCAACTATTTCTTTACAGCGGGGCAAGATAATCTAATTACTGACTTTCAAGGAGACCACATGAGTATAGGATTTTGGAATTCCTTTACATTTATGGTACTGGAAGTTCAGAACTTAACTAACAATCAGCCAAAGCCATTCGACGCAACTCTAAAAATTTCTCGAGAAAATCGCATTTGAAGTTTTGCAAATACCCGTAAGTACCAAAAGCAGTTGAAACGCCTGCCGGTGTAGCTCAGATGTTAACTTTCTGGGTTTGGGACCATAGGGTCGCTGGTTCGAATCCAACCGTAACTATTTTTTTTTAATTCTTTTTTCGTTATGTTCGAATACTTACATAATTTTAATATCTAATGGAAATTACTACGAAAAATGCAGGTTTTTTCGTAATTTACTATGTTTTATAAAAGGAAGTTAATAATGATGGTTCCAACCGATTTCTCATACACAAACGGCTGTTGACTGGCGTTGCCTGGTGAAACGTTGTTGCGATGCTTCTTGTAAGGAGGAGAAATGCGTACCATCACGTTTCCGACTTTGATAAAGGTCGAATTGTAGCCTATCGCGATTGCGGTTTAACGTATCGCAACATTGCTCCTCACGTTGGTCGCGATCCAATGACTGTTAGCAGAACAATCGGTGGGTTCAGAAGTGCAACACGGAACGCCGTGCTGGATCCCAACGGCCTCGTATCAGTAGCAATAGAGATGACAGGCATCTTATTCGCATGGCTGTAACGGGTCGTACACCCACGTCTCGATCCCTGAGTCAACTGATGGGGACGTTTGCAAGACAACAACCATCTGCACGAACATATCGACAACGTTTGCAGCAGCATAGACTATCAGCTCGGAGACCATGGCTGCGGTTACCCTTGACGCTGCATCACAGACAGGTGCGCCTGCGGTGGTGTATGCAACGACGAACCTGAGTGCACGAATGGCAAGTCATTTTTTCGGATGAATCCAGGTTCCATTTACAGCGTCATGATGGTCGCATCCGTGTTGGCAATATCGCGTTGAAGGCACATTGGAAGCGTGTATTCATCGCCATAATGTCGTATCATCCGGCGTGATGGTATGGGTTACACGTCTCGGTCACCTCTTGTTCGCATCGACGGCACTTTCAACAGTGGCCGTTACATTTCAGATGTGTTACGACCCGTGGCTCTACCTTTCATTCGATCCCTGCGAAACCCTACATTTCATCAGGATAATGCACGACCGAATGTTGCAGGTACTGTAGGCTCCTTTCTGGATACGGAAAATATTCCAACTGCTGCCCTGGCCACACGTTTTCCAGATGTGTCAGCTACTGAAAACGTCTGGTCAATGGTGGCCGAGCAACTGGCTCCTCACAATACGCAAGTCACTACTCTTGATGAACTGTGGTATCGTGTTGAAGCTGCATGGGCAACTTTACCTGTACAAGCCACCCAAGCTCTGTTTGACTCAATGCCCAGGTGTATCAAGGTGATTATTACGGCCCAAGGTGGTTGTTCTGGGTACTGATTTCTCAGGATCTATGCACCCAAATAGCCTGAAAATGTAATCACATGTCAGCTCTAATATATTTGTCCAATGGAAATGGAATGAGCGTATGGCTTTCTTGGCCGGGAGATACCTGACAGGATTGTTCGGCCGCCTGAGTGTAAGTCTTTCTATTTGACGCCGCGTGGGCGACTTACGTGCCAATTATGATGAGATGATGAAGATTAGGACAACACACAACGTCCAGTCCTCTGCCGGAAATCGAACCCTGGCCTCCTGTGTGGTAGTGAGCGATGCTCCCACTGAGCTACGGAGGCGGACATATATGTCCAATGTTTATCCGTTTATCATCTGCAATTCTTCTTGGTGTAGCAATTTTAATGGCCAGTAGTGTATACTCTCCGACTCGCTTTATTCATGCGAACCTGAGTATGTTCTCGGGAATTCATAGTATAAAGTAGATACTCCATTTTATTCATAGGCCCAGTGTCTCTGGACCACTCACTGTCCAGTATTTCGTCCTGCTGCGCCTGTTTGCAGCAGTTACTGCAGCGCACACGGCAGTAGTTTACCAGAATGCTGACGGCCGGCGGTCCGCCTCCCCGCAGCTGTGACGTCATGACAACCTGGCGCCTCCGCAGGTGATGACTCTCTCCGCGGCCAGGCTCGCCGCTATATCATCCGCCGCTCCCGTCGCCACCTGCGGCCGTGGTGCAGTACATACCTGTCCGCCAAGTCCGGGAGCGGCCGGCCTTCTTAATGCCTGGCGGCCGTTCCGCTAATGAATGTGCCGGCCACGGTGCGCAGACGGAGGCGAATAAAACGGCCGACTTTACTCGCCGCCGCATTAGACGCGGTAGCCGCCGGTACGCCACTTTGCGCTAAATGAACCGCTGACCTCACCGCCGCCTCTTCGTTTTCTCTCTCTGGATACTGTTCAGACGGAAGTGTGCCGCGAGATACCAAGTCATGAGTCCGGATACTTTGTTCGTTGCATCGTGAATGCTCACAACATTTTATCTAAAAATTAACTTTTGTTTGTATTTTATGCGCTGCTGCACCGTTCGCGTGATTGAAATGAAACTCTGCTCTCATATTTCTTACTCTTTCGCAAAGGTTACAAGCAAAATAATACAATTCCTTTAAACAGGCAACTATTAACAGCTGCATGGCCGACCCCAAGGATTTTGGAGCCCCATGCAAAACTTTCAAGCGCCCCCCCCCCACCCGCATTTTTTCACTTCGTCAGCTTTATTTCTATACTAGCTGTAAACCCGGCGTTGCCCGGGTATTTATTTAATTATTCCTGCAATTTTTCAGGTGTATATTCATTTGTATAAGGGCTGTATGTCTGTAAAATCTCGTGGCAATACAATAAGTAGTAAAGAAGTAATAGATTAAAACTTGGTGCGTGATGGGGCGGTCTTGCATGAACGTTGCTTTTTATGTGCTTATACCTCACGAACTACGTGTCGTACTGTGATAAAATTTGGGAAGTACACTCAACTATATGCGTGTATACTGTCTGAAAAATTTCCTGTGGCTACAATTTATAGTGTTGAAATTAAAAATTATAACGTCATACTGAATGCCGTTGTTTTACTCTATGAACAGCGGAACGTTACTGTTTACCTGCTCATATCTCATGAACTACTTGTCGGAATGTGATACAATTTGGAAGGTACATTCAACTATATATGTGTATACTGTCTGTAAAATTTCCTGTCGCTACAATTTGTAGTGTTCAAATTATAAATTGAAATGTCATATCGAGAACCGTAGTTTTCTCCATAAACAGCGGAAAAGTAGTAAGCGAGAAACTTTTTTCATTAATCATTTTACTATGGTTGCCAGCGAGAAAAAGTTTAATAAGGGTTTGAAATTATGTTTAAAGTTTGTTGCAAGTCGCTAAGTACTGTCATTCTCATACTGTGTGTGAATAAAGTCTCATCGCATTATGTGGTAGTTTCTTACAACTATATTGTTAATTGACATTTTATCTTCTGAACCATGTGTCATATGTGATTCTTACCCAGACAGCATTGTTACCTCATGGTAAGGAATATGTGCACCAAGTTCGGTTGAAATCAGTCCAGTGGTATGGGATAAAATGAGCAGCATTGTCGCTAAATGCAGCAGTTTTACGCGCATCTCATTGTTTATGACGTCATATCTCGTGAACTATGTATCGTAGTGATTCTTACACTTACGGCGACCGTCCTCATGAATTGAAGTACAAAATTTCATAAAGATTGGAAGAAAACTGTAGATTTGTATGCAGCACGGACACTCTGCTTTATGTATTAGATGACTTCTTATTTTCACATGTTACACTCAAATGTATCTTTGTCGTGAATATGTCTTTAGGACCAAAGCAGCGTCAGTGTTACATTTACATTTTAAGACTTAACTGAAAAATTAATATGTCCACCAAGATTAATTTTGGTCTGCGGTGAGGCATCAAACTAAACTTCTGTTCACTTTTTCTAGCTCCTTGATTAGATGTGGAGCATCTTACCGACAAACTGTTGTGAACATCACAAGTTCCGCGAAAGCACTTACTACAGAGACGTTTATCTACACTTGCGACACATACTCGTCGCATCTGAGAGACTTATTTTCACCATGCGTTGTTCTCCTTATATGTTGGCCAAGAACTGAACCAAATTTTCCAAATAATTCGACCAATTTTAAGAAATATCCATTGTCGTTAGTTAATAGTTTGTCTGAACTTCCTCTGAAGGGAAGACACTGGGTAGCCAAAAACTTATTAAATGCTATGGATAAAAATTCAGGAATTCGCCACCCCTCAAAAATCTGCCTCTCTGGGTGACGGCATGGTTGCCCCCCCCCCCCTTCCTTGAAGCCGGCCCTGATAGCTGTTGAATCCATACTATTATTATAAATGCGAAACAACCTCTGTCTGTTACGTTTTCACGACTAAGCGACCTAAACGATTTTGTTGGAATTGAGTATGAAGATAGCTTGGACACTGAAAAGCAATTAAAATCGTAATTCTGAATCCTTTGGTAAGTGGCTGGTACTGATTATGGACAGGGGAGAAATAAATAAGAATCATTTGTTAATCTCACGATGCAGTCCCACTAGTAATCAGTGAAGATGATCAGCAGAAACACTTACCTAAATTTGACCGGCATTGCAAAATGCTCTATGTTTTGTACACCACAACTAATGTCTGAAACTCGGTAACAAAAGAAGGTAAACCGCATGTGTACAGGACATGTTCTATTTGTTGTTAAGGGGCGTCCATTAATTACGTCAGGTGATTTTGACGTTTCTTTTTCGACTCCCGTACTCCCTGTTGAGATTTTGCTCCACCCCCCCCCCCCCCAACCAAAAAATCTCACGTGTAATTTTTAAAATTGCTTATTTTAGTGTATATACGTTATCTGTGTTTGATTATGTTGGGCCGCGGGAGAATAGCCGTGCGCACTGAGTCGTCCTGCTACGGTAAGTGCGGCCGTTCCACGTCGGAGGTTCGAGTCCACCCTCGGGCTTGGGTGTTTGCATTGTTCTTGGAATAGTTAGTTTGGGGACCAATGACCACTGTAGTTACGTCCCATTACTTTAAAAACCATTTGAACATATGGAATTCGATTACGTTAAACATGTTTTACTTAATTTAACACCGATATCTTGCAGTTTTATAGTGCGTCTTGAGGAAAAGAATTGCGTGACATATATCGAGACGCCCTCTCCCTCATGAAACATTAGGGTCGACCTCATCCTCTCCCTATTTACACCCCGACGTAATTATTGCCGCCACTTAGGTCCTTTCTCGAAAAAAGTGTTCAAATGTTTGTTAAGCTTATGGGACTTAACTACGGGGTCATCAGTCCCTAAACTTACAAACTACTTATGAACTAGTTACGAACTAGGAAGGCACAAATATCCATGCCCGAGGGGGGATTCGAACCCCCGACCGTAGTGGCCGTGCAGACCCTGACTGGAGCGCCTCAGTCCCCTTGGCCACAGCGGCCGGCTCCTCTCTCGAATCCTCAGAACTTTCCCACATATATGTTGTTCTTACATCCTACATATCTGCATCCTTAGAAAAAACATGAAGATGCTCGACTGACCACTGGAATTGCAACAAATACACTTTTGTGGCGTTTGAAATGGAAAGTATCTGATCACCCAGCATACAGTCCACAATTGATCCCTCTATCATTAATTTTATCATGAGGTAGATTTGCAAGTAAATCTTCCAAACAATGCAAAACAAAACCTCGACAAGTAACCTACCCGTAAACTTGCGAGTTATACGGCATAGAAATGCTAATGATGGGACCTGATTGTTTCACCCACCTAAAGATATATATTTTTCTGGGCACAAAGACGACGTTATTTGAACTCCGGAGATGATCTATTCTCTTGGAAATCGCCGGAAGATGAGGAAGAGAGAAGGAGTGAGTTGGTGGCAAACAGGTGCAGGAAGTGGCGGGTAGTTGGGTAGGGAAGTAGGGAAGGGAAAGGGCTCAGTGGATGGAGGTGTCCCCAGCTCATTAACCATACGGCGCGGAGAGGCGCAGTTGGCCAGTGGCATATGGCCGCCTTATTATAACCGCCGCGAGCCGAGCTTCAGCTGTCTGCGTCTTAATGTGGGGCACCAACCGGCATATGTTACGCAGGCCGGGGCAGGCACACGGCGTGTCTTTATTAACCCTAGAACAGTCGGGCTGCGTCTATGAGGCCCACTGGTTTCTTTTTCACTGAATGTATATGCCTATAGTCGCTGATATGACTCGAACACTCTGCTAGCTTCCTGGAACATCCGAGAGAAAGCATTCACATCATTACTAAGGTTTAAAATAGTTTTGTCATTGTATGGTAGTCTTTCAAATTGCGCGGGTCTGCCAGACCGAGCCCGAACTTTTACGATAGTAATTTCTACTGGTGCGATCCGAATTTTATTTGGTGTTTCATTCAGTTTCAAGTTACTTTGTGAACTATTTGTGATGTCCTAGCACCACATTATCATTGTTAATTCTTTACAGTATAAAAGGCAAGATAGAGTCTCTCATACAGAGAAATTTACAAAATGAGAGTGAAATTGATGATTCTGACGCGGACACAGACTTCGAAATAAACAGTGATTATGACAGCAATAGTGAAATAAGTGGGGATGGAGCAGAAGGTGCTATAACTGCAAGGTCAGCAAAACTAAATACTTCTGCTAAGTTTGCAAGATATGGTTATGCTTGGGGCATGCAGAAATGGTTTGCGGCTGCTGCTACGAAAAATGATGAATTTAGAAGACTGTATCACTAAACTATTCATTATATTCACAATTTCGATTTATATAACAAAAAATTCAACACGTCTGCTTCTCATTTCTACAAATTAGTCTCATTTATATATGTATTTCAATCCAATTTAGTTGAATTTCCAGTATAGTTACATTTATTACTACAAAGAAATATGTTTTCTACTATTTTTTACAGTAATTGTTGTGAAATTCAGAAAGTTGAAGTAATATCCGTACAGCATTTAGTAGGACCTAAACAAAATAAAAACTCGTCGTTTGATGTGAAGACACTATTCGGCACTTGTTACGTTTTAATTATAGGGTCCCACAGATCCAACCCGACGGTTCCCCAAACTATTTTTCGACCGACCGTTCTAGGGTTAACGCGTGCCTGCAACCCTACGCGAGAAAATTTACCCACAAAACAGTGTATAATTGTTGTAGTTCAAGTCCAGGTGAATAAAACCTATTGATGTTATTAGTTCTTTTGAAGAAACCAACTGATATCCAGAGTGAGTTTTTCCACCGTCTACAAACTGTTGGGATTGATCGAGGAGAGGATAGTAAATAAAAATACGTGTAATGAACTTAGGTGCGGAAATGCATGGCTTCTATACTTTGTTACAGGGACGGCAGTCTAATACGAGCTGTATTACGGAGCAACCGATAAAGAATGCACTGTTTTTCTGCTGCTCTTGATGATTCGCCGTTAACGTCCGGACGCATCTCAATCGAGTCGCCCTTGGTCGAAGAATCGGGCGAAGAGGTCGAGTTGACCGGTTGAGTAACTCCTCAGCATTTCAAATTCAAATGTTTGTATAGCTTATGGGACTTAACTACGTGGTCATCAGTTCCTAAACTTACAAACTAGCTTATACTAAAGACGGCACAAACATCCATGCCCGAGAGGGGGGAGGGGATTCGAACCGCCGACCGCAGCGGCCGTGCAGACCGTGACTAGCACGTCGCAGACCGCTCGGCCACCGCGGTCTGCGATGTAAGGAACACATGGGGTTCCAATGTGGGTACACATTTTCAGCTTTGCCCAATCGCAGTTGATGTCATATATTCTATGAATATTAAATAATAATAACAACTGCAGGATCAGAAGTGACGTCCGTTCTTTCTGACGCTACATGTATATATATAATATGCCGGTGACGGGCAATGATCCTATCATTAGTGGGGAGGGGTGGGCAAGTTTGAAGCCCTTACTCTTACGGGAATTAGTTTCATAACTACGAGTTTGAGTACTGTGGGCAGGGCTAAGCTGGGAATTTGTATCTGACGGGAGGCGTGCTTAGGTAGTCCCTGCAGGTGCGGTGATTACTGTGTCCCCAGTGGTGTAGGGGTCAGCGCAACTGCCTAGAAAGCAGGAGACCCGGGTTCGAATCCCGGTTGGGTACACATTTTCAGCTTTGCCCAATCGCAGTTGATGTCATATATTCTATGAATATTAAATAATAATAACAACTGCAGGATCAGAAGTGACGTCCATTCTTTCGGAACAGACGCCACATGTATATATAGAATATGTGTACGTTTTCTGTATTTCTTAAACTTGTCTGGTCACTGCAACTTCTGAACTGTCGGACCCAGTGATCTTGGGGTAAAGCGCTCGACTGTTATCCGAAAAGTCGCAAGGTCAAAATACCGATCGGATCTCAGATTTCTTCATTCTATGTTTTAACCTACCCTTCACCTCTTAACGATGTGAGAAGTAGCCAGAAATGACTCGTGGTTCGGATTCCACGTTACATTATAGGTCCCCTTTTACTGGTTGGTTAACTGCGGGACGCTAGGGTTACGCAAGTCGCAGAAGTGGTGTCCAATTGGAAGACTTGCACCAGGCCAATGTGCCACACGACATTATTATAAACTTAATATTCATAGAATATATGCCATCAACTGCGATTGGGCAAAGCTGAAAATGTGTACCCAGCCGGGATTCGAACCCGGGTCTCCTACTTTCTAGGCAGTTGCGCTGACCCCTACACCACTGGGCACACAGTGATCACCGCACCTGCAAGGACTACCCATGCACGCCTCCCGTCAGATACAAATTCCCAGCTTCGCCCTGCCCATAGTACTCAAACTCGTAGTTTAACTAATTCCCGTAAGAGTAAGGGCTTCAAACTTGCCCACCCCTCCCCACTAACGATAGGATCATTGACCGTCACCGGCATATTATATATATACATGTGGCGTCTGTTCCGAAAGGATCAGAAGTGACGTCTGGTCTTTCGGAACAGACGCCACATGTATATATATTATTATAAACATCTGAACAAAGAAAGACAAGCTCCGGCCACGAACTCTTCGGCGACTCAGTATCAAAAATCGTTAATTTTTTAAATATCGTGAGCCGCGGGTACGACAGGTATATTGACGCACCCCTCGCAGCCTGGCTGGTTCGCGTGCCCGCCTATCGCGGCGGACGCACAGTGTCGGAGCGCCGGCTGCGTGGTGCCTGCTGGCTGCCACCATAAGGCGTTGTGCGGCGGGCGACTTCCTCGGCGCGCACGCCATATGGCGCTTCCTCGCTGCTTCCTCTTCCTTTTCCGCGGTCTTATCTACCCCTGACCCCCGTCGCTCCTTTGTTGCCGGCCCCTCTCCTTATGTCGCCCCCAATTATCATATTATTGGCGCCACGCTCGGCTGGGCCTAACCCTCCTGAGACCCACTTCTGTAAACGTCTCGCAGGGCGTTCCGCCTCGGAAAGTGCAGAAATAGCCCGCCGTACAGCCCCTGCCTTCGGGGCCGTTCTCCAATCTAAAGGGGGGCGTTTTCTCGAAATGAAAATTGCTTCTCGTCGAGTCTCAAATGTCTATAACGAGCAGAGGGTAATTTGCTGTTCCTGCTTGTTCCTAAGTCCACCATGTGCACAAAATAAACTTAATAATAATAATAATATTGTTTTCTGTTCCATAGGGTCCAATTGAGGAGCGAGACTCCATAGTCATAGAACAAGTCAATACATGAATTTTTACACAAAAATGGTAACAGAAAATTTTTAAGTAGTCCTATACACACGACAATCGTAAGACAAAGTGAAAAGAATCAATAAAGAAAAAAATGAATTAGCTTAATTGTTTAATTTCTAGGAGTTCCTCGACAGAATAAAAGGAGTGAGCCATGAGGTAACTCTTCAATTTAGATTTTAAAGCGTGTGAGTTAGTGTTCAAATGTTCAAATGTTTGTAAATATATCCGTCAAACTGCGTGGTCATCAGTCCGTAGCTTACAAATTACTTAAATCTAGGTAAACTAACCTACGGACAACACACACACCCATGCCCCAGGGAGGACTCGAACCGCGCGCTCCGCAGTGAGACGCTTGAGACCGTTCGGCTACTCCACCGCGGCTCAATGAACCAATCGAAGATGCTGTTAATTTCGTTACATATTAAGAAACAAACAGATGGCACTATTTGTATTTTGAGCTCACGATAACAGTGAGTAGTATTTCCGTAACATTTTGTCTGCGGCAGAATGAAGTGCTGCAATCTTACTTTTATGAATGGAAACTAACTTTGTATTTACTTGGCTGGGATATACGTATTTAGGTGAAATGGTACTTCAGATAGTTACAATATTAAATTTTTCAGTTACCTCGTGAACCATTCATGACAATGTTATAAAATTTTAATGACTGGCGGAGGAAGAGTCTCTCGCCATTGACTTACTTTTGTGGTTAAGTCGATTGCGTAATTTTTAAGAGATTTTTTTGAGAGCCGTAATTTTTTCCAATTATTTAATCTTCATCTATTCATAACGTCTGCAAAATATTATACTGAACTTCTTTAATAAATATAGCAATGATGTTCAGCAAATTATCTTTAAGTCTCACTATTTATTACAGTAAGATCCCGAAAAAATAACTATTATTTAAAAAAAAATGATATCTCAGAAAACAGATTCCTCTAGTAAAATACACTCCAAGGAATGTGTACGAGCAAAAATGATTTTTTTTCCTTATCTTGCTCCGTACGGAGGTCCAGTCTCCCCTTAACTGATTTTACGTTTTGTATTAAAACTTAACTCAATAAAGGGATTGATTTTAGTTATATTCGACTTCTAAGTTAGGAAAAAGGAATTTATTAATTGAGTGATCATGGAAGCTTCAATTTCTTCCGATGGAGGTACTGAATCCTAAAGCAGCAGCGTTTCTGAAAATTCCGCATTTCCGTATTCCGTCACTGTTACAGAACGGAACGACGGCACACCTGCTCCTGAGTCCAGTCATAGCCACTTGGAACTGAAGATAGCAATTAATACCCCGAAACCGGCCATAATTTGAATAAATGATTAATGCATCTCTGACTGGTTTACTAATTAATAAATACCAAACCGATCGCTGCTTCACGTAACCATGTAGTCAAAAAATTCCTAACCACAATAGCAGGTGCAGGACCAGTATAGCGGTGCACAAGCCTGCACTTCAACTGTCTCTCTCACTGCGGTTTCGTCTTCAGTCTCTAATCCAACCATCGTGGTTGTGCTGGCAGAACCTGTATTTGTTGGTAAAGTCAAAGATCCTCTAGAATAACTTTATACGTACGATTTAATACCCTTCTCACATTACAACACCTCAGTATGAATGATATACACGGTGCAACACTTACGTTCGTAAGGCGGTGCAACAATGGCACACACCAGTGGCGTGTGGAAGCCTGCTTTGAAGATGCAAGATTACTGGCTTTCAGAAACCATTGCGATATGTGACAGATTTGTACATCTCCAACAGCAGCCTCAGCTGAACAGTGTTCTGTCACAATTAGAGACCGGGACACGCAAGGAGAGTGTTGCAATGTAATGAAAATAATCATCACCAGTTTTCTCAGGTTCTGCGTCTGTGCAGTAGGCGTAATGTCCCCACATTGGGCACCATATTAGACTGCTTATTCGTTTTGTGTCTAACTTCCTCTCCAACTTTTCTCCGGCACTATCTCCACATCATTCAAAAATGTAAATCCGTAAACTGTTTCTGGTATTCTTCGGCGATAAAGGATGGAGCAGTTAGTGAAGGTAATTGAATGTGCTAAGTACTTTGAGCGTTGTCTTATCTTCCTATAAATGTTACACGTTTCGTTGTTTATGGATAACACTTTGGGATTACAAAATATTGAAATATTTGGAAATGTATGGGACTTAACTATCCTGGTCATCAGGTCCTGAGCTTACAAACTACTTAACCTAACGTATGCTAAGGACAACGAATACACCCATGCCGAAGGGAAGATTTGAAGTTCCGACGGCGAGAAGCGGCGCGCTCCCCAGCTAAGATCGCTTGATGACTCCCTCGCGGCTAGGAATTACATTCTGATGACCTGTTCTGCACAATCGACACAGTTCACGATGAGATATTTCTTTGCGCATTCCAAATATTGAAATATTTTCACCGTTTCAGGGTACTGACAAAAATTTAAGGCCAATTAGAATATCATAGTATGCTGCCCTTCTTGACCAAATTCTCAACTTATAGCACACATGATCGTATCGCCCCCTAGCCATTCGTTCGTCTTGCTTGCAACCTACACTGGATTCCCGCAAGGGATCGAGCATAAGTGTGCATCTGCACATAAATTGTCAATTGCCTTTTGGGGCATATACAGGGTGAATTACCCAACACTTGTACCGCAAATATTTCGGAAACGGAAAGTGCGATTGATGTGCGGTTTTCATAGAATTTATTGCTAGTCAGGGGCTCATATTTTTAGCCAACAAACAGATTGTAATATTATTTAGAAAGTATATTTAGTATGCAAACATACAGTTTTTTTAGATGGAAGAATGGTTGTTTCTATCATGCAGTGGAATTTTTGACACAAGCTGTGTACAAAGAATATTGAATATCATTTTTATCACGTTTAGTTTTGTAGCTACAACCGTTCAAAGTTTCTGTGGTGGAGGCTGCGATAACGTAGCTGACTGGCCGAGAGGCTGGGCCCTGGGGCACGGCCCGCTGTCTCATGACCACCAGCCAGTCAGTTACGCTATCGTAGCCTCCGGCCCCAAAAATTTGAATGGTTGTAGCTGAGAGATTAAACGTGACAAAAGTCATTCAAAATTCTTTGTACACAGCTGGTGTCCAAAATTCCAGTGTATGATAGAAATAACCATTGTTCCATTCGAAAAATTGAATGTTTGCATAAAAAATACACTTTCTAGGTAGTTTTACAATCTGTTTATTGACTAACAATGCGAGTCCTTGACTACCAATCCATCCTGTGAAAACCGCACATCAATCGCACATTCCATTTCCGCAATATTTACGGTGCATACTATTATTGATATGGTTTCTCTTCTTTCGGACATGTCCGGAAGAACAAGCACCACATCAATAATTCGTTTTGTGTGTATGTTTGTTCCTCTTGGTAACTACCACAATAGTGATTATTAGACCGTAGTGGCCGTGCTGACCGTGACTGGAGCGCCTCAGTCACCTCGGCCACCGCGGCCGGCTACTGCATCCTTCTTCAGGTTAAAGTGAAGTGTACAGCAACACTATTACAATCGCAAAGTCTTCTTACTAGAAGGCGAAGCGCCAGTATTCATTCAAATGTTAAAATGTTTGTAGACCTGCTAAGGACATCGGTCCCTAGACTTCAAAAACTACCTAAAATAACTTATGTGCTACGAACAACACACACACACTCTCATGCCCGAGGGAAAGCTCGAACCTTCGATGGGGAGCGTTTGCGAAATTCATGGAGGCCATTCTCACGCGAGGTTTATTAAAGGTCCAAGAACCGCAATGTGAAGAAAACTATTACAATGAAGAAACAAAATTGTTTTAGTTGCTCTTTAGGCGCGAAAGTTTCACTGTAACAAAAACACAGACGTTGGTCCTGTAAAAGTACCGCTACCGACTTTTGGCACAGTAGGTTTTATATCCGTGCCGCAGTATTTTTGAGAATGCTATCACAGGCAGTTTCCGCATACTCGGACACAAAGCGCCGAACGACGGGCTTGCGACATAAGAACAAGTCCGGAGTGGCGGCGGGTTGTATAGTGAGGCATTAGTCACGTTCACGGTAGGCAAGTATTTCCCAGCGCAGGAAACAGACATTCCGGCAGGCGGGCAGCCTGCTGTCCGAGTGACGTGTCCGGATGTGAGTAAGTAGACCGCGTTGTTTGTGCCCGGCTTCTGAGAACTGCGCCCAGTGTGTACGCAAATTACGTCACCTCACCTGCTGCACGGAGCGCTCGCTGCAACCACTGACGCGGCGAACCTCTGTTGTTTCGCGCACTTCTGACGAAGGGAGGATTGTAGTCAATATCGTCCAGAGAGAAGGCCGCAGCGCTCTCCTGTGACGTCTTCTTCGGGCCTCAGCAGAGTCGGCCTCGATCGCGAAGCTCACTGGGTGGCCTCTGGGACAGGGCCGACTAATCCGTAGCGGCGATCATGGCCTACTCCCGTTTTCGCAACGGAGACGAATCTTCAGATTTAAATATGACAGATAGAAAGTCACGTACTTGCACTACTTGACCTTCAGATGTCAGACACTCAGATCGGTACCAAACTTTGTATATCGATATAGTATCATCTGAAACTTGCGTATAATTCGTGCTATGTGCTGCCGTCCAGGAGAACATGCATGAATTATAATATTAAATAACACCTAACCTTCCTGAGTAGAGGAAAAGCATAACTGTGAGAGCTTATCACGTTGTGGTTGTGTTACCGTGGGCTAGTTGGTAGAGCGTTAGTTCATCGAGTAGAGGGTCGTGGGTTCAAGGCCCCCCCTGAGCCTTTATTTAACTGCAGTACATTGAAAATTGTTAAAATGGAATGTCTATAACGTTCCACAGGTTCATTTCGCCAAACAGCACTGTCAGCTCTAGCAGTAGTAGTAGCAGTAGCTTGCGGACTGGACAGCAACGTCAGCCCCGCTTGATGGTATGGGCAAACACACGGCACTCTAGCCAAAACATGCACATTCGCTTAACGGAGGTGCTGCCTATCTACCAGTCATTTGTTATTATTATTATTATTACTTTAATAATTCTGCACGTATGATGCAATTGTTTCTTTCTTCTACGAATATACTCTATAGGTTTGCTACTTTAAAATAAAACGAAGCAGAAGCAAACTGCCAATAACACAGTGCTATAAAGTCCGAATACTCCTTCTACTTTTATATTTCAGGAACATGTTGTCCCATGCAACACTCGGTGTTCGTTTGTCGACGTAGAACAATTTGCAACGTCATAAAGAAAAAAATCGCGCCATCATGGTTTGAACTACTCCCGTTTTCGCAACGGAGACGAATCTTCAGATTTAAATATGACAGATAGAAAGTCACGTACTTGCACTACTTGACCTTCAGATGTCAGACACTCAGATCGGTACCAAACTTTGTATATCGATATAGTATCATCTGAAACTTGCGTATAATTCGTGCTATGTGCTGCCGTCCAGGAGAACATGCATGAATTATAATATTAAATAACACCTAACCTTCCTGAGTAGAGGAAAAGCATAACTGTGAGAGCTTATCACGTTGTGGTTGTGTTACCGTGGGCTAGTTGGTAGAGCGTTAGTTCATCGAGTAGAGGGTCGTGGGTTCAAGGCCCCCCCCGAGCCTTTATTTAACTGCAGTACATTGAAAATTGTTAAAATGGAATGTCTATAACGTTCCACAGGTTCATTTCGCCAAACAGCACTGTCAGCTCTAGCAGTAGTAGTAGCAGTAGCTTGCGGACTGGACAGCAACGTCAGCCCCGCTTGATGGTATGGGCAAACACACGGCACTCTAGCCAAAACATGCACATTCGCTTAACGGAGGTGCTGCCTATCTACCAGTCATTTGTTATTATTATTATTATTACTTTAATAATTCTGCACGTATGATGCAATTGTTTCTTTCTTCTACGAATATACTCTATAGGTTTGCTACTTTAAAATAAAACGAAGCAGAAGCAAACTGCCAATAACACAGTGCTATAAAGTCCGAATACTCCTTCTACTTTTATATTTCAGGAACATGTTGTCCCATGCAACACTCGGTGTTCGTTTGTCGACGTAGAACAATTTGCAACGTCATAAAGAAAAAAATCGCGCCATCATGGTTTGAACTGAGGACCCGCAAAACGACAAACATTCGCTTTTATCATCTACCCCACGGGAGTTCACCGCGGCAGCCCCCTACAAAAACGCTTTTCCTGTGCTCCTTAGGACAGGTGGTATATATTATTTCCCGTTTACACACGTTCTCCTGGACGGCAGCGTATAGGACGAATTACATAGAAGTTTCGGTTGATACTCTATCGATATACAACGTTTGGTACCGATATGTCTGACATCTGAAGCTTTGGGTGTGAGAGGCGAAGGCGATGTACCGTGTATTTAAAGCGTAAGGTAATCGGACTTCGTGCACTTTCAAAAAAGTCTCTTACATTCTAAACATTGTTTGATTTTTCACAGTTGCCAACCAAAGAATGTTTATATGACATCGTAGACAGTGGATAACTGTTCTCTCGAAAAAAGGAATCACAATTGAAAGAAAACTTAAGCAAAACTGTTGCTTTTATTGAACTATAGAGATATCTGTATGTAGTACATATTGCAAGAAATGCAGATGTATAGACGTCAGTTCTTTCTCACTCTTTTGGTGCCAGTAACTACCATAAATGCTATCATCTGACGAAAAGAATGTTACTACATTCGTCCTACGGAATTGGTCTCAGTCGTCATGACTGCTAAGACACTATATTGTAATGCAGAGGAGTTTTATTAGTTGGCTCGTTACCAAATTTCACGAGGAACACCAGTAAGCGACTAAAAGGTTCGTTGGTGAGACTGTGGCTTGAAGCAACGCAAAAACTTTACTCTGTATCAGCGGAACACCTGTCCGTGAAGTACAAATGATGGTGTTTAATGTTGATGTATGGTTCAAGCAAGGCGATAATTGTCGTGGCGGAACGAACTGCGCAGGCAGCGATCAACGGTCTTTTAGCACTGGCACCTGGACGCAGAGAGCTGTGTTCAAATGTGTCGATAACTGGCTGTCCAAAGACGTATGGGGGTTCGGGCAGTTACCGTATCAGAATGTGTGAAATATGTCTTTTTACGAGTACTGATTCTTCGTCCATTGTTTTTAAGCTTTTTGTGTTTAAAGACGACTATTTTCTTCAGTTAGAATTCTATATAAATTAAATGGCAATCTGAGTGTGTGAGATTGTTAAAACTTGGTATTAATGACACTTTACATGTCTTAACCGAGACATGTTGGTTTTAAGCATAAATCAGTATCTGCACTTTTTTTTTTAATAAAGAATAAGAAAAGAAAAACCTGAGAAATTAATTGCGTTCCCATAAATTCCTTCAAAGATATATCTCCACGCATTCTGTACTCTCTTTTTTGATTAAAATCAGATTAGGCTCGAGTCTTTAAATAAATTGTTCAAAGAAGATGCACGTAGTTGTTTCATCAGGAAGTCATTACTCGGTGGTTGAGAATTTTAGCTTTTCTAAGGCTGTACACTACAAACGGATTTCTTACCCATAACAATTCATTGCCAATTCTTAGCAATGAAATACCGAAATAAGAAATACAATACTCCTACAAACGTGAAAATAATAATCCACGAAAACTTAAAACTTTGGTCGATAACCATTATCATTTTAAATAATGAAGCAATAAAGCTTAATTGTGATTTTTCTTTGAGGGATGGGAAATATCATGAAAATACAAAGTCTTATAGAAGACATTTTCACTTCAAGTACGTAAGGTATGTTGAGCTCGCCTGGCGACCTACCTGAAAAGATAATGCAGCAGACCAGTGGGTTCCGACCCACAGATTTGGAACTACTGAAATTCTCGAAGAAATAAAAACATTGCGGTTTGCCGATGACATTGTAATTCTGTCAGAGACAGCAAAGGCCCTGGAGGAACAATTGAACGGAATGGACAGTGTGTTGAAAGGAGGATATAAGATGAAAATTAACAAGAGCAAAACAAGGGTAATGGAGTGAAGCCTAAGAAAATCAGGTGATGTTGAAGGAATTAGATTAGGTAACGAAACAATAAAGGAGGTAGATGAGTTTTGTTACTTGGGGAGTAAAATAACAAATGATGGTCGCAGTACAAAGAATATAAAATGCAGAATGGCGATGGGAAAAAAAGCGTTTTTGAAAAAGAGAAATTTGTTAACATCGAACATTAAGTTAAGCATAAGAAAGTCATTTTTGAAGGCATTTGTGTGGAGTGTTGCTTTTTATGGGAGTGAAACATGGATGATAAACAGGGCAAACAGGAAGAGGATAGAGGCTTTTGAAATGTGGTGTTACAGAAGAATGCTGAAGATTAGGTGGGTGGATCGCGTAATTTATGAGGAGGTGCTGAACAGAATTGGTGAGAAAAGGACACATTCTTCGACATCAAGGAATAGTGAAATTAGCGTTGCAGGGAAGTGTGTGGGGTAAAAATCGCAGAGGGAGACCAAGAGATGAATATAGTAAGGAAATTCAAATGAATGTAGGTTGCCGTTCTTATGAGGAATGAAGAGGCTTGCTCAGGATAGATTAGGTTGGAGAGCTGCATCAAACCAGTCTCCAGACTGAAGACCACAACAACAACACAAAATTCTCAGAAATGCCACTGTGGTGTCGCACAAGTCCAAAGTGCGCGCCACCCACTTTCGCCGCGCGCCGCCATGCACGCACGGCGCGGCGTACTTACGACGTCAGCCACGAGCGCCCTCTGCTGCAACTCCGCTCGTGGCCAGGACTGCTGCATCGGCCACTTGGGAATCAGATAGGCTCCAGTTAAGACTTGGCTATCGGATAGGCACTAGGAATCATCAGTAGGCAGCCCTCTATCTAAGCTATGTATCAGTATTCTGCAGTCAAGAACTATGCAAAAGTTAAGTATTTCCAAGACTCCACGAAATATATATCTTGTTCTAATTTAGCCTAGTGTTCTAGTTTCTGCTGTCCCATCGGCTGGTCACCTCCGTACCTGCACACGCGTGCATTCTCTATTCCTGTGTCGGTCTCTTTCTACTCGGCCACCGACACCTACGACAACCGGCGGAAACGAGACACAAAAGTCACTGCATGATTATTTTCAAATATCTATTTAAAATAGCAAATAATATAATATTTCAATAACAGTAACTGCAAATGAAACATAAACATCCATATTTTCGTAATTTGTATAAAAGTAGAAATGTGAATTTTTTTGATAAATCCACCCATTGCCTTACAGAGACAAAGAGTGCAGGATTTTCGGGTGTTGGTGCAGTTCGGAAACCAGACTGTACGCCTGCGGCGACAGCTGCTACGCCATGGCCGGCCACCCACGCAAGTAGCGCCAAGACGCCCGCGAGCAGCTGCGCGCCGCACGCTGGCTGGTGCTAGCGGCGGTAAATAAGCAGCCCGTCTCGACTGGGCGCGCGCTTCCTGCGTGTGCTTCTGCTGCCCCCGACCGCTGCCCCAGACGGAAGACTTCCGCGCCTCCTCGGTTCCCCTAGGGTGGCGCTAGCCTGTCGCGCTCCGCCGACCGCCTCCTGGGGTAGCACGGCGGGGCTAGGCTTTCTCACGGCGTCTCCAGTGGCGGCCAGGGCTTGCCTTTATCTGCCGGCCGGCAGCGTGTGAACGCCGGGGCGCTTTTGTCTACCGTTATCTGGCCGGACGGGCCGCGCCACGCTGAGTGCGCCTCCTTGGAAGGTCGCAGATGGCCGGATAGCGCGCGTTCCGCCTGACGCGCCTTATAGCTCGTCTAAGGCGAACGACAGTGTTCAATCCAGGGGCGAAATGCAGCATTTAGACTCATAGCACCAAAAAAGTTACGCACCATATGTAAGTCACGCACACCGCTCACAAACTGAAATTCCAAACTATCACAATAAGTTGCGAGGCGGCATCGTGAGACGTGTCGGGATAGCACAGTCGGTAGTGCGCTTGCCCGCGAAAGGCAAAGGTACCAGGTTCGAGTCCCGGTTCCGGCACACAATTTTAATCTGCCAGGAAGTTTCATATCAGCGCACACTCCGCTGCAGAGTAAAAGATTCATTCTGGAAACATCCCTTAGGCTGTGGCTAAGCCATGTCTCCACCATATCCTTTCTTCCAGGAGTGTTAGTATTGCATGGTTCGCAGGAGAGCTTCTGTGAAGTTTGGAAAGTAGGAGGCGAGGTACTGGCGGAAGTAAAGTTGTGAGGCGGCATCGTGAGTCGTGTCGGGATAGCACAGTCGGTAGTGCGCTTGCCCGCGAAAGGCAAAGGTCCCAGGTTCGAGTCCCGGTTCCGGCACACAATTTTAATCTGCCACGAAGTTTCATATCACAATAAAGTTCCGTGAAAATGATGTAATCTTGAAACTTCCTGGCAGATTAACCGAGAAAGACAAAGGTCCCAGGTTTGAGTCCAGATTTCGACACACAATTTTAATCATCATCATCATTACAGACTGATTATGCCTTTCAGCGTTCAGTCTGGAGCAATGTACCTCTAATAAAATTCCTCCATGGTCCCTTATTCAATGATAACATTGATGCCTCCTCTGATGTTATGCTTTTTACTTCAAAATCATTCTGCACCGAATCTAAGTACTTTCTTCTTGGTCTACCTCGACTCCTCTTACCCTCCACTGACGAGCTCATGAGTCTCTTAGGTAACCTTGCTTCTCCCATGCGTGTAACATGACCCCACCATCTCAGTCTGTTCGCTCTAACTGCTTCATCTATGGTGTACATTCCCAGTTTTTCTTTGATTTCCTCATTATGTTCACCCTCCTGCCATTGTTCCTATCTATTAGTACCTGCAATCATTCTTGCTACTTTCATATCTGTAACCTCTACCTTGTGAATAAGGTAACCTGTATCCACCTAACTTTCTCTCCTATACAACAAAGTTGGTCGAAAGATAGCGCTGTGCACCGCTAACTTAGTCTTGGTACTTACTTCTTTTTTGCAGAAGAGAGTAGATCTTAGCTGAGCACTCGCTGCATTAGCTTTGCTGCACCTCGATTCCAGTTCTTTCGTTATGTTGCCATCCTGTGAGAAAATACATCCCAGGTACTTGAAACTCTCTGCCTGTTCTAACTTGGTTCCTCCTATTTGGCACTCAATCTGTTTGAATCTCTTTCCCACAGACATTACTTTCGTTTTGGAGATGCTGATCATCATATCATAATCCTTGCACCTCTGATCGAGCTCTGAAATGTTAGATTGCAAACTTTCAATCGAATCGGCCATTACAACTAAGTCATCCGCATATGCGAGACTGCTTATTTTGTTTTTACCTACTTTAATCCCACCCTGCCAGTCTACTGTTTTCAACATATGATCCATGAATAATATGAACAACAGTGGTGACAGGTTACAGCCTTGTCTTATCCCTGAAACTACCCTGAACCATGAGCTTAACTTACCATCTACTCTAACTGCTCCCTGACAGTCTACGTACATCAGGAAAGCAATCGAACCCAGCATAATTGCAATAAGGTATGTAAATGAACAATTTTAATCTTCCAGGAATTTTCATATCAGCGCACACTCAGCTACAGAGTAAAAGTTTCATTCTGGAAACACCTCTTAGGCTGTGGCTAAGCCATGTCTCCAAAATATCCTTTCTTCCAGAAGTGCTAGTCTTGCAAGGTTCGCAGGAAAACTTCTGTGGGGTCTGCATATTAGGAGACGAGGTACTGGCGCAGAAATGAAGTTGTGAGGACGGACAGTGAGTCGTGTCGGGCAGAACGCTTGCCCGCGAAAGGCAAAGGTCCCAGGTTCGAGTACCGGTTACTGCACACACTTTTAATCTGCCATGAAGTTTCGTATCAGCGCACACTCTACTGCAAAGTGAAAGTTTCATTCTGGACACTTACCTTACTCTGCTTCGAAATGGTCTTGGAGGAGATCAGTTTGGATGTAGGAGAAATGTGGAAACACGCGAAGCAATACTCGCATTACGACTTATCTTAAAAGATAGATTAAGTAAAGGGAAACCTATTTTTTGGCATTTGTGAATCTGGAGAAAGCTTTTGACGATGTTGAATGCAACACACTTTATCAAACGCTGAAGATAGCAGGAGTAAAATATAGGGAGGGAAAAGTTATATTCAACTTGTACAAAAAACAGACAGGAATAATTAGAGTCGAAGAGCATGACAGGGTCGCAGTGGTTGGGAAAGGAGTAAGACAGGATGGCCTTTCCCAAATGTTTTTCCATCTGTACATTGAGAAAACTGTGCAGGAATGCAACGAGAAGTTTGAAGAGGAAATAAAAACTCTGCGATTTGCTGATGACATAGTAATTCTGTCACAAACAACAAAGGACCTGGAAGAGCAATTAAATGGAATGAACACTGTCTTGAAAGGAAGAACCTGTAAGATGAACACTAACAAGAGTAAAACGAGAGTAATGGAATGTAATGTCAGAAAATCAGGAGATGAAGGAATTAGATTAGGTAATAAGACAATAAAAGTAGTAGGTGGGTTCTATTATTTGGGTAGCAAGATAACTTCTCATGGCCGAAGTAAAGAAAATGCAGAATGGCTATAGGAAGAAAAGCGTTTCTGAAGAAACGAAAGTTGCTGACGTCCATTATTAGTTTAAATGTTACGAAGTCCGTTCTGAAAGCATTTGTCTGGAGTGTAGCATTTTATGGGAGTGAATCGTGGATGATAAGGAATTGAGACAAAAAGGTGATACAAGCTTTCGAAATGGGCTGCTGCAGACGAATGATGAAGATTAGATGGTTAGATTACGTAACTGAAGAGGAGGTGCTTAACACAATTTGGAAGAAAGGAGTTTCTGGTACATCCTGACTAAGAGAAGAGATAGGTTAGTGGGACACATTCTGAGACATTAAGGAATCGTTAACTTAGCACTAGAGGGAAGTTTGTGGGGTAAAAACCGTAGAGGGTACGAATGCAGAAAGCAGAATCAAAACGATTTAGGTTGCCGTTCCTATTCTCAGATGAAGAGGTTTGCACAGGACACGGTAGCGTGGAGAGCTGCATCATACCAGTCTGCAGACTGAAGACGACAACAACAACCACCTTCGAAACGGTCTCCTCCCATAATTATGCATCACTGAGCTCTGTGATACATGTCCTGTAAACTTTGCACGTAGTCTTCGTTCGGCATGGTGTCCAAAAACCTAGTCACTTTTCGTTGGATGTCACGTCAAATGTCTTTCAAATCAAAGCGAGATTGAATAGGAAAAATAGGAACAAGTCTGGTGGATTGAGATCCGGCGAGTATGTTGGGTGTTCAAGTTACACTACACTCTTTTGCACAAGAAACTGTATGTCGATATTGGCTGCAGGTGAGTGACTCCTATCGTCAACAAAATAAGCAGAAATACTATAGCCCGTACTAGGGTCGTACCCGGCGTAGACGTTGCATCAAACGCGTCAAAATGTCAATGTTCCTTGCGGGGTTCAATGCCGTTTGTCCATGTAGATATTCTTTGCAGATAATGTCTTCACTATGGAATAAGGTTTGGAGCATCGTTTTGATCCATGATTCTTCGACTCTGATCTTTATCTCACAAGGTGATGTTGGATAACGCCATTCAATCCTTCCCGTTTAGTTTCAGGATCGTAGCGGGGACACCAGGTTTCATCTTCAGTGACAATACGGTTCAAGGAATTGGGTGTCGCATCCCCCGTTTCGACAAAATTCTGCGAGTCCTCTAAACATGCCTGCTTCTGCGCTTCAAAGTAATGTGTTACAAGATGACCACACGTTTCCCTCTTCCCTAAATTTTGGGTAAGTATTTGTCGCACAGATTCACGGTTAATCTGCAGTTCATCTGCTATCATGCGCACAGTTAATCGACGATCGTTCGCGATTAATGTCCTCCTTTTCTCAATGTTTTCGTCACTGATGCGGTCGGCGGTCGTTAGCTACAGCGATTGTCAGAAACATTTTCCCGGCCTCCTTGAAAATGAGCGAACCACTAATAAATATATTTCAGGGACGGTGCTTGATCCCCAAAATACGTACCGGCTTCGCATGCGTCTCTTTTGGCGGCTTGCCGATCTTTATATGAAACCGTAGATTGATCCTTTGCTCGTTCACTTTCCTGTTCTCAGTTCAGAACCATCCCATTAAACAAGCACTTCGTCCAACAGGTCATTATGGAACACTCACGATGCTGAGCTGAATCTTGGTGGGGGCAAGTTGTCAACACCTGCCGCTTAGCAGGTGCAGTGTTGTGATTCGCCTGTGTAGCTCTTTCGGCCATCCTGGCTTCATTCACCGAACCTTATTCTCAGTGGCTGTATATTCATACACGTATGAATACAGAATATGTATAAACTGGTAGAAGCAATACTCAGGGAACGCAGGTTTGGATTTAGGAGAAATGAAGGAACACAAGAAGCATTCATCACTTAAAACTTCGCGGCTTAGATGCCGTGGCCCATAAATTAAACTTCCACCTAAAGTTTCGTCTTAGACAGTAGAAGACCTCCTCCGAGGTAAAGCGGCGAAATGCAAAGAGATCTCGAGGGAGCGACGAAAATACTGAATGATCTATGTAGAGGGCGCCAATATCAGTGACGTGATATTTCATACAGCCAATATTTTCGATTGAAAATACTCGGTTGTCTGCTCCGTTGCTTCAACGTTGGCACCCAAATATTTTATTCAGTATTCCTGTATAGAAAGGCCTTTGACATTTTCAAACAAATAAATAATTTTAACGGGAAAGAGGGAGGTTATCGATTCCTACATAAAAGTTTCCAACAAATCTATAATTGCAACTAGCTGGCTAATTATTTCAATCTTTGCAAAAAAGAAGACTGGCAAAATAGCTATAATATAATACCTCATTAATACATTACCTACTGGATAATGAGGGCGGCTTTTAATAGTTAGGAAATACTGTTCATTTATAGAACAACTTTCTTCGAAGACTTCTGTTAATGTAGTTCAGTATTTTGATAAATGATTAAAATATCTCAAATTTCTTTTCCACATCATCGTATTTTTAACTGATCCATCCGCTCACGTATTCAGACGTCTGGTCACAATCAAGCTAAAAAACACAAAGACATTGAGAGAACGAAGCAATGACTTCTTAGAGAAAATTGAGCGTACCATTCACATATTTGCATAGATGGCCTCCTAAGCACAACTACAAATTAATTATCTGGTAATGTAAAAAAAATTTGTCCCTCATAATGAATCTAAAGAATGGAATATTTTTCTTTTCGTTGTTATCCAATATTTTATACTTCAAAAGTATTTCCTGCCTCATACTAGTCCATCATCTGTATATTACGTACTTACTGAACCCATATTTGTCGTAGACGTCGACGCAACTTTCATCTCCAACCTTCAATTGGTCTCTTAATAACTACAGGTACAAAGCAGAAACTAAAACGCAGAACTAATCAGACGAACGAACGTAAGGCCTATTAAGTGATATAAAGTAGCCACCATTGTGTATCTTGGAGAAAGCTCCTTTTCCACACCACTTGTCTCAAGGAAAGACGCATGTCCATCAGAATCATCGTAACTCTTCCGAATCAATCCTGCGCCGCTGACAATTTTCTGTGTTAATTAGAGTAATTAAAGAGGAGCCACAGGAAAAGAGAGACTATCTTTTTGAATTCAGAATACCAGCCGTTTGCAAATAAATCCACTGTTGACAAGCCGCGAATGCTAAACGGCATTAGTCTGACTGCGATTAAGAATGCACATATACTTTGCGGCCCTTGATTATAGAAGGAACAGTAATAACGTTAGTTTCTCGTTTGCTCTTCAGCCATAATGTAATTTCTTCTCCGCTCCACATTCAACAGACGAAGAATACGGTTTGTCTTTAATTAATGGAACACAATAAATACAGACAGTAGTCAACTGTGTCTGTGTCAGGTGTACATACACAGAAAACGATGTCTTGCAATATCTGGAAAGTGTGTTATGGATTACGTCGGATATCTACATCTACACACATACTCCGCAATCCACCGTAAGGTGCGTGGCGGAGGATACACTGTACCACTACTAGGCATTTCCTTTCCTATTCCATTCCCAAATAGAATGAGGAAAAAAAGAATGCAAAAATTCATGTAAAATCTTTTGTGAATTTCTGCATCTGCACTGAGAAACCTTAGGTGCTTATGTAAAAGTTTGAAAAAGAAGAATTTCGACGTATCATTTTACTTCACTGCTTCAGTCGACATAATGAAAAACATTATACATATGCCACATATAGGTTCACAGATTTGTGACTGGCTGGAAGACTTCCTAAGTTATAGAAAACAGTACGTTGTTCTCCATGGCGAGTGTTCATCAAAGAGAGAGTGTATCATCTCGCATGCCCCAGGGGAGTGTGATAGGACCGCTATTATTTTCTATCTGTATAAATGATCTGATGGACAGAGTAACTTGTTATTTACGGCTGTTTGCTGATGATGCTGTGGTGAATAGGAGGGTGACGTCTTTAATTCACTTTAACAGCATACAGGATGACTTAGACAAAATTTATAGTTGGTGAGAAGAATGACAGCTAGCTCTAAATGTAGAAAAATGTAAGGTGATGCCCATGAGTAGGAAGAACAATCCCATAATGTTCGAATACAGCATTAATAGTAAGCTTCTTGATGCAGTCGCGTGGTTAAAATATCTAGGCGTAACCCTGCAGCGCGATATAAATGTAACGAACATATAAGGATATTGTGAGTAAGGCGGAGAGCCGAGATCGCTTTATTGGGAAAATTTTGGGAAGTTGTACTTCATCTGTAAAGGAGACCGCGTATAAAACGCTTGTACGAGCACATCTTCAGTATTGCTCATGTGTTTGGGATCCGCATCAAACCAGTTCAGAGGAAGACATGGAAGCAGTTCAGAGGCGAGCAGCTAGGTTCGTTACTGGTAGGTTTGACCAATGCGCGAATGTCACCGAAATGCTCCGGAAACTTGAATGGGGATCGCTGGAGGAAAGACGACGTTCTTTTCGAGAAATTCTGCCGCGGTGGAGTGGCCGAGCGGTCTAAAGCGTCTCGCTGCGGAGCGCGCGGTTGCTCGCCGTGGAGGTTCGAGTTCTCCCTGGGGCATGGATGTGTGTGTTTGTCCTTAGGTTAGTTTACCTAGGTTTAAGTAGTTTGTAAGCTACGGACTGATGACCACGCAGTTTGGTCCGATAGAATAACAAACATTTGAACATTTTTCGAGAAATTCTGTTGAGGAAATTAAGAGGGCCGGAATTTGACTCTGAGTGTAGAACGATCTTCCTGCCGCCTACTTACATTTCGTATTATGATCACAAAGACAAGATAAGGGAAATTAGGAATCGTAAGGGGGTATAGAGGCATTCTTTTTTTCCTCGTTCCATTTGGAATATGAAAGGAAATGCCTAGGCCGGCCGCGGTGGCCGAGAGGACTGAGGCGCTCCAGTCACGGTCTGCACGGCCACTACAGTCGGGGGTTCGAATCCCCCCTCGGACATGGATATTTGTGCCGTCCTTAGTGTTAGCTAGCTCGTAAGTAGTTTGTAAGTTTAGGGACTGCTGACCCCGTAGTAAAGTCCCATAAGCTATACAAACATTTATATATTTTATACATTAGAAGAAAACATGGCTATTAATGGAAGTGACGACTTATAAAATTCATATTATCCGACAAATTGGGAATAGAATTCTAAATGTAATTCATGTCACCAAGTGGAGAAAACAGAATAAACTTCCTAAAACAGAATTAAGGTGTTTTGTGTGTCCGCCGGTCAGTTGTAAAAGGCGATACAATCCCGTGTGTTCAGTTTGCGATTGGTGGCTGATGTCTCATTTACGCCTCAACTCTTAATTGCAAAATAGCGGTAGCTGCGTTTCATTAAGCCGGGAGGTGGGAGGAGGCTTTCCTTCCACGTAGAGACCAAACAGGTAAGCCGGAGCGGAGAAACAAAATTAAAGAAAGAAGAAGAAGAAGAAGAAGAACACGAGTTCAACGAGGTCGATTGGGGTGGAGGCGGGGGATGCGACTCGAAAATGAAGTTGGATAAATGGCGACGTGAAATAATTAAGGCGTCCGTGTGCGGCCTCTTCGCCGCACGGTAGCTTAATCGTTTCGTTAATTAAGTCCGGAAGACATTCGGCGCGTCCCTTTTTCTGGTCGCGGCGCACTTCATCATGCGGCTCATTCTTTTTCGGCCGCTCCCACGCAGGATGCTATTTAACTTCACACGTGCCCGGCCGAGGCACGTAGTGTGACGCAATTAGCGCTAAAGATTGATCGCATTCGGCCAATTGCTTGCCATATGCATTTACATTGCGACTTGTGGGTGCTTGAGAATTAAAAACCACGATCGCGGAATGAATCCCAAAGAACACTTGCCCACAAAAACTTTGCGAAAACTTTTCTTTAAAGGAATGGTTGAAAGCTGTATCTCAGTAATGAAATTTAACTTATTCTCCGACGTATTAGATAACTGTGTACGCTATATATTTGTTCCACAAACACAAGGTTTCACCTTTGGAGCCGGCCGCGGTGGCCGAGGGGACTGAGGTCTGCACAGCCACTACGGTCGGGGGTTCGAGTCCCCCCTCGGGCATGGATATTTGTGCCGTCCTAGTTCGTAAGTAGTTCATAAGTAGTTTGTAAGTTTAGGGACTGATGACCCCTTAGTTAAGTCCCATAAGCTATACAAACAACAAACAAACAACCACCATTGGAAAGGAGTGGCATAGATAAGATCTCTTGCAATCTTTGTGGCAAAGTATATGTAGGTCAATCAGGTAGGGCTATAACTGCAAGACTGGTTGAACATTAGAGGAGTTGGAGACTAAAAAAGAAAGATTTCACCTTTGCAGATCATGCCTTAATTCTTCCAGTCTTGGTGGTTAGTGTTACTAACCACTTCTTTTCGATCACGGTACTTCTATTCCACGCCATCTAGCGATAAACGGTTGAATTAGTATGTCCGTTTGGACTGAACTTCAAAACAAATGACAGATTCCGGGTACATTGCATGAATGTCAGTGCATACCAGTTGCACTGAATATATCGCTAACGTACCTTGTCTCGAGTGTCTGATAAAAACATCAATACAACGGGTACGTAACATGTTTTCTGTAACGTATTTTATTGGACCTATTCTCATAGACCTATTTTATGTGTGTTGGCATGCAGGTACTGTTACTTTTGTGTTTTCACTGAGTAGTTACAAAAGGAATGTGATGGTTTGCTTACAAACCACCATGACGATGGCGGGTTCGTTTATTGATGTAACGTCATTTTTTTTTCACATTCTTTACAGTATGTTGCGCCGCGCGCGCCGCTTAGGAGAGAACGAGATTGGATAAATAACGTTCACTATCATCCTAGTTTTATTTATAGCAATAGTCATGGTTAATGACCACCTCAGTTCTTGAAAGCCAGAATACCTAAATTGTGTTTCCTCTAATGTCTGTGATATTTCAGTTGTAACAGTTGCTTCAATGAACAGACATTGATAATTATGTTCCTATTGTAAAAGTGTGAACAGACATTGGTAATTATGTTCCTATTGTAAAAGTGTGACTGAAAGAGTTAAATGAATGTCATGCTTTTGACATTAAATGTGATGTTCTCCACAGAGCAAATAAAGGCAGAAAGCTAACGTTGCTTAAAAGTCTATCAACAAACATCAAACTCAGAAACCAAACCTACTTCACAATGATCGTACCCAATTTCAGTATTTACCATTATTAAAGTAACAGCTATTATGTATAATTAAGCCACCATGCTTGTTGAAATTTTATAATGTCTCTCACCCACAGTGCAATGTTTTTCCTTCCTCGTGTTACTCACACTATTCTCGTGAAAACCAGCGAATTTTAATATAAGCTACATACTTCAATATGCTCCTTTATTCCATATTCACATACTCCAAACTTATGTAATTTTCCCCCATCAACGTTTCATTTTTATGTCTTCCTCACTCACCTGTTACCCTCCTACTTTTGTTAAGTTAATTTAATATACAGATTGTATTTACTGGTACTCACTGGGCCATATGTTTGTTTCAGCTCATTTGATGAAAATTAATGTATAGTTATTTCTTAGTTACAATTTTGTTTTAATTGGTTGGGCGTCTCTGTCTGTTTAAAATACTTAAAGGCTACATAGTCTACGACTGACACACATCTTTGTAAAACCTTTGTACTCGAAACACAGCAGCTGGTGTGTTGTGGATAATCTGCAGTATTAAGTTTTCTGAAGGTGGCCTAAGAAGACGAAAGCTAGTTCACTACAAAATAATATTATTGTGGAACAAATATACGGTGTACACAGTTATTTAATATGTCTATGTTCCATTAATAACTGACGGAAGAGTACATAAATATTATTCTACGACATTCGGTTGACTTTCAGACGTCTGCGTACTTAGATACGAAGATTGATCGAGCACTCTGTCAAAGGACGGATAAATTCGGAACCGCTGAGCAGCAACGGTGGTTATCTTGGAAAGTTTTTCTTCGGGTTTATTACTAAAATTACTGATCACATCGGGCAAATTTTAGCCGATCATGAGATTGAAATGATCTTCAGACCCATCAAAATTAACAGAGGATATTTAATATCGGTAAAAGACACACGTCACCCCAACCTTTATCATGTGTTTATAAAATCCATGCTACTGTGGTAAAATATATATATATACGTATCAGAACTTCTGGCGTATTAAACCGTATGGCATATGACGAATGGCTTGTGGTGTATGACGTGCGCAGCATCCTTAACCCTTTAATGGAAGACTTTTTATTTGAACCTATAAAAACTACCATGATTAATGTATAGTGCGAATACATTGAAAAATATTTTAAAAAATACCTTAAATTATTACTAACGACTAAATTTCATAGCTGGTCAGCTACATAGTGCTTCCATGACGTAGCAGATGTAGTAAATGTCGCTATAATGCCTCTCATCTTTCCAGAAAGTAACTCATAATGCAATTTTCGCAGATACACTTAATATTTGATGAGGGATTTGAAGTTAATACCTTCGGTGACGTTAATTGTGAAAAAATAACTTTGCAGGTGGCAAGGGGGGCTGTGGCGGGAGGATACTTGACATCAAAAGCATAGCACTGTGAGATTCGATACTTTCAGAAATTCAATTTTACATGGAATAAAAGGTAAAATACCTGTTAAAAATGAAATGGAAATAACGTTCTCCGCAATTCTGTATACCCAAGCAGATGTTACATCGTTAAGCAATGAACGGCTAGATAAAATGAAGTTAAACTTTATACTCCTAAAGCTTACTATAAATCGTGAAACAATGTTGTGCCAAAGAGGGATGAAGAGCGGCGTGGGAAGATGTGACATTTGAAAATTTTTTCTTCCTCTTGGAAAGAACGCTGGAAAGTTGTCAGACTAATAATGTGTGTGTTGTAATTTTGTATCCAAAACACATAAAGAACCTGGCTTTTCAGTACGGTACAGAAAGACATTATTACTAACCTCACGGACCAGAGAATAATGCTGACGGCGCCAGGTAGACTCCTTCTTCATACATAAATACGAAAAAAATTAAGAGTCCTAATAAATCTAGCATCAAAAACTTGTCGGGCTCATCCAGTTAGCTGCGAGGCACATTAAAAATCTTAATAGATAATTAATCAAGGCCCAGCAGCGGCATTGTTTAATTTTCTGAGGACATTAGGCGCGGCCACATCAAACTAATGTCCTGCCGCCATCCCGCTAGTGACCCCCGTCCCCTAAATTCCCCCCCCCCTACCTCTTGCCCCTTTTGCCTGACAGGCAACGTCCCCTCCCTCCCATCCCGACTCCTTCTCAACCAGAAAGCCACGACGACGCCGGAACGAAAGGCGAAGGGAGGCGTCATGCAAGCGCCACATATTTCACGAGTGACGGCTCATCCAAACACAGATTCACCACGGTCACCCGAGGTAACTCATCACAAGCGCCTCGGCCGCAAAAAGGCGACTCCTGCCCAGTCTGTGTGTGTGTGTGTGGATGGGGGAATAAGAGAGAGAGGAAGAGGGGAGGAAGGCTGAGGATAGGGCGCCTAATTTAATAAACCGTGGACACACACGGCCCGTAATAAGAAAACACAAATTAAGTCGACGAGCAAGGCGGCTGCAACGGACGCCGAAACTTACTGCAGATGACGCCCCGAGTGGAATAGGCGCGAGCATATCCCATCAACAGACGGACGACCACCGCCGCTCAAGGCACCCTTCCCAGATGAAGCCGCCCAGCTCGGTCGTAGATTTTTGGGGCTTCTTTTCACGTCTCGGTTGGACAGGGTACTCATTAGTCCAACACGGGATCCTCTCTAAAGAAACGAACTGGTAATTTAATATTTACATTGGCCACAATAGCCACTAAAGTCACTGAGCACATTACGGCATTCTGTAGCTTGTAATACATTAGTAGCTGGCTCGTGTGACGTTATCACCTATTAAAACAGATTTCGTACAGAGAGGAGTTGTTACTTTTAAGGATTTAACGTCTCTTGAAATTCATTCCATTCCATTGCGTGTCTTTCTACATATACTTGGGATACTCTGCAAACCACATTTAAGTACCTGGCAGAAGGTCAATCGAACTACCTTTATACTATTCAGCTACCATTCCATTCTCGAATAGCGCGCCGGATGAAAGAAAATCTGAATCTCTCCGTTCGCGCTCTGATGTCTCGTATTTTATTCTGACGATCATTTCTAGCTATGTAATTGGGAGTCAATTATATATATATTTGCATTCGGAGGAGAATGCTAGTGATTGGAGTTTCGTAAGTAGACCACGCCGCTGCGATAAACGCCGTTTTTGTAATGAATCCCATCCCAGATGTTGTATCATTTCCGTGACGCTGCCTA
This sequence comes from Locusta migratoria, assembly GCA_026315105.1. Taxonomy (NCBI): domain Eukaryota; kingdom Metazoa; phylum Arthropoda; class Insecta; order Orthoptera; family Acrididae; genus Locusta; species Locusta migratoria. The sequence goes on along the minus strand of CM048750.1, from coordinate 306,097,866 downwards.
ACCTGTATCCTGACAATACAAAACGGACTGCCCTTCTTTGGACTCTTTCGATGGCTACCGTCAAACCCACTTGATAAGGATCCCACACTGGACAGCAATACTTCAAATGCGAACGGACAAGCGTGGTGTTGCAGTCTCTTTGGTAGTTCTGTTGCACCTTTTAAGGGTTGTGCCAATAAAACGCATCTCTGGTTCAACTATCCTATGACATTATCTACGTGTTCTTTCCAGCTTAAGTCTGTTGTAATAGTAATTCCTAGGCATTTAGTGGAGTTTACAAACTATAATATTCAGAGATGTAGAGGCTTGCACAGGGCAGAGTAGCGTGATACCTACATCAAACCAGTCCCAGGACTGAAGGTCACAACAATAATAGCTATATATAGAGATCACAACAATAATAGCTTATATATATATATATATATATATATATATATATATATATATATATATATATATATATAGCTATTATTGTTGTGATCTTCAGTCCTGGGACTGCTTTGATGTAGGTATCACGCTACTCTGTCCTGTACAAGCCTTTACATCTCTGAATAAGCACGGCGACTAACGTCCTTCTGAACCTGCTTACTGTATTCGTCTCTCGGTTTCCCTTTGCGATTTTTACACAACACACTTTCTTCCGTTGCTAAATTGAATATCCCTTGATGGTAATGAGTTTCTGCAAACAATCCTTTCTCTTAGTAAAGACGTGGCTGAAATGTCCTTTCTCCCCAGTTCGGTTCAGCGCCTCCTCTTTAGTTTCGCAATGTACCCACCTATCTTCAGCATTTGTCTGTAGCGCCTCACGTCAAGTGCTTCTATCCTCTTTCTGCCGGAATTCTTTTATCGTCCGCGTTTCACTCCCATACAGTGCTAAGCTAATGACAAATGCTCTGAGAAAGTTTTTTCTCACATTTAAATTAATTTTGGGTGTCAAGAAATTTCGCTGCTTCAGAAATGAATTTTTTCCCAAAACCATTCTATATTTTATATATTCTTTACTTCCGTCATGAGAAGTTATTTTGATACCCAAATAACAAAACCGATCTACTACTTTTATTGCCCCGTTGTACATGTATATACACATGGCACAGTCAATAAGTTGTGACTGACCACATGACGCCGTTGTGGTGAACTATAGCGCATAGGTGGCGACGTAGTATGGCACCGAATCAGTTGCTCTCTCGTCCCTGCAAGGGACAGCTGAGTGCATGCACTGGAAGTAGAGTCGAGTCGTTGTTGTCGCGGTGAGTTGATTGCGCCAGTGCGACGTGTCACAGTTTGAGCAACGAGCTAACTTAAAGTTCTGTCAGAATTAGGCGAAACAGCTGCCGATACGTTTGGAATGATGCAGCATATCTACGGAGAGGACGCCTGGAGTCGTAGTGTTGTATATAAGTAGCACCGACGTTTTGTGGAAGGACGAGACAGTAGGTGATTTGCGCACTGGTCGGCCACAAACAGTTCGGACGAAACGCAACATGTCGGATGTTGTAACGCGCCGCCCGCGGTAGCCGAGGGGTCTGAGGCGCTCCAGACACGGTCTGCACGGCCGCTACGGTCGGGGGTTCGAATCCTCTCTCGGGCATGGATATTTGTGCCGTCCCTAGGATTAGCTAGTTCATAAGCAGTTTGTAAGTTTGAGGACTGATAAGCCCGTAGTTAAGTCCCATAAGCTAGAAAAACGTTTGAACATTTTGTTGTAACGCTTGCGCGTGCTAACAGCGGAATTGGGTGTCAACCATGGTACTTGACACAAAATTCAGACAGATGACCTCAACATGTCTCATTCACCAACCAAACAGATAATAACTGTAGACGAAACGTCGTGCCTCTTTTACGATCCACAACTGAAACGATAATCAGACTCGTTGAATGCAGCAGCATCTGCAACGTGCAGAGTCGTTTGGCGCCTAGCCTTGAGGCGTCAAGTGTTCAAATTCAAATGTTTGTAAACCTATGGGACTTCACTACTCTAGTCATTAGTCCGTAGGCTTACGAAGTACTTCAGCTAACTTCTGCTAAGGTCGAGAAATAGACCCTCGCCTGAGAGAGGACTCTAACCTTCGCCGGTGAAGGGCGGTGCGATCCGCAGCTAATCGCCTTAGAACACTCGGCCATTCCACCGCGGCGGCGGCGTCAAGTGTCAGAACATACTGACTGTACCACATATGCAGTCATGTGGTAATTGCTGAATGCGGAAATAGAATGGGAAAGAAATAAGGACACATTGGTAAGAAGTAACCTGTGTCATGCACTATAGAGTCGCTTGTGATGTACTGTAAATGTACTAATTTGGAAAGATGCAGAGTGAGAGAGAGCAATTTTCAAGCACGTGATGGATGGAATGTTTCTAGGTCGGAGATTGTATGAAAAAGAAGAGAAGGAGAGAGAAGTAGTGAATGTGTGTGATGTGTAGTGGAGAGATTTATACCTTTTTTTTAATTTTTTTTTATTCTTAGTATCAGTTTTTTTTTTTTTTTTTTTTTTTTTTTTCACTGTGCTTATTGGAGCAGTGAGCTCATGGGTGGCGCCACGACTTTAAACCGCCACGTATGTACATCTAATTTTCTCAGAAATACTTTGGAAAATAGCCCTAACGGTGTCAACAAATTTTCAATTACCTCTGCTTAATAGTCTTTGAGAGGTAAGGACCGAAAACACATCCCGTAGCGAGACGGGTCCCGCTAATGCAACTGGACACTGTGCGTGCGTTTTCATCGTTTTGCAGCTCCTTTAATGCTCCCGCTGCCGACGGGACGAGTACCTCGGGCCTTCCCCCCTTTTTACGGACCTGCCTCCGTCACCAGCGCAAGACCGCAGCGGGCAATGCTAATTACTGTTTGCTTAGCGCCCGTAGCGTGGTGCCCCCCCCCTCCTCTTTCGGGACTCAGCGCTTCTTTCCTCTGGCCGCCAGTCGGCTCTTCTTCTTTCAATTTCTCGAGTTTAATAACAGCCGTCGCGCGCGCAGAGGTCTCCCGCAATTAATCATCTCGAATTTCCCCGGCGCTGCCGAAGCTCTCTCCACCTGGTGCCTAATGAACACCCTGGGTAATCGAGTTAGCGAGCCGTCGCGGTGGCGGTCGCCGAGAAATTCAATTCCGCGGCCTCGGCCGGTTAAGGAGCCGCTTATTTCCATTCGGCGCGTCTTATTGTCACGGCGTCGTCGTCCTCCGCTCCTTCTGTCTGCGCCTTTCTCTCTCTCTCTCTCTCTCTCTCTCTGTGTTCTGTCCGCTGTGACGCAGGTGTCCGCCGGTGAGGAGGTTGACGGAGGCGGCTACTGACGCCGGGAACAATGGCGAATAAATCTGCATTTCTGCTGAGCCGCAGCCCGGCCGGCCGACGGTACGACACGGGGAGCGCGTGACGGACCAGCGCTGACGTCAAAGGCGGTCGGTTCCGGCACCCACGCGCCGAACGGCAATGGGCCCTCGCTACAGCACTCGGCATGTTGGGCGACTCGTGCAGTGGGTGACCGTAATTAAAGTTCCAGGTTAAAATGCCCTAGGAAGAGAACCACCACTCAGAATGCCGTCAAATGGTCGTCCTTACTCCAAAGTAAACTAACTACAAATTTGGCGAAATTTTATTTTTTTACATCTATATCTATAAATGTGTATGTCTGTTCGGTGTACATTTATCACGTCTAAAGCACAAGACATAAAGAGCTAAAAATTTGTACAGTTACTAATGTCTACACGGGAAACGCTTATGCATGGTTTTATGACGATCGGAAAGCTATTTATCTATATATATTAATGTGAATGTCTCTTCGGTGTACGCTTATCACGTCAGAACGACAAGACGCAGACACTTAAATACCTGAGAAAGGTTTTAGGCACGGTTTTATAGCGATCTGATAGATATTTAGTAACTGGAAGAATATAACGCGAAATGCGGAACAATAATTAGTCTTAGAAAATTATATTTACTCTTTGAAAATAGTTTTATTGGTTGCATTGTTGCTTGAGGGTTGATAATTGTAAAAAAAATTATAAAAAAATTCGGACTGAAGGCTAGCGATGTCGTTAGCGACTCTATAGCAAGGAGGTTACACACAGCGAAACATGATGTCACAGGCCATATCTTTGGTCTATGCCTGCTACAATGTCTTCTGCTCTTTCTCTGTAAGGATAAGCATACGAATAAGGAAATATAAGAATAAATAAATAAAGCAGTAAAAAAGAAATTTCTTTCAATAGATCTCTTTAAAAAAAATCGATTTGACGTTTCGTGCAATATCTATCATAATTAACCAACACGCGAGCGGAGCCGCGGGTTTAAGATAGTAATTGATATATTCGATACTCTATCTTCCACATGCCAGAGTGACGTAATTTCCCAGATATTGCAGTGTATAATATACTTCATTGGCACTACTTGAGCCTAAACAATTCATTCAGCAAAGTGAACTAAGTCTGTTGTCAATATGGTAGCCCAACATGTTGACTTTCTGCCAGAAGTGCTCAATAACAGTGATTTGGATGTAGAAAGTGATTCAAGTGTCAAGTATTTGGACTCATCAGATATTTCAAGTAGTGATAGTACGTAAATTTAGAGACTTTCTGGAAATTTTGTTCCTAAATAATGAAATATAGATTGTAACCTATAATCGTAAATTTTACATATTGTCATATGCCAGATTCAAATTCAAATGTTTGTAATCCTATGGGACCAAACTATGTTGGTAATCAGTCCCTAGTCTTACAAACTATTTAAACTAAGTTAAACTAACCTAAGGACGGGAAGGTCCTTGGTTCCAATCATGATCTGAGAAGAAACAGTTTTGATCTGCAAGGAATTTTCGTATCAGCGAACACTACGCCGCAGAGTGAGAATTTCATTCTAGCACAAAGCATTCCTGTGGTGTCGCACAAGTCCAAAGTGCTCGCCACCTACTTTCGCCGCGCGCCGCCATGCGTTCTAATTTACTCTAGTGTTTCTAGTTTCTGCTGTCCCACTGGCTGGACACCTCCTACCTGCACAAGCGTGCATCCTTTATTCTTGTGTCGGTCTATTTCTACTCGGCCACCGACACCTACGACGGAAACGAGACACAGAAGCGGCGACGAGGCTGGGACACAAAAATTCCGTTCTTCTCTAACGTGTCACGACGGAATAGCTGTGCGCTCTAAGGCGCATTGCCGCGGTGCGAGAGGCCTTTCCCCGTCGGAGGTTCCAGTCGTCTACAGGACCTGGGTGTGTGTGTCGTTTTAAGCATAAGTTAGTTTAAGTAGTTTGTAAGTTTAGGGACCGATGATCACTGCACTTAGGTCCAATAAGACTCAATTGCTGTGGTCTTCAGTCCCTAGACTTGTAAACTATTTAAACTAATTTAAAGTAATGTAAGGACAAAGCACACACACAAACACATGTCCGAGGGTGGACTCGAACCTCCGACGTCCTCTTGAATTCCGTCTCCAGACTTTCATTTGGATTCCTTTCGTGCTTGTACAGAAAACGGATCGAAGATGGGCTGCATCCCTGTTCACTACGTACGTTCCCTCCCACCTCTCCCCTCTCACGCAGGGGACCGAAATGTTGAGAACTGCGGAGTGGAGACTGCCAAGTAGGATGAAAGAGAGATCGCGTATCTGTGACAAATCACAGTGAACGAGAAGTCGCAGATACCAGAGAAGTCACTGAAGCTGCAGAAGTAACCGATATGGCAGTTCGTCTGCTACGGAAGATTACAAGTTGTGGATTCGTGTACGGCGATTGTGAACAGTGACGAATCGCAGGTATTGAAAGCAGCAGTGCCAGAAATCACGGGAGGTGGCAGCTTAGGGCATAGCAGGTGGAGGGCGGTCGCGTTGCGAGGGAGCCGGCGCCTGCCGCGCCCGCGGCCTTAATTAAAATATTCCGGCGGCAGTAAGTCAGCGGCGCGGCTTTTACGAGTGCTATCGGCCGCCTTTGATGTCTCCCGCCGGCCTGTCGCGGGCCCCGCGGCTGCAGCGACCGCGGCGCCTCTGCCGGCCACCGTGTGAACGCGCCCGCACTACTGTGCGCCCGCCTATCGTCTCTCTGCGGTGCACCTGCCGCTGCCCGCGTGTGGGCTGCTCATCCTAACCTACCAAGTGCCTTGTTACCTAGCCGCCTCCACATGCAGTAGCTCTTTATCGTATACACCAGAGGTCGAAAAGTAATCTTAAATGGGGTCCGGATACTTTGGAAAAATTTTATCGGGGTCCAGAAGTAAAAGTTCATATCCCTTATTTATTTTTTTACACTAATTTTCACTCTCAAACTTATATGAAATACAACAGATCCAAAATAATAATAATGTATAAAAGATCCAGAAAACATTATATTATTTGCTATTATTATTATTTTGCCGGCCGCGCTGGCCGAGGGGACTGAGGCGCTTCAGTCACGGTCTGCACGGCCACTACGGTCGGGGGTTCGAATCCCCCCTCGGGCATGGATATTTGTGCCGTCCTTAGTTCTAGGTAGTTCATAAGTAGTTTGTAAGTTTAGGGACTGATGACCCCGTAGTTAAGTCCCTTAAGCTTAACAAACATTTGAACATTTTTTTAGAAACAAGCTGAAAACTATTCCTATCAGATTGCAGAAGTCTGTACACTTACCGTGTATCAGGAAAGTAAGTAGTGTAGATCAAATCACACGTTAAAATATACTCGTTTCTGAGAATCCAATCACGAAAGTAACAATAACGATCGTAATAATATCACTGATCGATAACTTGATGTAATGCGCGAAACGTCAAATCGATTTTTTAAAGAGATGTATTAAATGAAATTTCTTTTTTAGTGCTTTATTTATTTATTTATTCTTATAATTCCTTATTCGTATGCTTGTCCTTACAGAAAAAGAGCTGAATACATTGTAGCGCGCAAAGACCGAACATATGGTCTGTGGCATCAGGTTTCGCTGTATGTAAGCTCCTTGCTGTAGAGTCGCAAACGTCATCGTTGGCCTTCAGTCCGATTTTTTTTTTTTTTTTTTTTTTTTTTTTTTTTTTTAATTTTACGACTTTCAACCAGCATATCTTCCATCCTCTTATAGCTATCGGCATGGAACTGCTAAGGTGTACAACGGAAGGCTTCGGACAACAATTACACAAAGACCATTCGTTTGCGTTCTGTACTTTTCGCTGCAAAACCAAATATTAACACACACACACGTAGAATTTTATATACACCGATAACTTTCCATCCCAATATACTCCACCCTTTTATCATTATCAACACTCAAGCTACAATGCAACCAATAAAACAATTTTCAAAGAGTAAATATAATTCTCAAAGAGTAATTATTGTTCTGCATTTCGCTTTATATTCTTCAAATTACTAAATATCTATCAGATCGCTATAAAACCGTGCCTAAAACCTTCCTCAGGTATAAATTTGTAAATGTACAAATATTAAAGTCTCTGCGTCATCTCATTAGGACGTGATAAGCTTAAGGGACTTAACTGCGGGGTCATCAGTCTCTAAATTTACAAACTACTTATGAACTACCTTATACTAAAGACGACAAAAAATGTTCAAATGTTTGTAAATCTATTGGACCAAACTGAGTGATCGTCAGTCCGTAGCTTACAAACTACTTAAACCTAGGTAAACCTAAACTAACACACACCCATGCCCCACCGAGGACTCGAACCTCCGCAGCGAGGCCCTTTAGACCGCTCGGCTACTCCACCGCGGCACATTAGAGGAGCGTTGGACGAAGTGTATGTCTAAAAGGAGAGTAGGTCGAAAAATAAAAATGGTTTTCTCGAAGGACGTTAGTAGTTGTATTGGTTTCACACCCCACTTCAGTTCCAACAAGACTTCGGTGTAATGTGCTGCAGCTCCCTCCTCAGGGCAAATTGGTTTCAAATCATTAATTTACGATTGGAACGTGAAGTGGTGTGCGTGTGAATCTCGCGATACAGGTGGATGCGAAACGTGGCCGGTACTGGAGCCCGCACTCTCTGGGTAACAGACGAGGTGCTACGTCAGAAGTCGGGCAGCGGCTTCCTCCCAATTAGACACGCGGACACTCGGCCGCCGCCGTTAATGGAGGCGAGAGGCGGCGGGTCCGGTCCCTGGCGCCGATAGCGCGCCAGAGCGGGGGTGGGGGCGGGGGCAGCGAAGAGGCTCTCAAACCCGAGCGGGCCAGCCCTCTAATTGGATCGCATTCCTCGGGGAGTGTGCCAAGGGGCACCGCAGTCGCTGTAATGGACCAATTAGAAGCTGCTGCTGCAGCTCCCGTGGAAGCTGCGAGGCGCGCGACGCCAGCGCCGCGCGGCGACACTCACAACTACGCCGCACGCTGCCACCACCTTTTTACGAAACGTCGAGGATCGAACGTTGCGTTTGCAGTCATCAAACGGAACATGGAAATAGGTGCCATTAGTTTTCTACTGACATCAAACGAGTTCTACATTGAGCTGGACGTGACATAGATGGAAAGATGCCAGCACAGTGTATTTCATTGAGCACCAACAGACGGAATAAGCCAGTCTGTTCTATACAAGGTGCTACAGAAAGGTACGGCCAAACTTTCAGGAAACATTCCTCACACACCTACTATATTAAAGAATGAATAGGTTTCTATGTCATTATATCCGCAGGACGCGAAGCAACATACTTTTAAAACATACTTTGGATGGAAGTACTATTGAAAATAGATTATACATCAATGCCAACAAAATATTGGGCGTAGTCAAAACTTAAAGATCATGATGAACGGCCAAGTATTAGAATTACTCCAAAGGTTTGAATATTTTCAAATCAGAAGAGAAATTTACTGGAAGAGGGAATATAAATTAAAATCGTTGTGGTGAAAGAAATTTTTTTTTTTAAAAAGAAGAATTTTCTACAGCAATGCGGACAAAAATCGAATGAAAAGACTAATACAATGTTTCGTACGGAGTTTTCTCTCGGTTCCGACAAAATACTTTGATACCTCTAATCATGCCTGCATCTCGTCGCCAGTCAAGTAATGTGGCACAAGCTAAAACGTTTTGCATTTTCTTAACTTATGAGAGTTGCCGCATGGATTCACAATTAATCTGCATTTTATCCTCTATTAAGCACAGCGTTAATCGACGATCGTTCGCGATTAATGTCCTTACTGTGTCAATGTTTCTGTCACTAGCGGCGGTTGCCGGTCGTCCGCTACAGGGATTGTCAAACACGCTTTCCCGGCATCATTGAAAATTGATGAACCAGTCGTACACACACTTCATGGACAGTGCTTGTTCTCCATGAAATCGTACCAGCATCGTACGCGTTTCCTTAGGTGTCAGAATTAACCGCGAAAGAATACGTAGATAATGTCGTAGGAAAGGCGAACCAGAGACTGCGTTTTTATTGGCAGAACGGTCAAAGGTTGCACCAGAACTTCTAAAGAGACTGCATACACTACGCTTGTCCGTTATTTTTAGAGTATTGTGTGTGGAATGCTTATTCGATGGGTTTCATGGAAGACATCGAAAGAGTCCAAAGAAGGACAGATCGGTTAGTATTGTTACGATACAAGGGAAATAGCGTTACGGAAATGATACAGGATCTGGGATTGGAATCAATTACAACAATGGCGCTTATCGCTGCGGCGTGGGCTACTTACGAAACTCCAATCGCCAACATTCTCCTCCGAATACGAAAATATATTGTTCATTCCTACCTACATATGTAGAAATGATCATCAGAATAAAATACGAGAAATCAGAGCTCGAACGGAGAGATTCAGATGTTATTTCTCACGCGCGCTATTCGAGAATGGAATGGTAGCTGAATAGTAAAAAGGTGGTTCGATGAACCCTCTGCCAGGCACTTGAATGTGATTTGCAGAGTATCCCATGTAGATGTAGATCTAAATGTCTTGTCAAGCTTAAAACAAAATTTTAAATTAACGCTTTGCTCGCTCATTATCTTATTCTCACGTCAGAGCCAACGCATTTAGCAAGCACTTCGTCTAAGAGGTTTGAGACGGAACACACGCGATGCTAAACTCACTACTGTGGGGGCAGGATGTCAACACCGGCAGCTACGGGGTGCAGCATTATGATTCGCCTGCGTTCACTGATCGACCAAAATTCGTATATTGAAATGTTTGTAAATGGATGGGACTTAACCAATGTCGTCCTCAGTCCCTAAGCTTAAAAACTACTTAAACTAACGTAAGAACAAGACAGACACCGGTGCCTGAGGGAGGACTCAAACCTCTGATAGGGAGCAACCGCATGCTCCGCAGAAAGACGCCTTAGAGCACTCGGCCATTCTACCGCGACCCGATCGACCGTTCTGACTCCAGTCACAGAACTTTACAAGTCACAGGTTGTACTATGAAATAACGACGGACTTGTAAAAACGGTGATAGAGGGGTATGTGGAAGAGAATAAGAGGCGAGGGAGGGAGATGTGACGGAAGGCAGCAGACAAACTGAGAGGGATGCAGTGAATGGGAGAAAATGAAGATGCAATGACCTGCTAATTTGTCAGAAAAATGCTGATTATTGTAGATACAGAATGACTCAGTACTGCTGAAATGAATTTCCAACGACTAGTTATCTGCGTGACACGTCGAATTGTTGTAGTCTGCCGTGCGAAACAATATTAGCAGCTGTCATGCCTTTTGTCACCTAAGTCTATATTGTCTAGGAAATTGTCTGACGTTACCACTGGTATTACCAGGTGTCAGAATGAATGAGACACTCCTCCTCGCAACCGAGAATACCCGCCACTCGCAGTTAGCCGCGCCGCTCGGCCATTTGCGAGACTAATTATACCGAGATGGAAATCAATTAGCCACAGCTGTCGCTGCGTGCAGCCGGGAGACGCATAATGGAGAGGCGGAGGAGCGCGGAGAGGACAGAAGGCGCGAAGCGAGAGCCACTCGCCGGCTCTGAAGGTGCCGAAACAAACACGCGACAGTAAATTGCCCGTAATCACTCTCGCACAATCTGCCGCAGCTTTCTTTACGAGTCCCGAGGCCGGGCTCGGCGCCGTCGCGATGGAGTCGGATATCCTAATTAGACTGCGCTTTAATTCTCGGCCGGAGAAATATGCCCGCGCCGTTACGGCGGTGGCCGCATCGGGCGCGGACATCGCGACGTCGGTGGCCGCAGCTCCGCCAACGGCAGCGCAAGCCGTTCTCCGGCGAGACGTTTCCCACGGCTCGGCCGCCCGCCGTCGTATATAATGCGAGGCGGCGTTTCGCGGCGTCGCCTCGGCCACTTAGCGCGTCGTTTGGGCGTAATTACCCGCACGTTTGGGGGCATTCGGCGACCGATACGGATCTGGGCCGGCGTGAGTTAGCGCTCGGTCGGCGCCGGGCGCTGCGCTCGCGGGACGCATTACGTCTTCTTTATTGCCAGTCGTTGAACTCGGGGGGAACGTAACCTATCGTGCACGGGGTGTCGCCTTATCTGTTATTCGCTCGCGCGAGAGAGAGATAGAGAGGGAGAGAAAAACAATTACGAGGTCTTAACTGTGCTTTATGGGAACGTAGCGAGTAGTAGTCGGGGGGAATTGGAAATTAAGGCGAGACATTCACATCACTTGGCCGCCGCTTACAGCGAGCGAACACTTGCTACCACTACGACGTTCCATATTATGATCACACCAGAAAACTCCTGCGCCGTTTTTCTGTCATAAATTAAAATAATATCAGGTTATTATTTTTCATTTATAGCATATTTTATGACCTGCTGCCTAATGTTTAACCTTTTAATGCATACTTTAACTGATCAGCTACATACCTAATTTTTACATTATCTCTCAAACTGATCCACATTTTACCACAAATTCATTATTATTATTTATTTTTCATTTATAGCATATTTTATGACCTACTGCCTAATGTTTAACCCTATAATGCATATTGTACTGATCAGCTACATACCTAATTTAAAAAAAAAAATTCAAATGTTTGTAAATCTATTGGACCAAACTGCGTGGTCATCAGTCCGTAGCTTACAAACTACTTAAAACTAGGTAAAATAACCTACGGACAAACACACACACCCATGCCCCAGGCCCTAATTATTACATTATCTCTCAAACTGATCAACATTTCATCATAGTGTTATATGTTGAACACATAGTGTTACATACGCAAAAAGCACGGAAAAAAATAACAAAAAATAACAAAAAAAAAAAAAAGGGTCACGGAGTGCTAATGAATCACTTCGACAGTTAGCTGCATTGAGTTACTCGTAACATGTGCGTATCTTTACTTTAGGCCGGCCGCAGTGCCAAGCGGTCTGCTGCGGCGCACCAGTCATCTCCACGGCCGCTACGGTTCGAGTCCCACCTCGGGCATGGGTGTTTGTGTCGTCTTTAGTATAAGGACATGTGTAGATATTTGGCTCTTTATCAGACTGTTTCAGGTGGCGAAAAAAAAATCGCCCCCGTCCCCCTGAACCTGCCTGTATTTAATATCAGGTTAGTATGTTTAAGGTTTACGATGTGGTTCTTACCTTAGTGCATTCAAAAGAATACATCTAATATATAAAAATTAATGTTTATTTGTTTGCCTATTTGTTCGTATTGCACGGTCATACCGTACATCCGATCGCGACAAAACTTTGTCAACTCATTGCTTGCACTCGCGCAAAGGTATGGTGCATAGCGGAAGGCGCTCTACAACTAGTTAGTTTGTTTCTTAGGCCTTCAGGCTGAAATGGCTGGACGGATATGGATGAAATTTGAAACGGAGGTAGCTTGTACCAATCATCCATGGGCTACCTTTCGTAAGCCACAGTATGGTGCGTGGCAGGGGTACCTTACAGTCGCTTAATATGCAAATGAGATGAAATCGAAGAGAAAGTTCTGTTTCACTCTGTGATACTGTGTTAATGTCCTGTAAGATTTTAATTGTTCTCCAGAAATCTATGCTGAAGTTGATGCAATGATCTTATGGCATTACTAGTCGGGAAGCCAAATTTGAAGTAATTCAATCGCCTGGTGGAGGTCTTTGTATTTGACGTCACATCGGTGACTTGCGCGTTCATGCGGTTGGCAACCTGGTCAGGGAAATACATAAAAGTTTCACAAAAACTATTTCAGTCTTTTTCAGTAAGGACATTTATCGAGTTGTTTTCTGTGAACTATTTGCTGTATCATCTCGGTCGCATACTTCTGTTTAATACCACAACTAACCAGATGAACTATCTTCCAAGTAATCTCGAGCTCATTTTAATTGCTGCACGTGCTTACCTAGTTCTTGCTTGTTAGCTACTAATTTCATCATACGTAGCCTCACTTAAGCGAAATTGCTATAATAGCGACCTTCAGTTTGTTTCTCTTTCAGTAAATGCCGAAGGTAAATGAGTTATCTGCGCACTCCTGTTTGCAGTGTGAGTACTAACAACTGACATAGAGAGCGTACAAATTGGAAAAACTATTAAGACGATAGTGAAAGCTTTGAGAACTCGATAGGTGTGCCGACTCCGATTAGGAAATACTGTTTACTAGAAGGCCGAAACAACTGCGCAAACACTAATACTGTACACCAGTAATATTACACACACGTCCAATACATTTTTGTGCGAAAGTCTAATACCATGTTGTGTAGTTGGACCTGAAACTCACTTGGGGGCACCGCATACAACACATGACCAACCAGGCAAACGCGAGGCTCAAACACCTCTATCCAATGCTCAACACGCAAAGCAAACTGAATGGGCGGATGTCGAGGAACATGTATACCACACTTGTGAGACCTCTAATGACGTACAGTGCTCCGTGCTGGACTTACGCAGCACCGGCTGCGCTGCTTCTAGCTCATAGAAAGCAAGGTGCTACCTACAATAAGCAGTGCTCCACGATACGCGAACGCAGCGGACCTTCATCGTGAATACCTTCTTGATACTTTCACGGAGGTATTCAAAAAACACGTCGAACGACTCTGTAAAAGCTCTAGACACTCGAACAACCCCTTCATCCCTAATCTGGGCAACTACGATCGTAACCATAGGTGGAAGCACAACCGACGTAAAACACTATTTCTAAGGAATAGATAAGAACCTATGATAAACTTAACTAACACAAACGAAAGCATTGGTCGTCGAACTCCTGCACTTCAGCAAACTCAGACGGCTATGCCAGATGAGCTAATGCAGCCGAGTAACTGGCGATAATAGGGAACATGAACAAGTACGACACACAAACAAATCCCGCACGCAAAGTACACACGCAGTGGTTGATACCAAAATCGATATTCTACATCTACATCTACATGGGATACTCTGCAAATCACATTTAAGTGCCTGGCAGAGGGTTCATCGAACCACAATTGTACTATTTATCTCCCATTCCATTCTCGAATAGCGCGCGGGAAGAAAGAACACCTGAATCTCTCTGTTCGAGCTCTGATTTCTCGTATTTTATTCTGATGATCATTTCTACCTATGTAAGTGGGAGTCAACAATATATTTTCGCATTCGGAGGAGAATGTTGGCGATTGGAGTTTCGCAAGTAACCCACGCCTCAGCGATAAGCGCCGTTGTTGTAATGATTCCCATCCCAGATCCTGTATCATTTCCGTAACGCTGTCTCCCCTGTATCGTGACAATACGAAACGAGCTGCCCTTCTTTGGACACTTTCGATGTCCTCCGTCAAACCCACCTGATAAGGATCCCACACTGGGCTGCAATACTCCAAAAATGGACGGACAAGCGCAGTGTATGCAGTTTCTTTAGTAGTTCTGTTGCATCTTTTAAGGATTCTGCCAATAAAACGCAGTCTCTGGTTCGCCTTTCCCACGATATTATCTACGTGTTCTTTCCAGTTTAAGTCTGAAGTAATAGTGATTCCTAGGTATTTTGTGGAGTTTACGGCGTTCACATTTGATTGATTTATGTTGTAAACAAAGTTTAACGGATTTCTTTTCGTACTCATGTGGACGACTTCACACTTCTCATTATTTAGAGTCAATTGCCAATTTTTACACCATACTGATATCTTATTCAGATCGTTCTGCAGTTGGTTTTGATCTTCAGATGATTTTACTAGACGGTAAATGACGGCGTCATCTGCAAACAACCTAAGAGAGCTACTTAGATTTTCCCCTAAATCGTTTATGTAAATAAGGAATAGCAGAGGACCAATAACACTACCTTGTGGAACGCCCGATATCACCTCTGTTTTAGTCGATGCCTTACCATCGATTACTACGAACTGTGTCCTCTCTGACAAGAAATCCCCTATCCAATTGCAAATTTGGGGCGATATACCATAACCACGCAATTTGATTAAAAGCCGTTTGTGAGGTACGGTGTCAAAAGCTTTCTGGAAATCAAGAAATACGGAATCGATTTGCGAACCTTTGTCGATAGCACCCATCACTTCGTGTGAATATAGAGCTAGTTGTGTTTCGCATGAACGATATTTTCTAAATCCGTGTTGACCTTGGGTCAATAGATCGTTCTGTTCGAGATAATTCATAATATTTGAATACAGGATATGTTCCAAAACCCTGCTGCAAATTGACGTCAATGAAATAGGCCTGTAGTTTAGTGGGTTACTCCTACTGCCTTTCTTGAATATAGGTGTGACCTGTGCAACTTTCCAATCTTTTGGTACAGATCCTTCTATGAGAGAGCGGTTGTATATGACTGTTAAGTAAGGAGCTATCGCTTCAGCATAATCAGATAGAAATCTAATGGGTATACAATCCGGACCAGAAGACTTGTTCTTATTAAGTGATTTTAGTTGCTGCACTACTCCGATGATATCTACTTCTATGTTACTCATTACGGCATCTGTTCGTAATTCGAAATCTGGAATATTGGTTTCGTCTTCTTTAGTGAATGAGTTTCTAAAAGCTAAGTTTAGTAACTCTGCTTTAGTAGCGCTGTCATCGGCAGGATCGCCATTACTATCACGTAGTGAAGGTATTGTTTGTGACTTTCCCCGAGTATATTTAACATATGACCAAAATCTCTTTGGGTTTTCAGTCAAATTACGGGAAAGAGTTTCGTTGTGATAAATGTTGTAGGCATCTCGCATTGAAATCCTCGCTTAATTTCGAGTTTCTGAGTACAATCGCAAATCCTGGGGATTTCGTGTTCGTTTAAATTTAGTATGCCTTTTCCTTTGCTTTTGCAACAGTGTCCTAACCTGTTTTGTGTACCAAGGGGGATCGCCTCCTTCTTTTATTAATTTATTAGGTATAAAACTTTCAATTGCTGTCGATACCACTTCTTTGAATTTGAGCCACATCTGGTCTACACCTACGTTTAGTGTTAGAAACGAGTGGAAGCTGTCTTTCAAGAAGCAATGTATTTTGTTTCTATCTGCTTTTCTGAACAAATATACTTTGCGTTTATTTTTGGTAACTTTGGGACTTTCGATATTCAATTTCGCTACTACAGCTCTGTGTTCACTAATACCTGTACCCGTTTTGATGCTCATTATGAGCTCAGGATTATTTGTTGCTAAGAGATCAAGTGTGTTTTCACATCCATTTACAATTCTAGTTGGCTCATGAACTAATTGTTCGAAGTAATTCTCAGAGAATGCGTTGAGTACAATTTCGGACGATGTTTTATGCCTACCTCCTGATTTGAAAATATAATTTCGCCAACAGATCGAGGGTAAATTAAAATCACCACCTACTATTATCGTGTGAGTCGGGTACGTTTTTGTAATTAGACTCAGGTTTTCTTTGAACCTTTCTGCTATTGTATCGTCAGAGTCGGGAGGCCGGTAAAAGGAACCGATTATTAACTTCTTACTATTTTCGGGTACAACCTCTACCCATAATAGCTCGCACGAACTATCAACTTCAACTTCGCTACATGAAATACTACTTTTGACGGCGACAAACACGCCCCCACCTATTTTGTTTAATCTATCCTTTCTGAATACCGTTAGATCTTTTGAAAATACTTCTTCTGAACTTATTTCCGGCTTGAGCCAACTTTCGCTGCCTATAATGATGTGTGTTTCGGTGCTTTCTATTAACGCTTGCAGTTCTGGAACTTTCCCGACACAGCTACGACAATTTACAACTGTTATACCGATAGTTTCCGGATCTACATTTCTCCTGTGATCCACCTGAACCCTTTGAGATTGCCCATTTTCTATTTCCCCGAAGCTCTTTATCCTAAAAAACCGCCCAGTCCACGCCACACAGCCCCCGCTACCCGTGTAGCCGCTTCCTGCGTGTAGTGGACTCCTGACCTATTCAGCGGAACCCGGAAACCCACCACCCGATGGCGCAAGTCAAGGAATCTGCAGCCTACACGGTCGCAGAACCGTCTGAGCCTCTGATTCAGACCCTCCACTCGGCTCTGTATCAGAGGTCCACAGTCGGTCCTGTCAACTATGCTGCAGATGGTGAGTTCTGCTTTCATCTTGCAAGCAAGACTGACAGTCTTTACCACTTCAGTTAGCCGTTCGAAACCTGAGAGGATTTCTTCAGATCCGAAACGACACACATCATTGGTACCGACGTGAGCCACCACCTGCAGTTGGTTGCACCCCGTACCCTTCATGGCATCCGGGAGGACCCGTTCCACATCTGGAATGACTCCACCCGGTATGCACACGGAGTGCACGTTGGCCTTCTTCCCCTCCTTGGCAGCCATCTCTCTAAGGGGCTCCATCACCCGCCTAACGTTGGAGCTCCCAACTACAAGTAAACCCACCCTCTGTGAAAGCCCGGATATTGCAGGCTGGGTGGTGACAGGGTGAGAGACACCATCCGACTCAGGAACGTCGTCCTGAGCAGACAGCGCCTCAAACCTGTTCGCAAGACGAACCGGGGAGGCCTCACGATCGGTCCCCCGGAATGTCTTGCGCCTCCTTCCACGCACTGGAGCAACCTCCCACGCAACCACGGGTGGGATGTCTGCCTCACTGCTAGCAGTTTCAGGGCATGTCGCTGCCGCAGGCCGATCGGTGGAGACGACGGGAGTCCGTTCGGTCCCCACCGCCGGCCAACAACAACGACGCCCATCGATCGCAGCTTCCAACTGTGCAACCGAGGTTAACACAGCTTGAAGCTGGGAGCGAAGTGTCACCAGCTCAGACTGCATCCGCACACAGCAGTCACAGTCCCTATTCATGATTACAGTGCCAACAAAAACAAAAACTACAGTCGCGATGTGTTCAAAGGAAAACTAAACTGTTCGTTAGAACGCTGATGTGATATTGATTGCTGCAATCAGCAGCCGCTGATTGTGGCACAGGACGCATCCCAGTGCCAACTGCATTGCGCGATTCCTCAAACCAGACTGACAAACATTATGACAAACACGCAATGAAAACGGTACCGAGATTGATTGCTCGATACCCAGTAACTAACATAACCAAACCCTTGCATGATAAGACGCAGATAGCAAGAATCCGCTATTCCTCTTACCCATTCCCGACTGTCGCAGAGGTTTTCTCCCCTTGCCACTTCCCTTAGCACTTTTCCCTCTGCCCTTAAAACCCGCTCGTGCTTCTAAAGCTTTCGACCACTTCCATCACCTGATGGAACGTATTAATGTGTAATCCTATCCACACGTGCGGCAAACATCACATTTCCCGCTTCTGTGACTCCTACAAGAGAAATCTAACACATACAGAGGTGACAGTAGACCTATTGAGATGGTCACTATGCTAGTGCGAGCGAGGAGGGGCGCCACTCCTGCTCTTATTTTTTATTTTGTTTATTTTATTTTAATAGTATTATTTTTTTAATGAAATGCAAAATCGAAAAAGTTCTTTTATTTTGTATTACATGTTGAATGAAATGTCTGCAGGCCATTGTTTTCAACTAATTTACGTTTTGTTTCATGTAGTTCAAAAATTTTCACCCTCTACATACTCTCGGCCAACGTTTATTCTGACATGGGACGCCTCTCATTACACTTGATAGTCTACTGGGTAATACGAAGTGGTGTTTGAATGATTTGGATCAGACAGGGAATATTGAGATTTGCTTCACAGCAAGAGGGTCTCATGCGGTTTCCACACCTCATTTGCTGACACGTTGTATTCACTTACTCAAGTACACGTTGTCGTGAAGAATGTGGGAATCACCTCTCCTCTGGGAGATCAAATTTGTTTTATTTAAACATGGTCCTTAGTGAGGCAGTAAGTGATAGGAAACTGCTCACAGTGGGCAGTTAGTTTCTGTCTCAAAAGAACAAGTACTTTCTAATACCTTGGTAGCCTTTTCAGTGATGCGAACCACTACGAAACTGAGATAAATGCAAGAATTTCTGGAGCCAATAAAGCACACTTTAACCTTTAAGATGTGCTGAAAAAAAATCCAGACAAGATGATTTAAGATGAGCATTTATCAGAGTACGATCAGGCCTTTGGTTATGTACGGTTATTAAAGCCTCACCCTTAGGAGAACAGATGAACAAAAGCTACATGTTTGTGACCGGAAAATCCTACAAAAAATCTATGTCCCTGTGATGGAGACAAAAGCAAGAGAATGAAAAATCTGCAACAACCAGGAATTAACAGATCTTTTCGCACAACCTGATGTTACTCAAAATATGAAGAGGATAAGGCTGCCTTGGTCTGGAGATGTAGCCAGGATGAGGGAAGGAAGGACACCCCGTGATGCGTTTCTGGATGCTGTAGATGGAAGAAGGGGCCGGGATGACGCCGCATGAGGTGGAAAGACAACACCGATAAGTACATTGAGGATATGGGAGTAGCAGAAGGCGAAAGGTAGCGATGAAGGGCAAATGTGGAGCAGTCATATGATCACTAAGGCCCAAGCCACTAAACTTGCACATAATAGTTCGCGATCAACAGCTATCATTTTAGTTCGCGGCTCTGCCACGAACTAGTTCGTTCTTTTAGTTCGTCCGCTCCCAATGACGGCTGTGCGGCATGGTCTGCACATGCAGGTGGAGAGAGAAGTTCCCCCACCTAGCTGATTCATGCGCTTGCTGCGTGAGCCGCTAACGATATCACGCAAACCAAAAGAAACAGTTTGTGGATAATTTCTCGCGTTTAAGTTTAGAGTTATCTCTATATCTTGGCACTATGGAATTTATTAGTCAGATATTGCAGAGTGCAGAATACTTCAAAACAGAAATTTTGTAGCACTGAACTATGTAATCTAGCAGGCAGACACTCGCCTCGAAATGCCTCTCATCGGCAGAAGGCAAACACGTTATTTTTAATTATGCTGCGCGCCCTCTCGCTATTCGCCGGTGGTCTTTGGAAAAGAATCCAACGTACTAAGAAGCGAGATAGGTGTGGCATAATAGTTCGCGGCCGGTAACGCATGTTTTAGTTCGCGACCGATTGCACATATTTTTGGTTCGGGCCGATCGCGCATATTTTACTTCGCGATCGGTAGCTCTCGATTTAGTTCGAAGCTCGGCCGCGAAGAAGGTAGCTCTCTTTAGTTCGTCCGATGTTTTTGGCTTTTGATAGCGCTACTGAAAGAGCTCTTTCTTTTGTTGTGGCAGCATTTTTATATAATGATCAGTGTTGTCCAAGCGTGTGCTATTGCCCGTATTTTTGGGCAATTAGACATCAAATAAACCAGTTATTTACACGAATGGGTGATACAATGGTATTCAACTACTCTGCATACAGAGTATCTTATTTTTGAAATGGATTTATTTATTCATTTAATAGGTCGTTGAAGGAACATTACCTACAAAGTATGCTAAATGCGTCTATTTTCGCGAATAAAAATTGCACTCAGCTCGAAACGACGGTAACTGGCAGAAGGGAATCCCGCGATTCTGCGCGATCTCGCTGTTCCAAATGTTTTCAAATGTTTCTATAGCTTATTGGACTTAACTACGGGCTCATCAGTCCCTAAACTTACAAAATACTTACAAACTAGCTAACACTAAGGGCGGCACAAATATCCATGCCAGAGGGGGGATTGGAATCCCCGACCGTAGTGGCCGTGCAGACTGTGACTGGCGCGCCTCAGTCCCCTCGGCTACCGCGGCCGGCTCTTGCTGTTCCCGCCAGTCTTCGGAAAAGTAGAGGACGAACTAAGAGGTGAGGTATCTGCGAACTAGTTCGCGCAGTTCGCCTGTGGGAGTGCTCTTCCGAACTAGTTCGTTCGCGAACTACACAAGACTACAAGCCACGGATAAGTAAGCAAGTAAGTGAACACTGAAAACATCGCGAGAACTGAAGCGTTAGGAACTTTTTAACGCAGGTAGAGTGCAAGCAGTCACCTGTTGATCAGTTGGACGACCGCTACAGCTGAAACAAAAGCCGGAGGCGGACGCAGACAAAAACTGGTAACGCACGCCAGAGGGCGTCGGGTCAGACGTGGCCTCCCTGGACTAATTGGCGGCCGCATGCCTGTGTCCCCGGCTAACGAACCGGAGTGGTCCCGCCTCCTACGGCGGACGCCAAAATTTCTCCGCCCCCTCTGCTCGGCTCACTCTCTATTTCCTCAACCGATTCCTTTTTTTGTAGTGGAGAGCACTATGGAAGAAGACCCGAGACACCGAGTGGGCGATAAATAACGATACGGGACGGAAAGCGGCAGATGGCAGTCCGCTTCTGGGAAAAGCAGGAACCTAAGCGGGCGTCAGCTGTAATCAGAGCCGAGATAATCCGCATGGCAGGTAAACGGCTCCCTGACATCGGCCAGTAAATCGGTTCAAATCTGACAGGTGGTACCGCTGTTTTGTGAAACTCAGCTTGCCCTTTTCTCACATGACATCTCGCGAACCATGGATGAAGGGCAGCCGCGGTGGAGTAGCCGAGAGGTCTAAGGCGTCTCGCTGCGAAGCGCGCGGTTGGTCGCCGTGGAGGTTCGAGTCCTCCCTGGGGCATGGGTGTGTGTCTTTGTCCTTAGATTAGTTTAGCAAGGTTTAAGTAGTTTGTAAGCTACGGACTGATGACCACGCAGTTTGGTCCGATAGATTTACAAACATTTGATGAAGGGCAACAGGCAGATTGTGTTATTCTCGATTTCAAAAAATGTTCAAATGATTTGAAGGGGTCATCAGTCACTAAACTTACAAACTACTTATGAACTATCATATACTAAAGACGGTACAAATATCCATGCCCGAGGGGGGATTCGAACCCCCGACCGTAGTGGCCGTGCAGACCGTGACTGAAGCGCCTCAGTTTCCTCGGCCACCGCGGCCGACCTCGATTTCAAAAAGGCGTTCTACGCGGTGCCACACTGCATACTGCTAACGAAGACACGAGCTTATGGAATAGGTTCACAGATTTGTGACTGACTGGAAGAGAAAGCAGTACGTTGTTCTCAATGGCGAGTGTTCATCAGAGACTAGTGTATCGTCAGGCGTGCTACAGTGGAATATAGGACCGCTATTATTTTCTATCTATATAAATGATCTGATGGACAGAGTAACTTTTAATTTGGGACTGTTTGCTGATGATGCTGAGGTGTATGGGAGGGTGTCGTGTTTAACTGAATGTAATATCATACATGATGACTTAGACAAAATTTCTAGTTGATGTGAAGAATGGCAGCTAGATCTCAATGTAGAAAAATGTAAGGTGATGCTCATGAGTAGGAAAAGCAATCCCATAATGTTCGAATACACCATTAGTAGTGAGCTTCTTGATGCTGTCGCGTCGTTCAAATATCTAGGCGTAACATTGCAGAGAGATATGAAATGGAACGAACATGTAAGGACAGTTGTGAGTAAGGCAGACAGCCGACTTGGGTTTACCGGTAGAATTTTGGGAAGATGTACTTCATATGTAAAGGAGACCGCGTATAAAACGCTAGTACGACCACGTCTTGAGTATTGCTCAAGTGTTTGGCACCCGCAGCAGATCAGTTTAAAGGAAGACATTGAAGCAGTTCAGAGGCGAGCAGCTAGGTTTGTTACTGAAAGGTTCGACCAATGCGCGAATGTTGCGAAAATGCTCCGACAACTCAATTGGGTATCGCTGGAGGAAAGACGACGTTCTTTTCGTGAATTTCTATTGAGGAAATTTAGAGGACCGGAATTTGAAGCTAAGTGTAGTACGATCTTGCTTCCGCCTACTTACATTTCGCGTAGTGATCACAAAGACAACATAAGAGAAATTAGGGCTCGTACGGAGCGATATAGGCATTCTTTTTTTCCTCGTTCTATTTGGAAGTGGAATAAGAAAGGAAATTCCTAGTATTGGTACAGTGTACCCTCCGCCACGCACCTTACGGTGGATTGCGGAGTATGTATATAGATGTAGCTCAGCTATTGCAAGGAATTCGTTGACAGGACTACTCCCATCCAAGAAAGCATGTGACGAATTAAATATTCGTACACGAAATGAAAGAAGGCGGTACAGGAAAGGAATGGGCAAGGAATTTTTAGGGCGTAGCCTCTCTGTATGTGTGTGTCAAAATGATAATCACCTTTTTTCCGATCTGCCTGAAAATTTAAGCTATGAACGAGGAAGTGTCTTCCACATGACCGTAGTAAAAGTATAGTCCGGTTATAATTATTTGCCAGTTGATGTTTATCACGTGGAGCCACAGTGTTGGCAAATCGGCTACCACTCGGCTGTAGGCGAAATACAAACACTACGGGTCACTATTCAAAATGTTCAAATGTTTGTAAATCTATCGGAACAAACCGCGTGGTCATCGGTCCGTAGCTTACAAACTACTTAAACTAGGGTCAACTAACGTAAGGACAACACACACACACACACACACACACACACACACACACACATGCGCCAGGGAGGACTCGAACCTTCGACGGCGAGCAACCGCGCGCTCCGCAGCGAGGCGCCTTAGACCGCTCGGCTACTCCACAGCGGCGATAGATATCATTACGTTAGTTTTACTTCAGTGTTACAGAATAATGTTAATTTCATATGAGATTGTTACGAAAGGCCTAACTTGAATACTGCCAAGTGATAATAAATAAAAGTTCACTTACATTTCGTATTTATAGAAAACTTTGAGACCCGGAATATCAAATTTCTTCACTACATATATCGTTCGCAAGCTTTGTAGTGGTAAAGTCATGTCAATATTTGATGTAGTTAAAGAAAACCTCAGCTGGAACCAACATATTATTAAGCTGCTTAAACAATAAAGATCATTAATTTTTACTTTTCGTGTAATTATTGAGCTTGGGGACAGACGGATTAGTCACTTTCAATAACACCTTATGGAATAACTGTGTGATAATTCATCATTTAAAAAGAAAGTATTGATTATTAAGAAAGGTGATATAATGTAGAGAACTTGTCAAAGATTTGGGTGTTTTAACGAGGTCGTTACAGTACATAAGTTCGCTAATAAAAAGCTGCACGGGAGTAGTCGAGCGGTTTGGAACGCCACGTTACGGATCGCGCGGTCTCCCAAGTCGGAGGTGCGAATCCTCGCTCGGGCGTCTAGGGACTGATGACCAACGCAGTTTGGTCCCAAAAGAATTACAAACATTTAAACGCTAATAAAAATTGACGTAAATATTCCATCAAAGTACTTATTTAAAATTTCTGGGCTGGTATGCCGTGGACGACAGAGAAATCTTTACCCCAACGTTTTGTCTTCCGTTGCGGAAGACGTCGTCGCCTCCAATGATGTCTTCCGCAGCCGAAGACGAAACATTAGGGGAAAGTTTTATCTATCGACTACGGCTATCAGCGAGGAAATTTTAAATGAAGTTTACGCTGGCCGTGAAAGCCTACAATGTATAATCCATCAAAGTACTTAAGGTAGACGTATGAATGGTTCCCTAAACAAGTCCGCACGATTTCCTTTCCCATCCTTATCAAAGACGACCTCGTTTTTCCTCCCTAATGACCGGATCCCAGACAGGAAGGTAATTGGTTACCTTCCCTCCTCCCTTGCTCCCTCTCGTGTACCCAAATCTTTGCTGATTACTCGTCGTGATGCGGCTTTGTCCTTCCTACAAACCTGACTTAGCTATTCACCCGTTTTAATTTGAATTAACTGTCGGCCAGTACCTGGCGAGAGCCGAAACGCAAGGAAATGAACTAATCAGGCTATCTGTAGCCGCAGACGAACACAAGGGCTGTCACCGCTCACAGTCGTCGATTCTGATTATTCCCGACGTTAATGGTTACAAGTATTTGAATAATCACGCGTCCGTTTCAAACACTTTTTTTGGGGCCAATCAGACGATTACGCATTCGGAATTAATTAACGAGCTTAAGTTGTCGTCTTATATATATTCACGGAAGGTGACAAATCGGTTGTCATTCGCTCATTTAATTTGCAATTTAATTAGTATTTTGTCTTTTAAGAGGAACAATAAATTAGCCGCGCTTTTGCATTAACGAGATGGCGCCTGCGACGCGGGGTGGGCGGGCAGCCGTCGCTGGCTGCGTGTAATTGGTCCCAGGAGCTGCGACACGGCTCTTACTGCTTGCTACTAACACGGTGACGACCGGTCTGTATTTCACTGCGCTTTTTCACGTCGGCGAGTAACAGCGCCACCTGTTGTCCGCAGTGTCATCGTCAACTGACACACGTTTAATGACGTCGCCCACAGGCGACGACTATAGCCGTTGATACGATGTAATAACAATTTTGTCTGGCTCAGTGGGCTGGTGCAAGTCTTTCAACTGGACGCCACTTCAGCGACTTGCATTTCTCTAACCTACACCAGTCCAGTTATCCAATTGGGGAAAGGAGGCCTATAGTTTGATACGAAATACGATCGACTTGTCGTTCATGACGACTCCCCACATCGTTGGCAGGTGAACATCGGATTAAAACGCAGACTGAAAAAAAGGGAAAAGAACGAGTTTCGAACCCGTGCCCCTCGGTTTCCAGTCAAGTTTTCTTTCCGAGTAGAAGTAAATGAACTCTTTCGTGGCTGGTATTTAGGGATTATATACTACTGGCCATTAAAATTGCTACACCGAGAAGAAATGCAGATGATAAACGGTATCCATTGGACAAATATATTATACTAGAACTGGCATGTGGTTACATTTTCACGCTATTTGAGTGCATAGATCAATTATATAATTTTTCACATATGGAGGAAGCAATGGACTGAGGAAGTTGTGGAGGAGTTCGACAGCGAGACCAGGAAGTGAATGGTAGAGAAGGGGAGGATGGAGGTGAGCACAGATAGGATAAAGTGAAGTGAACGTATGGAGTGGAGATGATGACATAAAGCGGAAAGAGAAAGATGAAAGAAAGCGGATGAGAGGAATCAGAAAGGGGGAGATGGACAGCGAGAGAAGGAAAGAGAAGATAGGGACAGAGAGAGAGAGAGAGAGAGAGAGAGAGAGAGAGAGAGAAGGGTAAGGGAGATGGACTGACTTAAAACTGGAATGACCCAGAGTTTTCAGTTAACAACGCGCCGGGTACCAGCTAACGTCACTTCTTACTGTATCGTTAAATTTCAGTAAATGTATCTATTATCGACTATAAAATGAATATTTATTTCTATCATGCGTAATTAAACAAATTAACACATTCATATTTAAAACGTTATTTGCACAATTATTTCTTCTGCGGCTGCAACGCGCCGGGTATCAGCTAGTGTTTACAAATTTCTTTTAATAATTTCCTTTTTCATCTACACATACATGTACATAGATACTCTGCAAATCACATTTAAGTGCATGGCAGAGGGTTCATTAACCACTTTCATAACTTTTCTCTACCGTTCCATTCTTTAATAGCGCGCGGGAAGAAAGAACAGCTAAATCGTTCCGTTTTAGATCAAATTTCTCTTATTTTATTGGGATGATCATGTCTCCATAAGTAGGTGGGTGCTAGCAAAATATTTTCACATTCGGAATTAAAATTCGGTTATTGAAACTTCGCAAACAGATCACGCCGCAATCAATAACGTCTTTCTTTTAATGTTTTCCACCCCAATTAGTGCAATATTTCCGGGACGATTTCTCCCCGGTGACGTGATAAAACGAAACGAGCTGCCCTTCTCTGGACCTTCTCAACATCTTCCGCCAGTCCCACCTGGTGAAGGTCCCACAATGGGCAACAGTACTCCAGGAGAGGACGCAAAAGTGTGATGTAGGCAGTCTCTTTGGTGCAGCTGGTGCATCTTCGAAGCGTTCTGCCAATGAAACGTAATCTTTGGTTCGCCTTCCCCACAATATTTTCTATGTGTTCTCTCCAGTTTAAGTTGTTCGTAATTGTAATTCCTAGGCATTTGGTACAATTTACGACCTTAAGGTTTGACTGATTTATCGCCTAATTGAAGTTCAGCGGATTTCTTTTAGTGGTCACGTGTATTACTTCACACTTTTCTTTATTTAGTGTCAATTGCCAATTTTCGTACCATGTAGTAATTTTGTCTAAATCGGTTTGCAGTTGCTTTTGATCCCCTGTTGACTTCACTAACCGATAAACGACAACATCTTTCGCGAACAGTCTAAAGGAGCGATTCATATTGTCTCCTACATCGTTTATAAACACAAGGTATAGTAGGGGACCTATAACGCTTCCCTGTTCTGTTTTACTCGATGACTTACCGTCAATTAGAATTAACTGTGTCTTTTCTGATAGGAAATCGTGAATCCAATCGCACAATTGTGGAGATATTCCATAAGCACGCAATTTCATTAGAGCCGCTTGTGGGGTACAGTGTCAAAAGACTTCCGGAAATCCAGAAATATGGAATCGATTTGAGATCCCTTGTCGATGGCACTTAACACTTCATGTGAATAAAGGGCTAACTGATGATTCAATCTAGTAGATTCTAATGATGTTGTTATTTCGAAACGCATAAATAAATGTCCAGCCAATTCCCCATAATAGCACTACTCTTGTCACGCTTCTCTTTCCCTCTTTTCTGTTCTTTTCATTTTTTCTTGGAGGTTTCTACCGTTTTATTGCTATCGACCTGACACCGGTAGCGCGTGTGCTCGCAATCACAGCACAGGGATGGAGTGAGCGTCATCGGATCCTTTTACGAGCGCGGTCGGCGAGGGAAGAGCGGAAAGGGGCGGACAAGGAGTGTGTGGCCGCGGAAGACGCGGAGGATGGTCGGCGAGCGGCAACAATTTTAACAAGCGGCCGCGGGCGTGCGGGGGCACTTAACGGCGCCGTCATATAAAACACACCGGCTGCCGGCCGGCAGCGGGGCCATCACCAGCCGCGCAGCGCCGCGGGCGCCGGGCCAACTGCAGCGGCCGCGCGGGGAAACGTGGCGCGGGGTGCTGCGGCGTGGAGGCGCCGCTGCGCGCCAGTTCACTCAGACAGTGGGACCATCACTAGTGTAAATTATTGATTTTGGTGGGTCTCGGATATGTTGTTGAGTGACATACACCGAGTATGAGGCTATTCGCTTTTTTAGCACTGGGGCTTTGGTTTTTTGGGAAAATTGATGTTGAAGTTCACTGCGCGATGCAAGACGCGTAGCCTTGTGCCATGCTCCGAGGAACTGAGCGTGGCGCCGCGGTAAAGGTCTCCAGCTAACACCGGAAGGTACCATGGTTGGGTCCTCTCGATGCTTTTTTTTTTTCTTTTTTTTTTCAATTGGGATAGTCTGACATTTTCCCATTTTATTTTACAGAATATTAACAAACAGTCTACACTGTGTGAAGTCAGTACGTCAATATTACAAAATCTTACTCGCCATCGCCTGCATCGCTTGCTATGCCACAATGTACGAGGCGCGTCCAGAAAGTAAGTTCCGTTTGGTAATAAAATGAAATTGTACACAGATACAGAAGAAATTTTTATTGCACAAAATTCTACAACTCTTAAACTACTTTTCCACATAACTGCCGAAATTTTGTAGGCACTTGTCATAGCGTGCCACAGGTTGTTTGCATGCATCCTTGACAGAAGGTTGCCGCCTGTGTATTCAACCATGTGGTAACAGCTCTTTATCGTTGAAGTGTTGACCACCAAGGACACATTTTAAGTGTAAGAAGGGATGAAAGTCGCTAGGAGAGAGGTCCGAGCTGTATGGAAGATGATCAAACTGGTTCCATTGAAATTTCCGTAAGAATTGTTTGGTCACATTCGGTGTGTGAGGTCAGGCATTATCGTGAAAAAAATTTTTTTTTTACAGTAATACTCTTCTTACACCTAAAATCTGTCCTTGGTGGACAACACTTCAAAGATGATGACGAGCTGAAAGAACTTGTTACCACATGGTTGAATACGCAGGCGAAAACATTGTATGAAAAAGGCAAACGAAACCTTGTGCCATGCTATGACAATTGCCTAAAAATGTAGGAAGCTATGTACAAAAGCAGTTTAACAGTTGTAGATTTTCGTCCAATCAATTTTTTTTTTTTTTTTTTTTTTTTTTTTTTTTTTTTTTTTTTAATCTGTACCCGTTCGTTTTATATAACGAAACGGAACTTACTTTTTTGGACGCGCCTCGTATATGATAAGCTAGCTGAAAACCCGGCGTTGCTCGGGTATTTATTTATTTCTGCTATTTTTCAGGTATATATTCATTTGTATAAGGGCTGTACGTTTGTAAAATCTCTTGGAAATACAGTTAGCAGTAAAGAAGTAACTAATAGATTAAAACTTGGTGTGGGAAAGGGCGGTGTTCCATGAACGTTACTGTTTATGTGCTCATATCTCATGAACTACGTCTGGTACTGCGATACAATATAGAAGGTACACTCTATATGCGTGTATACTGTCTGTAAAATTTCCTGCGGCTACAATTTGTAGTCTTCAAATTATAAATTGTAACGTCATACCGAGAGCCGTAGTTTTACTCCATAAACAGCGGAAAAGTAGTAAGCGAGACACTTTGTTCCTTTCATCATTTTGCTATGGTTGCCAGCGTGAAAAAGTTTAATAAAGGTTTGAAATTATGTTTAAAGTTTGTTGCAAGTCGCTAAGTACTGTCATTCTCATACAGTGTATTTCGAAAATCTTGCCGCATTATATGGCATTTTTGCGATTTCTATTGGTTTTGACGTAATATCTTGTGAACCATGTGCCGTATGTGATTCTTAACCATGCAGCAATTGATACCTCAAGGTAATGAATGTGTGTACCAAATTTGGTTGAAATCGGTCCAATGGATTAGGAGAAAATGAGCAGCATTGTCGCAAAATGCAGCAGTTTTTAGCGCATCTCATTGTTTATGACGTCATATCTCGTGAACTATATATCGTATGTGATTCTTACGGCGACCGTCCTCATGGATTGAAGCTTACTTGTACAAAATTTCATAAAGATTGGAAGAAAACTGTAGATTTGTATGCGACACGTACACACATACGGACACTCTGCTCCATATATTAGATCAGTCAAGATCACGGCACCTCCAGCGAGGTAGGTGGAAACCTTAACCGCTGCGCCACACACACTTCATCGGAGCAGGGCTAAGGTTACGCGTCTTACATCCCGCAGTGAACTTCAACATCAATTTTCTCAAAAACTAAAGCTCGTCGCAACAAAAGCGGATTGCGTCATCTCACGATATGTCCCTCTGCAACATATCCAACACCCATCAAAATCCGTTGTTTACAATTCTGATGGTCCACTTGTCAGACGTTACCGCAGTACAGTTGTAGCGATTCGTGAATGAACCGTCCATTCAAACGAAAACAAATGAAGGATCGAAGTGAATCGCGGTACGGACGAGTCGTCGTTCTAAAAGGAATCGTCTGTTTCTTGACGATTCCGAGTTCCAACGATTCACGCTTCGGGGGCAACTGCCGAATCATGCCCAATTGTGCCGAATCGTTACGAACGCCAGAGAACAGTCCAGCAAAGGATGAGTGTGAACAAAGGAAGCTGAGGAGGCAAATCGTGGGCTGCTGACTATTATACACGATGTACTGATCACAGAAACGAAACATCGCGAATACACACTTACCAATTAACACGACTGAAGTAAAGAAAATACTTGTAAGACGCATTTGTTGTCTCTCTGTCTGTTCTCTCATAACTCAAGATCCAGACAACCAAACAACGTGAAACTTGGTACACGTGCACAAAATTACATGGGGAAGGTTCTTCAACAGGTTTCGTTCCATTTTTCTTTGGAAAACCTACCGTAAAATTTGAGAAAAGTGAAAATCCGTTTTGAATGTGTCCGTGTAAATCTATATCTTCGCACTGATCTTGAGGAAATTTTGCACAATTGACCTTCAAAACATGAGATTTAGTTCAATTTATGGTGGAGGGTACTTATGGATTTCGCCAAAATCCACAGTTTTGCTCCGATCTTGGTGAAATTTTGTGCACTTGACCTTCAAAACAAGATGAAGGGTACAGTCTACAGAAAATTTCATTCGATGCATGGGGGAGAAGTAGAGATTACAAGAAAAAATAGAGGCAGACCTTCAGATGAAAGCATATTGTTGTCTGTACGTCGAAAAAGAAACAAAGCCTGTCATTTGGTACCCAACGAATTACACTTCGATGGGATATAACACTGGCCAGCCAAGTCAGATGATCCCAATGCCAAGAGGTGTCATGATTGGAACTGCGTACGGTAAACACGTTACATTTGAGAAACGTGTGAACATGCTGTGTGCCCTAAGTGCCTGAAACAATTTTATTGCACGAAAAATACAAAACAGTGTACACACTTCATGTATTCTTAGATAATATTAATAGATGTTCCATGTGAAATGTAGTAGTTTTCGTACTCTCTGTCCTCGTTTGAGAACACCTCCCTATTGATTTTTCTTTTTAGATAAATTGTGACGAAGTCTGCACAAGATAGGTCGTAAGTTACAAAATAACGTATCAGAAATTCATTGTCTGGTTGATAATTCGTGAAATTTTTTTATTATTATACAAAGCATTTATACATAATATGTGAAAACAAATTATCTACTATTGATTCTGAAATTTATTTTATATTTTCATTATGTTGTTCATCTTCTGTTGGTTTGTTGTAGCTTCAGAAAACCATTGTTGCACATCTTGTGATACCTCCTCACATTTAACTTATTTAAATTCTTATTTAAAGGTATGAAAGAGGAAATTTTGAAATTGAAATTTATATTTTGGTAGCTTCTGTAATTTGTTGTGTTCTTCTTTAATATACATCACAAATTCTTCTAATGTTGTAGTTTTGTTTTTAATGGTGTAGTTTATAAATTTTCCAAGTAACCAAAGATAGCTGTTGTGTTTCATATTAGGGTACAGATTCCAGTCTGGATATAGTATATCCTCTACCTTTATTGCATTTTCCGTCCTGTTGATAATTGCTAGCTTTTTTCGGTCCACCTCCAGATGGTATTTCGGTCCCTGCAAACAAAGGTATGTGCTATTGTGTCTACCAATTGGCAATGGTCACAATATGGGTCAGGCTTCATTTTAATTTTATACAGTTTTTCTCCTGTTGGAACTTTTTCATTAACAATGTCATACCACACAGATTGCTCGTCAGTCGTAAGGATCTTATTATTTATGTTTTTCCAGATATTTTTCCACTTTTTGTTTGAATATTTTAGCTCTATGGGGTTTCGTGGGTGTCCCCTAATCAGTGAAATGTACAACTTCGAAGTGGTATATCTGTGAGCAGCTTCTTGTAAATAACTTAATTATGTATAATATTTACAGACATAGGGTTAGAAATATAACAGTCAGTGACACGGTACAAGTCTTCACTCGCTTTTCAGTTTCTGTTGAATTGGTTTGTGGTGCTGAATATCCGCTGCAGGAAGAAGACGTTGGGGGGATGAAAATCGTAGGGAGTAAAGACAGCACCACCTACAGAAGAAAGCCTGCGCACTACGTCACAACATGGTGGCGGGGAGAGGCTTAGACTCCTCTGAAAGATTGTAAATAGTAGCAAAAAAAAAAAAAAATGTTCAAAAGTTTGTTAAGCTTATGGGACTTAACTACGGGGTCATCAGTCCCTAAACTTACAAACTACTTATCAACTACCTTATACTAAGGACGGCACAAATATCCATGGCCGAGGGGGGATTCGAACCCCCAACCGTAGTGACCGTGCAAACCGTGACTGGAGCGCCTCAGTCCCCTCGGTCACCGAAACAGTAGCAGTGCACGCTGTTTATAGTGCATTATTTCGTTCAGGAGTGTATTTGTTGCGTAAATTGGTGTTGTATATGGTGTGATTGCTACGCTGGACGATTTGTGTGTGTGAGAACAACGTGTGATCTCTTTTTTACTGACAAAATGCCGTTTCTCTGTTCTGTGCCGAAATGTAGAGGAAATTACGACTGTGGCCGAAAAGTTACCGTCTTTAAACGTCCGGAGAAGAATGAGCTTTTGAGGGTGGTTACGTAAATAAAATGAATCGCAATATCCAACGGTAAACAGGCATGACTTCAAAATCTTTTATAAGGGTAAACAAAAACGTAAACTTATTCATTAACTTGAAGAAGGGGCCAAGTTATCCTGGGAATTCTTGATATACATTTCTTATTCTCCGGACGTTTAAAGACCGTAACTTTTGGGCCACAGTCGTAATTTCCTCTGCATTTCGGCACAGAACAGCGAAACGGCATTTTGTCAGTAAAAAAGAGATCACAAGTTGTTCTCAGACACACAAGTCGTCCAGCGCAGCGATCACACCGTACACAACATCAATTTACATAATAAGTATACTCCTAAACGAAAGGAAGCATTATAAACAGCGTGCACTGCTAATGTTTACAATCATTCAGAGGACTCTATAAGCCTCTCCCCGCCGCCATGTTGTGACGTCGTGCGCAGGCTTTCTTCTATAGGGGGTGCTGGTAAAGAGCGCCGATAATCGCGGCCGCTACCGGTGAGCGGACGTTTTTAATTAGCGATTACTTTGGTGCCCGGGGCGCGCGACGTCCAGGTGATTAGCCGGCCAGAAATCACTCCGGCCTCGCCTAACCAGGCAGCGAGGGCAGCGCGCGGCCGCAGGCTGCGGCGGCTACCGGAATTTAAATCAGTACGGAGGCGGCGGCGGCGGCGGCGGCGGTGCACGATGCCTATCGGAAATTACCGGCCCGGTAATCGCTGTGCCCGCAGTAGCTTATCGACGGGGCGGCTGCAAGGTCGCGCACCCCACTTACCGAGGTCATAACCCCCCTCCACCACACACACACACATTCACTACCTCTCCTTCTCTTCCTTTTCATCCAACCTCCTGCCCAGAAACACTTCGATCGATCACAGGACTTGAAAATTACCCGCTCTATAATCCGGCGCTTCTGGCCAAACCCGTTAGTACCTCTCTCTCTGCTTCTTCGCATATTCGTACATGTACAACGTAGGCCACTATACAGAGCATGACACAAGTTACTTCTTACCAACGTTACCCGATTTCCTTCCCATTCAGTTTACACAATGAGCGAGGAACAAATGACTTCATAGGTCAATAAATTCTGAGTCTTGACGCCTGGAGGATAGGCACCCAGGCGACTCTGCGAAGGGATGCGTGCTTAGGTAGTCCTTGCAGATGAGCTGATTACTGTGTCCCCAGTGGTGTAGGGGTCAGCGCAACTGCCTAGAAAGCAGGAGACCCGGGTTCGAATCCCGGCTGGGTACACATTTTCAGCTTTGCCCAATCGCAGTTGATGTCATATATTCTGTGAATATTGAATGAGGAGGTGCTTAACCGAATCGGGGAGAAAAGGAGTTTCTGGCATATCCTGACTAAGAGAAGGGGAGATTGGTTGGACACATTCTGAGACATCAAGGGATTGTCAACTTAGCATTAGAAAGAAGCGTGTGGGGTAAAACTCGTAGAGGGAGACCAGGGGACGAATACAGTAAAGAGATTCAAAAGGATGTAGGTTGCCAAACGTATTCTGAGACTTGCACAGGACAGGGTAGCGTGGAGAGCTGCATCAAACCAGTCTGCGGACTGAAGACCACAACAATAACAACAACAACAACAACAACAAGTGTGGTTGCCAGTCTGAGGTGTATGATATGCGGTGTAGTCGCTGTGTTGATGTGCAGTGCCCCTTTCGGTCCCTCTTCTTTCTCTCCTGGTCCGGCTCTTCTCTCAAGCACCCATGCGGCGTGTATGCGTTGGCCGCTCCCAGAGCCCTCAGCTCATTAACGGCAGACAGCGCCAGGGGCGAGCAAGCGCGGCGGCAGGTCGGCGGCGTTTCGGCGAAGCGGCCGCGTCTGCATGTCCCATAATAACAGAGCGCGCTGAATTAGGACTCATTCACGTCGCGGTGGCGCTCGCTCTGCCGCGGGCGCCCGGCCTCTAATGGCCGCTGCCCGCGTAGCACAGTGATTACCGCTCCGAGAAATCAATGGCGGGTCGAGATATCCGTTCTGGTTTCAATGAGCTGTAGCCCCTAAGCCAAATAATAAAAGAAGCAGCCGTCAGATTTATTGACACAACTCCTCCATTAAGTTCCTTTCACACTGGTCCCGAATCAGAGTATATGTTTTGAGGTTGAAACAATTTCATCTTGTTACTCTTCACAATGCCCGTCGAAGTTGCATTAACCGTTTTATTTGGTGACTAGTTTCGGACCATCCCGTCCATTTTCAAACCATATGCCTCATCATAAATGTTACATACAATGGATCATTTCTATGCAGCAAACTCAATACATTATTGACAGAAGTTAAACTGACAAATTTCAGAGACAATATATTGCAATATACCCTTTGCCATGCACCCTATGGTAGCTCACGAAAGCAATTTCGGATATAAGCTGTTTCCTTATTCTAAATGTTAGGTACTCTCCGCCAGATGCAGTACTTCGTCTTCCGAAAGCAGTCCTTTGCCTTAATAAGGGTCTGCGATGTTCTCACTGCGTATTTCGTCGCAATACGACCACCCGTTTCAGCGTCGAAGGGTAATGAACTTTCACAAAATCCTTCGCATTTGTAATATATTACCTAAAATTGCTGCGTTGTCGGGTATTTACGGATTCAAATCGGCTGTCTCTTCCTCTCTCGGCATTTCCTTCTGTCTCGACCCATCTCCTCCTCCCCCGTTGCAATGTTGCAATGTGGTTGCAGCTGACACCTCCGCAATACGACCAGGGCGTTCTCCATCTCTGATGCTTTTCCTTCCACGATTAAACTTCTGGATCGAATTGAACACAGCTTTCCGTAAAAAAACATTAGTCACCATAGACGGTACGCATTTCACGATGCTCTTCTTCTGTGGACAGTCCTTCGGCGCACAAAGAAACGCACAACTGCATGCTGTTCTTCTCGTGTATACTCATGAAACACATGTGCCATCGTGCACTAACAGCCTCGGATTGAGTGCCTGCGAAATGTACGACAAGCATAAATATGCTGCCAACTGCTGGAGGAACTTGTGCGCGAAATGTCTAATGGTGTACGGAACACACGTGTTTAAGTCTTCTTTATTGACTTACCCTCGTGTATGTACAATTTTGCGATCGTCTTTTGACAGCTCGAAATTTAAATAAAAATTACGGCTTAACCATTCATCTCATACGAAAATTGAATAACCAAATTTGTAGAGGAGAAAATTCTCTCCAACTTCGCTCTGTTATTTTTTTTTATTTTTTTATATCTCGTATCGTTTCAGAGATATTTGCAAAAATAACGTCGATTTTGGGATGTCTGTCCGTCCGTATCGTGTTCCCTGTTTTTAAGCCAAACTTTACATACATAATTGTAGGCAATCAGAGACCAGAACCTCCCTTTTTCAAATTTTTCGGACAAAAATATATGGTAGTAATTCCAAAAAAAGCAGTTTGTAATTTAATTGTAATTGCAAGCGAACCGTTCGTGTGACACGAAAAACCTGATTGGTAGAGGGGAAAATTCTCTACAACTTCCTTTTTTTTTTTTTTTTTTTTTTTTTTTTTTTTTCCTTCTCTTGCATCGTAATACCGGAGTTTTTACACCGTCCATTGAATCAACGAAAACCAGCCGTTCGCAGATCTCACGTGACATTCCTCGCCCAGAGAGTGGTATACGCCATCTTGCGTTGCATATTTGATGATTTTCATATTGTAACTTACACTTTGTCATTTCAAAGCAATGGCGCATTGCAGAATTAACAAAAACACGTCGTTCATCGTACGATAAATGATAACCTAGTGTCTAGTGGATATTAACATCAGTAAACAACGGTTATCAATAGTAGGAAATTAAAGAACGCAACTTCTAACTCTTATTCGTAGCGTAGTAGGCAATGTGTTAAACTTTGACGCTGAAGGTCAGTGGTTGGAAACCCACCACTACCAATTTTTTTTTCTTTTTTTTCCTAAAAGTGTTTCAGACAGTCTTTGTAATTAATTAG
The DNA here is from genome assembly GCA_026315105.1 of Locusta migratoria. Taxonomy (NCBI): domain Eukaryota; kingdom Metazoa; phylum Arthropoda; class Insecta; order Orthoptera; family Acrididae; genus Locusta; species Locusta migratoria. The sequence goes on along the minus strand of CM048750.1, from coordinate 306,060,848 downwards.
TTATTATTTGGATTATTATTTTTGCCCAAAATGTTTGAAAAAACATAAAGGTAAAAAAAGGTAAAGCAGTCAACAATCCGAAGATTGGTTTGAACACCACAGTGCTTTTCTAGGCATGGTCCTGTTTGGAGGTGGTATGCCGTTGCCTTCCTCCGACCTTTTGAACTGACTTACCCAGCCAGTTATAGGTAGACCTACAGTTTAACGTGGGTTCCGAACCACGGTGCTACTCGGTATTTTTCACATGAGCAGTACTGCCAGGGATGAAAGAAGTGGAAAGTGACAGATAAAAATCCTAGGACCTGGCGGGGATCGCAAAAACTTATAAAACTACAAATCTAAAGTCGGCCGTAAAACACGTCAGTGCGTTTTTTTTTCTCCAGCAGTGTAATTCGACGGGAAGGCTGCAAGTTTTAACGAGAACGTTTTCGGTCAAAACGGGTCTCACCCCACCAGTGGACGGCGCTGGCAGCTCTGCTCGGTTTTTCTCGTTTTCCGTGCGGCGGAGAAACGAGGCAGCGGAGTGGAGTCCACCGAAGAGCAGGCCTGGGCCGGCCCTAGTTTCGCCAGTGATGAATTATCCGGCGACCGTCCGAGTCCATCAGGACCGCTGCCCGTGCTGCCCGCTGCCCGCCTCTGCATGCGCGGCGACTCCCCCCGTTTTTCCGAAAGCTGATGGCCTCTTGATTTATTACGCGGAGCGGTGGACGCTAATTTTCGGTTACTGCCGCGCGGGGAGTAATTTCGAGCATTAATAAGCGGCCACAATAATTGTGCTCGGGCGCTGGGCGCTGGGCGCTTCGCTTCTGCTGCAAGCGGCCGTCCCGCGCGCGGTCACCACCGTGAACTCGCCAGGGACCTGTGGCGCGCACCACAAGAGCGGCGGAATCCTCTCCTCTGACGCAAGCGTGGTTTGCTGCGCGTGGACACACCCAGAAGCATTGAAAGTGAATGAAACGGCAGATGACTTTATTAATCTGAAAATGTTCAAATGTTTGTATAGTCTATGGGACTTAACTACGGGGTCATCAGTCCTTAAACTTACAAACTACTTATGAACTACTTACAACTAAGGACGGCACAAATATCCATGGCCGAGGGGGGATTCGAACCCCCGACCGTAGTGGCCGTGCAGACCGTGACTGGAGCGCCTCAGTTTCCTCGGCCACCGCGGCCGGCTGTTAATCTGAGAAGCCACAGTTATGCAGGTGTATGTCTCTTTAAGCGCGGTTTTCGCCATTATTATTTCCGGCAATTATAAATTTGTGTTGTTTTTCAAAAAAATAAGATACCAGATACCACAATTGCATCAACTTTCGGAAGGTTTCTACTCTCACCCTTCACAAAATTCTTCTCCATTCTTACATAGGAGTTCCAAATGCTTTTTCCATTACAAAAAATTGAACTGTACGCAGAAAAAGCAAATGTAGTGTAGTGTAGTCTGCCGTCATCAGAGCTACAGCAAGTAACGGTGCCTTACCGTACATGTGACGTAATCTTTAAATTTCATGATTCATTAGCTTCAATTACAGAAAAAGACCGACTTTGTTTTAATAAAAATACTGACCGAAAAGCTCTTTGGAAGCAATAATCATTTAGAATAACAACATGATGAACCGATTTGTAACATACGAAACTAGCCTATCTGCACTGGATTACATTAGATTAGATTAATACTTGTTCCAAGATCATAAATATTACATTTCACGATGATATGGAATTTATCAGTTTAATAACAGTGTCTATACAAAACACTCAATTTTTCGAAGGACTTTTTGTTTTTTAATTTTGTATTCATTTTTAACGAAATTACTAAGTTTAATCTAAAAATTCAACCAAAGTGTAGAAGCTGTTGCCATTCAGAAATTGTTTTAATTTCTTTATAAATACCAGTTGACTATCTCTCAGACTTTTTATGCTACTTGATAAGTGACCGAAAAGTTTTGTAGAAGCATAATTCACCCTATTCTATGCCATAGTTCGTTTTAACCTTGAATAGTGAATATTACACTTTCTTCTAGTGTTGTAGCCGTGTACACTGCTATTACTTTTAATTGGATCGGATTGTATACAACAAATTTCATGAGTGAATATATATATTGTCAAGCTACATTGAAGGTCCCTAGATCCTTAAATATATGTCTGCAGGAAGATCTTGGGTGGGCTCCAGCAATTATTCTGATTATATGCTTTTGTGCAATTAATACTTTTTTACTGAATGTTGAATTGCCCTAGAATATGGTCCCATTTGAAAGCAGTGAATGAATATAGGCATAGTAAGCTAATTTACTGAGATGTATATCACCAAATTTTATAATGTCCCTGATAGCATAAGTAGCTGAACCGAAATGTTACTGCAGTCCTTCAATGTCTTTTTTTCCAATTCAATCCCCCGTCAATGCAAACAACTAAAAATTTTGAATATTCTACCTTGGCTGTAGATTTTTGTTCAAACTCTAAATTTATTAATGGTGTCATGCTATTTCCTACATGAAACTGTATATACTGGGTTTTACCAAAGTTCAATGAGAGTCCATTTGTAGAGAACCACTTAAGAATTTTCTGAAAGACATCATTCACAATTTCAACCGTTAATTCCTGTTTGTCAGGCGTGATAACTATACTTGTATCGTCAGCAAAAAGAACTAGCTTAGTAGTTTCATGAGTATAGAATGGCAAGTCATTAATCTGTATTAAGAATAGCAAAGGATCCAAGACCGAACCTTGTGGGACCGCATTTTGATAACTCCCTACTTAGAGGAATTAATTGTTTCTCCTATATCATATGAACTGCTTATTTCAACTTTCTGCACTCTTCCATTTAAGTGTGATATAAAGCATTTGTGAACTGTCCCACTCATACCACAATACTTAAGCTGATCTAGATAGTACTGCACAAAGATTTTGCGTGCGCTCGGTAGAAATTCGAGAGTTGTGCTGTCGGCAATGAAGCGCTCACCTTGATGTGCGTCATGCGGTGGTAGTAGAGGTTGGAGCTGGCGGTGAACCTCTTGCCGCAGACCTGGCACTGGTGCGGCTTCTCGCCGCTGTGGATTCGCCGGTGCGTGTTCAGCGAGCTCGACGTCGAGAACCCCTTATTGCACACCATGCACACGTGCGGCTTCTCGCCTGCAACAGTGCAGAGGGGCGTGTTCAGACATGCTGCCAGCGAGCTCTACCTTTATAAATAAAAATGTCGACAGGTAGCAAAATTTAAACAAACTCGTTAGGTGTACTGAAAAGGCACCCGTAAACTATCCTGGGGAGGCCGGAAGATTTATCGAGCATCTCAGAATTGGCAACCAACCTTACATTGTTCATCTTAATTATCGACCGGGGGGCTATAGCTGTATATCTTATAATGAAAAATAATAACATCAGCTGTTTGAAAAGCTCTTCAATCTCCGTGTTTGCTTACAAAATAAATTTGCTTTATAGGTAAGGTCCACCTTGAGCAAACACAAATGTTTTTTGATTTCTCCCATACATGTATCGCTGGCGTTGCAGCATCATCAGTGGGATGTTTAATTCGTATTGCCTTAATACCACATGTAGTTATGCTTGTGGTTCTTCAACTCACAAAAGTCACTGATATTTTTGACAGTTTGTCATTTTGGTGGATATGCGCTGTTTTTGTGTTCTGGACAGGCGCTGTGTCACTTTCACTTCACTCAATGTTTATGTTTTTTTTTTCATAACATCCCACTGATGATGCTGCAACGCCAGCGAAACATGTATGGGAGAAATCAAAAAACATTTGTGTTTGCTCAAAGTGGACCTTACTATAAAGCAAACCATCAGCTGTGTTCAATACATTTATTTAGCGACCAGTTTCGACAGTCATTGCCGTAATCTTCAGGCCCTGAGCGTAGAACAAAGAAGAGTCAGTACAAACAATTGTTTACATTTCCCTCTCCCCTTTTTTCCCTTGATCTTATACATAAAGATAGAAGTATATGCTGATATTAGATAAGGCTTGGATTATATTAAAACGACTAAAACTTCAGATGTCCGGCAGAGAATAAACAAAGAAGAGGGGGTCCAAATGCCTAGTCACACAGTTTATAGTACCACAGGAATTGGTAACATTATATGTATATATTATGTTATCAATTCCTATGGTACTGTAAAATATATATTATTATGTTACCAATTTCTATGGTACAATAAATTAAGACGTTACTGTTTTATACTCATTATTATGTCGTTTACAGAGCCATGTATCAAGGAAAAAAGTGTTTTATACGAAAGTTACATATGTTTTCATGGAAAATCTGCAATAAAAATATAGTGGTCCCTTTTTAGTATTCCAAAGCCACTCCTCCTTTCCCATTGATGGTGCAGTCGGCCCGGTGGTCTTGGGGTAAAGTGATCGACTGGAAACCGAAGTATCGTGGATTCGGTATCCGGTCGGACGTAGGATTTTATTCAGTCTGCACTTCAACCCATCCTTCACCTCTCAACGATGGTTCGGATTCCACGTTAAGCTGTAGGTCCCCTTTCCCAGGTTGGATAACTGGGGTAGGCTAGGGACACGCAAGTCGCCGAAGTGGCGTACAATTAAAAGACTTGCACCAGGCCAATGAGCCACATGAAATTATTATTATTATTGGTGGTGCAGGGGGTCGAACTTTACATCTACTCCGCCAATCGCATTTAAGTGCATGGCAAACGGTTCGTTGTTTTCCTTAGAGAGCCTTATTAAAAGCGGATGATAAACTTTTTCGTATGGTTCGGAACACTAGCGGTGAATTTATAACAAGAGCACGGGGGCTGGCCACACTTTTACATTTATTGGTACGTTTCTTCCGAATACATTTATCATACACATGTAAAGTTTAGATTGGCCAAAACACTTAGTGTCCATAAATGTGCTTGATACAGACCAGCTGCCTTTGGGTATTATAATTGGTCGTAATTAGACCAAGTATGGTTTGTCTTTTACATTTTAATAGCGTTAAGTTTAAATATGTAGTAATAGCAACAATTAGATAAATTCATGGGGAAATTCATGGTGTTACATATTTAGTTATTTATACAATTTTAAATTTATTTCGATTACTATCTATGAATAATGGATACAACAAATTATAAGGAAAAGGAAGGGCAACTCAAAAATCATTATTATTAAGAAGGATAAATAAAAGAAGATAGGAAAGGGTAGGTAAAGTAAAAGTTGTTGGGGAGAGTCTACCAAGGTGGAAGGCTTCGGAATGAACATCGAGCCCTGCCATCATGGAATTCCCTCCATAGGTGGTAGTCATTCATTTCATGTACATTAAGAACTAATGGGGGTTTTGACTCTAATCTTAATGGTGCTCAATTGTTGAGGAATAAGTCATCTTCTGTGCTGGGGTTGTCATCTGTTTCATTATCCATGTCGCATGTACTTACACTGCTTGTCTCGTTCCATGTGTCCCGTGTTATGGTGTTGGTGTTTCGTACGATGTTATGTCTGACCGTTTTTGCGTATTCTTCCCGCTTTAGTGATGAGAGCTCATTCAAAATGTTCAAATGTTTGTTAATCATATGGTACTTAACTACAAGGTCATCAGACCCTGAACTTACAAACTACTTATCAACTACCTTATACTAAGGACGGCACAAATATCCATGTACGAGGGGGGATTCGAACCCCCGACCGTAGTGGCCGTGCAGACCGCGACTGGAGCGCCTCAGTCCCCTCGGGCACCGCGGCCGGCAGACCTCCATCGTCAGTCTATTTAGAGTGTCCTAGCCATCCTTATTTCTTATCAGTACGTTTAAGTCTTGTGTGTTAACATACAGTGTGTGTGTGTTCTGTATAACTGACAATGCAATACCGTGTGTTCTGGGGACCCAATCTCTCCACATGTACAGTTTGGATTGTTGGTGAGTCCCATTCGCCAGGCGCAGCAGCGGTGCAGTGTGCACAGTGGCGGGCGGTAGCTACCTGTGTGCGTGCGCATGTGCCTCTTGAGCAGCGACGGCCGGTCGAAGGCCTTCCCGCAGACCTCGCAGGGCAGCAGCGTCCGCTCGCCGCGCGCGGGCCTCGCCGCCTTGGGTCCCGGCGCCGCCGCCACCGCTGCAGCCGCCGCCGCCGCCGCCGCCTCCAGCGCCAGCGACAGCGACAGGTCGCCCGCCGTCGACGCCGCCGACGACGTGGACGACGACGACGACGACGATGTCGACGACTCGCCGGACACCGACTTGCGCTCGTCGGTGTCGCCGGCGCCCGGGCTGTTGACGAGCACCCGCGACAGCAGCGACATCGACAGGTCCAGCGGCGAGTCTGCGAACAAGTTCAAATGTTTGTTAAGCTTAAGGTACTTAACTGCGGGGTCATCAGTCCCTAAACTTACAAACTACTTATAAACTACCTTATACTAAAGATGACACAAACATCCATGCCCGACGGGGAATTTGAATCCCCGACGGGAAACGGCCTCGAGCATCGTAGCATAGCGCCTCAATGCGCTTGGCCACTCAACCGCGACCACGAACAAGTGTCAGGTCGGATGTTAACAACAGGTGAGTGCGCAGAAAGACACGACTCAACTTCCCAGCTAGCCCTGTCTCTTAATTTGCATATACAGTGTGAGCCCAAAAAGAAGTAGCTAAAGCAGGGTCTGGCAAGTATGAAAACAAGCGGTAGAAACTCTGACCATTATCTTGTTGAAATGTAAACCCAGAATGGTTTGTCATGAAGGGCAAAAACGAAGCTCTTGATAAATGTGCGATTCCGAACCAGGGAAACTATTCATTTCAGAAGCCGTGAACAATAAGAAAAGATTAGATTACATTAGTAATTATTTCCGTAGATCGATTTGAGTACATGCTTATGGATGTGGAACATGTCAGTACATACATCATTTGCTTCTATTTAATAATTCGTCAGTGGAGTGCGCCAATGTATGGGCGCGAAACACGCATAACAGGCAAAATAAATAAAGGAAAAAAAATTATAAAACGTGTTGCAGCAGTAGTGAACATAACTATGAACTGAGGATAAGTCATGTAATCAATATATGCAGTAGCGTACTGGCCGTTTTCGCACGGTTGAAATTGGCAAAAAATTTTAATGGGAAAATAAAGTTCATGGAGGGTCTGCAATATAAAATATACCAAAGAAAAACTGCGTGACTAAGGGAATGGATACCATTGTAGCCGCGGTGGAATGGCCGAGCGTTCTAAGGCGCTTTGCTGCGGAGCGCGCGGTTGCTCTCCGTCGGTGGTTCGACTCCTTCCTCGGGAATATGTGTGTGTGTGTGTGTGTGTGTGTGTGTGTGTGTGTGTATGTTGTCCTTAGGTTAGTTTAAGTTAATATTCTTCTAAAGTGGAAACGCCAAGATCGCGAAATACTTATTCTATTTAATGACGACCGGTATTACATTTTATAACTTATGATGGTTGCACAGTCCTCTTAAGGTAGTTTATGTAGTTTCTAAGCCTAGTGGCTGATAACTGCAGTAGCTGAGTCCCTTAGATTAACAAACATTTGAACTATTTTTGATTTGTTATCTTCCTGTCAACAGCTAGAAACTTCCCCCATATGGTAATTACGATATTCAGCAGGGAGCCTTATAAGTAAACAAACATTATGAATATCGGGAAACAATGAACTAGTTCACAGTCGGAAAACAAGCGCCGATGACACAATTTCCACTATAACTTTCAGCGAGTTTTTAATGCAGCACAATATAGCCTTTTAATAAGGACATCAACGACTTAGCGTTTGTATTCAATCGAATATATTGTCACAAAATGGATGGGAAGAAGTAATAGGAAAGGGTAGTAATTTTAAACTTGTCCCGTGAAAATAAACTTGGCACGACATTTTTTTGACCGAGAATGGCTGTGCGTTTAAGTCGTCATGCCACGAATGGAGTGGCCGTTTCCGTGGGTGGAGATGTCACTCGGGCTTAGGTGTGTGTGTTGTCCTAGGCGTAAGTTACTTTATCTGTATTTAAAGTCAAAGGACAGACAATCGAAGCTGTTTGGCCCGTTAGGTTTACAAACATTTCATTTTTCAAAGATTTCAAAAATAAATAAATAAAAAATAAAAATAAATAAATCAAATAAAAATAAAAGGATGCGAATTCGAATTTCGGCCTTGATAACATTTTGATTTGCAAACAATCAACACTCATCTGGTCTTTACGCGGTAATGGCCGCGTGATCTAAGGCGCCACGTTTTGGAATGTTTGGATACCTCGTAGGAGGTTCGCGTCTTCCGCCGGGCATGCGTGTGTGTTGTCCTTAGCATAAGTTATTTTAAGTAGTTTTTAAGTCTACGGACCGATGACAGAAGCAATTTTCTCCCTTAGGGTTTCAAACATTTTTGAATTTTGAGTGATTGCATCCATCGTGAGAATCACTGGGAATGAATACACGTAAATAGTTGAAGAGTTATTATAACTTTTGAATAAACACTGTTTTGGGCAACCAATTCATTAATAAGGGGGGGGGGGGGTGTTCCCTTGTTTAAGTAACTAGAATAAGAGTACTTAAACCTCTAGGCCGCGACTCAAAATGCTGCCCATGAATAATGAGCTAATATTAAATCCGTAGCCCACTTAGCATGAAATGCGCGAGGCGGCACAGAACAAAGGTGAGCCGCGAAACAAACGCGACGCGTCGCCGCCTGCCACCATATTTCCATCAGCGGAATAATCCCCGATACATAATCACGAGTCCGATCTTCCCCGCTGGAGGGAGCATCTGGAACAAAGCTCGCTCCGTAAACATTTCACATTCACGCAGGCCATACCTCCTCCTCCTCCGTTCCCCGCCGCAGCGGAACGCAATCGGCGGTAGAAGAAGACAGGAGCGACAGCAGAAGGAGGAAAAAAAGAGGGGCGGGGGAATAAAAAAAAGGGATAGAATGTAAGGGAGAAAAGAAGTTGGCGAATCGCGGTAGCTCACAATGGTGGGCTCTTTTGAAAAATTCCCGACGAGCGCGCGGCGAGAGGCCGGTGACGGCGGAAGACAGTACAATGGGCCGCGGGATCCGCTAAAGTATTCCGGAGGACAGCGGGCGGCAGTCGGCGGTCGGCGAGGTGTGGTGTCCGCGAGCAGGACGATGGAGCAGGGGCGACGGACGGACGGCGAGCAGCCAATCCTCTGCTCGTCCAGGGGCCGGAAACCAGGCTTCTGCGTCGACGTCGCCGGTGTTAACCCGGTGAACCTGCGACAGCACTTCGTGTCGGAGGTGTCTGCGGGTCGTTGCTAGGGAAACGCTTCCACAGTGAGCAATCAATCCATCGCTCACGCTCGAAGATCTGCAGAGCTCGTTCCTAGCTCCGTCCCCGTCTTGCTACTCGTCTCCTGCCGACCTCCTTCGGCGGGAAATGGGTCTGAAATGTATTTTCTTCTATCGGGTAGCGAGAAACAAACAAATTTTCAAATCTTTGTAAACCTATTGGACCGTACTGCTATGGTCATCGGTCCCTACACTTCCACCGAGCGAGTTGGCGCAGTGATAGCACACTGGACTCGCATTCAGAAGGATGGTGGTTCAAATCCACCTCCGGTAATTCAGATTTAGGTTTTCCGTGATTTCTCTAAATCACTCCTGGCAAATGCCGGGATGGTTCCTTTGATAGGGCACGGCCGATTTCCTTCCACGTCCTTGCCCAAACATCCGAGCGTAAGATCCGTCTCTAATGACCACGCTGTCGATGGGACATTAAACTCCAAGTTTCCTTCCGTACACTTACAAGCTACTTAAACTAACTTACACTAAGTACAATACATACACTTACACTCACCCATGACCGAGGGAGGACTTGAACCACCGACGAGTGGCATGACGTCTTAGATCACGCGGGAATTCCGCCCGACCAGCCAGAGAAACCAACCGACCTCGTCCAGTAATATAGCATAGGCGGCCGCCAACAGTACGTACTGAACCATCAATCAAATTCAATTGTTCAAATGTTTGTAAATCTATCGGACCAAACTGGGTGGTCATCAGTCCGTAGCTTACAAACTACTTAAACCTAGGTAAACAACCTAAGAACAACACACACACCCTTGCCCCAGGGAGGACTCGAACCTCCACGACGAGCAACCGCGCGCTCCGCAGCGAGACGCTTTAGACCGCTCGGCTACTCCACCGCGGCAACCATCAATCCAGTCCGTGGTTTTGGGATTGACCCAGCTCAGCTAAAATCAGGTGTTTTAACAAATTCAGCAGCCACCAAATTTTGAAAACGTTTCATTTAGTCAAGAAGGGTATTGTTTTGTTTTCTTCCATCTTCAGATGGCGTAATGACAATTTTGTTTCACTATGTAGGTGTCAACATCAATTTGGAACTTACAGACGACAGTCTCCTCTGAATGCTGTTTCTTGGGTTTTCTATTGGATGTTGTAGCACAAACCACATTGTATTTCTTTATTTGCTCTATCCAACATTTTTGTCAGTCAACAACCAGTTGACTAATAAAACCAGTCGAGAATGGGTTTTATGAAGGAAAACACTAAAACAAGATAATTTTTATTTTTTGGTGGTGGGAGTCAGCCTTAACCCCGTTATTCTCTGGATTCTGTTAATGATCAGTGAAATATATATCACATTCAAAACCAATGAACTCTGTAATAAAAATTACAATTTTTCGGTATTTATTTTTCTTCTATTCGTATTATTTTCGTTAGTTAGTACTATTTTTCATTCGTTTAATTCTATACCTTACTAGCTCTTCATTCTTTATCTTTTGCCCGTATCTCGCAATGAAGCGAAGTCTGGATGGATAATATGGTTTCAGTGTGGGGTACAGAAGTGGAATCCAGCACCATTACGAAACAAGAACAATGGGTGCAGGGATGTCATTAGTGGTACATGCAGCACCAGCGTCAACTGTGTCTCTCCAAGATGACTGCAGACAAAATCTTGATTCGTCGATAACAACAATGTTGTTTTTGACATCGGTAATGCGTCAAAAAAAAAAAAAAAAAAAAAAAAGAAAAAAAAAACCAGCCAAGAGTATAAATATGCAGGCTTCTGAGGGCAGTCAGTTAAACGTTCTCTGGGTATTGTACCATGTCAATTGTAAAGATTTGTAACAGCGGTCTTTACAATAATACACAGCGCAATAACAAGAAAACGTTTATGTCAGTCAGAGTGCTTAAAAACTAGAAACAACGCTATGAAAGAGGCAGTGGCCCTTTTTCTAAACAATATCCACTCGAAACGGTACACTAAAGAAGGCACAATGTGAAAAAAAATCTGCAATAACTAGGGGGTCAAATAATCTGTGAGGAAGTGAATTAAGCAATATGAAAATGTCTTTTTTGAAAGCAGTATACAAAAAAACGAGTCGATAGTTTTGACTGTTTTGTTATTATAGAACGAAATTGTGTTGAGAAGTATTAAAAAGGATTTTTCTAAAAAGAAATAGTTTCTTTTTATTTCAATCTTCAAAAGTTTCTAAAACTGCTGGACCAAACTGCTGTAGTCATCAGGCCCTAGATTTACAAACTATTTAGACTAACTTACACTAAGACAACACACAGACCGATGCCCCAAGGGAGGACTCAAATGTCCGGTGGGAGCAGATGCCCACACTATAAACAGCGGATATTGCAACATTGAGTAAACCAGCGCCACCAAAAGACAACGCCACAGTGTTCTTGGATGTCACGCACAGCAAGTCATAATCACGTAGCTGAGAGGCTAGTGGCTGGAGCCTAGTGGCCTGTGAACTATACTCTGCGTCACGTAGGAAGGCGGCCCAGTTTTCAGCCGTTCTGCGCATCCCCCTGCATTTCCGCACCGGCAGCCAATAATATTCATTCTTTAGGTGCGTGTTTCTCCCTCAGCCCTTACTGTTGGCGCTCGGCCGTACCTCCTCCCTTCCAGCCTTCCCAAATTGCTCCACCTCTATACACGGAACCGCCATCTCGCATGACGCCAACTATAGTTGCCAGCCAGTGAGCTACGCGATCGCGACCTACTAAGCGTGACGTCAATCGAGAACGCCGCGGCCTTCTCTTTCGTTGGTGATGGACAAACTTCATGAAAATGAGCGCATAGGGAGTGACGAAAATGAAATAGAAATTACTTACAATTCCTGAACCCGAAGAGACTTCGAACATTACTTGTGTTCTCCGCAAACCAGTTAACGGTGCGTGCCCTGCAGTGTGTTGGCGGTACCTCGGCAATATTACTGGTTACATCTTCCACGTTTTACGGGGATCAAAATACACATGGCTGCAAATGAGAATCGCGATTGATATATAGGAGAGCGAGACGCCCCGCGGTGAGGCGTTGTGCCACGCTAAGTGGAGCTGGTCCCGGCCGCCGTTCGGCATCCGCGATCGTTAGCCGGGCCGGTGCCTTTGTGCCGCTGCCGCTATGACGGATGCCGGAATGCAGCCGCCCGCAACATTGTTGGCACTGCCCGAGGAATGCCAGGCACTCCGGAGGACCGCCGATCCTTACCAGGAGCCCGCGCTCCCACGGCGTCCGAAAAGGCCGCTGGCAGGCGGGCCCGCCTAATAAAATCTACCGACGTTTCGGCCACTGTCGCAGGCAGCCGTCATCAGGGTTTGTGACCGACGGCGTCGGACAGCAGGTCTGCCTGTGATATCTGTCGACATCAATGTGACGATACGGAGCGTTACACCTTGATCTGAAGGCGCGCTAGCTGGTAACAAAACATTTCAGATGAGCCCTCTCATTCCTCTGTTTCCGCTATGTTTTTGCGATATTATATCATCAACTGAATTATAGCTTACTTGTTGTTGTTGCCCTCTTCAGTCCGGAGACTGGTGAGATGCAGCTCTCCGCCCTATTCTATCCTCATCTATCGCCCTCATCTATCCCCTCTGTTTTCTCATTACCTAATCTAATTCCTTCAGAATTTTCTTGATTACATTCCATTACCCATGTTTTGCTCTTTTTGATGTTCATGTCGTACCCAATTTTGAATGTACTTTCTGTGGTGTCGCACGAGTCTGAAGTGCGCGCCACGTACTTACGCCGCGCGCCGCCATGCAAGCACGGCGCGGCGTTTTTACGACGTTAGCCACGAGCGCCCTCTGTAACAATTCCGCTCGTGGCCACCACTGAACTGGATCTGCGACTTGGCAATAGGACAGGCACCCAATAAAACTCTCATCAGTAGGCAGGCCTCTACCTAGATAAACTATGTGTCTGCATTCCACTAGTCTTCAGTTAACAAAGTTAAGTATTGTCCTATCTCTACGAAATACATATCTTGTACTAATCTAGCCTAGTGTTTCTAGTTTCTGCTGTCCCACTGACTGGTCACCTCAGGCTCTGTACCTGCATACGCGGGCATCCTACTTTCCTGTGTCGGTCTCTCTCTACTCGGCTACCGACACCTAGGACTACCGGCGGCAACGAGACACAAAACTGTTCATTCCGTTCAATTGCTCTTCCAGGTCCTTTGCTATCTCTGACAGAATGACAATGGCAAACAACCGCGCGGGAGTGGTCATGCGCTGTTGACCGTCTTGCTGCGGAGTCCGTGTCTGCTCCCCGACGGATGTTCGAGTCCTCCGTTGGGCACCTGTGTGTGTGTGTGTGTGTGTGTGTGTGTGTGTGTGTTGTCCTTAGAATTAGTTAGTCTGAGTAGATTGTAAGTCTACAGACAACAGCAGTTTGGTTCCATTTCAATTTTCATCAGCAAACCACAAAGTTTTTACTTATTCAGTGTGAACTTTAATTCCTTCTTCAAATTTCTTCTTGCTTTCAAACACAGCTAGCTCAATGTACAAATTGAATAACACTGGGGAAAGTCTACAACCCTGTTTTACCCTCTTCCCAACCAATGCTTCCCTTTCAGGTACTACGACCCATACAACCGCTGTCTGGTTTCTGTACAAGTTGTAAATTACCTTCCGTTCCATACATTTTACCCCACCGATTACTGAATTTTAAAGAGTGTATTCCAGTCAACATTGTCAAAAGCCTTAGCCAAATTTACAAAAGCAGGACATGTGTTCAAGTGCTCACACATATTTCGTAAATCGAAACTTCTCCTCCCCGAGGTTGGCTTCCTACTGAAATTAGTTTATTATGTATTGTAAGCAGATTTAATTTACAGTATTTCTAATTACAACAATAGAAGAATTGCGTTTTTGGCGAGTAGCTTTCAAATGCAGTGGCCTGTGACAGCAGAGTATTAGAGTTCTGCGTAGTGTTCCCGTGGGAGTAGTACCGACCATACCACCTGTTACCGGTTCCTAACACAGCGCCGCGTCATCTGCATAAAGTGATGTACTGACTTCGTCTTACAATTCTGAATGTAGTGGTTGTAAGCGAGAAATATCACGCCATCTTCAGATACACGCAGTACAACCGCAAGTCTGTTCCGGGAGTCCATCAGGACCACTTTCAGCTGAAGCTGACCAGTAAACAGCTAAAAGTGATCATCATTTAAATGAATGATTAATGTGATATTTGACAAATTTACTAATTAATACCTACCACTAAATCACTGTTGATCCAGACGAAGTTGTGAAAAATTTCCTTTCTTCAGGAAAACCACATGGGGAAAGGGCCGGACTGTATGGAGGACTTTGACGTGCTTCCCGAACAAATCGCCAAAGCGTTGCCTTTCACCGATAGGCAGTGCTACGGGGTGGTTCCATCCGACAACACTCATAGATGTTTTGCCTTTATGGCAACTAGTAGTTTCGGCAACGTTTCGTAATACAGCTGAGCATTGATTGTGGTTCCACTCTCGAGGAACCCGATGACTGAAAGGACCCTGCAATCGAAGACGAAGGTCGTCACAACTTTAGTAGAGCGTGTGTGGTTCGGATTTCTTTTGGAGGGCAAGCGCCTACGAGATCCCTAAATTATAGGCAACTTCGAAAAGTAGCTTAAAGTGTTGGTGGTCAGACAGACCTTCCCTGTCAACGAACGAGTCGCACTCATTTCGCGGAGACCAGTCGGCAACAGGTGGCACCGGTATTTAAGTGCCTAGGCTTGTTTACGGACCAGCAGGATTATGACACACCACCCGTTGCTAAGAGACGGAGGACCACCAGTTTGCGTCACAGCTTAATGCTGCCTGCGTCGGAGCGTCGGAGCCACAGGTCCACCAGCAAACCATTTCGTGGAGACAGCAGCTCCAACCAATTTGCACGGAGTGAATTTTGGCAAGCAAGCCGCACTGTGTCTCGTATTCTAATGTCGTCTAATGCACGGCAGCCGCAGTAAAGAAAAACGGATGCAGACAAGCGGCCCACGGTTTCCCGTATACCTGAAATTTGCTTCCCACTCGAATCGTGCGAAGGAAGCACTACACACCGCTGATTTCTTTTATTTCTGACTTAACACACCTGATTTCAAATGTTTGTATAGCTTATGGGACTTAACTACGGGGTCATCAGTCCCTAAACTTACAAACTACTTATGAACTAAGACTAAGGACGGCACAAATATCCATGCCCAAAGGGGGATTCGAACCCCCGAACCCCCGACCGTGACTGGAGCGCCTCAGTCTCCTCGGCCACCGCGGCCGGCCACCTGATTTCGTCGGAGAAAAGAATCCAGTAGCATGTTTTAGTGTTACTAGCATTTTCCAGCTATTCGTGTTGAAGATAAACAGAAGGACCTCCTTACAATCATCTCAAATGTTGCTACACGGAATCTCCAAAAAAATTCTAATAAATACTTTAGGCCTCTCCCTCGACTATCTCACTACTAAAACAATAAGGCACTCCTGTAAAGTCTTCAGTTAGCAATGATCAAGAAGCATAAAGTACGCTACTTCATTAATGTAATACTTGTTATATTAATATCTTCATCCATACAACATCTATCATCGTAAAGTAATACGGTATTAATTATGTGCTAAGTATAACAGTGATTCGTTTATGTTAAGGTCGAATCAAATTTTTGCTTGGTCCATCATATTTAGGGCTTGCAGCCCAATCATGTTGACGTCTTCCAACGATATTTCGGCTGACAAACATGCAGCCATCTTCAGGTGAGCACGGGACTGAAGATTACTGGTGCGCGTCGTTCTATATTTACCGAAGATTGGCGCGGTGGCGCCTGCGCAGTGAGGAGGTACTAGCGCGCCTCCTGTCGAATTTAGCGCGCTCTGCGGTAGAAGCGGGCCGCATCTGCGTAATGGTGTACTTAATTCGCGCCATCTGTTGGAATGCGCCTTCGTGAATCTTAAGCGCGATGGTCGAAAGAAATCACTTTTTGTCAGCGATTGCAGTAGTTATAGACCTATGTCTCTGTGAAGGCAATTAAAAAAATTACCAGGGTCCCATGCTTTATCCATTTGAAAGCCACCATCCAGATTAATCAAGTCTTCTGTCAACCGTATTTGACGGACTCCTTCATAATCGAATCCCAAAAGGATCTTGTCGTTGCCAAAATTTTTGTTGTAGAATAATCCATGTAGTGTCCCATGGAAATACAGTGCTCTGCTACGGCTGATTTGCTTGTCTGCAGTAGTGTGTGACGCTTATGCTCAACGCATCTTTCTCATACTGTGTGAGTAGTTTGGCCAATGTAGAATTGACCACATTGACAAGGGGTCTTGTAAATTCCTGCCTTCCTCAATCCCAAATCATCCTTCGCAGAGCCAAGTAAAGCCGAGATCTTCGCAGGTGGTCGGAATATCACTTTTACACCATGCTTTTTTTAGAATGCTTCCTATTTTAGAAGAGAGGTGGCCCGTATACGGAAGGAACGCCCTGGACCTGATTACCTCCTTATCTTCTTCTTTTTGTTGTTGTATACATTTAGTGTTAGTGGATTCTATTGGAAAAGGAAATCGCCTTGTTGGTAGATGAACGATTGTAAATATGGATGAATTGTGGTTTCAGTGTAACGTGCCCTGTTCAGTGTTCCCTAGACAATCATCGCAAGAGAACGATCAGTGTATGGTACGGCTTCCCAAACCATTATGCACGATTATGGTGTTAGTCTCAGAAAATTGGCTTATTGTTTGATATTTATAATAAACAAGGAATTTCCGGACTCTAACCATGGATCCTAGAATATTTCTCGTTTGTCTGTCTACAACGGCACCAATAATACACGACACCTACTGAATATTTTATCTTTTTACACGTTATTGAAGGTCCTAAAATGCTTTCGACGTCAGATGTCTAGATATTTATTTTAGATTTACTTTGAACGGGTGCTACTTGAGTACCGTACTTCATGTATCATAATTATAGACTAATATAAAAATCCATAATAAGCAGTCTCGCAAATGCTGATAACTTAGTTGTAATGGCCGATTCGATTGAAAGGCTGCAAAATAATATTCAGAGCTCGATCAGAGATGCAAGGATTATGATATGAAGATCATCATTTCCAAAACGAAAGTAATGTCTGTGGGAAAGAGATTTAAACAGATTGAGTGCCAAATAGGAGGAACAAAGTTAGAACAGGTAGACAGTTTCAAGTACCTGAGATGTATGTTCTCACAGGATGGCAACATAGCGAAAGAACTGGAATCGAGGTGCAGCAAAGCTAATGCAGTGAGTGCTCAGCTAAGATCTACTCTCTTCTGCAAAAAAGAAGTAAGTACCAAGACTAAGTTAGCGGTGCACAGCTCTATCTTTCGACCAACTTTGTTGTATGGGAGTGAAAGTTGGGTGGATACAGGTTACCTTATTCATAAGGTAGAGGTTACAGATATGAAAGTAGTAAGAATGATTGCAGGTACTAATAGATGGGGACAATAGCAGGAGGGTGTCCATAATGAGGAAATCAAAGAAAAACTGGGAATGAACACCATAGATGAAGCAGTTAGAGCGAACAGACTGAGATGGTGGGGTCATGTTACACGCATGGGAGAAGCAAGGTTACCTAAGAGACTCATGAGCTCGGCAGAGGAAGGTAAGAGGAGTCGAGGTAGACCAAGAAGGAAGTACTTAGATTCGGTGCAGAATGATTTTGAAGTAAAAGCTATAACAACAATGTTAGCATTGAATAGGGGATCATGGAGGAATTTTATTAGAGGTACTATGCTCCAGACTGAACGCCGAAAGGCATAATCAGTCTCTAATGATGATGATATAAAAATCCGAAATCCATGTGCATGTGGTCTCGCCTTGAGACGTGTAGCGAAGCTAATACTGTGAGTGCTCAGCTAAGATCTACTCTCTTCTGCAAGAAGTAAGTAAGTACCAAGACTAAGTTAGCAGTGCACCACTCTATATTTCGACCAACTTTGTTGTATGGGAGTGAAAGTTGGGTGGATACAGGTTACCTTATTCATAAGGTAGAGGTTACAGATGTGAAAGTAACAAGAATGTTCAAAAATGTTCAAATGTTTGTATAGTCTATGGGACTTAACAGCTGGGTCATCAGTCCCTAAACTTACAAACTACCTATGAACTACTTACGAACTAGGACGGCACAAATATCCATGCCCGAATGGGGATTCGAACCCCCGACCGTAGTGGCCGTGCAGACCATGACTGGAGCGCCTCAGTCTCCTCGGCCGGCCACCTGATTTCGTCGGAGAAAAGAATCCAGTAGCATGTTTTAGTGTTATTAGCATTTTCCAGCTATTCGTGTGAAGATAAACAAAAGGACCTCCTTACAATTATCTCAAATGTTGCTACACGGAATCTCCAAAAAAATTCTAATAAATACTTTAGGCCTCTCCCTCGACTATCGCACTACTAAAACAATAAGGCACTCCTGTAAAGTCTTCAGTTAGCAATGATCAAGAAGCATAAAGTACGCTACTTCATTAATGTAATACTTGTTATATTAATATCTTCATCCATACGACATCTATCATCGTAAAGCTTTGGTCCTCTCGGCCACCGCGGCCGGCTAGCAAGAATGATTGCAGGCACTAATAGATGGGAACAAAGGCAGGAGGGTGTCCATAATGAGGAAATCAAAGAAAAACTGGGAATGAACACCATAGATGAAGCAGTTAGAGCGAACAGACTAAGATGGTGGGGTCATGTTACACGCATGGGAGAAGGAAGGTTAGAGACTCATGAGCTCGGCAGCGGAGGTTAACAGGAGTCCAGGTAGACCAAGAAGAAAGTACTTACATTCGGTGCAGAAGGATTTTGAAGTAAAAGCTATAACATCAGACGAGGCAACAATGTTAGCATTGAATAGGGGATCGTGGAGGAATTTTTTTAGAGGTACTATACTCCAGACTGAACTCTGAAAGGCATATTCAGTCTCTAATGATGATGAAGACATAGAAATCCGAAATCCATGTGGTCTCGCCTTGAGGCGTGTTCTAAATGGCCGGCCGCTGTGGCCGAAGGAACTGAGGCGCTCCAGTCACGGTCTGCACGGCCACTACGGTCGGGGATTCGAATCCCCCCGCGGGCATGGATATTTGTGCTGTCTTTAGGATTAGCTAGTTCATAAGTAGTTAGGAAGTTTAGGGACTGATGACCTCGTAGTTAATTTTTTTTTCTTTTTTTTTTTTTTTACAAACTACTTATGAACTAACTAACACTAAGGACAGCACAAATATCCATCCCCGAGGGGTATTCCAACCCCTAACCGTGGTGGCCGTGCAGACCGTGACTGGAGCGCCTCAGTCCCCTCGGCAACCGCGGCCGGCCCGTATTTAAGTCCCATAAGCTATACAAACATTTGTTCTAAATGACGTTGCTTGATTGCGACTGACGAGCGGAACGAGCGTGCCGCGTTCGCTGCGCTCGCCAGAGCCGTTCTCCGTCCACCTCCGGTGTAGCTGTGCCTGCCGCTGGCTTTCGGCAGGCGTGAGAACGCGGCGGACCGCGCCCAAGCAACACTTGTGCTCTGGAATGCCGCGCGTGGGATGCGGCGATCGCCGATGCGATACACACGGCCGGCGCGCCCGTCCCCGTTATGCGTCTGTGACGGCTGCGGCCGTCATCTGCATCTGGCTCACTGTGCGCGACTGACCCCCTCCCCCCTGCCCCCTCGATCAACTGGTATCACGCCTACGGCCGCCAGCGCTGTGATGCTCACTATGAGCCGTGCTGCTAGCGTAGCGACTGCAGTGCCGCGCCCCTGCCTGGCGGTTGATGTGTGTGCGTATCATCCTATCAATTGCCGTTAATTAACAGGTACGCTTGAATGAAATTTACACTCTGCAGCTGAATGTGCGCTGATATCAAACTTTCTGGTAGACTGAAAATACGTGCCAGGCCGTCATGCGAGGCCAGGGGGCGACTGATCCATCTATACTTCGTTCACCGAAACGAGAGACGTACTGTAAACACACTCTCCCCGCTTACATTGGCTCCCAAAACCGGATTTCGTAAACCGATTTCCAACTCCAAAATAGATTCTGGAAATCCACTTCTCTAAAGCGGTTTTCCAGTTCCACAACCGATTTTCGTGCCCATGTAATGCAACAGTTTTTGAAGCGTTGTTGGCTTGTCAGATTGTGTTTTTTTGGTAAGAATTTTCGGCACGTATGGACAGAGTGATATTTCCTAATGTGAAATAAAAGTATTAATATTAGAGTGAGCATGAATATGTGTATTTAAGTAAAGACAAATAGCGATTATGCTGACTAAATCATCGACTGAATCAGCTGTTTAGAGCCGCCATAAGATGTGTTACATCTAAACGTAGTGACTGAGGCGCGTGACGGGGAGTGGACAAAACAGGGACGCTCGCTCAACTTCGCTGCATCCGTATGTTGTTATATAGCAGTGATAATAGGTGTTGACTGTCAACTTCTTCTTAAAGGACCAGTTGCTAAACATTAACGTAAATCTCAGCGTTTACAATAACATTCAGCATTCATAGTCTATGCGTCTCTTTTTCTCTCTCATTGGTATCACGTGAGTGTAACCTCAGTAAGTCATTCTTCTATTTGAGCCCACCCAAGAAGCGTTCAAAGAAGACGTTCTTTAGAGAAACACATAGTTCCTAGTGTGTACAAACGCAACTGTTGTGTCCAGAACAGTCAGTTACAACATAGTTTTCAGAACGTCTTGATGTTTTTGACTGAAATTCGATACGAAGAAATGTCTTTCGTAAGATATTTCCAACACTTGAAAAAGTGCTTGTTGTCATAAGCAAAGATGCAGATTTAGGAAATTTTCGGAGAAAACCACTTTTAGTAAAGTATTAAAAGAAATGAATTTTAAATATTTGGCTTCTAATACCACTGCTGTATAACAAAACGACCTTACACTTGAAACGGATGCCACGAAATTAAGCGAGAGACCCTGTTTTGTTCACCTCTGGTCACGCGCCTCAGTGTGTTTACAGTACGCCTCTCGTTTCGGTGAGCTTCCCTGACACTCCTGCGGCCCGTTTTCACACCTTCAGTTGCGCTCACTCTCGGAACATCCCCTAGGTTGTGGCGAAGGCATGTCTGCATAATATCCAAATGTTGAAATGTCTGTAAACTTATTGGACCAAACAGCTACGGTCATCAGTTCCCAGACTTACAAAGAAACTTAAACTAACTAAGAGAACAAACATTCACACCCATGTCCCAGGGAGGACTCGAATCTCTAACGGCGAGCAACCGCTCGTTCCGCAGCAAGGCGCTTTACAACTCTCTGCCACTCCACCACGGCCATAATATCCTTTCTTCCAGTAGTCCTGCTAGTTAAGTTTGGTAGGTAGGAGACGTGGTACTGCCGGAAATAAACCAGTGATAACGGACCCTGAGTCGTACGCAGGGACCTCAGTCGGTAGAGCACTTGCCCCGAAACACAAAAATTGAAGGTTCGAATCCTTGGCTGACGCACAGTTTCAATTTGCCAGGAAGTAAAAGCCTGAAGGTGGTTGTATAATCAATCGAAACTACTATTATTTATTGGGTGTTACATGCGATCATGATTATTAACACATTCTAAAAAACATCTACATCTACAGCGAGAGTCTGAATATGATCTAAACCTAGATCTAAATCGGTCACCTATAATAATAAATTGTAAAACATTTTGCGAACTAGACTGTTATTTTTATCAATATATTCGATTGTAGTTTAGAGATATTTTTAATAAGACAATGTATACCAACGACGTAGCTTTAAATTTCGACACACCTGTTTCGGCGTGATTGCCATCGTAAGGATAACTGTAAGATGTTGTAAAAACATAGATAGTTGTGCTATTAAATTTAACGGGTTAATTTCAGCTGATATATACATTATTTATTATTTCTTAATAATGCAGTTTTTTTATCAAAAGTTTATTGCTTATGTGGTCGTTATATGATTACTAATATGACAGATGAGTATGGCCTAAATTAAGTTTTTAGAGAAGAACAGCATAATAAAGAACCACATAAACAACACATATTATAATCTTTTAATCTAACTGCTAAACAAAACACAATCAGAAATCGATATTAGAAGGCGGGTATCAACCTATGTATATGAAAATAATGTATGTATCATATGAAATTATCTAGTTAAATTTAATGGTACAACAATCTATGTATTTTACAATAACATAAAGTTAACCTGACGATGGTCATGACTACGAAACCTGTCGAAATAAATTACTTACTTATAGCAGCGTCCTTGGTATAAATCATCATCTAAAAAGTCTCTAAATGACGTATACGACACATCGGGCCCAGGAGAATACAAATTATTCGTTTGTCTTGATCTTCTGATTATTCCAGTAATTTAGTCACCCGGTGTTTACGGTTGCCTTGGTTTATAAATAAAAGTTATGAGATACGTGTTTGTTTTTAAAGAAAAAAAGTGGCAGCCACCTGTGAGAAAGTTCTAGTCGGTCAAAAGCGAAATCGGCTGCACCGGTTGTAGATCTTGAGTAACCTGCAGCGAACAGGAAAGCCGAGGAGACGTATGTCTGGAGCCACTGAAATGCTACCAGAGACGTCGATATCCACGCACACGCTGCTGGGAGCGGGCCGGTACATTCCGAGATAAATCGGGAGGGCCTCGAGCCCCGCGCTCGCCGATCGGCCGGATTAATGAGGTTGTTAGGCCTGTCCACTGCTACCGGCTTATCGCCGGCCGTGTTTCCATTTCGTAGCGGCCGGACCAGGTGTTAAGGCTCCCAGAAGTGTTATGCAAGTAGCGTCCCCAGCTTTACTTAGTATTAATAAACGTCGGAAAGCAGGTTATCACGGGACAGTAACGGACAGCTGGAGTGATTTAAACAGCGAAAGACGAAAAAATCATGAGCAGAGATTACACGAAGATGGACGATGGCAGTGCGAGTAAGCTTGTGAGCCTTTATTCGACTGTTTCAAGTGTTTCGTAGTAACGAACTGTATGCTAATTGATTAAGATCATTAATAGCCTAATTTAAACTGCGTTCTTTACACAGAAAAATATGGAAGTCAAGTTTTTTTACTGGCGGCCACAAGTATATAGTTACTTGCTTCTCGTGTCAAGGCGATAACATCCAAATACTTGTTCCAAAACGCTTCAGCTTTAATTGCCACTGTAGATGAAAGATCTTTCACTGTGCAAACAAACTGCATCCTTGTGTACTCGAATTACTACTCCGTCATTTGCTTTCCCTGCATTAACACTGGCCACCTTCAGAGTAGCTTCCACTTAAAGACGTTTACTTTGCAGTTTGCGTCTCCTCAATCTAAAATGTTCAAATGTGTGTTAAGCTTAAGGGACTTAACTGCGGGCTCATCAGTTCCTAAACTTACAAACTACTTATGAACTACCTTATACTAAAGACAACACAAACATCCATGCCCGAGGGGGTATTCGAACCCACGACCTTAGCGACCGTGCAGACTGTGACTGACGTGCCGCAGACCGCTCGGCCACTGCGGCCGGTGTCTCAATCTAATCATTGCTCTCCACACACTATATCAGTGTTTTTCAACTTTTTCGGATATACGACCCTCTTTCACATTAAAAATATTTCGGCGATCCTCCCCCGTCCCCCTCCTCATGAACCGTAACAAAACCATATTCCCAATGAGAACAAATTTAATCTTCTTTCTTTTGCTACAACTTCCTTAAATTGTTGGACGAATTTTATGTATATTTTTCGAAATGTAACACGTCGTCCTATTTTTACATGATTTCCGACAGAAAAATACATTTTGCATAACCGGTATATTTGAGTCAAGAACCATTAGCGAAATTATACTCATTAAGAAAGGTCCCGGAAAACTGATAGTCAATCCCGTGGATGCCTTGAGCAGATGGAGGGAATATTTTGAAGAATTGCTCAAAGAGGGTAAAACGTTCAAAGATGAGTCAGATTTTGAGGTAGATTGGGATGGGAACGACGATGGAAGCAGGATCACATTTGAGGAAGTGAAGAAAATGGTTAGTAGATTGCAGTGCAGTAAAGCGGCTGGGATGGATGCAATTAAGCCTAAACAGTGGAATATCGGGTCTCAAATTGTTACACAGGATAACTGATAAGGCGTGGGAATCGTTACAGGTTTCGTCTGCTGAACGAAAGCGGTAATCACGCTAATTTTCAAACATGGAAACAGAAAACATTGTAACAAGTATCGAGTTATCTCTTTAATTAGCGTTGTGGGCAAAATATTCTCCGGTATTGTTGCAAGGAGAGTGCGAGTATTAGTTAAGTTAGATGAAAATCAGTGTTGGTTTAGGCCTCTTAGAGGCTGTTAGGATCAGATATTTAGCTTACAATGGTGAACTTTTTATTGAACAAGAATGATGTTCGTATATTTTCTACGATGACAGTTTGTTTAAAATACTGCATGCTCGCAAAGACGTTCTTTTCATAACATTGATGTCATGCTTGATCAAATAATAGTGTGCCTCTGATCTTTTGAGTTGCTCTTTTCCAATTCTGTTTTATTTCTTTGACTATAGTATTTATGACTGAAGTTTTATTCGGAATTTCGTGTTATCTTTTTATACAGGGTGTTACAGAAAGGTATGGCCAAACTTTCAGGAAACAATCCTCACACACAAAGAAAGAAAACATGATATTTGGACATGTGTCCGGAAACGCTAAATTTCCATGTTAGAGCTCATTTTAGTATTTCTCTTTAAAACAAATTGAAATAATTCTTGCAGACAATTGTCAAAATAACCAATTGTTTCGTTAGTATGTACTGTACTTCCTCGATTCACCGGCAGTTGGCCCAATTGAAGGAAGGTAATGTTGACTTAAGTACTTGTGTTGACATGCCAGTGATTTCTCTACAGTACTAGCGTCAAGTACATCAGTACGTAGCATCAACTGGTTAGTGTTCATCAAGAACGTGGTTTTGCAGTCAGTGCAGTGTTTACAAATGCCGTGAATCGAGGAAATACAGTACATACTAACGAAACAATTGGGTATTTTGACAATTGTCTGCACCAATTATTTCTATTTGCATTTAAAGAGAAATACTAAAATGAGCTCTGACATGGAAATTAAGTGCTTCCGTACACATGTCCACATAACATATTTTCTTTCTTTGTGTGTGAGGAACGTTTCCTGAAAGTTTGGCCGTACCTTTTTATAACACCCTGTGTAAAAGTGTGTTTCACTGGACTCATATTTTGTCTAATTTTATTAGATCGATAAAATTTTCTAAATAATTTCGAAAACCTGTGTGATGATACTGAATTTGGTTAGGGAATGTTTCCGTGAGGATGTATACTTCTATTTCATCCAGAATATTCATGATTGTTGCTTTACGAATTTTCTGAATTATTTTTGAGCTTTTTCAATATCTGAAGCAGTGTGTTTTTCGTTTTTAAGCTGCTGCTGCAAAGTGAGTTAGTTATTTTCTGTTCCCTCAATTTAACCATGAAATTCGTCAGTTTTGTCGTTCAAATGTTCAAATGTTTGTATAGTCTATGTGACTTAACTACGGGGTCATCAGTCCCTAAACTTACAAACTACTTATGAACTACTTACGAACTAGGACGGCACAAATATCCATGCCCGAGGGGGGATTCGAACCCCCGACCGTAGTGGCCGTGCAGAGCGTGACTGGAGCGCCTTAGTCCCCCCGGCCACCGCGGCTGGCAGTTTTGTCGTTAAGGAGATGTTAAAAAAATAAATAAAAGGAAGTACAGTGGCATTAGCTACTAGAAACGCGTTCCGACTCACGAAGACGATTACTGTCCAATTTTCGTGCGCGGAACTTAGACGATTCGGGCAGAACATTACTGTAAACAACAAATATTTCGCGAATTAATGACGAGAAAAATGACCTTACATAGTAGTTTATCGACGCTTCTTTCTCCCACTCAGCGTTCAAGAACGGACGGGTACGGTCCACCGCACAACGCAAGGTGGCTTGCAGAATGCCGATGGGGACAGAAAGTGTCCAAGTAGCCACTTGTCGGCGGGCTCTGTGACCAACCGCCCGTGTCGCGCAAACACACTCGAGGACCCCACCAACAGTCGGCGGATGCTGGCTCCGTTGTTGACACTGCAGGCTCCACAGACGTCACTGTGCCTGATTACGCCAGAGCACGTTCGCGTCGAGTCGACGACCGCACCCGACTGACAAAAATCGGACCCGCCCTGCAGAATTAAATAAATAAAAATAAACGGGACCCGAAGAAGAAAGGCAGGCACATTCGTGTCGGCATTCCCGGAATTTGGAGACCGGATTTCCACCGAGATGCCAAACAGAGAAAGAATTTCCAGCGACACAGTGCTAAACTTTTTCCTTTGCTTCGGTTAGCGGTTTTCGTCCTCCGCGTCGGGTGTGATTCGCGAAATGTCGTGTCTACGTGTATGGATTGTTTACGACTGGAAAAAGAGCCTGACGTCTGGCAGTGATATGTGTCTGCTTTTTGCGAGTACAGACACTCCCGGCGTCAGCAATTGTACTTGTTGTTGCGTCAAAATTACTTCGCAATTGTAACTATTACCGTCAAACAATCTGTTCTTTTTCAGCTACATAAAACAGCTGTTTCGACTGTTTTTGCGATGGCTGTACTGAGTTACGGAACTCCACCTGAACCGTATTGCAGTTCTTTCTTTTACTTTAATATTCCATAGTCGCTTCAAGTTCGTTTTAGTTACAAAACGACGAGTGTTTTATTAAGCAATCAGTGCAGGACACATCTTATGAGACAATGAAACACAAACTCTTACATCAATTGAACGCATTAGTTTAATCGACGATATTATAAAGATCATTCCTTCAGACCACGATATGTACTCTTGAAAAGCAACAACGCAAAAAGTACATTACGTTTTAAGCGCACAAATTGTTGATAAGCGGTACGTACAGTTCAAATCTTTGTAAACCTACAGGAACAAACAACTGGGGTCATCACTTCCTAGACTTACAAACCACTTGACCTAACGTACACGCCCATTCCCGAGGTAGACTCTACCCTCCGGTGGGAGCGGCCGCACAATCCGTAACATGACGCCTTATCCCATGCGGCCATTCACGTGCGGAGGTACGTACAGTTGTTACTAATCTATGTACAGATAACGTCTTATGGATGACTATAACATCTTACAGCGTAGGTTTGTTCATTATCCTCTCGCTGTGGAACCGACACGATTCATTTTCAAAAAATGTATTCGTATTTTTTTTCTTTTTAAACATTTATTTTTTATTATGGCCATTTAAGGACCACAATAACCTTACAAGCATTATTCTCAGCTCGCCGGCCACGGTGGCCGAGGGGACTAAGGCGCTTCAGTCACGGTCTGCACGGCCACTACGGTCGGGGGTTCGAATCCCCCCTCGGGCATGGATATTTGTGCCGTCCTAGTTCGTAAGTAGTTCATAAGTAGTTTGTAAGTTTAAGGACTGATGACCCCGTAGTTAAATCCCATAGACAATACAACCATTTGAACATTCTCAGCACTTCACATTTCCTTAAAGAGTCATATTGTTCACAAATATGCTTCCCTCATTTACGTTAGCAGCAGTTATATGTTTCTCAACTCGGAAAGTACCAACGAGTATAGATCTACAGCTGCTCGGCACCACGCCTGTTGCGATCCGATCTTGATGGATTCTGCCAGAATACACCCAGAGTAGATCTAAAGACAAGAATCATCGTCGCTCAGATGGTTGGAACATGTCTACCACACTTTTCCGTCAAGTTCATACAATGTCGGCACGCTTGTACGAGTTGTTCATTAACAGGAGTGTTCTGTTTGACAAAGAATACACAACTTCATACGTAAGCAGTGCCGGTATACTTTCATCCTTCCATTAATTTAGTTATTCATGATATCAGATAATCGATTGAAGCAAATGATCACGCATTTTCTTTAGAAATATAATTATGTCGTTTACGATTGCGACCTTGGCCACGTCACTAATGATTTACTGTAGACTTAAAGTCAAACCTTACACCGTCTCCGGTCTTATCTACACAGTGAATTATATGCAACGCGGCAATATGGTTCAACCCCTCGAGATGAGATTTCCAGCCACTATTATAGAGTGACTTTCTTTCTGCGTAGTTAATAGTCGGTTAATGGAGCGACGGTTAATGTTATAATTGCACAGATGCTCGTTTAACATCAGGAGTTGAGGAGTACAGTTACATGCACTAGCCAATGTCTACAGTGCATCTTCCTGCCACAATAGCTGAGAAAAGCGTTAAAATGTTAGCTTCAATTCTGACAGCACTATACTTATACGTACAAGGACAAGAGACTAATGGTTGATGTTCAGGGATAGGAAATGAATTTTAATTTGAAGTAGAAGCTTTTTTTCTAGTTACGTCATCTTTTAAAATGCATACGTCGAGCACAATGTGTCCTTACTCATCTTAGATGGGGAGAAAGGAAACTCTTCTACTGCAAGATCTTTGCTTTCCACAATTTAAGAGAAAGTAATATGGACGAAAGCCGAAAGTTGTGTGGTAAACATGGCCACTAAAAATCATACTTTATGAACTATTAATAAATAAGACTATATGATAAAACAATGCTGATAGGTCACTGAAGTTTTAATTAACGTAAGTTCCATTAGTTAAAATCTCAGCGACCCATCAGCATCGTTTTATCATACGGTGTTAATGAAAACTGGTCGCATAGCTCTTGCACGACTTTAAGAATTGTTTATTAGACAGTGCTATTCTTAGTATTGTATTTTAAGGCATCCACTGACTTTACACGTACATTCTAAATAGATTCCTTACGTTCATTATTCTTGTATTCGTAGATAGTGCCTTGTATCTCCCATAATTTCCATAAACTGAAGAAATTTCCGAAAGACGGGCACCAATATTCATCCTGCAGACATTAAGGACACAGAAAAAAAATTACGACATTAGTTGCCAGTACATACTGAAATACATGTGGGAAACTGAAAATTTTGTCGTGCCGGAAATATTCCTAGATGTTACGGTGATTACCGAACGGTACGTCCATCCACATTGTCTAATCTGGTTCATGGAAGGCGGAGCTTGACCCAATCGAAGCAAGAGAGTGATATCCTGGAGGAGCAATTCGGACAGAGAAAACATTATCAATTTATGCCAATGAATGAAACTACAAAATTATTTCATTGTACGGACTACAGTTCATGAGATATGACGTCATAAACAATTCAATGTCTGGGCAGAATAGCCGTGCGCACTAACGCGCCCTGCTGCTGTACGCACGGCCTTTCGCCGTCGAGGGTTCGAGTCCTCCCTCGGACATGAGTGTTTGTGTTGTCTTTAGCGTAAGTTCGTTTAAGTGAGTGTATGTAGTTTGTAAGCCTAGGAATTAATGACGACGTAGTTAAGACCCTTAGATTTACAAACATTATAACATAGACAAAATTTGCGGTTTTATTTCTTTCTTCGTGAAATTTTGCACACTTAAGTCGCAAAACAATAGAAACATCACCGTTTACCCAAGATGTAATATGCACAAGGCACTTGATTGAGGAGGTGGAGGAGAAATTCGACAGGGAGACGAGGAGGTGAAGGGTATAGAGGAGGAGATTGAGTGAGGGGAAATGAGGAGTTGAACAGAGAGAAAGAGAGAGAGAGAGGAGAGGAGAGGAAGAGATGCACAGAGGAAAGGTGAATAGAAAGAGAAATATGAGGGAGAGATAGACTATCTTAAGACGGAGGAAATAAGTAATCGGGCGTCGCCTAGTTTTCAGCTACTAGTTCAATAATTATCATCTACAACTTGATAGATAAATGGGTGTCGACTATTACACGTTGACGGAGAGAGCGAATGGGCCGGCCGTCCAGTCCTTTGATGCTCTCATAAAAAAAAGAAAAAAAAATCCATCAGGCCCCGCATAAGGAACTCCAATTGTCTGGCGTGATTCTCCACGCATGCGCCACGCACCGAACAGGGTCTACAGATTGAAAACTGCCCTCTGGTGACGACTCACGGAGAGCGGGAGGGAGCGATTGGAAAGTGTAAAACAAAACAGGGACGATGGAAGAGAGAGAGAGAGAGAGAGAGAGAGAGAGAGAGAGAGAGAGAGGATGAAGAGCACAGCCAAATAAGAGTGTGGAGCAGTGTAGGAGCAATCCATTTCTTACGTGTCAGCTTCGCGGCATGATTGCTCAGTCCGACGGGTCGTTCGTTGTTTTATAGCCCCGGGGCAGGAGGCAATCTCGGAAGGAACGTGCTCGGCTCATCTCCGGGACGAGACGGAATTAATTGTTTGTTTACTCTACTTGCGATAATTTCCTATCTGTTTGTCGCCCGCTACCGAGACAGCAGCCCCTGCGGCTACGGAGGAGAGTGGTGTCTGTCTGGTAGGGATGGGGGGGGGGATGGGAGCGGAGGAAGTGGGGGAGTGAGGGTAGGTAGCGAATGGAGGGGGGAGGAGGACAAAGCAAACGACGCTGTGTGTGTGTGGGGGGGGGGGGGGGGGGAAGAGTGCAGTATTGTCGGGAAGAAGTGTGAGAGGGGAGGGGCAGGGAGTAATTTCCCAGAAGGGGACAAGAAAAGTGGACGGTGTAACCAGAACGAATTGGGACCAAACTCTATTTAACGTGGCCCGGCGCGCCTCGCGGCCGTATTTACATAGGATAGGCATTAAATGAAGGCTGCCGGCTCCTTAGCGACAAATATTGTGTCGGCCAGTGTCCCGATGCTGATTAGGTCCTCAGTCGTGCGCGCGCAGGTTTTTCTCGTTTCCGATACGATTTTTCGTCGCCCGCCGTAATGGAACCCGGCCAACGAGGTTGACACCGTGCGGCTCCATTAGGAACGAGCGGCCGTCGTCGCCGGCGGACGCGTGGGAAGGCGACGGAGTTTGTCAAATTTCAGCCGCGACATAAGCTTGTCGTTTGAAACGTGGCGAGGCGGGGAGTCGTGTCTCGCTGTTAAACGAGGGAAAAGCCCCAGCCCAACATTAATGAATCGTGATACCGCCCAGACGACATCGGGGTGGAGCGAGTTTGAGGAAACGGCGCAGCTCATTTTACAGTCTCTCATTTAAGCGTCGCGGGTGGCGCAGGAGCTAAAGCGTTTTCCGCGCTGCGTGACTAAATTTTAACTGATTGGAAGCTCTGTCATTTTCGCGATAGTTTCTCGACCATAGGGGTAAATTAGAAGTTTGTAGATCTATGGGACAAAACTACTGTGGTCATTGATAATATTCTTCTCAGGTCTGCAGCAGGATATAATGTCAACGAGATACAATATTTCGACAGACCAACTTGCTGAAGTAAGTGCATTCGACGTACTCGCCTGAAGATGGCTGGTAGTTGGTCTGTCGAAATACTGTGTCTAATTGACGATGTTATCCGGCTGCAGACCTGAGAAGAATATTATCAGTTACTACGCCGGGAAGGTCTACGCAACCACCTACTGTGGTCTTGAGTTGCTAGGCGTACAAACTATTTAACCCTTTCATTCTGTTCTTCTTGGACAACAACACATTAAAAGCTGATTTACAACGTATTTTGTGTATCTGTCGCAGTCTTGTTGACGAACAAGCTTCTAGTACGACATTTTGCCACTTGGTACGGCGTGTAGCCACTTCCGAGGCATCAATCTATCGGTCTTGGAGGTTGTGTTACGTTGACGTCTGTATGTGGCTCTAAGTGTGAGCGTCAGTGTGGTTCAAATTACTTTATTTCAGTAGTGAATTGTCTTGTCTTTGGTGCTTTTGTACTAGCCTTATTGATCTGACAGTGTTAACTATCAGCAAAATAACGTTCCAAATAATAAAATGACTCGACTGTGTTATGCATGAAATACATGACATAAAAAAACAATAGTGCGATCAAAACTTTTAAAACACACGTTTTGATGTTTAGTGCACTGTACTAAGAGAGGAAACACTGAATGTTAATTCTTCCAAACCTAAATTCATGCTGTGGGAATGAAAGGCTTAAACTAAGGGCAGCACACACATCCATGCCCGAGGGAGGACTCCAACATCTGGCGGGAGTTCCACTGTTGTGTCAGAGGTGAGGAGGAAGCAGCTCTATCCTGCGATGACATTCGGATGAGTTGTGGATCTTGTCCGGTTGTCCGGGGGGGGGGGGGGCAGATGGGGGATTCGATCTGGGTAGTGCGACCTGACCCACCTCTTCGTGTTCTAAGGCCTTCCGTGATCATAATGAACACAGCCGTTTTGCTTGCGAAACATTTCATCCCACATGAACAGCAATTTCCAGGATGGATGTACTGCATTTTCTGATTACGATAATGTGCCCACTTAGAAACTCAATGATTTGACGGTAGAGTTAGACTTTACGTCACCTCAGGTCACACTGATCCCTTACCTTTTGTTTATAGCCGCAGCCACATTTTACAGTAGCTGGTGTTAAACCGCTTCCGGGTGAGGTACCTCTAGGAAGACGCTTGTCCATTGGTGTCGAGCTGATCTCTACGAGTTTATGAGAGTAGCTCGGGCGTCCAATCTTTGATTGTCGTGAATACATCCG
Source organism: Locusta migratoria (assembly GCA_026315105.1). NCBI lineage: Eukaryota > Metazoa > Arthropoda > Insecta > Orthoptera > Acrididae > Locusta > Locusta migratoria. The sequence continues at coordinate 306,028,160 of CM048750.1, read as the reverse complement.
TGCTCTCCCGATAATCAATACGTTAAATGGGTCCCAATCCCCCTGTTCCGAACAAGTATTTTGGTGGGTTCTCTTTGGTTGTAAGGCGTATGCCGGAATAGTAAGCCCCTCCTACTTATTCCCAGTTAGGATACCCCTTTGTCCCACTATCAGCTTGTCTGATAATTGGCTGAATAGAACCGCGACCCTTCATAGGCTGGGTCTCATACAGCCCGCTCCACTCCTCGAATGAAATGAATATTTTTTTATTATTATTTATTTATTATGACATTGAATCCGCGGGCCGATATGATTCAAATGATAATCGTTGCTGCACAACATACTAACCTACACGTCCTATGAATGTGAACTTCGTTTCACTTCTCTTTGAAGTTATTCTCGTTTACATTTTAATTTTGCAACATATTTGCGACCAAGAGTGATACTTTTTCCAGTAATTTTTGCAGCAAAATAAGGGATGGAATTTAGGAATATATCAATCACTGCCATTTGCAAAATTGCGAAATACCTTCCGGTAGAAAAATTACGCTACTAAACTACGAGGATTGGAACTTAAATAGTGGCATGTATTTATTTACTACCGATACAAAAGCGTTACAGGTTTGCACCTGTTACTGTACTTCAGAGTAGTCACCAGCGATGTGCAGAATTCGTCGCCAGCGATGTGGAAGGCGTAGTATGCCCTTAGCAGAGCCTGTTCTGTTGATAGTGCGAATGGAGCGGTCTACTGCCTGTCGAATCTCTGGAACAGTTCTAAAGCGAATGCCGCGAAGTGGTTCCTTCATCTTCAGAATCAAATCAAAAGTCACAAATACCTAAGTATTAGAAAGAGGAAGAGGGGCCGTGCTACAGCACACAGCAGCTGCGGCCCCACTAGCAGTCATGAGATGGGTGTACGTAAACAGTTGAGGGCTCGGGGACAGGTGGAGCCGTCGGCAGGTCGTGCCGGGCCCCGCCCCTCACTGCTGGCTGCAGAGCGGCTGACGGAAGCCGGAGAGATGCGCCGAGCGGTCGTGCGTTTAATTACGGGTCCAGGGGGCGGCCGGCCGGGATAATTCGGTTATGCTAATGGCGACGCGTCATCAGCGCCGGCTATTAACAGCGGCGGGCAGGGGCGGGGCCGTCAGCAGGTGAGTGAAAAAGAGGTTCGTTTGGAGGGTAAGGGGTCAGGCACGACCCGCGGTTTTGAGCCCAATACTGAACAAGGCATCGACCAAAGGCTACTTTGCGAGAATGGACCCAGAGAATTGTCGGAGTTATATTTTTATTTTCTAATCTCCAGGCAGTGCAAGGTTTTCCGGCCCACAATTGGTCGCAAAGTGCCTTGCGAAAGATACAGAGTACCCTCCGCCATTTGGATTGTGGAGTATGTTGGTAAATGTAGACATTCAGAGGGAGGGGATCCAGCGTCCACAGTATGTACCCCGTGGGGACACAATTTCTTATATTTCCACAGGTCCAAAGCTCGTTTGTTTGTTTTGTTTGTAAATCTAGCGGACCAAACTGCGTGGTCATCAGTCCGTAGCCTACAAACTACTTAAACCTAGGTAAACTAACCTAACGACAAGACACACACCCGTGCCCCAGGGAGGACTCGAACCTCCACTGCGAGCAACCGCGCGCTCCGCAGCGAGACGCTTTAGACAGCTCGGCTACTCCATCGCTGCTCCACGGCTCGCCTCGGATTAGCGATTTGCAGCTCGAAACGCAGAGAAGCTCTATGAGTTCAAGGTGCGAGAAACTCACACATTTTGCCTTTGCAGATGATCTTATCGTAGTGACCAGCTACCAATTGGAATTGCAAAGGATGTGTTAGTGTTTACGCGCTGCTTACATGTTTTAAGGAAACAAAACGATGTCTATATACTGGTGGTGATTCCATGTGGTATTTTCGGCCGTTAGACCCCAGTTGGGATCGTGTTCGACCTGCCTGGTGCAAGTCTTTAGGTGACGCCATTTTTGCGACTTGCGCGTCGATGATGATGAAATGACGATGAGGACAACACAACACCCAGTCTCCGAGCGGAGAAAATCCCAGACTCGACCAGGAATCGACCTCAGGCTCCATGCGTGGCAACCCAACTCCGTGTCCAGAGGACTACGGAGGAGGATGTGGCGAGGAGAAAAAGTCGCAAGAGGACACCTCCAGCCACTGGTACTTACAAGTCGGAAATTGAAGAGAGGAAGGGAGTTAAAGTAGGCTGGTATAGTATTTATTTTAATAGTCGTTTAGGACATGATTCGTTCCAGGATACAGGCAGGTAATCGTTGTTATCATATCCTTGCTTTGTTACTCAGAGATCGCAACCTGTCCACATAGGTCGTTGTGCAGGAGAGGTTAATGTAACAAGCAGTGTTATGCAGACGCTAAGGGCAGTGATGCGATGGATACACCGGTCCCCGCTACATCACCTCAGTTCAGCCCCGCCGAGCTTTTCTAGCAATAGGGTGGGCCACCTTCAGGGGCTGGAGAGAGCTGTCGGAAGAGTGCTGCATTCAGCATTTCGAGGCCAATTTAGGAGATACTATAGTGGGAAGTGGCGGATCTGGTCAATACATCAGACACCTCGGCTTATATTGTGTGACATTGGCCACGTCACCATCGGTACCGCATCCTCCGAGTACCTGTTAAACCTTTAGAAACCTGTAGTACTGAGTTCAGGTGTTTAGTTTTGGCGTTATACGGATGGAGTATTCGCCATCACGAAGAACCCAGTGAACTATGTGTGCAACGAAACATGATAGAGATGGCTCGCACTAAGCTTTTTGCGTGGACTGGAAGCGTCTCACGGAAGAATGGGCATCAATGGCCAGTAAATAACTTGGGTTTCACATCCCAATCCCATGACAGAACATCGAGAGAGTCAAAGCAAAGGATGATGCGTCGGACGCCATCTGAGCAACTTAGGGGTGGCAATGAAGAACAGACGCCATAAGCTGAAAGTCTCATTCCTTATTTTTCTTTTTCCTCGTATTAACATTAGTATTCCATCCTTTTTCATCGATGCCGTACTAAAAATATGCAATTATTTATAACAAATTTGCTGCACCCAGTTGCCTTTATAGGTGTTTAATACTTGAAGATGCCTGGCACGTCACCTGCACATATTTACAGTCTTTTACGAGTTGTTGACATCGTGTTATTACTAACGGGATGAAGGAATTTTGCAACACAAATTTTAAGGACACCTTTCGCAAATGCCGTAAGTAAAGTAATAATCCACACAAGACATAAATAAATGTAAACATCTGAATATGAGGTGAACATAAAATGAACGTTTCTCTAGACATAACTAGTTAGTTTGGCAAGTCGGAATAGTGGTGCCGTTTATACTACTGCTTTATTGTAGTAACACCACGGACACTATAGTTTATGCGTTAGAAGCGCAACTTTAACGATACGTCATGTGGAAAGACGCGAGGATGTGTAATCGTTAAAGGTTTCCATCGCCTAATATAGTGTAATAGATATCATTCTATCTTTTTAACGCCGCCTTAGTAGTCAAATGGACTCTACACAACGCTGTCGTTGGAAGGCCTGGAACAGACCTATCCGAGGGAACAAAAAAATTAAAGAAAAAAAATGTGTGTATGTGTGAGAGAGAGTGAGAGAGAGAGACAGAGAGAGAGAGACAAACGAAATGTCAAGCCTTGCTGCGAGTGACATTTCACAGTTAAAAAAGTCCAAGGAAAAACTGCACACACAAATTGTCCACTTCTTCAGGCTTCGTTAATGTCAGTGGCAAAGGTATAATTAAGTACACAGAACAGATATCGCCTCGACTATTGTGTACAAGATGTTCTTCCGCACCCTGAAAATAAAGATGCACTGGAATAATACTCGACAAAGAACTACATACTCACATGTTAAACACGGCTGCACCCAATATGTAATAACTTTAGGCATAAATGACGCTGCATGATGTAAAGAGTGCCGCCTAATCGACTTAGTGACACGGGGAACCCTAAAAATGTTTCGAGACCAATGTCGAAAAGCCATTAAATTAAAGCACGACCGCTAACAGAGAGGGCACATCCTCCGCAAGCAAATTAAGCCGTAAGATAAGGGAAACCTATTACAGGACAGTGCTTGTGGAGCAATAAACGTGTTCGACACAACATAAACAAGACGTAATCTCGGACCGCGAGAACACAAACTATAGTAACCTCCCACTCATTCGGGTGGCAGGGGAGGCCGAGCAAACGACAGGCAGTGCGCTCGTACACGGAGAATCGAAGTTGAGAAGTGTGTGTCACTCATGAAATACTTAACAGCTTAATCCTAATTGGAGTTTTCAAAATATGAACTTGTCCTACAAGGGTCGTATTTTGGGAGGGAGTGGGGGCTGGTATTAACACACTGATCTGCTGCGGTCGGTGTTGCGGCCGTTGAAACAACTCCTGCGATGCGGGAGATAAGGACGGCGTTCTGCTACTGTGACAGTCTCCACTTGGAGGGCCAGGCACCCAGCGTGGTTATAAATCTGTTGCCTTATTAGAAGCAGGCAATTTACTGGGGGGACCTTTCCGAGGTAACGAAACGAGTAGATAAACTGTTCCCCTGGGAGAGTTCGGACGGGCAGAGGATAATCGTCTTTGACGCATGGGAGAGGTCACGTTTATCTGCCTTCGGACATGAGAATCCAAAGCTATCTATACTGATATACCCACATCAGTTTGCAACGTAACGTAACGATCATGCTTCTACTTAACCACAAAAAACGAATAACTATTGCGTGTTATGAATATAATTCGATTGACACTGTTATTTCCTATAGGTATTTAAGAAAGAAAGCTTCACTACCAGCTACTTTGAGGGTGGTAATCAGCAAAATAATTACAGCCGTGTTTAATATCAACCACGCACCTCATAGAATTCGTCACAAATCGCCTCTTTTATCTGTCTGAGTGAAACACGTCAATACTTATACGTAGGTGGTGGACAAAGTAATATAAATACTTGACATAGACACAACATTTATGTATTAGTAACCAGTTGGGCCACCATATTCTTTGATCACAGCTCTAATTCGTCAAGGATGTTATTCATAAAGTGTGTGTATAGCTTCCCAATAGACTTTTACCCATTATTGCACCGAAACATCTACAAATCAATAAGTTTGTTTGTGTGGCCATATTATGCAGCAATCGTCTAAGTGTTCGTTTTATTATCAATGAAAACGCCATTTCGCTACTCCATTTTATTTCTTTCATCCGCGTATTGCACCATTAGTGGGTAAGTTTATGGATTATCGTCTTTCCCATTTGGATTTTGTTGTTCTCCCCACCTCCTCACAGTCATGAAATTTTTCCATTTATGAAATTTCTTGTGTAATTTATTATATATGTATTATTTTTATGGCCAACACTAGACCTTTTTAATCAGTATTATGAATTAGGTTCTTATGTTTTTTGTCAAATTACTCTTTCACTCTTTCAGATCATGCCTTTTTCTCCCCATCAGAAAACTTCTTTCGCGGGTTCTGTTTGTTAATTTTTATTGGTAGTGTAATATGTTTGTCCTGAAGTATCTTGAGTGCTTCTGTCTTGCCTTTCAAGTCTTCCAGTGTTATAATTTCATCATGTTTTCCTTGATCTTTGTCAGCCATTTTATGCTGCTTTTGCGATGACCAATTTTTTTTTTTTTTTTTTAAAAATATGTGTATGTCTCACAGTAATGCCTTGGGAGAGCTCTTTTAATTTCTGCTACTGGATAATACCTCCCGTCTTCTTCTTCAGTAGTGGTCAGTCCAAGCATTGGTTTGCAGCAGTCATGATGGCAGCAAACCTCCATTATGTACGTCATTCCGCTTTCTCTTTATTCTTTCACAGGTGTTGCATCCCTCATCTTTCATGATTTGGTCCATGTACCTCCGACGTTGTCTCCATCTTAGTCTTTTCCCCCGACATATCCCTCTATTTAAAGAACTGGAATTCATTTTAACTGTTGCACACCGAGATCGACAATTCCTGGAATTGGAAGTCGCCATAGCCGTTCCAGGCCAGGAGCGACAGTTTCTGCAGCTGGAACTGATCGAAAGTGCTCCGAAGTGGGTCCTACGATCCTAGAATTGGAATTCGTCCTAACCATTGCAAACTGGTTTTGACAATTCCAGTAACCGGAAATTGCTGCAACAGTTCCTGACTGGGCTATACAATTCCTGAAACTGGAAGTGACCGAAATCGTTCAAGGCCAGAAGTGACAGTACCTGGAACTGGAAATCTTCTCAACCACTCCAGACCGGTACCGACGATTCTAGAACTGGAATTCGTCATAACCATTGCATACTGGGATTGACAGTTGGAAACTGACAATTCCAGTAACTGGAAATTGGTCAACCCTTCCTGATTGGGATCCACAGTTTCTGGAAAAAGAAGTCACATATCCTTTCCAGGCCAGGAGCGACATTTTCCGGAGCTGGAAGTGGTCGCTACCCATTTCGAACTGGGTCCTACGATCCTAGAACTGGAATTTGTTCTAACCGTTACGGATGGTATCTACAGATTCTGGAACTGGAAAACACCGCAAGCGTTCCAGGCGATGAGCGACAGTTTCTGGTGCTAGAAGTTGTCCGAACTGCTCTGTACTGCGTCCTGCGATCCTCGAACCGAAATTTGTCCCAACCGTTGTAGCCCTGTATCGACAGTTTCTAGAACTGGAAGACACCACAACCGTTCCAGGGCGGGACCGACGAGTCTAAAACTGGAATTGGTCGTAACTGTTGCAGACTGGGGTAGGCAATTCCTGGAACTGGACGTCGCCATAACCGTTTCAGACCAAAAATGACAGTTTCTGGAGCTGGAAGTGATCGCAGTTACTCCAAACTGGGTCCTATGGTCCTAGAAGTTGAATTCGTCCCAACCGTAGCGGCGATCCTTGAACTGGAATTCGTCCCTAACCATTGTAGACCGGGATCGATAGTTCCTGGAACTGGAAATCGCCGAACCTCTTCTAGGCTAGGAGCAACAGCTTCTGAAGCTGGAAGTGGTCGCAAGTGCTCCGAACTGTGTTCTACAATCCTAGAACTGGAATTCGTCCCAACCCTTGCGGATCAGGATACGGTTTCTGGAAATGGAAATTGCCGCAACCGTTCCGAACTAGGACTAGGGGCACCTGAGTGAATGGCGATCTACCGTTTGTCGTATGTAGTTCCTCAGCCCTTCACTTTTCTGGTCGCAGCTACTCCGACCTGGGTCCTATGGTCCTAGAAGTGGAATTCGTCCCAACTGTTGTGGCGATCCTTGAACTGGAATTCATCCCAACCATTGTAGACCGGGATCGATAGTTCCTGGGACTGGAAATCGCCGAACCTCTTCCAGGCTAGGAGCAACAGGTTCTGAAGCTGGAAGTGGTCGGAAGTGCTCCGAGCTGTGTCCTGCGATCCTAGAACTGGAATTCGTCCTAACCCTTGCGGACCAGGATACGGTTTCTGGAAGTGGAAGTTGCCACAACCGTTCCGAACTAGGACTGGGGGAACCTGAGTGAATGGCGATCTACCGTTTCGCGTTTGTAGTTCCTCGGTCCTTCAGTTCAGTTTTCTGAACCGTTCCTTTCGAACCATTCGTTCGCGAACGACCCACGTCTAGAGCTGGCACGGAGGCAGCGACGCAGACAAATATTTGGCCGTCGCGTCTTGAGGACAACGACTTCATTACAGGGCCCAGCGCTCCCGCCGCCCGGCCCGCCGCGGCTCGCCCCTGCTCGCCTACCTACCGATATTCATGGCCGTATTAAAATACAATTACGCACCAGTAAAACATGGGGGCCCGCCATAATCGTAAAACAATACGGACGCTTTCGCGGCCGTATTAAATGTAAGTGGCCGTAAAGAGCGGACGAGTTTTATGCTCTGGCGGCGCGGGCGACGAGAGGCCGGCTCGTCAGCTGAGCTGGCCACCGGCCGCCGTGACCACTCCCAGGCACGTCGCGGAGGCGGGGGCGGGGGCGGGGGCGGCGCTTTACGTCCGCGTCATTAGGGCCGCACACCCCTCCCCCTCCCCTCCCCCTCTGGCACGAGAAGAACGCACCGGCCACACCCGTCATTAGCCGCCTGCTGCTGCACTGCCACGTCGCCTCTCACATGCCCCAAATCTACAGCGAATTATCTAGGTCTACACCCGTACTCCGCAAGCCTCATATCTGTGTGTGTGTGGCGGGGACTACCAGTATCACCCCGCCCTTTCCCCATTTCCTGCCCCAGGTGCGTACGTTCCGCCGAAAGTTCCTGTTGCTCACTAGCCATATTCTTCTACATAAGCTTAAGTATTGTGGTATGAGTGGGACAGTGCACAAATGGTTTAAATCATAATTAACTGGAAGAGTGTAGAAAGTTGAAATAAGCGGTTCACTTGACATAGATGCAACAATTAATTCTTCTAACTGCGGAGTTATATAAAATTGGATCCCACAAGGTCCGGTCTTGGGTCCTTTTCTGTTCTTAATATACAGGGTGTTTCACTAAGTGTGTTTGCCTCTGTAACTTATGAAATAATAGGTGACGGGAAAATTTAATGCGGTAGGTCAACACAAGAAATGTTACACTTTCTGCGGAGCTATGAACATAGTTTATTGTATCATTTTCCAAAGAGTTACGCCACAAAGATATAATTTTTTAAATGGAACAATAGTTTTTTCTGTCGTGCATTGGAATCGTTGAAACCAACTGCGTCCAAATCAATTTAAACTACATTCCTATCACTGTTAGTTTGGCAGCTACAACCCTTTAAAGTTTGGCGGCGGAGGCTACGACAGCGTAGCTGACTGGCTGGTGGTCATAAGACAGTGGGCCGTGCCCTAGAGGACAGCCACTCGGCCAGTCAGCTACGCTATCGCAGCCTCTGCCCCCGGAACTTTGAAGGGTTGTAGCTCCCAAATTAACAGTGATAGGAATGTAGTTTAAATTGATTTGGACGCAGATGGTTTAAACGAATCCGATACGCGATAGAAAAAAACTATTGTTCCATTTAAAAAATTATATCTTTGTGCCGTAACTCTTTGGAAAATGATACAATAAACTATGTTCATAGCTCTGGAGAAAGTGTAACATTTCTTGTGTTGACCTACCGCATTAAAATTTCCCGTCACCTATTATTTTATAAGTTACAGAGGCAAACACACTTAGTGAAACACCCTGTACATCAATGACTTGCCATTCTACATTCATTAAGATGATAAGATAGTACAGGAATTAACTGACGAAATTGTAAATGATATCTTCCAGAAAGTTATTAAGTGTTTCTCTACAAATGGACTCTCATCAAACTTTAATAAAACCCAGTATATACAGTTTCATACAGTCAATGGCATGTCACCATTAATAAATTTAGACTTTGAACATGAATCTGTAGCAAAGGTAGAATATTCAAATTTTTTAGGAATTTTCATTGACGAGGGACTGAATTGGAAGAAACATATTGAAGACCTCCTGAAACGTTTGATTCAGATACTTACGCTATCAGAGTCATTGCAAAATTTAGTGATATACATCTCAGTAAATTAGCTTACTACGCCTATTTTCATTCACTGCTTTCATATGGGATCATATTATGGGGCAATTCATTATTAAGTAAAAAAGTATTCATTGCACAAAAGCGTGTAATCAGAATAATTGCTGGAGCCCACCCAAGAGCATCCTGCAGACATTTTTTTAGGGATCTAGGAATCCTCACTGTAGCTTCACAATATATATATATATATATATATATATATATATATATATATATATATATATATATATATTCACTCATGAAAATTGTTATTAACAATCCGACCCAATTCAAAAGTAATAGCAGTGTGCATAGCTACAACACTAGGAAAAAGGATGATATTCACTATTCAAGGTTAAATAAAACTTTGGTTCAGAAAGGGTGAATTATACTGCCACAAAAGTCTTTGGTCACTTACAAGTAGCATCAAAAGTCTGTCAGATAGCGAACTAGAAAGAAAGAAACTAAAGGAATTTCTGAATGGCAACTCCTTCTACAATGTCGATGAATTTTTAGATAAAACTTAAAAATATATATAAATATAAAAAATAATAAAAATAAATAAAAAAATTAAAAAATTAAAAAAAGTCCTTAAAATATTAATGGTCAAGTATAGACAACATTTACTAAACTGACACTTTCCACATCATTACGGAATGTTATATATATGATCTATGGAACAAGTATTAATCTAATCTAATGTAATCTATGCTCGACAGAATATCGGAAACTTCTTCGGTATCCGATCGTTGTGAAGTGCAAAATAGCTGTTGCTATTCCAGCTTCAATACGTTTGATTCTATTCCTGTTTACTTAGATATGATTCTTCTCGGTTTTCTAGTTTTGCCTGCTTAGGCGATGGCATGTGGAAATTATTTTAGCTGAGTCTTCAGTGACGCTGCAGGTCTGGCAAATGCAGGAATGCGCACCAGCGTGGTTTCTGACCGAGCTCTCGTACCAGGGGATTCTGGGAGCGCTCGGCCGTGGCGTACAACCGTGTGGCTGCCTCATGGACAGTGGACATGTCGGGTAGAAATATGTATTTAAAATACTGACTACAGGGGGACCATTGTGGGCATTGGAAGAAGTTAGAGTGCAGGAAATGTACGGGGTTAGAGATCGTATTCAACAAGCAATTAAGGATATTAAGTGCACGCGTTGGCCTGAAATGAACTGGTGACAGACCATACCAAAGCAAGGTGGTAAACGTTGTTTTTCATCTTTTATTAAGAGTGTATATCAATGTGTCTGAGAGAGGGGATACGGATTGAGAAGTATAGATCTTACATTTACTACCGGGAGAAATACTATTAGAGATGAACATATTTGTATACAAATCAGGTGTAGCTCCAGGAACATTAGCGTTGTCATGGAATATTTTATGGCGGTCAATACTAGTCCCAATGCAGTCGAAATAGAGTGATTTAAAATAAGACCGCATCTGCTGGCCTCGGAAAGTGCGGTACTCACCTTCGAGGATGGTGTCCATGGTGCGGCGGTAGATGGAGGTTCGGAGGTAGTGCACGGCGGGCATGAAGAACACCTCCTCGGGCCGCTCGGGTAGGAAGTACACCACCAGCTCCGAGTTGGCGGGGATCGTCTTCACCACCTCGTACATGGGCTCCCCTGTGGACGAAACCAAAAGCCATACTCCGCTTTTTCGCAACCACATCTTGGCGCCTGTGCTACACGTGTCTTCCACCAAAGTGTCAGACAAAGATACCTCTATCACAGGTTATGACAAAGTCTTACACACGACACATACGCTATCGAGCGAGATGGAGCAGTGGTTACCACGCCCGACTCGCTAATGATGATGATTGGCGTTTTAGGGCGCTCAACAGCGAGGTCATCAGCGCCCGCCGACACGCATTCGTGAGGACGGCGGTTCAAATCCTCCTCAGGCTATCCAGATCTAGGTATCTCGTGATTTCCCTAAAGCGCTCTACGCAAATGCCGGGATGGTTCCTTTGAAATACCACGGCCGATTTTCTTCCCCGCTCTTAACGTAACAATCTGACCTTGTGATACGACACGTAGAACCCTAATCTGTTTTCTCTTTTAACAATGCACACTTGTCATGTAATTCGCATGAATACACATGATGATGGAAGGTGGAAAGAGAATAAATTGTGACCACGAAAAGTAAAAACGTTTCTTTTGCTGACACTAACAATTCTGCTAACACCTAATATAAGAGTTTCGCCGGCGTATTCACTCTATTTAGACATTGCAGTAAACTGAAACTGTTTACTGCCTACAGGTTTTATTTGCGCGTTTTAGTATAGGCCTGTTTAAAAGTTTCCACTATTAAAAGATTAGTACACTTCCTTTAACTCCCCCTCCTCTTTCGTGATAGAAAGAAAATGTATCGTCTTTTGGTTGCCGCGACAGCATTATCATTGCCTTAGGGCAAGCGCACAGACATACAGAGGGCGTCAACGTTAAATAAACATCAACATCAGACATATGCGCCATTAGGAAATTTCCGAGATCCTGAGAATTCTGAAAATTCAGTCTTAAGATATGAACGGTTTTGAGCCAGCTACTCATATTCAGTGCTTATTGTTACAGAGTAATCTGCCATTTTGTGAACAAAATGTTCACTACCATAACAGTTAAGATAGTGAACATCCTTTTCAGAAAATCACAGGTTATTCTGCAATTGTAAACATTGATCTGAAGATGGACAGCTGGTTTCAAACAAGTCATGTACAAAATGAAAGTGATCTAAAGACTGATATTGCAATTTTCATTAAATTACGCTGGTATTGGCAATGCTCTTGGCACTGAAGGCACTTGAAACTTCTTTTGTTGGCTAACTGTGAGCAGTTCTACTTTCGTAAGTCAAGCAATCTACCAATCGGGATTACTGTGTCACGTTATAATAGCTGGCATCATCAGTGCACGGCGCGGTTAGTTTTTCTCGTAGGAAAGTACTTTTTCAGTTTTAGAAAGAAGAGACAAAATTAGGAACTCCTGACTTGTAACTAAATTATTGTAGAATCATTAACGCACCTAATGTTCCACGTGGTTATCCTAGCAACATGTACGGGGCTATCCAGAAAATTACAGGCGTATCGAAATAAGAAAATGTAAATAAATAAAGACATTAAAAAAAAATCACAAGTTATAAGGGCTGTCGCTTCACTGTTTTTCTGCTGATTAGCCATTAGAATTTAGGCACTTATCATACAATCTTACAAGTTTTTCCGTATCGTATCCGTTGAAATGTGCCACCTGCGATTTCAACCACTGTCTTACACTAGCTGCAAGTTTGATGTCAGTAATAAAGAGTTGTGTATCGAGCCTTATCTTCGCTGAAATACGAGGAAAATTTTTATAATAGATTTTGCATCATTCTTAACATTGGTAAGGCCGTTTTTGAAATCAGTGTACCATTATCTCACTCGAGTTTCAATCATTATTCGTTTTCCGTACGCATCATAAGGTTCGCATTTAATTCAGTTGGTTTTTAGCTTCTTACCAACAAAAAGCTAATCACAGAACGCACTTGAAAAGTGGCGGAATTCTCTGCTGCACGTCAGAGAAAGAGAAGTAGCAGAGCCAGAGATAACAAGTAGCGTCTAACCACTGTTCCTCCTGCTTTCTTACTATAAACTAAAAAGAAACGAAGACAGGCAAGAACAGAAAATGTGATTACATTGAGATTATACGAGGGTCACTCCAAAAGAAATGCACACTTTTTATTCTACATGTTTGAAAGTGTTACAGTGTGTTGATACATCCTTTAGGAAAAATATTTTCATTTCTCCACATAATTCCCATCCCTCTAAAACTGCCTTACGCCATCTTGGAACCAGCGCCTGCAGTAAGAGGCCTGTCGCTGCGAGGACAATCCCCAATATTGCCGTGGCCGCGTTCATCACGTAACCTGCTTGCACACAGACTAACTATACTACGATCGACAGCAGCATCTCCACACACCTTCTTCAACCTCTTGTGGATGTTTCCCACTGTCTCATTTTCACAGCACAGGAATTCAATGACAGCACGTTGCTTCTGACGAACTTCAAGTGTAGCAGCCATCTTGAAGACATGCCGTAACGGCGCCACTCACAGGAACAGCTTGAACTATGAAACTTCCTGGCAGATTAAAATTGTGTGCCGGAACCGGGACTCGAACCTGGGACCTTTGCCTTTCGCGGGCAAGCGCTCTACCACTGAGCTACCCCGACACGACTCACGATGCCGCCTCACAACTTCACTTCCGCCAGTACCTCGCCTCCTACTTTCCAAACTTCACAGAAACTCTCCTGCAAACACGCAAGACTAGCACTCCTGGAAGAAAGGATATGGTGGAGACATGGCTTAGCCACAGCCTAAGGGATGTTTCCAGAATGAAACTTTCTTTCTGCAGCGGAGTGTGCGCTGATATGAAACTTCATATGAGGTAGGCTGTGGTAAGCCATGTCTCCACCATATCCTTTCTTCCAGGAGTGAAGTTTGGAAGTAGGAGGCGAGGTACTGGCTGAAGTGAAGTTGTGAGGCGGCATCATGAGTCGTGACGGGGTAGCTCTGTGGTAGAGCGCTTGCCCGCGAAAGGCAAAGGTCCCAGGTTCGAGTCCCGGTTCCGGCACACAATTTAAATCTGCCAGGAAGTTTCATATCAGCGCACACTCCGCTGCAGAGTGAAAATTTCATTCCAGCTTGAACTATGTTTGTAAACAAGCGGAAAGGATGTATCTACACACAGTAAAACTTTCAAACAGGCAGAATGAAAACTCTCTCTCTCTCTCTCTCTCTCTATATATATATATATATATATATATATATATATATATATATATATATGTGTGTGTGTGTGTGTGTGTGTGTGTGTGTGTGTGTGTGTGTGCATTTCTTTTGGAATGACCCTGTTATTTTCACGCGGATTTCCAAACTTTTGTATATGGTGTGAACATCGACAATGACTTGTTATGACCAAATCTGATGTGTTTAATCATATCACTTGAAATTGGTTTAAGGCCTAAATCCTTCCAAAAATTCTAGATCACTGAGGATCCAAATGAGTCTAAAACTAAATAAATAAATAATCTGCTGCTTCTCTTTCTGTGACTTTGGATGCATAGTGAGTGGACGAGTCGTAGGGCACCAGGACGAGGGTATTAAAGTCGCCCACTAACGAGACAGACCGAAACTTCTGTAACTCTCTGGATAGTCATCGAATTAGCGCGCCTACTGAAGGGTTAATTATAAGACGCAATCTACACTGAAAGTTAGTACAAGAGATGTTGTCGTACGAAAAATATCCCAGCATGTTCCTGCCCAAGTTTGGACGACTGTGTCAAGCAATAGCGCGATGGCGGACATACCTTTAATCTTGGTGCCGATGAGGTTGACGTCCTCCGTGTACTCGTGGACGGCACGCAGGAATCGAACCCAGTTACAATGGCGGACCCGCCGCCTGTCCACCTCCGTGATCTCGTCGTAACAGCCGAACCTGTGCCGGATCTGCAACAGAGAAAGCGGGCAGCACTTAGTCTGGGCAGTTCTTACGGAGCAGATTTCCTTTCAAAATAATTTTATGATGTGAGGGATACAGCAGAGCGTGACCTTTGCGTTTGGTTCATGCGGCAGTTTTGCAAATCAAATTAGGCGATGTAGACAATAGTTATTCGTTGGCCACCCACGAATGACCTCGACAGAACGTGTTCACAGATCACGTCCTGCCCATTCGGTGTGCGAGCGCAGATCCATTAACTAGAACAAGGTCTGTTGGCAGCTCCGACAAGTGGCGTTGGTGTGTCAACGCCGAATGACAGGTGGTGCCAAGAGCGCCCTCGCTGTTCAAACCCCTTCTATAGTCGGTTCAGTCCACTGCAGGTGGCGTAAGAAACCCGAAAGGGAGACAATCAAAATACGGGGGTATTCAAAAAGAGGAAACAGCATTCATAGGTTTGTATCTTTCAAACTACAAGAGATAGAACCACAATTCCAATGTTCCTCGACAGACAACAGTGTAAAGTTTGAACATGAAATAGATTCCCTGCTGTGTCATATCTTTTAACGAAATCTATGGGCCTTTCCTGTCCATGGAGGAAATTGTGACAGGACTAACCTAAAAAAAATGGTTCATAACTGGTTATTTCCTTAACTTGAAAACGATTGAGATGACTTCATCTTCATGCAAGATGGTTCTCAACCTCATTTCTGTACCAACATCCAACACTTCCTGAATGACGCCATTCCAGCGTGTTGGATTGGATGAGGAGCAGCAGAAGATCAAATTTATTAACCATGGCCTCCTACGTTTCCGGACCTCACGCCTTACGTAAAAAGATAGTGTTTCTAATCCCACTGCTGCCTGACAGGTTTGAAAGTATCCTACATAATATTGAGGCTTTGAATTTGATAACGAGAAACCACCTCTTTCATGTGTGGTAATAAATGAGCCACTGTTTCAATATGTGTCATGTTTCACACGGTGCTCATATTGACTGTATAAAAATATGACTTTTTCTGAAACTTCCTGGAAGATTAAAATTGTGTGCCGGAACCTCGGACCTTTGCCTTTCGCGGGCAAGGGCACTACCGACTGTGCTGTCCCGACACGACTCACTATGCCGCCTCACAACTCTACTTCCGCCAGTACCTTGCCTCCTACTTTCCAAACTTCACAGAAGCTCTACTGCGAACCATGCAAGACTAGCACTCCTGGAAAAAAGGATATGGTGGAGACATGGCTTAGCCACAGCCTAAAGGATATTTCCAGAATTTATCTGCCAGGACTATGACTTTTTCTCTTTCCAAGAACCTCTGAATTGTGCTTCTATCTGTTATAGTTACAAAACAATTATTTTTTTAAAATCTGTTCCTTCATTTTGAGTAGCCCTGTGATAACATAGGCCAAAGCCATTCGACACAACTTTAAAAATTTCTCAGAAGTTTTGAAAGTAAGCGTAAGTACTAACCATGAAATGAATTGCTGCATTTGTCGGTGTAGCTCAGGTAGGAGCGTTCTGCCCTTACAACTTTTGTGTCTGTGGTTCTAATCCTGTCATGACGTATGTCTGTGACAGTAATATTGTTAAAGGGAATTTTTTATTTTACTTTCTAATAATTTTAAGGGATATGGTCAGTGTAAAGATAGTGTTAGTTATTTGTTTTATTTTATCAAACTGTTGGATGAATATGAATACCATCAGTGGGGCTCGGTAGCACAGTGGTAAAGTGCCAAACTATACACCCAAAGAACACGGGTTTGATCCCCGCCAGGTCCTAGGATTTTAATCTGTCACTTTGCACTTTTTTTCACCTCTGGCACTGTTGCTGATGTGAAAAATATCGAGTAGCACCATGGTTCGGAACCCACGTTAAACTGTAGGCCCCCCTGTAACTGGCTGGGTACATCAGTTGGAAGGTCGGAGGAAGGTAACGCGGCATACCACCTCCAAACAAGACCATGTCTAGTAAAGCACTGAGGTGTTCAAACTAATCTTCGGATTGTTTTATCCGAATTTTAATTGTTTTTATTTTTTTCAGCCTTGCCGACATGTCGAAACGCGTAAGGCTTTAACAGATTGAATTTGTGGTCAAGACAGTTAAAGTTATTTAGTTATTTCAGGTGCTCTTCAATTTGCCCACTGTTTGAGGTCGGCCGTGTACGGGATTGTGGGGGCTTGCTCTCAGTGCGCGAGGTCTCTACCACGTCTTCGGAAGCAGTGAAGCTCCATGCCAGGCGTAACCAGTGGTGGCCGTGTCTAGTCAACACCACCTAGAGATAAGGCCTTACAACAGGCCGTGCTACGTCACACTGACGAGGCCGCGGCCGCCAGCTGAACAGCTGGCCGCTGGGGCACGCCACCTGCCTTGTAGCGGGCAGCCAGTAAGCTGGCGGCCGCGGACTGGACTGTGTGACGTAGCACAGCCTGTTCTAAGGGCTTGTCTCTAGGTGGTGTTGCCAGTAGTCGCCGTGTCTAGTCAACACCACGTAGAGACAAGGCCTTACAACAGGTCGTGCTATGTCACAATGACCAGGCACCCGCCACCGCTGAATGGCTTTCCACTGGGGCACGCCACCTGCCTCATAGCGGGCAGCCAGTAAGCTGGCGGCTGCGGCCTGGTCAGTGTGACATAGCACAGCCTGTTCTAAGGCCTTGTCTCTAGGTGGTGTTGCCAGTAGTCGCCGTGTCTAGTCAACACCAGCTAGAGAGAAGGCCTTAAAAAGGCCGTGCTACGTCACACTGACCAGGTCGCGGCCGCCAGCTGAATGGCTGTCTGATCAGGCACGCCACCTGCCTCGAAGCGGGCAGCCAGTATGCTGCCGGCCGCGGCCTGGTCCGAGACCTACGAGAAAGACAGGCCCCGGCGCGCACGTCATGCGACGTAAGCATACCAGTCCTGAGCCGGCCGGCCGACTACCTTTCACAGCGGCCGGCCATTTAGCTAGCCTGCCGGCCGACTGAGGACTGCTAAGCTTACGTCGCATGACGTGCGCGTCGGGGCCTGTCTTTTTGGTAGGCCTCAGCCGGGTCAGTGTGACGTATCACGGCCTGTTGTAAGGCCTTGTCTCTAGGTGGTGTTGCCAGTAGTTGCCGTGTCTAGTCAACACCACCTAGAAAGAAGGCCTTACAAAAGGACGTGCTACGTCACACTGACCAGGCCGCGGCCGCCAGCTGTATGGCTTGCCGCTGGGGCACGCCACCTGCCTCGTAGTGGGCAGCGAGTAAGCTGGCGGCCACGGCCTGGTCCGAGGCCTACGAGAAAGACAGGCCCCGGCTCACACGTCATGCGTCGTAAGCATAGCAGTCCTGAGCCAGCCGGCCGGCTACCTGGTTGTCCGGCCGCTGGGGCACGGCCCACCGCCTCACAGCGGCCGGCCAACTAGCTAGCCGGGCGGCCGGCACAGGACTGCTATGCTTACGTCGCATGACGTGTGCGTCGGGGCCTGTCTTTTTGGTAGGCCTCAGCCTGGTCAGTGTGACGTAGCACGGCCTGTTGTAAGGCCTTGTCTTCTACGTGGTATTGTTACAACAGGCCGTGCTACGTCACATTGACCAGGCCGTGGACGGGGAGAAATACAGGCCTGAGCGTGCACTTCATGCCACGTAAGCAAGGTAGTTCGGAGCCGGCGCGATCGCTAGCCGATTGGCCGACCGCTGGGGCACTGCCCACTGCATCATAGCGGGCAGCCACTGAGCTAGCGATCGCGCCGGCTCGGAACTACCTTGCTTACGTCGCATGATGTGCGCGCTCAGACCTGTATTTTCCGTTGGCCGCGGCCTGGTCAGTGTGACGTAGCACGGCCTGTTGTAAGGCCTCGTCTCTAGGTGGTGTTGGTCTAGTGGGGACGTGGAACGTGCCAGGGCCGGCAGAGAAGCGTTGACACCGGGCAGGCGTGGCGGTCACGCGCCGGGAGCGCACACCGCAGCGCCGCAAGAAGGCTCGCCCGCCAGCCGCGCGCTGCTCCGCTGCCCAGCCAGCATTTTTGCCGTCACCCGCTTTGTTTGTTTGCGGACGGGCCGGCCCCTTCTTCGCGCCCACCGCAGGGGCTCCCGGAATGCCCTTTCTGTGCGGCCTCACGTGGCGGCGGTACGCGGCATCCGGTGCGGGCGCCTTCCTATTAAATGTCACCTAGTCATTCTGCTCTGTTCTGACCGTTAAGGACCTGAAAATTTCTGCTCCGTAGCCTCAGCGACAATGTAACGCCGGCGTTAGCGATGCTCGAGGTTTCAAAAGAATGAATCACGCTCGAAGAAAGGGCGATGATTATGTACCACCTTCGAAAAAGAATGTGGTCGCTATTCAGTACGCTGTCGGGAGAGCGTCGATTAAAAACAGGTTGTTAAGTCCATTAGAAAGTAAACAAAAACTGTTATTGAAAACGGGCTGTGTTTCTCGCCGATCCAGGTTTTGTTGTGGTCTTCAGTCGAAGACTACTTTGTTGCAACATTACAAGCTAGTCCCGTCTAGCCGCGGCGGAATGGCCGTGTGCACTGACGCGACATTCTGCGGAGGTTCGAGTCCTACCTAGGGCTTGGTTCTATGTGTAGTCCTGAGGTTACTTTAACTTAGTTTAGGTACCGGAACCGGGACTCGAACCTGGGACCTTTGCCTTTCGCGGGTAAGTGCTCTACCACTGAGCTACCCCGACACGACTAACGGTGCCGCCCACAACTTCAGTTCTGCCAATACCTCGCCTCCTACTTTCCAAACTTCACAGTAACTCTCCTGCGAAACTTGCAAGGCTAGCACTCCTCGAAGAAAGGATATCGCGGAGACATGACTTAGCCACAGCCCAAGGGATGTTTCCATGGGAAATATGGGGAAATAATACACCAAGACTAAAGAATTTGACGCAGGAGACAACTGCTTTGAGCCATACATATGGAAACGGCTTTACCCTAAACACTGTATTATTAAACACAAAAAGTAGTGCCAGCAAACTTACCAGGATTCTCACTACATTTCGCCGATTCTTCCCATTGGTCAATAGCATCTGTTTCAAATGTGTGTATAGCTTATGGAACTTAACTACGGAGTCATCAGTCCCTAAACTTACAAACTACTTATGAACTAGCTAACACTAAGGACGGCACAAATATCCATGCCCGACGGGGGATTCGAATCCCCGATCGTAGTGGCCGTGCAGACCGTGACTGACGCGACGCAGTCCCCTCGGCCACCGCGGCCGGCTAGTATCTGTAATTAAATACTGGGTGTGACCATTGGGCTGTCATTTTAATTATGTCGTACTAATTAGCTTTGTTAGGTTAATGAATAACAAACTTCGTTACGCACAATAATTGAAGACAAGATTCAACGATTCCAAATTCTCCACATATAAATAACACAATAGTGTAATTTTTTCGTCTGATAGTTTTCTTGTAATTCACGGTGATAGTTCGATTCGTCTAGAACAAAGCCTTCACCGTGATAACCAACGCAGAGCCCTGTTAGGCAGAGCTAAACATCCTGTCGTCCTACCACGTGTGTATTCTGGCAGTGTTTCAGACGCCCGTGTTAATGCGAGCATTACAAATGCAAATAGCCTCCCGCCGCCTTTTGTCGTTCTGTATGGGCACACTGCGCACTGCAATTAATTACAAAACACGCGAAGGAAGCAGCGCGCCAGCGAACGTGGCCCACTTTATTCTGCTGCGGCGCAGTCTGTCTGAATAAGTTGTTGGCAGAAGTGACTGGCCAACACACGCTTCCTACTACTTTGTTTTTCTAACAACGACGAACTTAAGGGAGAATAAAGTTTAGTATAGCGTGGAGAAAGAACTAGTGACACGTACATAAAAAATCTTTAATGGTCAAGATCGCTTTTCTTTTCATCGGTTTACTTCTAAGCCATCGTCGTCACTAAAATTAAAAACGTGCTGTATGTTGATAAAACGACAACTTGGTATCAGAATATATGCTCCTGAGCGAGACTTGAATGGTACACATACCACCTTCGTCTACTGACGCTACGGTGCGCCTTATGTCAGTGTTATATGTTTTTAACAAGAAATTCGTTGTCGACTACTGCACATTTGTATGTAGACTTTTACGTCATGTATATTGAAATGTCAGAAGCACAACTATTTATTTTCATGACAAAGTGCCTTATCTGATAGGCACCTAATGCGATATGCACAGTAAATATGTATCTGTAGACAACGCAATGTTTTTTACTTTTTGTTCTGAGGATAGCTTCAGTTAAGCCGAATCTAGTTAGCAGATACCGCAGTGGTTACATACGTTCCTGCTAGATCACCGAAGTTAAGTACAGTTGGGCTTGGCTGGCGCTTGGATCGGACAGCGTCTTGGTCTGCCGAGCGCAGTTGGAAAGCTAGGTGCACTTAGAACATTGTGAGGCCAACTCAGCAGCTACTTGATTGAGAAGAAAATCGACGCAATGGCCACGAATAAGTGGCCGGTGACCACATCCCACTTCATAACGCCTCCGTTGACGCCTTCAGGTGGAGGATGTCACGGCGACCGGTCGGTACATGTTGGGCGTTTGGATGCCTCTAGGACGGAGTTTAAAGCTATAACATGAAATATCTTTGGAGCCGTGTCCATTAAGGATTTTCATAAGGAACATTCTTTCTGTATATTTGAAATAAATAATGTCCACCATGGCCATTATACAAAATTATCCATACTAATCTGTATGTTACTCTTTCGTGTCTAAACCGCTCAACCAGTTTTGATGAAATTAGATTTGGAGGTAGCTTGAATGCTGAAGAAACGCACGGAATACTTTAGAAAGTGCGTAATTCAAGGTATTTGTTGATTCTAAATATGTAACTCGAAATATAGAACAGCTGAGCATCGACGTTTCTCTCAAAGCTTTTGAGATGTTTGAAGATTCCTTGGAAAAGCTCTTTCTCCTTTGACGTTTGAAATTTACCCTAATGGTTGATATGTTTTACGTAATACGATTCAACATAATGACTACAATGCTTACACAAAACGTCATCATCTCCAAACTACCGAACCGATTTCGGTGACATTTGAAACACGCTTTATGTATACCTATATCGTATAGCTTCTTCAGTCAGCGGTTTATTCACTATATAACAAACAGCGTTCTTTTCGTATAATATATTTTCATCGCGATAAAGGAGGACAGTATTTACCGTAACACTACGTACGGTTTATATTAAAACCTGAAAGTTGGAAATTTTTCTTTCATCCTGATAATCCTGGTCATAACTTAAAAGCAAAGTTGCGAAATTATTATACTTGCGATGGTCCTTGACAGGTATGCAAAAACATAAACGCGTGCGAAGCTGCGGGTACAAGCAACTATAAGTACTCTTGGTGTCCTTAGTCGGACTGGCTGTTTTTACAAAAGAGACTGCGGTCACGCCACTACTACATCATATCGATCGGTCAGCGGTTACTGGGCGAGTTCTGCCTTCCGAAAAATCCACCAAGCAATGACAACTGTACCCGCTACAAGAGGTGGCAGCGTCTCCATGGAAACGCAGCAGCCAAGAGGTGACGTCGTCTTCATGGAAACGCAGCAGCCGCGAGCAGACTCGCCCCTGGTAAGCCAGCCTAGGCAGCCATAAAGCACCGCCACCCTACGCGGTGACCGCCGGTAACTTGTAGCCGCCGCTGCAACAGGAGCGAGGATTCATCACCCGCAACATTAAGGCGGACGCTTCTACGTCCAATATTAATAACTCGATCTGCTTTATATAAACAGCCGCGTCTAAATCACGCGAATCGCGACGGACCTTCTCCACCTGGTAGCAGCTAACTCTCTCTCTCTCTCTCTCTCTATCTATCTATCTCAATCACACACACAAACACACACACACACACACACACACACACATACACAAACCACTTGCGGGTGCTCTGATGTGTATCTGCGCTCACCATGCCACACTCCGATTCGCTTCCAAGCACGGTTTCACACGGCGTAGAGAGGAGCATGCACATCCGAAACCTTCGCGCGTGCTTCTGTCACTACTAGGAGGACTCGACAAGTGGTAACCAAACCAGTTCATCTTCTCGATCCTTCTTACCGAGCTTGGTAAGCAAATGAGATCGCTTAGTAACCCGTCCTCATGACAGAAACTAAATATCTTATACAGAGTAGGTGGCAACTCACCGCACACTGGCACGTTATATAGACTATCATTCACACAACTTAAATTTTCGGAACACATGTATGCTTGACATATGTCTAAGTATGTGCTTCTTTCTTTGAATTAAGGGCGTGGCCGAAAACTTGTGTGAATATCATCTATGGTGCTGGGACTAAGTTTTCACCTCCATTCTATCATTTCTCACACTTAATTCATTCATATCCTCCTCTAGTTCCTCCATGACTTGTAAAGTATAATTATTCCCTTTATTTTTATTAAATTCCGTAGTTAGTTTTAATTTTAAAAGTATTTACAACTGCAAAAACTTTAAATTTAATCAAAGTAAGAAAAATAAATCCTAAAATTCAGCTTATTAACAGTTATAATTGTAAAAAATACGCCGCGGTGGAGTAGCCGAGCTGTCTAACGCGCCTTACTGCAAAGCATGCAAGCATGCGGTTGCTCCCCTCACCAGGCAGTAGGATAGGGCGCGCCATTCGACATCATCCTTATGTGGAACCTTTTATGAATGGTGTCCGTTGGATCCTTCCTTCTGGAAACAAACAAAAGGTCACCCATGAATAATGTGGAATGGTGTGCCCGAAAATACCACTCGGTGGGGGCCTGAAGATGTCACGATTGGAATGCCGAAACTGGTAAATAAGGTAAAGCAGTCAACAATCCGAAGATTGGTTTGAACACCACAGTGCTTTACTAGGCATGGTCCTGTTTGGAGGTGGCATGCCGTTGCCTTCCTCCGACCTTCGGACTGACTTACCCAGCCTAGGGGGACCTACAGTTTAACGTGGGTTCCGAACCACGGTGCTCCTCGGTATTTTTCACATGAGCAATACTACCAGAGGCGAAAGAAGTGGAAAGTGACAGATAAAAATCCTAGGACCTGGTGGGGATGGAACCCGCGACTTTTAGATTTGTAGTCTGGCACTCTACCACTGTCCAACCGAGGCGCCCGAAACTGGTAACAGTGTAATAATAAATCTCGAAGAAACGGCTGCTACGAGTTTTTATCTACAGGGAGTGGGACGGAGTAGGGTAACGCTGGAACATTTGTTAGAGCAGGGCCGTTTGTCGGCTTACAGTTGTAGTAAGAGTGAATGCCTCAGCGGGAGGCGTGCGGTACTGCCGGCGGCGGACGGAAGCGGTGCCGTGCACTGTGCGCTGGGCGGTGGCGGTGGCGGCGGCGGCGTCGACTCGATTTGCACGGTCACGTGCTGGCCGCCGGCCGCCGTATGACTGGCGGCCATTGTGGCCGCTGGCGCTGATGAGTCGGCTCTAATGGCGAGCCCCTATCAAAGGCCCGCGGCTGCCCGGCCAAATAAGAGGAGCGCGCGCCTTTGTGGCCGGACC
Source organism: Locusta migratoria (assembly GCA_026315105.1). NCBI lineage: Eukaryota > Metazoa > Arthropoda > Insecta > Orthoptera > Acrididae > Locusta > Locusta migratoria. The sequence continues at coordinate 306,003,747 of CM048750.1, read as the reverse complement.
TGCAGAGTAACAGCGCCGCTATTAACCGCTCGGCCTATTTGGCCGCCGGGTTTGTACAAATTATGCACGGTGCGCGCGCGCATGCGCGTAATAACGAGCCGCCGCGGCCGGGAAGCGCGCGCCCGCTTAATTCCAGTCATTTCCCTGTCAGGCCGCGCCGCCTGTCCGCTAGTCGAGGCTCTTTCTCTCTCTCTCTGTCACACTCCCCCAATTCACTGTGTGAACGCCTGCCACTGTCCGCCTTTTGTGAAACGTTTTCACAGTCGTATTGTTGGACCGCGGCTGATGGGTCGTTCGTTGGTGGGAAGATGACGTGTCTGGCCAACAGGTGAACTCCCGCGTCACACGGACCAGGTCTGACCGCCAATGCCTCCTACGTTTCACGCACTGTTCGCTCACATTATTTCGTCAGCCGTTACTTCGTCTTATGTCGCACGGGATCTGAGTGAAATGGTAACTGGCCGATGGGCTGAGGCGCTCCAGTCAAGGTCTGCAAGGCCACTACGGTCGGGGGTTCGAATCCCCCCCTCGGGCATGGATATCTGTGCCATCCTTAGTATAAGGTAGTTGATAGGTAGTTTGTAAGTGTAGGGACTGATGACCCCGTAGTTAAGTCCCATAAGCTTCACAAACATTTATTTTTGAAATGGTAACATCACGAGCTCTCGTGAGAATGTACATGACACTGATTAGAGCTCTGATGACGTGTGCAGCTTCTGTTTGGACGTACGCAGCACAAGCATGTCGGAATTCCAAAATCAAATCAAATGTTTGTAAATCTATCGGACCAAACTGCGTGGTCATCAGTCCGTACCTTACAGACTACTTAAACTAAGGTAAACTAACCTAAAGACAACACATACGCTTGCCGCGGTGGCCGAGGGGCTGAGGCGCTCCAGTTTCGGTCTGCTCGGCCACTACGGTCGGGGGTTCGAATCCCCCTTCGGGCATGAATATTTGTGCCGTCCTTAGTATTAACTAGTTTGTAATGCGTTTGTAAGTTTAGGGACTGATGACCCCGTAGTTAGGTCCCATAAGCTATACAAACATTTGACAACACACACATGTCCCAGGGAGGACTCGAACCTCCGACGGCGAGGAACCGCGTGCTCCGTAGCAAGGCGCCTTAGACCTTCGGCTAGTCCATCGCGGCTGTCGGAATTCCCTTCAGGAGATAGACAAAAAGGTTTTACCCATCATAAGAAACGCTCCACTTGACAAATGCACAGCGTAGCTTCATACTCAATCCCACCTAAAGCGCCTCGGTGGTATTCAAGACTGAGCAGAAACTCAATCGAACCTCTTCAACTAAGCTTGAGAACATGCGATCAGAGCCATAGGTGAAAAAGTAAGGGTCAAACTTACTGGCAATGCCAGCTGGGCGTACACTGCCGATAAACAGGCAAGGTACGGAAGCCAGATTCACAAACCCAAAATCGCAGTGGAATGGTCGCAGCGTCTACGGCGTAATGCTACGTCCGGGACTGTCATTCCCGCCGGATGTTCGAGTCTTCCCTTAGGCAAGTGTGTATTGTCCTTAGTGTAAGTTAGTTTAACTAGATTGTAAATCTGGGGATGATGACCATAGCAGTTTGGTCCAATAGGTCTACAAAAACGTGACAGCAAAAGTGGCATTGTCAGTGCTACAAAAACATATGAAGTGGCTGCATAAATACGTGAGTGATCATAATACTTCATTTCATTCAGAATAAAACAAAGCCATAGCATGATCGAATTCAGTAAAAACCATAAAAAATATACAAAACAAAAAATTATATATATAAAGCCCGCTTACTTCAGACAAGATCGCTAATTTATTTTATTTTCTGGTTTTTTACCGGTGTCAATGAGCTATGTCATTATCTTCAGAAAAAATTATAATGTTGTCCTATTTTCAATAAAATAAAGAGTTACTTGTGAAAATGTAATATAAGAAACAGCACATTGTCTCCTTGTTACTTGTGGCAAGAACACACACAATTTTTAAGTGTGCAATGCAGATGACGACCCACTTTGGTGATGCAAGTTTTAATAATGCGCATTTTAATAGTTTGACAGTGTCCTATTTCTTACATTACATTTTCACAAGTAACTCTTTATTTTATTTGAAACAGGAGAACATTGTAAATTTTTCTGAAGATGATGACATAGCGCATTAAAACCGGTAAAAAAAAAACAGCAAATAAAATAGATTAGCGATCTTGGATGAAGTAAGTGTGCTTTATATAAATTTCCGATCGGTCTCCATAGACATAATATGCCACTTAACTATAAAAAATTATTTCCTGTACGGTTAATCACTGAAGATGCTTTGAAATAAAGCTAAACGCGTCTGTTCTGAATTAGACGAATTGTTACAGTTTCTATAGACGACAATCTAAACTATACAAACTGGTTTACAAACACGTGAACATTTGATATAGGCATTATTACATCACTGTATGACACATATTTCAGGACATATGACGTCATATAAACAAGAAGGAGCGTGAAAAACTCCCGCATTATCCAGTGCGTTTGAATTTATCACTCATTTGCTAGTATATAATTCGCAATATATTTTTCAAACAGTTTACATTAATTCCAGTGAATTTAAGAGATATGGCGTCATAAACTCTGAGTTGCGTGAGAAACTGCCGCGTCAAGTTTGTTCGTATTCTGTGAGTCACTTTACTGTTTGCTAAAAGGCAAATTGTTCGTGGAAATATACCATAGGTCTGTATCACTGCCGTTTGGTTTGCAAACACAAGATCACGCTAATTACAATATGCACCAATGTTTTCAGCAGTGGATGAGACCGGGAGGATATAAAAAACTGCCTGGCAGAAGCAAAGAGATCTTTGCTGACTTCGAAGGTATTTATGAAAACAGAGTCTTTGGGAAAATCGGAAAAGAATGGAATCAAGCATGCGAGATACGTTGCTGCATATTAGATTGACAGATTACAAATGAGGAAATTGACGCAAAACTGGCAATGAGAGCCAGCTCCTGAAAATGGAAATAAGAAGAAAGGACAGGACGACAGGTAATTTTTAAAGTTTTCAACCACTGTCTTCCGTAGTACTGGCGCGAGGTGTAGGAGGTACAAGGTACAACTTCATGGATACACATCCAGTGAATAACTGTAGACGTACCGTGCTGGTCGTATCGAACAAGTCATCTGATGAAATAAATAAAAATTAGAGCTAAAATATTGTCGGTTTACTTCCGAGGATGCATGCTGCAGTCGAAGGCTAAAAGTCAGGATAAGTTTAATGCATGTACCACGACAACTGAACCAGAAAGTTTTTAATAATGATAACACATGCCGCGAAAGGCTTTATTATACCACAAAAATATTGCCACGCGACACTGGTGACTTACCGGTCTATTTCATAAGGAACTAGAGGTAGTGAAACGAAAAGTTTCCGCTTTTCTCCAAACCAGTTACAGTTGAGCCTCGATTTATGCGGGCGAAAGGGAAAACGATATTTCAGCATAATCGTAATCGCATTACGGAGCTGAGCCCCGTCGCGTGGTTTAACTAAGACAGGGCACACAGCGAGCCGGATCCGCTCAGCCAGCCGTGGCCGGCGCTCGTAACTCACGGCCGACGCCGAGGAACGAACCCTGAACCCCTCCTCTCACCGACCAGAGTACTGACTGGCTGCCTCATCTCCGGTCAAGCCCCGATCTATCTGTCTCCCAGGACAGAACATGGGTCGAGCAATACTGGCAGTCACCAGGCACCTGCGGCGGTAGAGTACCTTCCTCCTCGCTTCTTTAACCGGTGAAGACTTGGGGATTTTTTCTTTCTATCTTAGTTACCATTTTGACGTGCCGAAGGTATAAGTGATCTTTATCGACCCACCCCCTCCCTTTTCCCGGTATTAGATCGGAGATCGTGGTCAGTTACGAAACAATGTTATATAAATTAAAAAAAAAATTACATAAAAATATTTTATTTTATCATTACGCGTTTCCATACATCATCATCAGATCTGTGGCACAAATATTAGAAATAAATTACATTTCGGATGTTTACAGTTCACAATCACAATATTCACAAGGAGCACAAACACATTATACGCAAATATACGTATTAACTTTGTTAAATATGATGGGAATTAAACTACATCTTAGGGAAGATGACTAACTAAAATATAAACCACCATCATGGATGTCTAGTGAAGGTGTTGAACTAGATTCTCATGCCAAAATGTGGTGAGAGGGGGTAATCGCCGTAACAGGTAAACTAGGTCCAATAGCCGTCAGGTTTGTAATTCAATGTTATTTGAATAAATTTAAAATAACATTATCTCGCGTCCTCTGCACTGCTTACTGACATAGAGGCTATGAGAAACATGTCTAGAAGAAGTGTTAAGTCAAAAGAAAAATATAAGATACCTTATTATAAGAACATTAACACATACTGCTGGGATTGGGCGTACGAAAAGGGAGCAGTGGGAGGGCAGAAGGATGGGAATGGGCGTTGCCAAGTACAGTATAAATTCCAACGAAAATATCTAAGAAGCAACATGCTAAACCAGTTTGACGTGACAGTCATATGGCTACTCGTCTTACTTTAAAATTTGAAAACTAAAATAAACTCAGCTTCATGACTGTGGCCCTTGTGTGTGTGTGTGGGGGGGGGGGGGGAGGGTTTGAACCTTTGCACCTCATCTATGTCTGTGCTTCGATTTGTTAACTTGTTATCCCGCTTCCTTTCTTCGGCGCCGTTCCTTCTGTTAGATGAGTTTCGGAAATCTTTTGTTCACGCTGAATATTTCTGAATTACGTTTCTATTACTTTGCACTTGAAGGCGTGGGAAGTATGACGTGTTGTTGAAGACGTTTTGGGACAACAGAGACCTAATGGTAAATCATCAATTTAAAAGCAGTCTACATCGCATTTACACATTAGTTAGCTACCGGTTTCGATCTTTTACGAAATCATTCTCAGACCACGCTGGAACAGGCAGCTGACTATCGCAGTTTCAGCGTTGTCTGCTCCAGCGTGGCCTGAGAATGGCACAAACCGGTCACTAAGTAATAAACAAATGCGATCAAGACTGTTTTTAGATTAATTTTGCCACGTGCTTCTTGGGAAGTATGATGCAAGGCGAGTGTCTGGAAATGTGAATCACCAAAAGGCCGTGAGCATATCGGACGTCTGTAAGAGCAGCGCCATCTCGTTGTGCGGGATATATCAAGGCAGTCGGAGCACAGTTTCTTACAAGGTTCCGCGAAACTGGGAACAGAGGGAGCCGCCAGCGCTGCTGACGGCGTATCCGCTACGTAACGAACGACGCGAACGCGCCGACATGTGACCGGTGATTTTCCCATACCTCACATCGCGCGCGACGGCGTCTCTGGTCTCGGGTAAGGGATTCCGAGCTCGTTTGGCGGGCAGATATGCGACATTCAGAGCAGATAGGGCGCGGCGGCGAGCCCGTCCCAATTGACATTTGCCGCGGCCGGCAAAGGGCCCAGAATTCGCGCGGCCGCCTTTGAAGTCCCGCCTCCGGATTACGCAGGGTAATTCCATGCGCAGAGGCCCGGTTATTTATGCCCGAGCGGAGACGTACGCCTCTCTACGAAAAGCGATAAGCATCGCGCGCTAAGAACTGCTATTGTAGTCGGCTATTCAAATGTCGGTGTCCCCGCTGACTAACAGGCGCTCGTCGGCGGCTAAATATGGACGGCGGAATTAGCCCGGCGGCGGCTGCCTTATCTGCATGACGGCTGGCCGGCCGGGGGGCCGCCGCGCCGGACAGCTGACGTATTTACGGTTGCGAAATTATCTGCCACCGGGGTCACTGCACCGCACCGCAGGAGGCGCCGCTTCCTGATTGGTCCTGCGGCTGCTACTGTGCCACTGCTCGTCACACGACTGCCCGTCTCGCACGCAGGTAGCGGCCGCGAGCTGAAGGTGAGGTCGCACGGCCTCTCCTGGTGGCGTTCTCTGTCTGTGAAGAGCGGGTACCTCTCAGGGGAGATAGAGTTGGATGGATGGATGCTTAGGGTTTAACGTCCCGTCGACAGCTTGGCCATTAGAGACGGAGCTAACGCTCGGAGTTTTTGGGTTAGGATGAGGAAGGAAATCGGCCGTGCCCTTTGAAAGGAACCATCCCGGAATATGCCTGGAGTGATTTAGGGAAATCACGGAAAACCTAAATCTGGATGGCCGGAGGTGGATTTGAACCACCATCCTCCCGAATGCGAGTCCAGTGCGTTACCACTGCGCCACCTCGCTCGGTGGAGATAGAGTTCCCAGTGGCTCTATATTGGTGTTTTAGGAGCTACAGCATTAACAGGGAGGCCCTACTGGACGCACTTCTAAGAACATCGCCAAGGAGGGTCCCCAGGGCTCTGTCCAGGGGCCGCTGTTTTGGGACCTAAATTTGGAGCCTCTTTTGAGACTGCTAGACCAAAGTGAGGATACACTAGAGGTGATAGCCTACGCTGACGACCTCCTCTTACTGGTCGGCGGTCGTAGAGGCGGACAACCCAGGGTAGAAAGAACTATTAACATTCTGGTTACACGATGCCACAACACAGAAATTACTATTGCACCACAATTATCAACGTATCTGCTTCTCATATGGGAACTTGGTTAGGAAACTGACTGTTCGCATCAATGGGGAGCCTGTTATTCGGAAAGAGCATGCGCGATACCTCGGAGCTATCCTCGATGAGGGATGGAACTTCGCTCATCAAGGACAACTCACAGTTATCGCACGTGCTCATTCCGAATGACAGGCTGAGCTGTCTTTGGTGGCGTTACATCGGCTGGTTGGAATTGGGCATCAGAAGTTCCACCTCCCATCCAATGTCATCACGCTATACCGTAACAGCATACTAACATCCTTCAGGGGCTATGGGTCCGGACGCTGGGCTCACAGGTTCACCCGGGTGACACCCGCCATGACTGTGAATCCTCAGTAGGGGCTTTTAGGACCACGCCAGGTGGAGCTCTCCTCGTCCTGATGGAGCTCTTCCCCATGGATATCAAGGTTACAGAGCAGGGCACCTGGTACTGGGCCAAGAAAGGGAACCAAGATAATGTCACTGAATTCTTGAGGACCCCACCTGGGAGCCAGGCCACCGTCAGGTAGAGAGAGGAAGAACTGTGGTAGGATCAAATGGAAAGAGGAGAAAACTGGCAGAAGGACCTATGAGCTGCTGTCGAGTTCATGTGAAAGGTTAACTGTGAAGCACTTTGAGCCTAGCCGTGGGATGATACACTTTCTCACATGCCATGGCCCCTATCCAGCATACTTATGTCAGTTTAGGAGAAGGGCGACACCTGGATGTGACTGTGAGGTTGAAGTAGGAACACCTGAGCATGTCGTGTATGAGTGCCCTACATGACATAGCAAACAATCTAAGAAGAGACCTACCCAATCATGACACTCATACCCTGATTAGACAAGCTGACAACTTTAATGTTCTCAATTAGTCTTGCAGAGGTAATCTCCAACAAAGTCTGAGAAGACTATATGAGGGAGCAGACAGAATGTGCATCCAACCCGGACTGACCACATGCCCGGCCATGCCGCAAGAATGGACTGGCCGCGAATTTGCTGGCGGAATCCATTGCCGTCCTGGACTAGGGCGATCATCCCCTGGTGGGTGCATCACTAACTACCAAGGAGTGTTCCAAGGGCTCTGTCTTAGGCCATTTTTTGGGTCTTAAATATGGGGCCTCTTCTGAGGCAAATGCTGCGAGGACGTACTAGAAGTGATAACCTACGCCGACGGCCTCCTGCTGTTCGGCGGCCGTAACCGCGATTATTTGGAAACCACAGTCGAAAGAGCAGTGAATATCTTGGTAACATGGTTCCGATAAGTCATTTCCAGGAAATGTCATGTTTTCTAACTAGACAGATATTTCAATGCTCTATATTTTCTCTAACCAGTGGGAGGAGAGAACTTGTTTCAGTCTAAATGAAAGTTCACATCGGTAGAGTTAGAAAATGCAAGATTCCTAATTCGGTAAAAAATGTAAATGAACGTTTTTGAGGTTCAGTATCTCAATTATCTGGAAAGGTGAACTGCATGATGCTGTAAAAGTAATAGACCCCCAGATAGTTTGGAAACCAGCTGACAATGATCTGCAGTAAGGTTAATTTGAAAGTGTAGTGTTAACGATTGTGGTAGGAAAAACTGCTTTTAACAACTCACCGTTTGCATGAAATGGGCCGCACGAAATCGTGAGGTACAGACATCAGCCTTCTATGTACGAGGGTCGTCCACAAAGTAAGTTCCGGCAGCGCTACGATCGCAGATCCGAGCATGCGTGGCAGTTACTCTGACTCAAGGAGAAGACAGGTGCCCCATTTTCAGATCGCTGCTTCCGAAGTGTGCTTTGTAGTCTTTCTTTATAATGTAAGCCGTAATTGAAAATACCGCCGCGTGTGAAATCAGACATTTTCTAAATGTAAAGAAAGTTAAACCAAAGGAAATGTATCGGCAAATCCGTGAGGTTTACAGACAAATTGCTGCGATTGCTGTCAAAAGTTGTTTTCTTCCACGTTATGCCCGACCTCACACGGTGAATGTGACCAAACAACTCTTACGGGAATTTCTCTGGGACGTGTCTGATACAGCCCGCACATCTATTCCAGCGACTTTCATCTCTTTTTACACCTAAAATCTGTCTTTGTTGGTCAACACTTCAACGATGAAGGCGAGCCCAGAGAACATGTTACCACAAGGTTGAATGCACAAGCGACAACCTTCTATGAAGAAGGCGGACAAAAACTTGTGCCTCGCTATGAAAGGTGCCTAAAAATTTTCGGAAGATTTGTAGAAAATTAGTTTACATCGTTTTCATCCAAGAAATGTTCGAAACTTACTGTTATCTTCCACCATGTACGCCAAATGAAAAGTGGCGTGCCACACACACATAGATTCGCACTAACAATATTGAATATTGCAGGCTAACTATCCAAATGATTATTCTTGGCGCCTTCTCTACTTCAAGTACAAGACACGAATAACTTACTTGTCGCGTATACGCATGCATACAGGATTGCGGCTCTCCCGCCTACTCGTCTGCGGTTACCATGGCTACGGTTGCCCGCGAGGCATTGTTTACGGTGGCGGGACGGCGGTTGCTGGTTTTTGCCGACGGTGGCGGGCGATGGGCCCTGTTTCGGCAGCGGTCGTAAAACAGGCCACCGGCGGGGCGGTCGCATCAGCATTGCATGAGCGCCCCTAATGGAAACATAATTAGCAGCCACAGAAGCAGCCGAGGCGGGCGAAACATAGTCTACCGGTGCACAGAAAAATGTATCGTATTCTCAGGAATCGGGTGTAAAGAAGAGTACTGCACGTTGTTTACCTCCGTGAGTTTAAATGACAAACTCTTAACGAATGTCAGCCTATTAGCAGCTTCGTTGTTGTTGTTATTGGAGCTTCAGGGCGTTCAAAATCGCGATCATCAGCGCCTGAAACAGCTTTGTCCTGGTGCGACATTTCTTTCAGTTTTTCCATCACTACTTCGTGATCAGTTGTTGCTTAGGAATCTATACGAAATATCGTATCAGGCTATTAATCTTCTTTGGCTGACAACCTAGAAATATTTCGGCCAGTACTGATACGTGTCTCAGTAATATGCGAAGAATAAGGAAATCAATTGGCTGGTGTAGTACGTCATATCCACAGACACACATTGACTAGTCGGGAAATATGGTGTCACTGAAAGCAGTATGGCCTCCGTATTACCGATGTATTGTTTCTTCCGTTTGAGTAGCTCGCTCTATTTATTTGTCGTCTGCACTGTTGTATTACTTGATAGTCAACGAATTTGTAAGAATGGAAAGCATTTGGCACAACTTCAGCACATCTTCGGGACTCTTGATATAAGGGGTCATTACCATTTCTAAGGACAAAGAATTAATCCTTACTAGTGTACTATTAACATTTGTAATACAATGAAACCTATATCGTCTTGGAGGACTTAGCACGTCAACCATGTCGAAAGCATTTCACAATCGTTTGTAATAGGCCAGAGAGCAGTATGTATAAGCTGGGCAAGAAAGGTAAAAACCGATGAATGAATGTGAAACAAGCATCTAAGAAGAACAATCAATGGACAATTTCCACTGAAAATACTAATACACACAGCTTATAAAGCACCTGTCAAAACGTTTTGATGCAGTGTAACATGAAGAAAGAAATAATAAAAATGCACTGTGGTTTGAAGGAAAATCCTGAAACAGCCTATGATACGAAAACATACATACATGCCCATACATGCGCATAGGTAACCAGACATAACTAACAACTGTACACTGCACGCGATAGCAGTTCGAGTCAGAGTTATTGTAGTTCACCATATGCTTCTGCACCATTCATTTGTGTAGGAATTAATTCTCTCGCGTCATTGGCCAAATGAAACAATTTTGGAACACCCACGTCGAAATATTTGACCTCATATACCGAATCTTACACTATATCCTTCTATTACAGTGAATTAAAATCTTACATAATGTGTCTGATGCCAAAGTTTTTTTGTGCAGCAGATTAATGTGTAGGTCCGAACTTCTAAAGAAACATATAGGGTATCACACATGAGAGCGAACTACGAAGAATTTTGAATAAAGAATTATTTAGCAAATGCTGTATATATTCTACTACACTACTTAGTGGTACCTGTAACTCCTAGAATAAAGGAATATTTTGGCTTAACGTCCCGGCAACATTACTATCGGTTAATACTTTTCAGGGATGGGGATTTAGGCAGTGCCCTTTAAAAGGAAACATCCCGGCATTTGCCCGGAGTGATTTAGGGAAATCGCCACTGCTCGCCAAGGGCGAGTCCAATATGTTACCACTGTGTCACCTAGCTCGTTATATAACGGAGGATGGTTTTTCCCTAAAATGATACTTAGTGTTATAACTACTTGTCTTCTGATGATTTGATGCAAATAATTAATGCAACTTTTGTTGTCAGTACCAATTATTTTCTTCCTTAGCGCGTTTTGATACACCTTCACCTATAGGAACACAAGTCTTTCTTTTACCTTGATGTAGGCATTGTGCCTTACACTGCACTTCAGAGATGGTCCAATAGAACGGGGCACAGCAAGACGCAATGCAAGGCGCACCGGAAATTATTCAATGAACCCAAAGACAGGCAAGCCAACTGCACTCTAATTTGGTGACGTCATTACGGCTGTCTGTTTTAAGCTGCGTTAAATACTTATGATATTAGACAGGTACAATCGTATGGTATGAATGGTTCGAGACGCCGAATGGCTGGCTAAAGAGCCTAATTGGATAGGTTTTCCCTATTCTTCGCGCCCGCTAGTACCTTTCTTTCGCGAAGTGTGAGAACTGTGTGGTGAAGTGTCTACATATAGTATAGGTGACTGTAATGGGTACGTGTGTCCTGAAGTGTTATGTTCATGATGGATGCGAGAAGGGAGAGCCGACAGCGGTGGCCGAGGGGACTGAGGCGCTCCAGTCACGGTCTGCACGGCCACTACGGTCGGGGGTTCGAATTCCCTCTCGGGCATGGATATTTGTGCCGTCCTTAGTATTAGGTTGTTCATAAGTAGTTAGTGAGTTTAGGGACTGATGACCCCGTAGTTAAGTCCCATAAGCTATACAAACATTTTTTTGGAGAATGGAGAGAGTGAAACCAGGTGTCGGTACATAGCCAACTCCTCTCGAAAAGCACCAAGGGGAACGCCGAACTTGATGGAAGGTCACCATCAACAGTGTCCCATGCCCTCACTCAATAAGACAGTTCGGAGAGGTTTGGAATGTAATCCAGGACATTGCTGCAAAGACTGGTGATCAAGGACTTCGCACAACCACCCCTCTTGTTCCATCTGCCGTAAGGTAAAGGTAAAATTGTGTTCAGCACGTGACGTACCGGGACGATTACCCATCCAAGTATTTGCCCCGTCCAACGGTGCTTAACTTCGCTAAAACAGTGTGGAGACCGTGGAACGACCGTTGACATTACAGACGTGGTAATGTTGATGACAGCAAGATTGTACGAGCGGAAGAAATGAAACAGAGGGAGGGACCGAAATGACAGTAGCGAGGGCAGCATCCTTCCTGCTAAATGGCAGGAGGAACCTCGGCTCAATGAAGCCTATTGATTCCCCCAAAACGAAGAAGGTCCGCTATTAAGGTGGGTGGGAGGCGGCGTGCTGCCGACAGCAGGCGGTGTAGGCGCGATCGGCGAGGGCGGCCGGTGTTAACAATGACACAATGAACACCTGCTATCGGCCGGATCGCGCGCTGCTCGTGAATCATATAATAAAGAGCAATCACGCGGCCAGAAAGGCAACCAGCGCTTTATCGGCCATCTGGGAGGCGAGCGCTGCAGCCATTCTTTTGTTTATTGTGGACAGCAGCCGGGAACAATGGCTATGTGAGTAATCACTCGCGTCCTTGGCTAATAAAACAAGTGCCGTGTGAGAACAGCTCGCGGTAACGGTCCGGTAACGCTCACCAGCTTCGCTATTTCAGAGTCACCGTGGCAAGTTGGACTCACATAGTCCGATTTATCAGGAACTTAACATTTTCAAATGGAATAATGTCCGACTCTGTTGCAATATGACAAACTGCCCAGCTCCACGTGATGTAGTTCATCTCTGAAGTGTCTTGAACAGCTAATTAACATTTAATATGCCTCTTTGCAGGAAGACAATATTTTGCGCCAATGAATAGAAGCAGTAGAACTCATTGAAACATTGTTATAGGTCTATTTCACCTCTTCATTTGTATTACGACTAATTTTAAGAATCAAAGTCATCTTTTCCCTTTCTTTAGTACATTTTCCCACTGCTTTGTTTATCTATTCTGCTGTCAAATTTCTTCAAAGTGCTAGTTCACAATCTAGTTGATTCTATTTAGTTTCATATTTGCACTTCCCGGTTTGACTGTGATAGCTTGCTGTTGATATTCTTGAATTGAATTTACTTTTTAACTTCGGAAGTTTTGTGGAAATATTTTCGGCAAAACTATAGAAGTCATTCTTGGGATGTGCTAGCAAAACAGAGATTTTTCATCAATTTCAGCTACATAAAATATTTCCGTTCGTCTCTTAATTGGTTATGTGGTTTTTTGTTCAAAATAAAATAATAGTTCACCCACATTAATTTCGCAAAATAGTCATTGCATCGCGTACTTGTATTTCAGTGTCATTATTACAAAGATGTAATAAATTTTTCGTTGAATCTGTAACACTAACCAGACTCGTTGCCACGAAACTTGCATCGGATGAAATGGAGTCAGACATAGAGATAAACGTGGCTATTGTTGAATAATTTTCCGCTAAAACATCGTGTCAGTTGAAACATGTAGTTGCGGTTATTTACTTTCCGTTGTCCATCGTTTCTTATATTTCTTAATTTTATTGATTCTGAAACCAGTGAAAATGACATTATATACTTCATTTTCGTAGAATTATTGTTCGATAATAGATTTCTGATAAGCCTGGAAACGATTTTTCTTATGTGTTGTAAGTAGAGACAAAAAAACTCATAAGTAAAGCCAATTTTCTGTAAATTTTGCTATTATTCCAAATACGTTTGGTGCTTGTATCACTAACGGTGATTTTGGTATTATTATTTGGATAATTTGGTATTATTTCTTTCTAAAATTTGGTATGTCTTTTGCATTATTGATATTATATTTTACCAATGTTGATGTAGTTTCTAAGACGAATTCGGTTATACATCTTTGATACTTTTGGACAGTTAAGGTCCTATTGTTTCGGTATTTAGTGCTGTTTTCAGCCACATTCGATGTTCATTGCCAATCTCGATGTTATTTTATGTTAGTCTTGGTGATATATTCTATTTTCGGTGTCATATTGTATAAATTTGTGTTCCTTTTAAAAAATTAAGTATTTTTTTTTGCCAATTTCCATGCGTTTTATGACTATTTCCACGCTATTTTTGATATATCCCATTTATTTATTTATATGTATTTTTCTCAGTTTTGATATTACATTTTCTGCCCGATTGAGCCTACCCTGTTGTCAGTTTTGGTGCGCCTTTTGCTGTACCTTTAACCAAATTAGGGTCTTTCTTGTTTTGTGTTTTGTTTTTGTTCGTCAAATTCGATGTTATTGCTAATTCAAAGTTCGTTACCAATTTTTGCGAGTTTATTGATGGCTTCAGTTTGTTTATTGCCAGTTTCAATTTTGTTTGCTGTTTTCTGATATTTTAACATGACATCGTAGACCATAATTCAAAACCTTGAGAAGAAAGTAAGTCAAAATATAATTTCGACATTAAATAATTAGCAGTACGGGTAGTGAAAAAAATTGGTTCTCAATTTTTTATATTATTATGTGGGGAAATATCAAATTTCTTTAAATAACGTATAAAATTTTAACGTTATCGTCTGCGCGAACGTTTCATGTCGCTGGTTACGGGAAGTTTCTTAAATTTTATCGTAAGCTGTGTTAATCATTATTTTCGGTGTTTGTTCGTAACAAAGGAGAGAAACCTCTCCCCTTTTCGGTGTTTGGAATAATAATCCTCGGGCCGTCTCGAGACCAGCAAACGCTTTCGTGACGCAGCTTCGCCTGTTACAAACACACTTCTCTGACAGGCGTAAATTTCATTTTGTGTTCGAATCCCATCTCCCGCGATAGCAGTTTCCATAATTCATAAGTGCGACCCAACACGCCATCCGGTGTGCAGTGAAGAGGAAAGAGAGTTAAAAAAAAAAAAATAAACACGGTCAATCCATCGTCATTTCCATTTAATATGCGACCAGAACACGCCAGAGCCGCGTGGCTTGCACACACTCTCTCTCTCACACACACACAAACACAGCGGAGGCGCGCTAAATCAAAATTATCGGCCTCGTCCTCGGCAGCGGCGCGGATGAGGGGATTTACGACCGCGCGGCAGCGTCACTACACAGCTATGAATATTCATCCGGCTCCCGCGCGCCCGGCCGAAGACAACAGCAGGTTGTACGGGGGGGAGGCAGCATAATGGCGACCGCTGTGGGAAAGGCCTAATGCGCCTCTCGGCTACCGCCGGCCCGCTAAATGAGAACATTTATCTGCCAGATAAGGATTTTTACAGTCGGCGCCAGACGTTATCCGCCGGTACCTGCATCTGCGGACCGTTCCGCGAACAAAACGAGCGCAGCGGACGCCGAAACAGCTTCGTTTAGTCGCCGGCGGGAGAAAGGAAAGATGCTGCGGCCGATTATCTGAGTTCTCAATTTGGCGCTCCATTTTTATTGTTTTGTTGCTTCTTCTTCTCCTCCTTTTTTTGCGTCGGCCGCTGCCACTTCGCGCGGGTAGTTTATGCGCGCCGCGGCGGAGTGCTGGGGCGGTGTTTTGCTCGGGGCCCGTACACGCCCGGCGGTCGCGTGACCGCCACACATTACTCCACGAGTCACTAACACACACACACACACTGGCCGGCGCGGTGGCAAGTGACGACGGGCGGCAGCTCCCGAGAGGGGTGCGGTCGCCACTGGCCGCGCGGTGCGAGACAAGGCCCCACAATTCCGTAAGCGGCCTAGGTACGTAGACTAGAAAGGTACTATTTGGCCACGATAACTTGACGATTCGCGCGGTGGCTGCTGGGAGCTTCTCTTGCACGAACGGAAGGCAGCATGGGCTGCTTGCTGCAGTGCTGAAACCGTTACCCTAACAATGTGTACATGTATCTTCGCGTCAAGGAGCATTGTAACGTTGGCAGCGGATGTAAATAAAAGAATAACTTTCAACAGGTGTCGGTTTTCTCCGCTTGTGGCAGCACCAACGAAATCGTCAAGTTATCGTGGCCAAATAGTATGCCAGTTTGGGCTTCTTCACTGCCATTGGTTAGCGCTGTACTACATCACTCGGCAGCAAGACGCTGTATTATAAGGCCGCTGTGACCACATTTTCTCCGTCTTTTCTTTTTTCTCTTTCGACAAAAACATTGCTTTTAAGCGGTGGAACACGCTTGTGATTAATATGTATGTATACTAACATACAAAAAACTGAAAAAGAAAAGCTTCAAACATTATTGCTAACGAAGATGCGAGTTTATGGAATAGGTTCACAGATTTGTGACTGCCGGCCGCGGTGGCCGAGGAGACTGAGGCGCTTCAGTCACGGTCTGCACGGCCACTACAGTCGGGGGTTCGAATCCCCCCTCGGGCATGGATATTTGTGCCGTTCTAGTTCGTAAGTAGTTCATAAGTAGTTTGTAAGTTTAGGGACTGATGACCCCGTAGTTAAGTCCCATAACCTTTACAAACATTTGAACATTTGAAACTCGTCAAGTTATCGTGGCCAAATAGTATGCCAGTTTGGGCTTCTTCACTGCCATTGGTTAGCGCTGTACTACGTCACTCGGCAGCAAGACGCTGTATTATAAGGCCGCTGTGGCCACATTTTCTCCGTCTTTTCTTGTCTCATTCGACAAAAACATTGCGGTGGAGCACGCTTGTGATTAATATGTATGTATACTAACATACAACAGACTGAAAAAGAAAAGCTTCAAACATTATTGCTAATGAAGATGCGAGCTTATGGAATAGGTTCACAGATTTGTGATGGCCGGCCGCGGTGGCCGAGGGGACTGAGGCGCTCCAGTCACGGTCTGCACGGCCACTACGGTCGGGGTTTCGAATCCCCCCTCGGGCATGGATATTTTTGTCATCCTTAGTGTTAGCTAGTTCGTACGTAGTTTGTAAGTTTAGGGACTGATGACCCCGTAGTTAAGTTCCATAGACTTTACAAACATTTGAACGCCTTTTTTTTTTTTTTTTTTTTTTTTTTTTTTTTGCAGCAAGACGCTGTATTATAAGGCCGCTGTGAGCACATTTTCTCCGTCTTTTCTTCTCTCATTTGACAAAAACATTGCTTTTAAGCGGTGGAACGCGCTTGTGATTAATATGTACGTATACTAACATACAAAAGACTGAAAAACAAAAGCTTCAAACATTATTAACAGCAACTAGCTAACCCGTCCCGCCCCGCGACTTGTCACGGGTAATATTTAAACGTCTTTAACTCTAGAACCACTGAACGTGTCGTGATGTTTCTTTTTTTCTTAATTGTAGAGCTCATAAAGATCTAAAATAAAGTCCCGAAGAGCACATGTCTAACATTCATAGATTTCCTACAATCACCAAGTAAAGTTGAGAGGCGGCATCGTGAGTCGTGTCGGGACAGCACAGTCGGTAGAGCGCTTGCCCGCAAAAGGCAAAGGTTCCAGGTTCGAGTCCCGGTTCCGGCACACAAGTTTAATCTGCCAGGAAGTTTCATATCAGCGCACACTCCGCTCCAGAGTGAAAACTTCATTCTGGAAACATCCCTTAGGCTGTGGCTGAGCCATGTCTCCACCATATCCTTTCTTCCAGGAGTGCTAGTCTTGCATGGTTCGCAGGACAGCTACTGTGAAGTTAGAAAATTAGAAAATTGGGAGGCGAGGTACTGGCGGAAGTAAGGTTTCGAGGCGGTATCGTGAGTCGTGTCGGGATAACTCAGTGGTACTTGCCCGCGAAAGGCAAAGGTCTCAGGTTCTAGTCTCAGTTCCGGCATGCAATTTTAATCTGCCAGGAAGTTTCAAATTTTCAAATGTTTGTAGAGCTTATGGGACTTAACTATGGGGACATCAGTCCCTGAACTTACAAACTACTTATGAACTAGCTAATACTAAGGACGGCACAAATATCCATGCCCGAGGGGGGATTCGAACCCCCGACCGTAGTGGCCGTGCAGAACGTGACTGGCCCGCCGCAGACCGCTCGGCCACCGCGGCCGGCTGCGTGTTAACCTTACCATAAGTTGGTATGAGTAGTTTGTTTATGTTCTAGGAGGCGATCCAATTATGATATTGTCGACAGATATAAGAATAGCCAAGATCGCTGATCATCAATTTTTATTTAAGACGACCGGTTTCGCTGAACTATGTCAGCATCATCTGGTGCAATAAAATGATTTTACAAGGCCATAATCTTGTAATGTCAATCAGTTGCTATATAACATAATTTTTTCACCAAAATAAATATCCAATTTTCGATGCAGCTGCAGTTAACGTCCAACATGGATAGTTTGTAATCAAAAACCTTTCTATTGTCCTATCCACCCACCTTTGGCACGGTGAGTTGAAGACACAATAGAATATCTACAACTTTGCCACAACTTTTGTTTCGATACTATTGGCACTTGATATTCTTATTGCCAGTAGTTAGTGTAGCTTTGAGATACAAGTTGACCATATCCATTAAGTTAGCATTCATAGTAGTTCATTATACTCATTGCCCCTTAACGTTTGGTAGCTAGCGAATTGGCTGGATGGATAAGTTCTGCCACGGCAGTTGCTGCCCGACACCGTCTACACATGTTCAATTTGGGCCTCGCAAGAGGACGCCCGAGCGAGCTAATTATTAGTCCAAATTAACAGCCCCTGTTAGCACCTGTGCCGTCCAGACAGCGTTCCTCACTGCGGCGCCCGTCCGCCTTTGTCTTGTAGCGTTCTCGTCGCGTGCGATGCTCCGTGTTAAACCTAACCTCGAGTCGCGGACTCTCATGTAGACTCTTTCTCAATCGCGGGCTCTTCAGGAGGAACGACAGACTCCTGATGTACAGGATTCCAGTTACAATAGACATGATATAACTGTTTATCCACAAGGTGATCTATGTTTTTCAAAACTTGTAGGCTAGATAGGTAATCTCAACCACAAAATGTGTAGAGGAGCATACTTTAACTCGTTTCGAAGGGATATGATTACATCGTCAAAAATAAGTCGACACAAGAACCTTTATAGCCGATAATTCTTATATGAAAATATTTGTGCACATGAAGGCGTGTTCTCTGAAAACACCTTAGTTTAGTGTTTTTTAAATGCACTTTTAGAAGCAGAAACTTGCGATCTCACATCCAGGCACGGTTAATTTTAATTAAACACTTCTTATGCATTACTCGAACGACAAGTGCCTTAACAGACACACACACACACACACACACACACACAAACACACACACACACACACACACACACACACACAGTCAGTAACCCAGTGCAGTGCCTTGGATTTCTTCTTATTATCATCTATCATGTGTCTGCCATACAACCCACAGTGGTTTAAATTGCAGGGAAAGCAGATGTGACTGTATATGTTATTCGGTGACAAACAAACTTCAGACTGTAACTACGTCACTTCGTTAGTCATGTACTAAATGTTTCTGAAATTTCGATAAGGTAACCTCTACGTTTATTTCCTTTAACTCACTTTCCCATTTGATGTCCGTCCCCGTTTAACCATTATTTCTTTTTGATAAATTTTTTGTGTTGTTTACTAAAACACTTGTGCAACATTAGGAAAACAAAACGTTACTTATGCCACATTCAAGTCGATTAATGTATAATATTATCTATCATAGGCTAGCTAGATGTCTGACCTCAAACAACAAATTATAAATAAAAAATGTTACACGAATAGTTACGTCGACGACAATTCATCAATAACTGAGGATTTTTCTCCATATATTTTTAGAAATTAGGCGAAAATATAGCGATATACGATCCCGATCGTCTAAATTCCTTAATAATTACTGTTTGACGGAGGTGAAGCCTCGGTGACTATGAAGAATATATTTACATATGTTTTCTAATGAGTTTTGACTCGTAACAAAATTAATTGCTGAACATGGCTTATTATGGTTTGAAATTAAAAAATTCTATTTTTTTAATTATTATTATTGTTGAGAAATGTAGTTTCAACGCTATTCGATGGTGTCTATTAACAGCTCTTTTTCTATTTATAGCACTTTAATTTGTGGCATTTCATTTTCGTAAAGAAACTTTATGTCTTGGAAATATGTGTCCTAAGGTAAAATGTGTTTTTCTTATCTTAGTTGTTAATTTTATATATTTAAGTAAATCATGTGTTTCATTTTACTGTTGTACATACTGTTACAGGAAAATACTTTTACGTATTCAGGTATTCAACTATTAACTTTCATATCGAAATGTAAATCGGAGTTAATAATAATGAGGCGTTTCCTATGCAAAACTTAATAGAGATTAAGTATCACAGAATAAAGTAATGAAATGTAGTAATAGTGTTCATGTTTAATAGAGAGTAGTGACAGAGAGGAACTTACATTTAAATTTGATGATTGAAGCAGTATGGACGAACTAATAAAAACTGCCAACTCGAGGGATGATAATAGAAGAATATAGGGGAAGCAGCAAGCGCCAAGGACAAGAATTTATTCGGAGGTCGTCTGCGTTGATAGACACGAAACTAAAACTATAATTATCCTGTTTAAATGTGAGCTCTCTTAATTAAATTTTCTGACATTACCAGACTGTTAAGTCAAAGTAATTTAATCAATAAGGTTGAGTTATTCAAGTATTCTATTGCGACGTTCAGATATTTGCGGGCCTCCATGTGGACCACCGAATTTCTTCAACACATTGCGGGAGAAAAATCACTAGTAGCCAGCAACAAGTTATTTTGTTTCCTTCTTTTTCTACCCAAACGGGAAATCCGACAGGTCGTAAGCACCTGCGTTTCTCGTTTCTCGCTTCGGCTACCGGGGAGTGCGTGTCCGACCTCCATTTGCCTCAGAGCTGAGGGGCGAGCTTCGCGCTAATGTCCCACAATATCTGCCCCAACGCAGTCTCCATTTTATACTCTCCGTCCCATATCCTACGAGTTATTGGCCAAGTAAGGTTATTACCTTAAATAAGGGAACGACTTGTTGGCAGCGTGAAGTTGTCTGATTATTTGACATAACGTTGTCGTGAATTTTCTTCTCCTACTACCCATCATTCCAGAATCTCACTTTTCGAGACTTCGTTAACTACAACGAGAAAATTCTACGTCGTCAAGAGAGGGAAAAAAAGCCGAGAAAGATTGCCTTTATAACCTACAGATCTGCTACTGGACAATGGAAATATCTGCTAATCATGCCAACACGCTATAAGATGTGAACGTGCTTCCGTTTCGTGGTTAAATACATAAAGCAAAGTGTGATAACTATCACACATTTCTCTTCAGTTAATTAGGTATCCATGACTAACAGTGTGTTTCATTTTAATTTACCTCATAAGTAATAAGTACAATGCTGATAACAAGATAGTTAACTGGCAATCACGTTGGTTAGCAGCAGTCGGTGATATAAAATAAAACTCTCTTTCGTAAGTCAATCGATGGGTTAGTGATTTTGGATACTCAATCCGAGAACCGTGTTTATTTACTTGTCAGGAAAGAATTAATTCCTAGATTACGAACTGTGGTTGCGCTAGGTATGTTTCAATGTGAAGCAGACGAATTGGTTAATCTTTGGTGGCGTCGTATCTGGAAGTATATGTCGCAACACTAGTCAAGAAAGTGCCTTCGATCACAGTTGCATTTTAGTTTCGGTACTATTAAATGATTACCTAGTAAGTAAATTCGTTTTTCATAACCGAGAAGTCAAGAAGAAGTAAAAGAAGCAAAGAAGTTTCAGTAAAGTACTTAACACGCAAAGCCAAATCATGCATGCAAGCATATTTTCTATCCGAATAAATTGCATCACAGTGTGTATTCGTAAAGAAAAGGCTGCTTCGCTTAATTCTATCACTGGCACAAGTTTCCGAAAATGCTGTTGACACTTATTTTACGCTACAATTAGTGTTTCTCAGAATTAATTGCAAGAGGGTTAATGTGAATTTTTAGGATAACTTCGGCCATGACAAAAGTAAATATGAAAATATTAGGAGGGCACCCGTATTGTAATTACAACCAGGTTTATTTACAAATTCTCCAAGGAAGATTCAAAAAGGAAAATAATCGATATGGCAAAGTTCTGAAATATTTGCAGTATCAAGGACCTCTCCCCACTACAAACAAAATAAATAAATAACAATATAAATAAAAAATACAAAAACCATTCAGCAAAAATAGGGAACCCTTGCTTACTTCTTTTGTGGTTTGTTAATATTATCTTTATTATTTTAACTTCGAAATTGAAATTTTAAAATGCTTAAATTTCATAATACACTTACCTATGTCCAATAGCAAAGATTAATATTTGTGTTGGACTGGGATACGAACCCGGATTTACCGCTTTGGGCCATCGGTCGCCTTAACAAATTATGCTATCCAGGCACGCTTGCCTTCCACCACAAATTCTCATCTTGTAGCACACTTGTTGTGCCCCCTACCCATTTGATTCTAATTGTCGCAGTCGATACTGGATTCCCACAAGGGATCGGGCGTATTGCCTGTTGGGGCAGACATACAATTATTTACATGGTGTCTGTTCTTTCGGACATGTCCGAAAACAAAATCCACACGAGTGCTGGAAAGATTATGCTGACGTTCTTCTTCGACGAAGATGGCCCCCTTCTGATTCACTTCCTGCAGCACGGGACAGCACTGAATGCCCAGCGTTTCTCGCAAACCTTGACCACTTTTCGCCAAGCGATCAAATCAAAACGACCAGGCAGTCTTAGCCGTGGGGTAAGACAAAGAAAAGTCACATACAGAAATTCCTACAGAAATTCAAATCGGATGTTCTCGACCAACCTCCATACATTCCAGATCTCTCACCCAATGATTACGCCATTATTGGTCCCCTCAAAGAGGCTCTGAGGGACGAACGATTCACCTCGGACGACGACGTCCAACTCTATGTGCGGATCTGGTTCACATCGCAGCACCGGGAATTTGATGAGACAGCCATTCACCGCCTTTTGCCAGTGGGACAAGTGTGTCAACAGCCGTGGTCAATACTTCTAACCAGTGGCGACTAGTGATTCAATTAACTGAGGGTTCACTTCTTTCAGTGCCGGATTTACTTGATAGTGCGCCGCCCACCACCCCTCCCTCCCTGGTCGGGTGGTCGATGTTTCGGTGATTACAATTCTGTCTCATGTCCCCCCACGTACTCAAATGTTCAAATATCTGTAAATCTATCAGACCAAACTGTGTGGTCATCAGTCTGTAGCTTACAAACTACTTAAACCTACGTAAACTAACCCGAAGGACAGACACACACACCCATGCCCCAGGGAGGACTCGAATCTCCACGGCGAGCAACCGCGCGCTCCGCAGAGAGACGCTTTAGACCGCTCGCCTACTCCACCGCGGCCACGTAACTCATTCATTATTTGCAATTTATGTAACACTGTATCAGAAATACAGAAATACGGAAACGACGGAAGAGTATACGGTAGTACGGTAGTATACGGTAGTATAGCGTATGGTTGAGCTTCCCAATCTGTCTTGTTAACTAATGTGAAGTTTCGAACTCCAGCTCAACTCCGGAGCGCAGCAGTTGTTTATTACGTAGCGAAAATGGAAGTAATTGTATATTCAGCTACCTAGCTGGTTCATCATTTCCAGCTAACCTTTCAGAAACTGCCGCAGCGGCACAATTAAGCCCATTTTATGCTCAATTAAAACGTTCGTATTAGTGGTCCGAAGCGGAGCACATAGATCACGAGCAAAACCATTACTCACCTACTCCTCAAAGGACGTTCATTACGGGAGGAACAAGACGGGGGGAGAAAAAGACGGTAATGCAAGTAATCCACCGTACTATTCCGTAAATTGCCGTGCGGCCATTGGGGATGAGTTATGCTGGCGCGGTCCAGCGCGAAGCAGCAGCGAGCGGAGCGGTGGTTGGGCCCAGACGGAAGGGCACTAGATCAGGCGCCGTCTCTTTAAGTATAATGGTCGGCAGTAGCTCCGACACCCCGGCATGTGTGTGTGCGTGTGCGCTGAGGTGCGTGCGCGCCAGACCGTGGGAATGTAATCCGGGAGCAGCGTTGGCCGGGACCTGCCCGGGCGGTTTTATGGCGGCGCTCCATAAACAAGTAACAGCCGCTGCCACCGCGGGATCCGTATCGGCGCCAGCGGCCTGCCATTTACACCTGCTGCCAAGAGAGGCTGTACGTGCCACTGGCCACTCGCCACGCTCGCGGTGAACACCACACTTCACCGCTACCGTCATCACCATCAAGATAGCGTCAGCATCATAGTGAGCTTTATCATTAGTGGCGGCTCGTCATATGTTTTTACTGGTTCAGTGAACCCCCTCGTGAAAAAAAGTAAATAAATAAAAAAAAAAGTGTTTTTAAACTATCATTCTGAGTTTCGTTCTTCTATCAGATACCAAAAATAAACGAAACGTATATTTGTTCCGGAAAGCAGATAGAAATAGAATACATCGCTTCTTGAAAGATAGCTTCCACTCGTTTCTAACACTAAATGTAGGTGTAGACCATATGTGGTTGAAATTCAAAGAAGTGGTACCGACAGCAATTGGCAGTTTTATACCAAATAAATTAATAAAAGAAGGAGGTAATCCTCCTTGGTACACAAAAGAGGTCAGGACACTGTTGCAAAAGCAGCGGAAAAGGCATATTAAATTTAAACGAACACAAAATCCACAGAATTGGCGATCCTACACAGAAGCTCGAAATTTAGCGAAGACTTCAATGCGAGATGACTACAATACTTTTCACAACGAAACTCTCTCTCTCTCTCTCTCTCTCTCTCTCTCTCTCTCTCTCTCTCTCTCTCTCTCTCTCTCTCTCTCGTGTTGCGAAAAGGTACGGCCAAACTTTCAGGAAACATTCCTCACACACAAAGAAAGAAAATATGTTATGTGCTCATGTGTCCAGAAGCGCTTAATTTCCATATTAGAGCTCATTTTAGTATTTCTTCCACCTACGTTCACTGGAGCACGTTATCATGACTTCATATGGGATACTCTACCTGTGCTGCTAGAACATGTGCCTCTACAAGTACGACACAACATGTGGTTAATGCATGATGGAGCTCCTGCACATTTCAGTCGACGTGTTCGTACGCTTCTCAACAATGGATTCCGTGACCGATGGATTGGTAGAGGCGGACCAATTCCATGGGATCCACGCTCTCCTGACCTCGACCCTCGTGACTTTCATTTATGGGGGCATTTGAAAGCTCTTGTCTACGCAACCGCAGTACCAAATGTAGAGACTCTTCGTGCTAGTATTGTGGACGGCTGCGATATAATACGCCATTCTTCAGAGCTGCATCAGCGCATCAGGGAATCCATGCGACGGAGGGATGCATGTATCCTCGCTAACGGAGTACATTTTGAACATTTCCTGTAAGAAAGTGTTTGAAGTCACGCTGGAACGTTCTGTTGCTGTGTGTTTCCATTCCATTATTAATGTGATTTGAAGAGAAGTAATAAAATGAGTTCTAACATGGAAGTAAGCTTTTCCGGACACATGTCCACATAACATATTTTCTTTCTTTGTGTGTGAGGAATGCTTCCTGAAAGTTTGGCCGTACTTTTTTGTAACACCCTGTAAATCTTGAATCTTGCAGCTTAATGTGCATAATCGTCTCACTTAGTAATGCAGAATGAATAGGCACACTAATGAAGTAAGGTTAAAGTAGTAAGGTATTGTAGATGAATATGAGAATAAAGAAGAAAAATTGAATTTGATCCAGGTTTTCAGTACCCTCGTCCACTGTGCACCCATACGTCAACGGTCGCGGCGTAACCGTTGCCCTCTGCGCCAATGTGCCGGCGCGTCTCTTGTCCTCCCCCCCTCGCCTCGCGACGTCTTCGCCTCCCCCCTCCCCCCATCCACACTGGTGACAACCAGAACGGCAAAAGAACGGCTGCTGCCTTCCTGCCGAAACGGATTAATGGCGGACAGGGAGCCCGCGGGAGCCGGCAGGCAGCGGGAGACGTTTTGCAGAAATCTGCCGCCGAAATCGAGAGCCCTCGATCAAAGGCGGGCGGCGGCGGCGGCGGCGGCGGCAGCCGTGGGAACAAAGCGGCCGGCCTCAGAATGTAAATGCCGGCCACGGCAGACGGCGGCTGTCGGACAGGACCACCGGCGGACCAGAGAGCCAGCGGCCACTGCCGCACGATTAACAGGCCAGCGCCAGCCGCGCTCTGCACAGCGTCTGCTGCGGTCACCTAGAGGGCGTCTGCGCACGTCTGCTACCTGCACACCCACACGCCGTAAGACGCCTCACCGAGTGTAGTGGGGGGGGGGGGGGGGTACTCAATGTACCATGGTCACTTCCCTCCTCTACTCCATTCGCTGGCGATTCACGAGAAAAACGATAGCCGGTATGCATTCGTGTGAGCCCCATTGTCTCTGCTTGTATTACTGTGGGGGTTTCGCAAGATATACGTGGCAGGAAGAAATATAGGTGGAAGGTTGCCGATACTAAACCACTTTTTTTATTTTGATATCCCAAGCTTTCATTATCCGTCTAATCGAAACAAACTTATAGATTTCAAAATAATAAGCCAAGATCGCACATAACAATTTATTAAATGACGACCGGTTTCGGTGCTCTGTGGCACCATCATCTGGTCACATATATGTTATAATCTGGTCATATTGTTAAAAAAATTTGGGTATAAAATGACAGGTGCAACATTACACTTAGTCACTACATAAAAAAAATTACGTAAGTTAAACACATGACAGGTTAAAAAAATACTGACAGTTCTCAAGCTGTCAGTATTTTGTAAGCTGTCATGTTTCTAACTGACTCGCAATGCAACTAATTTAATTTCGTTCGTCCTTTTTCTACTCCCAAACAAGCGAGAAGACGGTACCGAGATAGTAGTTTTACTCACTCTCTTGTCTATGTTCGTCTTGAACAGACGTCTTCCATTGATGTATCTATTCAATGTCAAGTATTGTCATGCAAGTTGTTGTAAAAATATATTACTTAAATTTAAAATCATCCCCCCTCTTTCGCTTTTATTTAAATGAATCCCTCCACGTCAAATACTTATTTTCTATTGTTTTCAGCACCTTCGCCTCCGTAATAGTTTAATGTCCAGACGCCATTACAATCGCTTCGCATTGTAATTTCACGAAGTACGATCATTTTTTTTTTTTAATTTTTCTAACATTACCAGTAACTTCATGTTCCACCCACGGTCACACAACAATGAAAAGCGAAGTGAACAGTCTGAACATTGATCTACTACGGAATGTATCTTCAAAGTTCATATACTAAATTAAAAAAAAAAAAAAAGTTATTATTTCCAGCTTCTACAATACGAAGCGCAGGATCCAGCTAGATGCTTTCCGTAAGTCTTACAACGTGCTGTTGCTTGTATGGTGCCCGACTTTAATATGCCGCGGTTTATTTGCTTTAATATTCATTTTGTGCTGTACTTTAACTGATTTATTTCAAAGTTAAAAAAAATCTGTACCATCAATTCCTTGTCCAAAAAATATAATCGCGGAATCTGCTTTAACAATTATGGCATCATACGGAACAAGGGCAACGTTATATACCTGCACGAGGTACGCCACACACGTATCGTTCATGCGTAAGACCGGTCCGGAACGAAAATTCGGCGGTACGTGAGAGCGCGCCAGTGCAGCCGCCCGACTGGCGCCAGTGGCGAGCGCTCTTCTTATTCAGCGCCTTCCACTTGCTCCACTGGCCGTCAGCTGAGGCGCGGCAGGAAATGACCACAGCAAACTACAAGTGGTACACCACGACGCGAGCACGGCTCCAATTACTGCGCACCCGGCCGCACCGCCCATCCGGCCTCCCAGACATCCCGTTCATCTCCCTCTCCCTCTCTCTCCCCGCGCGCTGCCACGTCTCGTATGAATGAAACGTACAAGTGCGTTCGCACACGCACACACGCACGCAGGCGGCGGTGGTGGTGGAGCTGTCGGACAGCATGACTCGCGGGTGACGGGCAGAATGGAGAGGAATGCTGCGCTACCAGGCTGCAGTACGTCGTGTCATTGCGGGCTTTTGTCGCGCGCCGCTTTTTGCCGCGGCCGGTTCCCGCGGTACTTGTTGCGTCACCCGAGCGCTCCGTACGCGCGAGCTCACTGCACGTGGACGCCGGTCGCACGGCGGCGTATTCCGGCAATTGAAACGTTACAGCCAGGCGACAGCCCCGCTCCACTGCAGCGGGTCGATAAGATCCCCTGCGGTGATAATAATCGTTGCCGACGCCCGTCACGTACCGCGTATGTCTCGAGCGTTTTGGTTTTTACCCGCACTGAAGAGTAAACCCCAGCTGCGGAGCTACAGGTCGGATTAGGCTTGGAGGATTTTCTACCAGAGGGAAAGCAAAGTTTTCGAGTATTCAATGTGCCACAGCGATAGGTCTAGGGCTTTAGACGTCGAGCTTGACACCGTAATATGTTATATATTTTACAAATATTTTAAGATGCAATCAAAAAGTTTCCGCCGCGGTGGAGTAGCCGAGCGGTCTAAAACGTCTCGCTGCGGAGAGCGCGGTTGCTCGCCGTGGAGGTTCGAGTCCTCCCTGGGG
Source organism: Locusta migratoria (assembly GCA_026315105.1). Taxonomy (NCBI): domain Eukaryota; kingdom Metazoa; phylum Arthropoda; class Insecta; order Orthoptera; family Acrididae; genus Locusta; species Locusta migratoria. The sequence continues at coordinate 305,975,495 of CM048750.1, read as the reverse complement.
CATGGGTGTCTGTGTTTGTCCTTAGGTTAGTTTAACTAGGTTTAAGTAGTTCGTAAGCTACGGACTGAAGACCACGCAGTTTGGTCTGAGAGATTTACAAACAAAATTTAAAAGAAGTTTCCGTATAAAACTCATGTTTCCTTTGGGTGATCTAAATCAATTTATGCAGGTTTTCAGTCGAGATCGAGGTTTTATTTCTTAGGATGACCGGTTTCGACGTTTCTTAGACGTAATCTTCCGATCTCCTCTACCCTCAATGGCACATCTCTTACGACCTCTCATTACAATTTTTTATGTACAGTTGTATGCATTTATACAGACGTGAAATACAAGCATTGGTGGCTGCACAACAGTCACTTGGTGAGGATCTACATCTTCATCTACATCTACATGGGATACTCTGCATATTACATTTAAGTGCCTGACAGAGAGTTCATCGAACCACCATTATACTATTTATCTCCCATTACATTCTCGAATAACGCGCGGGAAGAAAGAACACATGAATCTCTCTGATCGAGGTCTGATTTCTCGTATTTTATTCTGATGATCATTTCTACCTATGTAAGTGGGAGTCAACAACATATTTTCGATGTAACTCTTTCAGGCTTTCCCGGCGATCTAGTGACATGATGGGTAGTCGGGTGTTGTGCCGGCTGTCAGTGTCTGCACAATATTTCGGCTACGTAACTCGTAATCTTCATCAGGTGCGACCTGAGACTTTCTCAGGTCGAACCTGATGAAGGTTACGAGTTACGTAGCCGAAATATTGTGCAGAGTAGACACTGACAGCCGGCACTACACCCGACTACCCATCATGTAACATATTTTCGCATTCGGAGAAAAATGTTGGCGATTGGAGTTTGGTAAGTAGCCCACGGAGCAGCGATAAACGCCGAAGTAGTTTGTAAGTTTAGGGACTAATGACCCCGTAGTTAAGTCCCATAAGCTATACAAACATTTCAACATATTGAACCTTTGGTTACTTTACCCTACAATACTTTCTGTGTGTTCTTCCCAATTCAATGGCGTCAATTAAACAACAAGTAATACTTCTGCACAGCGATACGAATTGAATGGAACATATAAGAACAGTCGTGGGGAAGGCGGATGATCAGCTTCGGTTTATTGGGAGAATTTTAGAAAGGTGTGATTCGCCTGTAATGGATGGACACCGCAAACAAAACGATTGGTTACCCAGCCTTGGGTAATGCTCAAGTGTTTGGGATCCGCATAAGATTCATTTAAAGGAAGACAGGGCTCCTTCGTTTGTTAATGGTAGTTACGATCAATGTGCGAATGTTACTGCGATACTGCGGGAAGTCAAACGGGAGTCAGTGAAGGGAAGACGATGTTCTTCTCGAGAATCGCCGCTGAACAAATCTAGAAGGCCGAAATTTGAAGCGGGCTGGAGAACAATTTTACTGCCGCCAACCTACTTTTTGCGTGAAGATCACAAAGATAAGATCAGAGAGATTACAGGTTGCACACATGCACACAGGCATTAATTTTTACATCGTTCCATACTGGTGTATGGGACTTAATTACGGGGTCATAAGTGCCTATACTTACAAACTACTTATGAACTCGCTAATACTAAGGACGGCACAAATATCCTTGCCCGAGGAGGGATTCGAACTCCCGACCGTAGTGGCCGTGCATAACGTGACTGACACGCCGCAGACCGCTCGGCCACCGCGGTCGGCGAAAAGCAAGTACCTAGTAGTGTCACAAGTATTCTCCGACATGCAACTTTGCATGGATTCCGAAAAAAAGTATGCGTGTAGACGTTGCTTTAAACGTAATTTGATTAGAAGAGTGGCTCGTTACATGACTGAGCAGGTAATGCTCGCACGTCACCGAATGGATGAATAAGAAACGACTAGGGACGCAGTGGAGCGGAGAGAGCCGGGATACCCCAGAACTACCGTCGCTTTTCGCCGAGGGGAAACCTGTCCGCCCAGCAGGCCGGCGGTAGACCACGGAGTGTCCGGTGACCGCCGTCACGTCGCCAGGCCAGGCAGGCGGCAGGCAAAAAGCGCGGGCGAGGAGCGCCGCAGACCGAGAAACAATCCAAAACACTTGTTGGTTTATGTCCGGCCGCGGCAAGAAGGCCGCGTCTCCCACGGCGGGTCCCTTTACGGACATCCGGTAATTACACGACCAGAACGGCCGGCGATCGTCCACGGCGACACCCTTTAGATGCGGCCAGTGTCCGGCCGGTTTCTTTGCCCAGAGGCGGACAGCTGCTGACAATACGCGCCAGCGCCAGAAAACCCGGAGCCGACAGTTCCGGACGTGCACGCAGCCGCTCCTCGTTTTCGCAGCTATCGAAGTGGCGCGCTGGTTACGACACTGGGCTAGTATTGTGTAGGCGGCCTCGGCGGCTGGCCATCCAGGTTTCACCTCTTTCTCTAAATCAACTCGAGCGGATGGCGGAATGACTCTTTCCACAGGACCTCGTCATGCTGAAGACCTCGTCTGCCGGCCGCGGTGGCCGAGGGGACTGAGGCGCTCCAGTCACGGTCTGCACGGCCACTACAGTCGGGGGTTCGAATCCCCCCTCGGGCATGGATATTTATGTCGCGCTATTTATGGAGTAAAACTACGGCTCTCGGTATGACGTTACAATTTATGATTTGAACACTACAAATTGTTGCGACAGGAAATTTTACAGACAGTATACACATATATATTTGAATGTAGCTTCTAAATTGTATCACATTCCGACACGTAATTCATCAGATTTGAGCACGTAAACAGTAACGTTGATGGAAAAGCGCCCCTTCCCCAACAAATTTTTATACTATACTTCTTTACTACTAATTGTATTCGCAAGAGATTATACAGACATACAGCCCTTATACAAATTAATATATATCTGATAAATGGCAGGAATGAATAAATAAATACCCGGGAAGCGCCGGGTTTTCAGCTAGTTAATAAATAAAACTAAATAAAAAGGCTGATCTTACATGTTGGGTTCTAAACTTGAAAGCAGGGGGGGTTGAAGGGGAGGTGAGGGATGTTACATTTCGAAATAGTATTGAAATGGTAACATTTGATATATTTAACAAACTGTGAAGTAAGACTTATTTTAGTAGTTTCATAAAGGATTTATAAATTTAAAATTAATGAAAGAGCCAGCCGCGGTGACAGAGGGGATTGAGGCGCTGCAGTCACGGTCTGTAGGGCCACTACGGTCGGGGGTTCGAATCCCCCCTCGGGCATGGATATTTGTGCCATCCTTAGGATTAGCTAGTTCATAAGTAGTTTGTAAGTTTAGGGACTGATGGCCCCGTAGTTAAGTCCCATAAGCTATACAAACATTTGAACTTTTGAAGACCTCGTCTACGGTTTTGCTTTTCTCCTAGGAATTCTCTACGAAAACTTACACAAGCTTGAACTGGTGATGAATGCATCTGTGTGATATATTCGTGACGTACGCTTTCTAGACCATGTATACAGGGTCTTACAAAAAGGCACAGTCAAACTTTCAGAAAACAGTCCTCACACACAAAGAAAGAAAATATGTTATGTGGACATGTGGCCGGAAACGCTGAATTTCCATGTAAGAGCTCATTTTAGTACGGATGAGGCTTCATTCCAACGTGATAAAATTGTAAATTTTCACAATCAACATGCTTGGGCTGACGAGAATCCGCACGCAATTGTGCAATCACATCATCAACACAGATTTTCTGTGAACGTTTGGGCAGGAATTGTTGGTGATGTCTTGATTGGGCCTCATGTTCTTCCACCTTTGCTCACTGGAGCACGTTATCATGATTTCATACGGGATACTCTAACTGTGCTGCTAGAACATGTGCCTTTACAAGTACGAAACAACATGTTGTTCATGCACGGCGGAGCTCCTACACATTTCAGTCGACGTATTCTTACGCTTCTCAAGAACAGATACGGTGACCTATGGATTGGTAGAAGCGGACCAATTCCATGGCCTCCACGCTCTTCTGACCTCAACCCTCTTGACTTTCATATGGCGGCATTTGAAAGCTCTCGTCTACGCAACCCCGGTACCAAATGTAGAGACTCTTCGTGCTCGTATTGTGGACGGCTGTGATTATAAAACGCCATTCTCCAGAGCTTCATCAGCGCGTCAGGGATTCCATGCGACGGAGGATGCATGTATCCTCGCAAAGGGAGGACATTTTGAACATATCCTGTAACAAAGTGCTTGAAGTCACGCTGGTACATTCTGTTGCTGTCCACATAACGTATTTTCTTTCTATGTGTGTGAGGAATGTTTCCTGAAAGTTTGGCCGTTCCTTTTTGTAACACCCTTTTTGTGTACAGAGGGAATCACCTAACAATTGCACCGTAAATAGTGCGGAAACGGAAAGAGCGATTGATGTGCGGTTTTCACAGAATGGATTGGTAGTCAAGGACTCGTATTTTTAGCCAGTAAACCGATTGTAAAAATACCTAGAAAGTGTATTTTTTATGCACACGTACAGTTTTTCAAATTGAACAATAGTTGTTTCTATCATCCACTGGAATTTTTGACACCAGCTGTGTACAAAGAATTTTGAATGACATTTTATCAAGTTTAGTTTGGCAGCTACAACCGATCGACTCACGATATGGGCGCCCATTCGGCATGGACAGGCGAGGGGAAGCGAAGTGTAACATGCGCGTTTATGCCAGTGAATCCGCAATGTGCAATACTACTCAACTCTAACGAAACGCACGAATAAGCGCGAAAGCAAGACATTGTATCCTGTGCCCGAACCTAACGTTGCGCATGTGCATGGTCTCCCTGAAGGCACCAGGCACGCCTTACCGTTGTTTTTGGCGCATTTAAGACGTATCTAAAACGCGCACTGATAATGTCGCATACCGGTAGTATAGAGCTAAGGTCTTGCATAAATGACGCTGCATTCCACTCTACACCAGAGACCCTGTCACATACCTATACTACTGTCGAATGACTTATGTGTACTTACATGCTGAATCTGGCAAGTTATCGTTGTTACACATTAAGACTGACAAACGCGTAAAAGTTGATGCCTGACAGAACATGATAATATTATGAAAAGGAAAAATTCATGATGTTCAACGAGTTATTTATTCGGTTACAAACCGGCTTTCGGCTTCTTATGCCATCACCAGGTAAGAACTGAATTTCGCTAACGTTTCTTCACAGATATACCACTTACAAAGATGTTATTAAATTACAGATGATATAGTTTCACATGTTCACAGGAAAGTGTTACATATTTATGGCACTGAATTACATTATTAATCAATAAAACTAAATAAAAAGGCTGATGTTATGTGTTGCGTTCTAAGCTTGAAAGGAGGGGGTTGGTGGAGAGGTGGGGGTTGTTACATTTAGAAATAGTATTGAAACGGTAACATTTGACATATTTAACGAACTAATAATTAAAACATATTTTATTAGTTTCATAAAGGATTTATTAATCTATATCTATAAATGTGAATGTCTGTTCGGTGTACGTTTATCACGTCTGAACCACAAGACATAAAGAGCTAAAAATTTGTACAGTTACTAATGTCTACCCGGGGAAGGCTTTAAGTACGGTTTTATGGCGATGGATATATATCTGTGTGTGTGTGTGTGTGTGTGTGTGTGTGTGTGTGTGATCGGTGTACGCTTATCACGTCCGAATGACAAGACGCAGAGACTTAAATATTTGTACAGTTACTGATTTATACCTGAGGAAGGTTTTAGGCACGGTTTTATAGTGATCTAATAGATATTTAGTAATTTGAAGAACATAACGCGAAATGCGGAAAAATAATTACTCTTTTAAATTATACTTACTCTTTGAAAATGGTTTTGTTGGTTGCATTGTTGCTTGAAAGCAGATAATGATAAAAGGGTAGAGTATATTGGGATGGAAAGTTATCGGTGTATATAAAATTCTAATTGTGTGTGTTAATATATCTCTTTACAAAAAATCGATTTGGCGTTTCGCGCATTACATCAAGTGATCGATCTGTGATATTATTACAATCATTATTGTTGAATTTCGTGATTGGATTCTTCGAAACGGGTGCATTTTTATTTGCGATTTGATATATACTACTTACTTTCCTGGTAAAAGTGTAAGTGCATAGACTACTGCAATCTGATAGAAATTTTTTTGTGTTCCGCTTTATCAGCGACATTTCCTCAAAAATTTACATCGAAACCTCATAGAAGCAACGATTTTATCAGGAACATCAGCCGGAAAAGATGTTTTTATACCTCGCATTCCTAAAATCCCTTCAGATATGCCGCTTCAGTTCAAAAGACTTCAGTTTCGAATTCGTCTAGCTTTTGCCATAACAATTAACAAAGCTGTAGGACAATCATTAAACGTCACAGGAATCTATTTACAGCCCTCATGCTTTTCACATGGTCAATTTTACGTCGCTTGCTCAAGGGCGGGCAAACCAAAAAATCTCTACATTTACGCTCCAAACAATACTGCAAATAACGCAGTTAACCAGAATGCCCTAAAAATTAAAATGAATTTGAACATTACTCTCACCATACGTGTTGCGATATTGCAACACGGGCTATAAGGAATAATGTATGCATTATTTATTGTAAATCATTAAGCACTTCACATAATTTTATATTTTTATTTGAATGTTGATTAAAAATGTTTGTTTTTAGAGAAGGTATTGTATTTCATTTCATCCTTAAAAACAAGTGTCATAGGGCACTAGCACACTAGCTTATCTATCATAATCAACCAACACGCGAGCGAAGCCGCGGGTTTAAGCTAGTTCAAAAATGTTCAAATGTTTGTAAAGCTTATGGGACTTAACTGCGGGGTCATCAGTCCCTAAACTTACAAACTACTTACGAACTAGCTAACACTAAGGACGGCACAAATATCCATGCCCGAGGGGGGATTCGAACCCCCGACCGTAGTGACCGTGCAGACCGTGACTGAAGCGCCTCAGTCCCCTCGGCCACCGCGGCACTCTTAAGCTAGTTAATAAATAAAACTAAATAAAAAGGCCGATGTTATATGTTGAGTTCTAAGGGGAGGTGGGGGTTGTTACACTTCGAAATAGTATTGAAATGGTAACAATTGACATATTTAACAAACTGACAAGTAAAACTTATTTTAGTAGTTTCATAAAGGATTTATAAATTTAAACTGAATTAAAGACTGACATTTTACACCTTTCGTGGATCATACTTTAACTTTTGCGGATCACATTGTGCTTTCATTACGGAATCAGCGTCCATATCTGCTGTTCTTATAATGATCTTGTCTACATGCACTGCCCGCTATGACGGCTTTGGTGGGAGTGTCGGCGCGACTGCATTCGCCTGCCGGCCACACTTGCAGGAGCTGCGCTTCGCGGGTTGCCCGCCGGCCAGGCGCGGCAGGTAGCTGGCAGGTAGCTGGCTTGTGCTTCCGGCGCCTGTGGCTGCGGCGGCCGCGGAGTGCGTCACGCGCTATTGGCGCCGTGATTGGGAGGGGCACGTCGGCCACGAGCGGGCAGCGCGCCTGCGGTCGCTGACTCCGCCGCCGCCCGCCCAAAAAACGGCCGCGCCATTCCACCCTCTGCATCGCAATTCCCCGCCTCAGCTGCGGCCGCGCAGCTCCAAAAAAATCCTGCTCAAAACGCACTTTTTTATATGTAAGTACGTCAATTTCTCTCACTGAATCATGACGTACCAAATGTCACGGAATTGTGATGCACAGTCGATACAGGGATGCTATTTCTGCATCATATATCCTCCTCTGTGCCAGCTGCAGTTGTACAGACCAATGTTTCCCTATTCAGATGGGGGGGGGGGGGCGGGGCGAACGACTTAAAAATATCTGACGATAAATCTTACCGACAGATAAAAATACGTATAGCTATTTAAAGAGCAAAATTTTATATTCTGAAAAGTTACGTGTAAAACCCGTACTATACAAGAAACCAATATGGATGATTATTTCGGAACGCACGGTTGCTCGCTGTCGGAGGGTCGAGTCCTCCCTTGGGTATGGGTGTGTGTGTTTGTCCTGAGGTTAGTTTACCTTAGTTTAATTAGTTTGTAAGCAACGGACTGATGACCACGCAGTTTGTCCGATTGAATTACAAACATTTGAACCTTTTTGAACAGATGGCGGATCTCATAATTGTGTCTTTTTTTTTCTTTTTTTCCCCCTTCTTTTTCAATTATGTCCGGTATCATCGTGAGTAATTTGTCATATGATTCTGGGCTCATTCTAAAATAATTAAGAAAATCTTTTAGGTCAGTAAAGCTGATTCACATGCGAAAAGTTGTTCCTTTTCTTTAACCACTCATAAAGCCATTTCCTCATTTTCGTCGTTCTCGGTTGTCTTTCTTTCGCAGACATCGCTAAGACGATTAAAGCACACGATTTATGCCGGTCAGACATGTTTACTTCACGAAATCACATCGCCAATTGAAAGTGATGACAATATTATTGATAGTTTGAGGACCACTGAAATGTATTAAGGTTTGACAATATATTATTGACAATATTATTGTCAGTACTATTGTACGTGCGAGGGCCTCTTTAGGTCTCATGCACACGAGGAATCTTGAAACCATGTTCGGGTATGCTGCCAGGGGACGTCATCGTCGACTGCCGATATTTTGACAGACTCACACCGTGCCATTACAAAGGTAATACAGTTGTACATTGAGAATGGCTGGGTGAGCTCCTGTCGAAATATCGGCGGTGGCCGACGACGTCACCCGAAAATTCATTACGACGCGAAAGGTTTAAGTTTCACATATGAGGAATGATATCATGCAGCTCTACAGTCCCCCGACGGTCTTCAGCCACTTGTGACATACTGAAGCGTTCGATACCGCGGCGCACAGTGTTTGCTGGCAGTGGTGGACACGCCCTCTTGGCGTCGTCGGCCGCCCGCCAGTGTCGTTCCCCCCTGGAGGGGCGGGGCGTGGCGCACACGTGTACCTGCCGGTGGCCCGCGGGGCGGCACGTCCGGCCGTGCGGCTGCGGTGCGGCTGCGGTATCGCCACGTGACGTGCGGCCGCCGCCCCGGCTAACGATGCGGTCGCGCCTTACCGATCTGCGGCCGCGCTCTGCGCCGCGCAAGAACCCCGACACTCCGACACTTCTTCTGCGCGGCCGCTACGGCTGCAGCCTGTGTTTGTTCTGCCGGCGATGCCTGCGTCACAGAACGGGCAGTATACAGAAAGGAAAACTCCCGCTGTAGTCTGTCGTCCAAAACTTAGTGCTCATGCGCGGTGTCGGCCATCTTGAAAGGTAGGAAACGCGTGGTCGTTCCCTATTCTATGGCGTGCTAATGCGCCGTTTTTGAAGTGAGACGGGACTAGATACATCTACTTGCATCTATATACATACTTCGCAATCCACCTTAAGGTCCGTGGCGGATGGTACACTGTACCACTACTAGGCATTTTTTTTCCTATTCCACCCCCAAATAGAACGAGGTCTATATGCCTCCGTTCGAGCCCTAATTTCTCTTATCTTGTCTTTGTGATCACTACGCGAAATGTAAGTAGGCGGCAGTAAGAGGGTATTACGCTCAGCTTCAATTTCCGGCCCTCTAAAATTCCTCAGCAGATATTCACGAAAAGAACGTCGTCTTTCCTCCAGCGATCCCTAATTGAGTTCCCGGAGTATTTCCGTGACTTTTGCACTTTGGTCGAACCTACCAGTAACAAACCTAGCGCCGCGGTGGAGTAGCCGAGCCGTCTAAAGCATCTCGCTGCGGAGCGCGCGGTTGCTCGCCGTGGAGGTTCGAGTCCTCCCTGGGGCATGTGTGTGTGTGTGTGTGCTTGTCCTTAGGTTAGTTTACCTAGGTTTAAGTAGTTTGTAAGATACGGACTGATGACCACGCAGTTTGGTCCGATAGATTTACAAACATTTGAACATTTGAACAAACCTAGCTATTCACCTCTGAACTGCTTCTACGTCTTCCTTTAAACTGATCTGCTGCGGGTCCCAAACACTTCAGCAATACTCAAGACGTGGTAGTACAAGCGTTTTATACGCGGTCTCCTTTACATATGAAGTACATCTTCCCAAAATTCTCCCAATAAATCGAAGTCGGCTGTCCATCTCACTCACAACTGTCCTTACATTTTCGTTCCATTTCATATCGCTCTGCATTGTTACGCCTAGATATTTGAACGACGCAACTGCAATATTTAAGTTCTTATGGTGCCATATCTCCTGAATAATATGTCCAACACTAATAAAATGTCCAGGAGTAGGATATTAGGTAACCAATTATTGATATGGTGTCTGTTCTTTTCGGACAAGTCCGAAAGAACAGACACCATATCAATATATGTAAATCTGCCTGCAACAGGCAGTGACAATTTCAATACATTCAAACGATCGATCCTTTGCGGAAATCCAATATACGTTGCGACTAAGAGGTAGCAATTGGCAGGGGGCTATAAAATTGTGAATTTGAGTGGCAAGGGAAGCGTGTCGGGATAGCCTAAATGGTTAAGGCGACCGCTGGCCCGATGCAGACAATCCGGGTTCGAATCCCGGTCGAGCACAAAGTTTCAACTTTGTAGTTGAATTTATTTAAAAGCCCCGAAACTGTCGAAATGTTTCAACATTTCAATTTCGTATTAGGAAACCATCTGCAAAATGAGGTCGGTAGTAAAACCGTGCAGTTTATTTCGGCGGATAAGACGACCTACGAACAAGACGAAGTATAAATTTTTGTTTTAATTGTTCCTGTTGTCCGTCGTATAACACGGGCCCCAAACTATCAACTGCCTATAAACCAGCGATAATCTGGATGATAGTACGCGCATTGTTTCGCGTAGTAACGTTCAGAGTACCTATAAAAGCGTTGTATCACCTATTCACATTTTCTGACGTACCGGCTCTGTATTACCAAACACTTGGTACGGTTGTACATGTCATGAAGCAAAGCCTCCTTCAGCGTTGTTGGGGTGTTTCCTGTAGCAGAAAGTGTCGAGTAATGACCTCCAACGTATTGCTAACGATTACTGTTTTGTGTTGTGTTTTCAGAAAGTTTGCCACGTCTATTATTTCAATTGGACTGTAAACTGAAATCGACCCGGCGGCGATACAGAAACTTAGAGAAAGTCAGATAAAATGTTGTAAAATATGGTAAAAAAGTTAAAATCTTTACAGTTTGCGATTGTGAGCAATTGTATATCTGCACTTCCAAGACTAACCAGTTCTACAACGCATGAAAGAAGGAATCTCTCCATTTACCTAATAACCCGCTCGGATCATTTTTAGAGTGCAGAAAAAAGACGCCTTGTAACTCAAAATCTATGCCTGTTTTATAACTGGTGTGTAAGACGACTTAGATTTTAAGTGACTTTTTTATGCTTCTACTACCGTCTACCTGCCGTAATATATGGTAAAAAATTACAATATCATGACTGATGGACCGATTTCCCATTGACATCACTGTCTACGACGCCCATCTACTCAAATATGTATCGTACTATCCTATATTGCCCAAGGTATATTTTGTGATATTTTGCATACTGATTGTAAACTGTTCCGCGAAGACTATTAGTAATGTAGAATTAATAATTTGTAAGGTCATGCCAAATACTATAATTTTACTACAGGAACAGCGGAAAAGTACCAGGCGATAAACTTAGGTCCTTTTGTCAGTTTGTTCGGAATGTCAGCAATAAAAGTATCATTATGGTAGGAAATCATGCGTAAAGTTCTTGTAAGTCGTAATTTCTGTCATTCTCAAATGGTTATTAACGCGTCACATTATGCCGCAATTTTTTCGAGTATCATTGTTTATAACGTCGTCTCTCCTGAACAATGGATCTTAAGCAATTATTAGCACTTCCCCAGCTGTTCCCTAGCAATAAGCAGTAAGCCATTATTTCAGGATCAGATTCGCAACACACACACACACACACACACACACACACACACACACGCACATTTGTTTTCAATTACGAAACCTGGCAATGCTTCGCAAATGCTAATTATACATAGAAATTCAATGTACATCCTACATTACAGTAGGCTGTGCAACGGCTGAGTGACGATAGTAATGACGTGGCACCTAAAACTATGGCTTTTTTGCCTTACGCAGGAAGCATTCCCAAGAAGATTGGTCGTATTTCGCGGAAATATGATGTGAAATGTGTTTTTCGACCACCTTCTAAGATAAAGACCCTGTTGGGGTCCGTAAAGGATGATCTTGGTTTGCGTAAGGCAGGTGTATATCGTATTCCTTGCAGTTGTGGCATGTCATATATTAGTCAATCAGGACTGTGGAAGACCGGTGTATTGAACACAAAAGTTACACGCGCGTACAACAACCAAACAAATCCGTTGTTGCAGAACACTGTCTTGGCACCGGTCATCGTATGGAATACAACACGGAGATTCTGGCATGCACTTCCACCTATTGGGATAGTGTTATTAAGGAAGCTGTTGAAATGAAAATAGCAAGCGGTCTTATAAGCAGAGATAGTGGCTTTTTTTTAGATTTTGCTAGGAACCTACACTATATCCAAAAAAACACAGAGGGACAAAATTAATGCTGCCTCACCTGTTGATTAACAGTCACTGTAGACATTTCTGATATTTGGTCATCTATGGTTGTGTTGACTCTGCAGTGACTTGTACTGTGTGTGTGTGTGTGTGTTATCTTCCTTGTTTGCCCTTTGCAAACCGAGGTATTAAATACGCTTGCACATTTGTGTCCTGCCGAAATATGTAAGTAGCTGTTCTTAGGTTGTTTTCAGGTGACGGCGTCATTTACCGTCTAGTAAAATCATCTGAATATCAAAACCAACTGCAGAACGATCTGAATAAGATATCACTATCGTGTAAAAATTAGCAGTTAACTCTAAACAATGAGAAGTGTGAAGTCGGCAACATGAGTACGAAAAGAAAAGCGTCAAACTTGGTTTACAAGATAAATCAATCAAAAGTGAAGGCCGTAAACTCCACTAAATACCTAAGAATTATTATTAATTCGGACTTCAGTTGATGTCATATATTCTATGAATATTAAATAATAACAGCTGCAGGATCAGAAGTGACGTCTACTCATTCACAACAGACGCCACATGTATATATATAATATGCCGGTGACGGGCAATGATCCTATCGTTAGTGGGGAGGGGTGGGCAAGTTTAAAGCCCTTACTCTTACGGGAATTAGTTAAACTACGAGTTTGAGTACTATGAGCAGGGCGAAGCTTGTATCTGACGGGAGGCGTGCGTAGGTAGTCCTTGCAGGTGCGGTGATCACTGTGTCCCCAGTGGTGTAGGGGTCAGCGCAACTGCCTAGAAAGCATGAGACCCGGGTTCGAATCCCGGCTGGGTACACATTTTCAGCTTTGCCCAATCGCAGTTGATGTCATATATTCTATGAATATTAAATAATAACAGCTGCAGGATCAGAAGTGACGTCTATTCATTCAGAACAGACGCCTCATGTATATATAAACTGGAAAGAACAGGCAGATAATGTCGTGGGAAAGACGAACCAGAGACTGCGTTTTATTGGCAGACCCCTTAAAAGATGCAACAAAACTACTAAAGAAACTGCATACACTACGCTTGTCCGTCCTTTTTCGGAGTATTGCTGCCCATTGTGGGATCCTTATATGGTGGGTTTGATGGAAGACGTCGAAAGAGTACAACGAAGGGCAGGTCGTTTTGTATTGTCACGATACAGAGGAGACAGCGTTACGAAAATGATACAGGATCTGGGATGGGAATCATTACAACAACGGCGCTTATCGCTGCGGCGTGGGCTACTTACGAAAATCCAATCGCCAACATTCTCCTTCGAATGCAAAAATATATTGTTGACTCCTACTTACATAGGTAGAAATGATCATCAGAATAAAATACGAGAAATCAGAGCTATAACGGAGAGATTCAGGTGTTCTTTCTTCGCGCGCGCTATTGAAGAATGGAATGGGAGTTAAATGGTATTGAAGGTGGTTCGATGAACTCTCTGCCAGGCACTTAAATGTGATTTGCAGAGTATCCCATGTAGATGTAGATGTTATAGGCGTAGTGCGGCGTTTGTCTTTATCACCTTGGCCGGGGCTGAATCGGAATCGAGGACGGTACGGTGGGAGGCGGAGCAGGTGGTGCTGGCACGGCAGGGCGCGATGATGAATGTGCGTGGCTCGTTGGACGCAGCGCGGCGCGTGAGGGGGGAGAGGTCAGTGCATGAGCGAGGGACGTGGACCGGCCTTGCACCTCAAGGCTGCGGCCGACTCCCTCCTTCTCCTCTATCCTTTTTCTCTCTCTGTCTTCCTCCTCTCCCCACCTTCCAGTCATTTCCGAAAGACACGCACGCCACGTCCGCTCCCAAACATTTATTGTCACGTCACGCACTTGGGACTGTACAAGCAGGCAGGCTGCGTCAAGGTCGTCTCACATGTCTGTGCTTCGCAATGGATGGTAAACAAGGACCACTGCACAAAATCCCTTTAGTGCTTCCGTGCTTGAGTCACTGACGGTGGAATGCTTGCTGGATCGCTTCGTCACTCAACTCAGTAGCCCTAGCAAACAGATAGCACAATCCTGAGCCTTCTAGCCGCTCATGTGTTTATTTGTAAATCTATCGGACCAAACTGCGTGGTCATCAGTCCTTAGCTTATAAACTACTTACACTAACTTAAACTAACCTAAGGACAACACACACATCCATGCCCAAGGGAGGACTCGAACATCCGACGGCGAGCAACCGCTCGCTCCGCAGCGAGGCGCCTTAGACCGCTCGGCTACTCCACCGCAGCCCGCTCATGTGTACTGTGAAAGACTCGATCGTTTTTCAGCCATAATTGTTCGTAAACAAAACGGATTCAAGATCTATCAAATACGCAACTAAATCACAAAGCAAACTGTATAAATTCGGTTGTCCCTGCACTGGATTCTTTTGTTAATGAAAACGAAGTAAAACCGAAGGAATGTCGTCTAATATATAAAGCAGTGTGTCCGTATGTGTGTACGCGTTGCATACAAATCTACAGTTTTGTTCCAATCTTTATGAAAATTTGTACACGTAAGCTTCAATCCATGAGGACGGTCGGCGTAAGTGGAAGAATCACATACGATATATAGTTCACGAGATATGACGTCATAAACAATGTGATGCGCGTAAAAGTGCTGCGTTTTGCGACAATGCTGCTCATTTTCTCCTAAACCATTGGACCGATTTCAACCAAATTTGGTACATACATTCCTTACCGTGAGGTAACAATTGCTGCATGGTTAAGAATCACATACGGCACATGGTTCAAAAGATATTACGTCATAACCAATAGAAATCGCAAAAAAAGGCCATATAATGCGGAGAGACTTTCGAAATACACTGTATGATAATGACAGTACTTAGCGACTTGCAACAAACTTTGAACATAATTTCAAACCTTTATAAAATTTTATCTCGCTGGCAGCCATAGTAAAATGATGAAGGTAAAAATGTTTCTCGCTTACTACTTAACAATCTAATGAACAACAGCTAAGCATTTCAAGCATGTAAAGTAATATAGATTGTTTCAACGTCCTCCGTAAACAGATATCTTAGTGAATATAGAGCGAAATATTCCTCTTAAAAATAAATAAATGAGCCTAGTGTGACCATTAGAGATGTGATAATTCAGTTTGGAATATTTTAGAGTGTTATCTTTGATTTTAAATTGACTTTGTAGTATTGAGACTGTACTTGAAGAAATTAAGTTACAAAGGGATACTAACCAATTTTGTACTAATTAGCAACGTCGTCTTTTTTTAATTAAATATGTAGAATATATCTGTAAAGAATGAAAAAGCAAAGTACCGGACATGAATCATCAAATGAGAAATGTTTGAATTAAAAAATTTTGTTGTAAGAAGTTCTATGATTTCATCCTTTGCTTAGACAAGAGAAACTGTAACATATGGAAAGTAGGAAACACCCTATGACGAAAAGTTTGAGACTAATGATGATCATGTCTCTGATGTTTTCGTGACAAGAGCCCTAATTACATGTTTTAAGAAATGTTAAGAAAAGTTGTGAGACTAAGAGATAACACAGAAACTAAGAAGTGGTCTCTAGGGATATTATTAGGTTGTCAGACGATCGCAGCCTGTAAACGCGAGTGATGAAGGGCTGAGTAAACTAAGACGAGGAACTGCTTTCCCCACAGTGTGAGGTGTATTAAAACATTAGCAAAACGACCAACTTTAAAATCATTACTGGAATCATCTGAGTCCTGCAGCGATATAAACCATTAGAAAACTTTCAAGACTGAAAAAAGGTGAAAAAAAAGAAGTAAAGAAAAGATACAGTGTAATATGGACGTTCTTTTCCGTTTACTTCTTTATGTATTAAGCAGAGTGTCCGTATGATTGTTTTTGTGTACGTATAAAATACAAATTCACAGTTTTCTTCCAATGCCGTAAGTGTTAGTATGACGTACTACACATTGTTCACGAGATGTGACGTCATAAATAGATTCGGGAGAAACTGTTGTATCAAAAGCTAGTGTTGCATGTTTCCTCCTAAACCATTGGATCGATTTGAACCAAATATGCTGCAGATATTCCTTACCGTTAGGTAACAATGCTATCGGGGTAAGAACCACATATGACACATGTTTCAGGAGATACAACGTCATAAACAATATAGTTGAAAGAATCTGCCACATAAAGCTGTATGAGAATAACAGTAGTTAGCGACTTGCAACGAGCTTTAATCATAATTTCAAACCATTATTATAGTTTTTCTCGCTGACAACGATAGCAAAATTATGAAAGGAAAAATTTTTTCGCTTACTACTTTTCCGCTGTTCATGGACTAAAACTACGGTATTCGGTATGACGTTACAATTTATAATTTCTACACTACAAATTGTAGCCGCACGAAATTTTACAGGCGGTATGCATACATACAGCTCAATGTAGCTTCGAAACTGTATCACAGTACGTCACGTAGTTCATCAGATATGAGCACATGAACAGTAACGTTCACGTAAAACCGCCCTATCACACACCAGGTTTTAATCTATTACTTCTTTACTACTAATTGTATTCGTAACAGATTTTGCAGACATGCAGCACTTATACAAATGAATATACACCCGTAAAATGATACAATTGTACAATATATAGCTCAATGAATATCAGATTCATATATGCCATTTGTATTTTGATTCTTATCTTTCTTTGCTTAGATGCTGTACGTATAATTTTCTACATAATGCAAGACAGCTTATTTCTTATATACTGTCCGATAAATATGTTTTAGAAAGAAGGAGATGGACAGATATAGAAGGGATTGAAGTACTAACTCAAAGCAAGAATAAATAAATAAATGCCCGGGCAACGCCGGCTGTTTAGCTACTCTTTTATAAATGTCACAGTTGGGTCAAGGCGATTCACTAAGGATTGATTTACTGGAACGAGCTTTTACTTTCAGTCCATTTATGCCTGTCGGACCTGCTCCATACGGCAAAGCCATTAGGAAATATATGAACGAATTCGGCTGCTCGTTACGAACGGTTTCCTGTTTGGAAAGAGCTCTCGCGGTCGCTAGAGCCGACGGACACACGAACTTATCTTGGAGTGTCCCGAAATAAGAGTCGTCCAACTGCAAATTAAAATTCCACAGCCCACATTTTCCAAAACCCTACTCGAGGCATTTCCACTTACGGAAACGGGCCGGCCGCACGATGATACATCGCGGTTGTTCGAGACGGTACCGGCGGAGCGGCGAGTTTGGTTCGTTACTCTCGCTCAGCGCCCGTACAACACGGCGGGCTTCGGCGTCCTTTGGTCGCGACGACAAATCTGGCTCTTCGGCGGGCCTGACGCTTTTACAAAGCGGTTACAGAGCAGGCCGGCGTGTCGGGGACCTCCGTTCGAGCGAGACCGCAGATCTGCCCCTGATGGATCAGTCCGCGTTCCCAATTACTCCAAATGCGCGCTGCCGCTTTGAGACCGGCCGCACTGAAAAATGGTTCCTCTCGGCGGCCTAAAGAGACGGCGAGCCTTTAATCCGCACCGCGAGACGCAGCCGGCCGAACACGGATTCCGGTGTCGCGGATCCACCGCCAAAGGGAGTTATAAGTGGCGGCGCAGGACTGGGCCCATTTGGGCGGCTGCTCTACCAGATGGCCGCTTTGGTCGCCGACATCGCCGCTAATGGTGACTCGCGGGCGGCGCCGTCCGTCACGGCCGCCGACCTCGCACAGTGCCGGCGCTCACCACTGTCCTGCCAGGCTTGCCAATTTCAAATGTCCAAATGTTTGAAAACGTATGGGACCAAACCGCTGTGGTCATCACTACTTAAATTAAACTATAGTTTCCAAATGCCAAGCCAAGATCGCAAACTAACAATTTATTAACTGACGACCGGTTTCGGTGCACTGTGTCGCCATCATCAGGTCATATATATATGTTATAATCTGGTCATCTTGTTAAAAAATTTGGTATAAAATAACAAGTGCAGCATTGCACTTAGTCTCTGTATGAAAAAATACATAAGTTAAAAACATGACAGCTTTGTAAGCTTTATTTTATACCCAATTTTTTAACAAGATGACCAGATTATAATATATATATATATGACCAGATGATGGTGTTGACACAGTGCACCGAAACCGGTCGTCACTTAATAAATTGATAGTTTGCGATCTTGGCTTGTCATTTGGAAACTATAAAACGAATTGATCGCCTTCAGACCAGACGATGTCAGGTAATCTTAAATTGAACTAACCTAGGGACAACACACACACACTGGAAAGTCTCCATGACAGGTCCTTTATAACATTTCTAGAAATTTTATGTCCCTTTTACTCGTTCCATCACCTCAGTTCTTCAGTGCGTACTTTAAATATGACAGGATAAAGACTGAAATGTGGAGTTTATTACAATCAGCTACAATTCAACGCATTAACTAAATTCGAATTAAGTCTTTGTTTGCCTAAATTGTGATGTTTATCTTATCTATATTTCCTATATCTCTCCCACTGCTTGATTATTCCAACCCTTGTAAAATGCATATGTAGATTAGACTTTCACAGTGTCTAGTAAAGAGTGGAACTTCTTGTCTGCTACTGCGGCAGTTTAGCCAACCTTATGTTTGCTTAGGAATGTACAAAGTGGATTTGTTTTCCTCTGGTCGAGCGTCCCTCGGCGAGTGGCCGAGTGCATTGAAGCGCAGTGCTCAGATGTGCGAGGCCGTTCCCCGTCGGAGGTTCGAATCCTCCCTCGGACATGGATGTCTGTGTTGTCTTTAATATAAGTTAGCTCATAATTAGTTTGTAAGTGCAGGGACGACCCGGCAGTTAAGTCGCTTAAACTAAACAAACATTTGAATTTGGTCGAGCGCTATTGTGCCTAAGTTGACGGGCGCGGTTTGTATGTCTGTGAGCTACTTCCGCGGTGATTATGTAACAAACATACTGCGAAACGTTCGCAGCTACACAGATAAAAGTCAATGATTGCGCTGTATGACGTGGTATGTCACGGATTGCGAGGACACACCTGCCGGAGTTTATAGTCCTCCCTCGTGCTTGGTTGTGTGTGTGTTGCCCTTAGCATAAGTTACCTTGAGTAGTATGGACGTCTAGAGACCAATGACTAATCATTTTGCCGGCCACGGTGGCCGAGTGGTCTGCGGCGCTCAAGTCAAAGTCTGCACAGCCGCTATGGTCGGGGATTTGAATCCCCCATCTGGCATGGATGTTTGTGTCGTCTTTAGTGTAAGGTAGTTCATAAGTAGTTTGTAAGTTTAAGTCCCTTAAGCTTAAGAAACACTTGAACATTTAGTTCTTAGTGAAAATGTTCAAATGTTTGTTAAGCTTATGGGACTTAACTACGGGGTCATCAGTCCCTAAACTTACAATCTACTTATGAACTACTTACGAACTAGGACGGCACAAATATCCATGCCCGAGGGGGGATTCGAACCCCCGACCGTAGTGGCCGTGCAGACCGTGACAAAAGCGCCTCAGTCCCGTCGGCCACCGCGGCCGGCAGTTCTTAGTGAAGAATTTTTAACAGTCGCAGCGGTTTGTTATCAAGAAAATGATTCAATTCAACTGTGTTTGCCCGATGAATAAAGTATTGAGTGATATTATTTTTCAGAGATGGAGGCAATGGACTGAAGATTTGGAGGAGTAGGAGTAGTTGGATAGCGAGACGAAAGGCAAGAGGAGATGAACAGAGAGAGATGGGAGATGAGGAAGTGAACAAAGAGGTAGAGAGGGGAGTATGAGATGTGGAGATGGACAGATAGAGAATGAAGGAGAAGGTGGAGAGAGAGAGAGAGAGAGAGAGAGAGAGAGAGAGAGAGAGAGAGAGAGAGAGAGAGAGAGAGAGAGAGAGAGAAAGAGAGAGTGAGTGAGGGAGGGAGGAAGAAAATGGAAGGACAAATGGACTAACTTAAAACTTGAATAAATAAATACCTGAGCGACGCCGGGTTTTTGCTAGTGTAACATACGAAGATTAAACTGCGGGAAACTGAACATGAAAAGCTCAAAACCAATTCTGAAGAATGAGCATCACATTTTAGGCGGTAGTCTCTCTTCTGCATTGTTTTCGCGACTCATTTCAACATACAGTTCTTCTAGCAGGCACTCTCACTGAGGCATTAGAGCCCTGAGGTGCTGTCGTAATTAGTGGCTGATCTCTCAGAGGCGTACGAGGACAGTTTTGCGGGCGGTAGAGCGCTGGTGCGGCACGACTTTCCCGCGGTAAAAACGGCTCCGATTCTGTTAGCAGCAGCAGCAGGGGCTGCTGGCGCGGTGTCAATGCGAGCCGGGCCGGGCCTTTTTGTGGCTGGGCTTCGCGGCCGGCCGGACACGTCACCCGGCCGTGTTCTTGTCGCCCCGTCAAACGCAGCCGTATTCAGCCCTCGCAGCGGGGGCGGGTAATTGCATTAAGCCGGCGACACCAAAAAGCGCGCCCACCCAGGGCGCCCGGGAACACACGACAGGAGGCGACGTCTTTTTGTGGCGCCACGAGTGGTGTCCACCGTGGAGAGCGCGGTGACACCGGGTTTAGAGTCCGGGGCGAGCAGTCGGGGCGCCGCAAAAAGGAATATGAGCGGAGATAGGCGAAGGCGTCGGCACGCAGGAGTGGCGGCGATCGCGCAGGTGGCGCGGATTTTCTGGCCGAGTGGGCAGGTGCCATCGGGAGCGAGCCGTGGCCTGGAACCGAACCGGTGCTCCAAGAGGGTGACTGCCCTCTCACGCAGCTCCTGTAAACGGCGCGTTTCCCACCGCTGAGATCCGTCACACGTCACTGCACACGAAGCTACAGGGTAGCTGCTACGACAGATGTCGAGCGACAGCCATCATCTGCTGCAGCCCCGTGTTGGAATGGAAATCGGAAATGACGCGCCGCGGTGGAGTAGCCGAGCGGTCTAAGGCGCCTCGCTGCGGAGCGCGCAGTTGCTGGCCGTCGGAGGTTCGAGTCCTCCGTGGGGCATGGGTGTGTCTGTGTGTTAGGTGATTCACCCTGTATAGTTATCACATCTACATGCATATATGTGTCGCAATCAGTGGGGGCGCATCTTCTGAGTTCAATGGTTTAGTGAACTCCCGAGAAAACCCGACTGTGCAGTAAATAGATAAATGATAACTAGATGACCTGTGGAAATGCTTCGAATTGTTAGTGGTAAATGACGTAAAGTGTAAATAAGAAAGATCGCGTTCCGCTGAGTGTTCTTAGACTAATACAAACTATGTACCTTCATTAAAACGTAGATATTATTACTGCAATGAGAAAAAAAGTTCGACGAAACAAAAGTCAAGTGGAATGTGCAGCCGCGGTGGAGTAGCCGAGCGGTCTAAGGCGCCTCGCTGTGGAGCGCGCGATTGCTCGCCGTCGGAGGTTAGAGTCCTCCATGGGGCATGGGTGTGTGTGTGTGAGTGTGTGTTGTCCTTAGGTTATTTAACTTAGATAAAGTAATTTGTAAGCTACGGACTGATGACCACGCAGTTTGGTCCCATAGATTTACAAACATTTGATTTGGAAATGACGCTAGTTGAGTTTTGTTTCAAATGTTTCTTTATCCACCAATAGCCGTAAATCTACAGGGTGTTACAAAAAGGTACGGCCAAACTTTCGGGAAACATTCCTCACACCAAAGAAAGAAAATATTTTACGTGGACATGAGTCCGGAAACGCTTAATTTCCATGTTAAAGCTCATTTTAGTATTTCTCTTTAAAAGTAAATTGAAATAATTCGTCCAGACAATTGTCAAAATACCCAATTGTTTCGTTAGTATGTACTGTACTTCCTCGATTCACCGTTAGTTGGCCCAATTGAAGGAGAGTAATGTTGAATTCAGTGCTTGTCTTGACATGCGACTCATTTCTCTACAGTACTAGCATCAAGCACATCAGTACGTAGCATCAAATGGTTAGTGTACATCACGAACGTGTTTTTACAGTCAGTGCAATGTTTACAAATACGTTGTAATTGAGGGTACGTCATCGAGTAGAACAAAAATGATATCTGTCGTTTCCCAGGTAAGTGTTATAGGGCCCCTCTGTTCCTTATTTTTATAAACGGTTTATGAGACAATCTGAGTAGCTCTCTTGAACTGTTAGCGGATGATGATCTCATTTATCGGTCAGTAAAATCAGCAGAAGATCAAAAGCAACTGCAAAATGCATTGGTCAGAATTTGCTATTGACCCTATATGACCACTAAAAGAAATCCGTTAAATTTCAGTTACAAGATAAATCAGTCAAATCTACAAGCCGTCAAATCAACTAAATACTTAGGAATAACGATCAGGAACTACTTAAATTGGAAAGGACACTCAGAAAATATTGTAGGGAAGGCTAGGTTTCATTGGCAGAACACTTAGAAGATGAAACTATTCTACTAAAGAAACTGCGTACACTACACTTTGGTGTCCTATTTTGGAGTATAACTGCGCATTGTGGGATCCACACCGGCTGCAACTGACGAAAGATTTAGAGAAAGTTCAGAGACGGGCAGCTCGTTTTGTATTAACGCGACATAGCACCAGTATGTGTGGAAATCATTAAAAGAATGGCGTTATTTATTGTGCGAAATCTTTTTGGAAATTTCTTTCACCAACTTTTTCTTCCAAATGCGAATATATATTGTTCGCACCCACCTACATATGGAGACATCATCATCATAATAAAATAAGAGAAATCAGATCAAAACAGAAAGATTTTGGTGTTCCTTTTTCCCGCGAGTTACTATAGAATGAAACTATAGAGAGGTATCATAAAAGTGGATCGATGAAATATCTGCAGTGCACTTCAATGTTACTTGCGAATTATCTATGTAGATGTGGAATAAATACAGCTGCGCTTGCATTGCACCTTTTGTACATCTACATTTATATCTACATCTACATGGGTACACTGCAAATAACTTTTAAGTGCCTGGGAGAGGGTTCATTAACCACTTCCATAACGTTTCTCTACCGTTCCATTCTCTAATAGCGCGCGGGAAGAAAGAACACCTAAATCGTTCCGTTTTCGATCTGATTTCTCTTATTGTATTGGGATGGTTATGTCTCCGTAAGTAGGTGGGTGCTAGCAAAATATTTTCGCATTCAGAAGTAAAAGTCGGTGACTGAACCTTCGCAAACAGATCACGCCGCAATGAATTCTTTTAATGATTTCCACCCCAATTCGTGCAACATTTCCGTGACGCTATCTCCCTCGTAACGTGATAAAACTAAACGAGCTGCCCTTCTTTGAACCTTCTCAATATCTTCCGTCAGTCCCACCTGGTGAGGGTCCCACAATGGGCAACAGTATTCCAGAAGAAGACGCACAAGTATGATGCAGGCAGTCTCTTTGGTGGAGCTGGTGCATCTTCGAAGCGTTCTGCCAATGAAACGTAATCTTTGGTTCGCCTTCCGCACAATATTTTCTGTGTGTTCTCTCCTGTCTGCCTGCCGTGGTGGCCGAGGGGAATAAGGAGCTCCAGTCACGGTCTGCACGGCCACTACGGTCGGGGGTGGGTTCGAATTCCCCCTCGGGCATGGATATTTGTGCCGTCCTAGTTCGTAAGAAGTTCATAAGTAGTTTGTAAGTTTAGGGACTGATGACCCCGTAGTTCAGTCCCATAGACTATACAAACATTTGAACATATCTCCTGTCTAAGTTGTTCGTAATTGTAACTCCAAGGTATTTGGTAGAATTTACGACCTTAAGATTTGACTGATTTATCGCGTTATTGAAGTTCAGCGGATTTCTTTTAGTGGTCATGTGTATTACTTCACACTTTTCTTTATTTAGAGTCAATTGCCAATTTTAGCACCATGTAGACGACCTCAGTTGCGATCTGCAGTTAAACCGTTGTCTTTCTTTCTCGTATAGAATGTAGGCCTAGCTGCAAGTTTGATTAGATGGCCAGGCGTACCACTTCAGAGAACGCGGAGGCTTGCAGGCACTTGTTCTGGAACGTACTATTCAGAATACATTGTGCAACGCGAAGTGGTTACTTTCACCTAACAACATCGTCAGAGGTCACATAATTATTGAGATGGACATTCTGCTGGAGTGCAGCCACAGTTCGTACGTCAGATACCTATCTATGTGTGCAGTGCTTACGTTGTGGCGTAGAGTGACTTTGTATCTCGCTGTACTACCACGACGAAATAACAGAGCTGCGCAGCTCTCGTCTCGCTGCGTATGACAATTGGCAGCACAGCCGTTACCCGGCGGGTCTCTGCGGCGGTGGTTAGGAAGAGCGCAGGTTGGAAAGCGCAGGGCCGCATTACGGGGAGGAGCGCGTAATAACAGGCGCGATGATGGCGCGCGTCGTTGCTAGGGAACGGGCACGGGAGGCGGCGGTAACGGACCTGCGAGGTGCGTGTGCTCGCGAGATGCGATGTTTTGCCGGCTGGCGGCCGACCGCTCCTACACTGCCGTGGCGCCACTAAGTGAATGTAAAGGCCGCACTGGCTGACCGGGGCGGCGCGTGCCCGCCACCATCCGGCTTATTCGGGGCGACCGGGTGGGCGGAACGCTTAAACTACGCACAGTGGGACGGAATCCCCACAACTTCGCCAAAACCACAATAAGTCATTCAATTCGAACAAAACTCATCACACGAGGGTATTTGAGGTCGCTGATTACGAATTTGATGGTAAAAATTGTCTAAACAAAATGGTGGAGCTAATATAGCAATGTGACCCATGAAAATCTGTAATAATTTATTAATAATATATTTATAGGGTGAATCTAAATTCGCGCACTCGGGCTTCGCAGCGCGATTCCTGACATGCTAGCAATTAAAAAAAAAAAAAAAAAAAAAAAAAAAATGTCTCTCCTAGCCGGCCGCGGTGGTCGAGGAGACTGAGGCGCTCCAGTCACGGTCTGCACGGCCACTACGGTCGGGGGTTCGAATCCCCCCTTGGGCATGGATATTTGTGCCGTCCTTAGAATAAGGTAGTTGATAAGTAGTTTGTAAGTTTAGGGACTGATGACCCCGTAGTTAAGTCCCATAAGCTTAACGAACATTTGAAACATTTGTCTCTCCTAAAATTTCGTCCTGCGCATGTTTCTGGCAGTAAATGGACGTCGAAGATTGAGATGGGTGTGTGTCCCATACGTCAGTGTGTTTCAGAATTACACTACTACGCCAACAAACTTCTAGGGGGTGTGGGAAGTGTTTTGAGAAACAAAGTGAGCATAGGAGATCAGAAGATGACGTCTGTAAACGTCGAAACTGGTTATCCATGAATAAAAAAAGCGATGTTGGCTGAAAACATGCATAAATTGATTTAGCTCGCCCCAAAGAACAATGAGTTCCATGCATAAAAGATATATTGTTTTATGTAATAGTACATTTTCTAACACTCTCAAGTCGATTGAAATGAAATAATGTTTGAGCAATATCGGAAAGTTACATTTATTTTCACTAACCACCGGTTTTGACACAAAATGTAGCAGATTCTGGTACGTGATCAGATGTAATACTTATAGTATTAGTGAAGAGTTCCCCATTATGAACTTATGAAAACACATATACTACGTCAAAGATAAAGTAAAATACATACTCGTACACAGAAGTCTGCTATAGTAGAATTCACTGATATTATTTTCGTATCCAAGGCAGTACAATAGTGCTATTCACTAAATCATAATATATCTACAATGTATATAAAGATTTTAAGCATGTCATGCCACGCGGTGTGTAAGCGTGGTCTAAGGCGTCATGCTACGGACTGAACGGCCTTTGCCACTGGAGGTTCGAGTCCTCGCTTGGGCATGGTTGTGTGTGTTGTCTTCAGGGCTGTTGACCATTGCAGATTAGTATGCAACATTTGAACATTTCGGTCACGTGAGTTTGATTTGTGGCTCAGAATTCGGCAGTCCTGATTGCTGGGCCATTTGCTGGAGCCAGATTATCCAGCGCGAAACCATACGGCAACATCGGGCAGACGAAGAGGTGTTCAGCGTCTTGAAATTCCCCACATTCGCAGGCTGCATATCCCATGGTTTAACCCCACCGCTTCAAGTTATGTTTGCGCTGCGTCGCTCCATAAAGCATCGCTGGAGGATCTGTCAATCACAAAAGTCGAAGCAAGCAATAAAAAATTCATAATTTGACAAGCGTGAAGCTATATAAATACGATCTAAAATATTTGTACTGCAATTACATGCAGATATAGAAATAAAGTTACACCTCCACGATGCAATATGGACATAACCTGCCGATGGCCACAGAGACGAAATAGGCCTGTGTTTAAAGCATTAATCACCATATATGACATAAAGCATCATTTTGGAATCATTTATATTACCATTATGTTCTTTTTATGTCAATACGTCCTTTTATTATATTATCAATATGTCATTAAAAGATGTACACAAGGGTTCAGGCCCAAATGAAATGAAATTGTCTCCCACATCTGTTATGATATTTGGAAACCAATTGTACGTTGCAGCCATATTTTCCAGCTGCCTTCTTTCGCCACAATTCTATAGTCGGCGCGCGGAAAGGGATGTAGTAATTGTTTCAGTTGTTATGAAGAAAGTTTTTTTCTCGAGTTCTGACAAGGACGCGGTGGTTCACTTTGAAATATGGCGTGACTGCGATCGTTTTCCTGTATTTTCCCCTTAATCCTGCTGGTAATATCTGGAGGAACTGTGACTATTAACTGGTTAATTCTATGAACTAGAGTTGGCCGTAGACAGTCAGTTACAATGTGGCCTGTCTCGTTAAGGTACTATGTGCTGTTACCAGGAATGGAGTGTTGGAGTATCAGAACAGTAAGAAGCGAATTTATATTTTAATTTCATTTAATTTCATTTTCTGTTATTAAAAAAGGAGAGAAAAAATTAATAATAATAATAATAACATACAATTATTAATTTATGTTATGAAACAAAAATCATCTGTGGAACTAAAAGAAAAAAGTGGAAGAGCAGTATCTTTGCTTGTTAATTAGCATTCAGTCTTCTCTTGTCTTCTCGAGCAGTTAGAAGTGATGAGCTGTCTCGGTCTTTTGTAAACTTCCAGTTCTGATGTAAATGTTTTTTTAGAAACATACAGATCTTTTTCAAGTGTGAAAAGTTCGTCTTAGTTAGGAATTAAAGTGACCCACATAATGACCCTGAGATGTGATGAAGCAATGAACAACGAGAAGACATTCAGAAAACTGTCGGTATTTTTTTTAAATGAGTTTATTCTAAGGTTTCTTTGAAGATTATTAATATTAACTGCAGTTAACAACTTTTTAAATACACACACACAGACAGACACACACACACACACACACACATATATATATATATATATATATATATATATATATATATATATATTACTAATTTTGTAGTTTTGAAACATCTTTGTATTGTGATATATATATATATATATATATATATATATATATATATACTACAAAATTAGTGTGTGTGTGTGTGTGTGTCTGTGTGTGTGTATTTAAAATACTAATTTTGTAGTTTTGAAAGATCTTTGTATTGTGAAACATCTTATATATATTACAAAGATGTTTCACAAAGACAACATCTGTGTATTGTGAAACATCGTATATAGCCGGCCGCGGTGGCCGAGGGGACTGAGGCGCTCCAGTCACGGTCTGCACGGCCACTACGGTCGGAGGTTCGAATCCCCCCTCTGGCATGGTTATTTGTGACGTCATAATTCGTAAGTAGTTGATAAGTAGTTTGTAAGTTTATGGACTGATGACCCCGCAGTTAAGTTCCATAAGCTTACCAAACATTTGAACATCAAAGATGTTTTACAACTACAAAATTAGTATATGCTCGAAAACAGGGAAGGAGCCTATACTTGAAACTGTGCAAGTCGTTCGACATTATTCACTGGCATGATGAATTCATTTTATGGACCACAAATGATTTTCGAGCCACGAAAGACAAACTGATGTTAGCTGTCGTTGTGTTAGCCAACACCCACCCACACACACACACACACACACACAGGATAGCGCGGCGAGTGTAGCGCCGCAACAAGGACGATGGTAGGCACGATAAGGCGGTTGTGCAACAATAATTCCCCGCCGTGAGGTTTGCTCGCGAGTGGTCTGCGACGACCGGAATCGCGCGCACTAGTGCCGCTGGAATGCGGCCCCGTAAATTGCACGCAAAGCCGGCGGTGCGCCGCGCGCATGTAGCAGTGTGGCAGGCGGCGGGCGGCACCTCTGTGAACCTGCTGGCGAAAGTCGCCGGCATCCGCAGCTCACAGTGATCGCGGCTGAAATACTGTGGCCCCACCAGCGCCGCGGCAGCAAGTAGATGGCCGCAGTGCGCACTGTAGTTTCAAGTGGCTCTCGAAACGTGAGCAAGTGTCTGCACGAGCATGCACGGAGCAGCGCTGGCGAAGGCTGCGATCGGCGGCGTAGCTACCACCACTGCGGATGATTTCTTCCAGGCACACGTACAGTGATATGTCGTTTTAGTCGACAGAGCTGGAATGTCTTCAAAATTACTTCACCAAAAATTAAATAACGCGATTATTTAACTGGGTTTACTCAGGACCTTACTGCGATTAACATGCTGCGCTGGAGTGGCCACGTGGTCTGCAACGGACTGGGCGTCTGCCTCCGTCGGATGTTAGGATCCTCCTTCGGTCACGGCTGTATGTGTGTAGTCCTTCGTGTAACTTACATCTGTGTACATACTCCTCAATACACCCAAAGGTCAGCGGCCACAACTAGTTACTTGCTTTCCTGTTCCATTACCATACAGAACGAAGGAAAATCGAATACCTGTATGCATCTGTACGAGCCCTAAACTCTCTGATCTTATCTTTGTGGGTCTCTACGCAAAATGTAGGTTGGCCGCAGTAGAATCTTCCAGCAGTCCGGCTCAAATTCCGGCCCTCTTAATAACTTCAACACCGTTTTCCGAAAAAAAAAAAAAAAAAAAAAAAAAAAAAAAAAAAAACCGCCGCCTTCCCTGCAGCTACTCCCATTTGAATTCCAGAAGTAGCTCACTGATCAAACCTACCAGTTACAAACCTAGCGGTCCACCTCAGAAATGCTTCTATATCTTCCTTTAAACCGTTGTGGTGGGGCAATACTCAAGTTAGCTTAAGTAGTTTGGTCCGACTGGTTTACAAACATTTGAACATTTGCAATTAAAATATAAACAACGAAACGAAACTTAACAGCCAAAATGCAGTCAACTTTATAGTCCACTTCCTCCTGGACGTCCAAGAAGTCTCCTCAAGTAGCTTTGTATTGCGCAGTCAGCGATATACGCTAGTGGGCCTCACGCTGACACTTGTTGATGGGCCAGCATTGAAAACCGCAGCAATTTGCGGAAGGGTTGCCCTTCTCTCACATTAAATGTTTCTTTTTAGTCTTCGTTGATCTCTTACTTGCAGAATCTTTCTCCGGCCGCGGCGATGTCGGAAATTTCATGTTTTACCAGATTACCTAATTCATGATGCGCTAGTGAAATGGTCGTTCAGGTAAATCCCACTTCGTCCCTATCTCGGAGATGCTGTGTCCCATTCCTCGTGCGCAGACTATAGCACTACTTTCAAAGTCACATAGATCCTGATAACCTTTCAATGTAGCAACAGTAACTGATCAAAATGTTCAAACGTTTATATAGCTTATGGGTATACAGAGCAGCGATCTCATTACATCTCATAAGAGCTTCCTGGGAGCATTCTCCGCACGTATTCAGTAACTGACACCTCAGGAGATGCTCCATTGTTTCCTCCTCGCATTTACATCTATCTGTGTCCATATAACCCCATTTGTACATTAATTGTTTGCATCGGCCCATGGCCGTGCGGAGTTGGATTCAAGTTCTCCAATGTTGACAATCTAGGTGAGAGCCAGGGGGAAGAGCTTCCTCATGACTGAGTGCGTCCGGGTACTTCTGTTTCCAGAGCGATTGTATGGACTCCGCAGTTGACTGAGTTGCGTTTGTGAAACTTTGCCTAGATTTCAGTCGTATAGGTACAGGCTGGTGATTAAATAGTGGGTGCCTCGGATCATTGAGTTGTTTATATCGTTCTTTAGAGCTGAGGATCGATCTTCTAATGTGAGGCGGAGCAATACCAGCCAGTGAATACAAATGGTCCACTTTGGTAGGTTTCAAGCAGCCCGTTATCTTCCTCCAGGAATCAAGTGTCCAAATGTTTATATAGCTTATGGGACTTAACTAAGGGGTCATCAGTCCCTAAACTTAGAAACTACTTATGAACTAGCTAATCCGAAGGACAGCACAAATATCCATGCCCGGGGGGGGGGATTCGAACCCCCGACGGTAGTGACCGTGCAGACCGGCCACCGCGGCGGGCAGTAACTGATCTAACGCATGCGTCAGACACCTGTTGTCATATAGACGTTGCCGACCACAGCGCTGTCGTCTGATTGTGTACATATCTCTGTCTGCCTACGCATGCCTATATTAGTTTCCCTGGTTCCACAGTGTAACTCTGGAGACGTAAGTGGGGCAGCGGCTAGATTCCGGAAAGCTGGGAACGGCTGTGGCGGCCAGCAAGAAGCGCCGCGGCTCTCACGTCGGCGCTATGCAGCGCAGTGGCAGTCGGACACACCACTCGGCGCGAACAGAATGAGCTGGCCGCTGGCTGGCGGCGGCGGCGGCGTTGTTTTTAGCGGATTCCGCAGCCCTTTGTGGCAAAGTGCTGGCGCTGTTTTATTCCGGGGAACAGATTGATTCCGGCCGCGGTCGTGACAGCCACTTTAATTTCACCGCACCGGCCGGCCGCGGCCGGTGTGATAACTCTATTACACGCCGGCCCGCCGCTCACGTTCTGCCGCCGAACAATCGCCGTCAAAAACAAAGCTAATTATTTCTCTACTACGTGAGTACGCATAACAATTGTCGCGACGGATGCGCCGAGAAACCGAAACCAAATGCCGACGATTAGATTTTTAGTGCATTTTTTTCTCTATTCCACATATTTATGGCTTCTTAATGTAAGTATGTAAAAAAAAGGAAAAAAAATTAAATGTGTTTCGTTGGAAACTGCTTCAACCGATTTCGCTATTTCTTATGTCCGTGAAAGGCTTCTTAAGGTTCGAATGTTCGAATTCGAATGTTTGTACAGCTTATGGGACTTTAATACGGGGTCATCAGTCCCTAAACTTACAAACTACTTATGAACTACTTACGAACTAGGACGGCACAAATATCCATGCCCTAGGGGGGATTCGAACCCCCGACCGTAGTGGTCGTGCAGACCGTGACTGCAGCGCCTCAGTCCCCTCAGCCACCGCGGCCGTCTCTTAAGGTTCTAGGGAAAGAAAAATTACATAACTGTCCTTGAATAATGGGAAAATACGGGGGAATGCGAAAGTGTTGCTTCCTGTACGATTTTAGATTTGTGTATTAAAAAGTCGGTACAGGGTCTGAAAACTCGGACAGGCTACAAAAATTATAATTTCAGTTTGCCCTATCGATAACAACTGGTTGTAATATACATTACTGAGAACCAGTAGACTATACAGAAGGAGCCGATACCACCCGTCTTTTTGGACCCATGCCGTCACAGATGGAGGCATGATAAAAGGAAATAAACCCGGAAACCAACATTTAGAAACACAAGACATAAAATGAAACATCAGCTGCAGATGGGCAAAGCTGAAAATGTTTACCCAGCCGTGATGCGAACCCCGGTCTCCTGCTCTCTAGGCAGCTGCGCTGACCACTACACCACTGCAGATTCAGTGATCACCGCACCTCTAAGGTCTACCTAAGGACGCCTCCCGCCAGACACAAATTCCCAACTCTATCCCGCCCACAGTAATCAAACACTAGTTTGAAACTAATTCCTGTGGGCAGGGTAAAGCTGGGAATTTGTATCTGACTGGAGGCGTGCTTAGGTAGACCTTGCAGGCGCTGTATCCACATTGGTGTAGTGGTCAGCGCAACTGCGTAGAGAGGTGACCCGGGTTCGAATCCCGGCTGGGCGCACATTTTCAGCTTTGCCCATTTGCAGTTGATGTCATATATTCTGTGAATATGAAAGAATAACAACTGCAGGAGAGGAAGTGACGTTTGTTCTTTCGGAATATATACATTTCCCACTCATTTTCATTTCTGCCTATTACAGCGCTATCATGACACGAAAAAATTGTTTCATACAAAAGTTACATACTTTCTCACCGGAAATCCAAATTTGCAATAAAAATAGGGGTTCCTATTTGAGATTTCATACTCCCTCCCCCCCCCCCCCCACACACACACACACTTATGCTCCTGGTGCTGCTGCAGGGGTGTCAAGCATTCAGTTAATGGTTGACGGTCTTCGACGTGAACATCTTTAATTGTAACGTTTATGGATCCGATATGTATTTTTTTCTAAATATACCTAGAAAGATTTTTAATTGCCTCGTCATGTATATAAGTATTTTGCCTCTAGAATTTCTTAAGTAATAAATAAATTTACAGGTCACTTATCTCCCATCGATGCCATGCCCGGTGGTCTTGCGATGAAGCGCTCGATTAGAAACCGAAGGGTCGCGGGGTCGCAACCCGGTCGGAACTCGGACTTTTTCAGTCTGCGTTTTAACACATCCTTCACCTCTCAACGATGTGAGGAGTCTCCAGGAAGGACATGTTGTTCGGATTCCCCATTAAG
This sequence comes from Locusta migratoria, assembly GCA_026315105.1. Lineage (NCBI taxonomy): Eukaryota > Metazoa > Arthropoda > Insecta > Orthoptera > Acrididae > Locusta > Locusta migratoria. Next base: position 305,942,442 of record CM048750.1, on the reverse strand, counting down.
CTTTAGGTCCCCTTTGACCGGTTGGATAACTGAGGGCAGGCCGCGGTGACCGAGCGGTCTGAGGCGCGCCAGTCACGGTCTGCACGGCCACTGCGGTCGGGGCTTCGAATCCTCCCTCGGGCATGGATATTTGTGCCGTCCTTAGTATTAGCTAGTTCATAAGTAGTTTGTAAGTTTAGGGACTGATGAGCCCGTAGTTAAGTCAAATGGTCAAATGTTTGTAAATCTATCGGACCAAACTGCGTGGTCATCAAAAAAATGTTCAAATGTTTGTAGAGTCTATGGGACTTAACTACGGGGTCATCAGTCCCTAAACTTACAAACTACTTATGAAATACTTACGAACTAGGACGGCACAAATATCCATGCCCGAGGGGGGATTCGAACCCCCGACCGTAGTGGCCGTGCAGACCGTGACTGGAGCGCCTTAGTCCCATCGGCCACCGCGGCCGGCCGTGGTCATCAGTCCGTAGCTTACAAACTACTTAAACCTAGGTAAACTAACCTACGGACGAACACACACACACCCATGCCCCAGGGAGGAGTCGCACCTCCACGGCGAGCAACAGCGCGCTACGCAGCGAGACGCTTTAGACCGCTCGGCTACTCCACCGCGACCAGTAGTTGAGTCCCATAAGCTCTACAATATTTGAATTTTGCTAACTGGAGTAGGGTAGGGACAAGCAAGTCGTAGAAGTGGCGTCCAATTGAAAGACTAGCACCAGGTCAATGAGCCACACTAAATTACTTTTATTACTGCCTCCCATCGATGTCACTACACAAAACAACCAAGCCGCGGTGGAGTAGCCGAGCGGTCTAAAGCGTCTCGCTGCGGAGCGCGCGGTTGCTCGCCGTGGAGATTCGAGTCCTCCCTGGGGCATGGGCGTGTGTGTTTGTCCTTAGGTTACTTTACCTAGGCTTAAGTAGTTTGTAAGCTACGGACTGATGACCACGCAGTTTGGTCCGATAGATTTACAAACATTTGATTTTTTTGAAAACAACCAATTAAAGGGCTAAGAACGCCACTTCAATCGATAACGCCCCGCGGCAGTCATTGCTGGTTCCAGTAATACACCTGTCCTGACCTGCTTGTCTTAGGATGGTTAGTGCAGCCGTGGAAACGGCAGGCCGCTGGCTGGTGCGGGCAGACCCGAGGCTGGTGGCGCTGCAGCCGCGGCCGCGGCTGTTGGCGTGGCGTGTCGTATCGGGCGGGCATCTGTCGTGTTAACACGGCGCGCGACAGCTTGTTAGACCGCCGCCATTGTCTCGCGGCCCGCGCATGGGCGTGACCGCCGCAGCGCGCCGCGCCACATGGGACACGGGACGCCGGCGGCGACCGCACAATACCGACACCTCGCGGCGCCGGCCGCCGGTCACGTCGCCTGGCAACGGGACCGCGCGAGTGGGCGAGGTGCACATTACATCTCGCTGTCACCTGCGCGGTGTTACATATTTTGGGGCAACTGAAGTCCGCGATACGACCCGTCGGCTTTGACCAATGACGTAATATCTGAGTTGAAGACGATAGTTTTTTTACAAGCACAACATACTTTACAGATTATGACTTTGTCTTTAAAAAGTGATCTGTAGCTTCTCTCAGATGGATGGACCGAGACCTGTGATCGATGGCATATTCTGTTGTGGTAATATGTAAATCTTTAATTTACCGCCGCGGTGGAGCGGCCGAGCGCATTGAGGCGCTATGCTACGATGCGCGAGGCCGTTCCCCGTCGGGATTCGAACCCCCCCCCCCCCCCCCTCCCACCCTAGGGCATGGATGTTTGGGCCGTCGTTAGTATAAGCTAGTTCATAAGTAGCGTGCCGGAACCGGGACTCGAACCTGGGACCTTTGCCTTTCGCGGGCATGCGCACTACCGACTGTGCTATCCCGACACGACTCACGATGCCGCCTCACAACTTTACTTCCGCCAGTACCTCGCCTCCTATTTCCCGGTCCCGGCACGCAATTTCAATCTGCCAGGAAGTTTCATATCAGCGCACACTCCGCTGCAGAGTTAAAAGTTTCATTCTAGTTCATAAGTACATTGTAGGGACTTATGACCCCGCAGTTAAGTCCCATAAACTTTACAAACGTTTGAACTTTTTTTTTTTTTTTTTTTTTTTTTTTTTTTTTTTTTTTTTTTTTTTTTTTTAAATTTACGAGGATGGTTCGTTTACTGAACGGACTAGGGTACATACAATAACCTGTCAGCTATAGAGTAGGAACGGTATTGATTATACTGCAAGTGCGACGAGCAGCAATAACGTTTACAATGAAGCTCGTGAAAAATTGAGCATTGGTGCCAACATTATCTCCCGGGACCGACGAGGCAAGTCGTGTAATTTTACCGTAATTTACGATTGTAATCACTGGTTATCTATTGCGCCTCGTTTGCACAGTGGTAGAGTGCCAGACTACAAATCCAAAGGTCACGGTTTCGATCCCCGCCAGGTCCTAGGATTTTTATCTGTCACTTTCCACTTCTTTCACCTCTGGTAGCATTTCTCATCTGAAAAATATCGAGTAGCACCGTGGTTCGGAACCCACATTAAACTGTAGGTCCCCCTACAACTTGCTGGGGAAGTCAGTTTGAAGGTCGGAGGAAAGCAACGGCATACCACCTCCAGACAGAACCATGCCTAGTAAAGCACTGTAGCCGGCCGCGGTGGCCGAGGGGACTAAGGCGCTCCAGTCACGGTCTTCACGGCCACTACGGTCGGGGGTTCGAATCCCCCCTCGGGCATGGATATTTGTGCCGTCCTAGTTCGTAAGTAGTTCATAAGTAGTTTGTAAGTTTAGGGACTGATGACCCCGTAGTTAAGTCCCATAGACTTTACAAACATTTGAACATTTGAAAGCACTGTAGTGTTCAAACCAATCTTCGGATTGTTGACTGCTTCACCTTCTTCACAATACATAACAATTATTATCCCGTATATTCGTTGACAGTGTTTGGTTTGCTAGTTGGCATATCTACATAGCCTATCTTGTGAGAGACAGATATGACGTCATTGATCAAAGCCGACTGGTTGTATCGCGATCGCGGTCTTCAATTATGCCCATATTTCTGATTCAGAAATGTAATTTGACAGTGGTCTTAGGGCGGAAATACTATGTAGAATGCGGAGTGCTGGATCAGCCTTCGACTGAGAACCGACAAGTCGCGGTTCAGAACTCGATTGAATCATGGTGATGATCTCTCAACGACGTGAAGACCCGCCAGAAACGACAAGTGGTTCGGATTCTACGTTAAACTATAAGGTTACCTTTGCCAGTTTAGATAGCTGCAGTAAGTTACGGAAACGTACCTAGTCGAAATGACATCCAATTGAAAGACTTACACTAGACACTCAGCAACATGATGACTTATATAGTATGTAAAAAGAATGTACGAAAACTAAAGTCAGTCGGCCAGACAAAACTACCCGGCAGATTTCCTTCATTTTTGTATTAAACGAAAGGTATTCGTCTACAGATTTGACATCAAGTATCAGAATTTACATAAGTCTCACCTTCCTTTTTCTATACTCAAATGCGATTTCCTTCTGTATATTTCTTATGGGAATGTCCTTGCTGTAAACTTAAGTTAGTCGGTCAGGCCGTTCTATCCGACCGATTTCCATGATTTTTGCTTTAAACGAAAGTTATTCATTCGCAGATTTGACATTAAGTATCGGAATTAACGTAAGTCTCTCCATCCTTTATTTTTATTCAAACGAGGTATCCTTTTATGCTTGCATTGAGTATTTTAATCGGTCTGTTTTACGACATCTACGGTTCTAATTAAGATACGCAGTTCTTTTTAACCTAACAACACTCAGTGGATCCAGCTGTTTCATTTTCGCTTTTAAACACATGCGTTCATTAATTTTGAAGAAAGCTGATTCAACATTGAACATTCAACTTTACTTCCATTTTTCCCAACTTTTTTGTCATTCCTCTAACGGTGTGGAGTATTCGCACTGGTCCTTTAATTATTACTATATTACTAGTTGAAAGCCTGGTGTTGCCTGGTATTTACGTATTCTTGTTTTGAGTTAGTTCTTCTGATTTTCCTTATATGCATCTTCTCTACATCTGTTAATCTCCTCCTCTTCTCCTCATCTCACATCATCTCCTCCCCTCCCTGTGTCTATCTCTCCCTCATAACTCTGCTTCCTCGTTTCGTCATCTCCTGTCAGTGGAAAATTATATATATAGTTAACTTTCATTGAGATCGATGTTGAAGTATATCCTCAGCCATGCACCATTTGAAATATTATCTAGACAGTGATGTTCTTATTGTTTTAAAAGTGAAGTTTGCAAACTGTCATCAAGTTCGGAATAAAACTACAGATTTTGTCGAAGACTGAAAGTAAAGTACCCTCTGCCATGCCCCATAAGAAAGTTTATCTGTACAGTTACCTTCATTATGTTTTAAAAGTCAAGTGTTCAAAATTTCATCAGGATAGGAAAAAAGTTAATGATCTGTATGCAATAGAAACACGCGAACACATTGAAAAACGCACTTGGAGTTTTCCTTATTTTTTCCATTTTTCCGTATGATTTCCAAAAAAGTCTATTTCATACAAACCGTGTCTTAAAAATTACGAGCACAAAAAATATCATCCAAATCGATCTAACAGTTCTCAAGTTATGGTGTGACTAAGAGAAATAGGAATTCATTTTATATATGAGTATAAAAAGGTAAAGCAGTCAACAATCCGAAGATTGGTTTGGACACCACAGTGCTGCACTAGGCACGGTCCTATATAGATATAGAAAACCTAAAGCATTAAAAACAATATTCTCTCTTTCTCTTTCTGATCCTGAAAAGTTCTGACAGATGTGCTTTCATGTAGAGTTTCTCGACAAGAATCGAGAACTGGAAAGTACCCATTAATGTAAGAATAATAAATATGAAGCTTCTCGATATATTTAATTCGGTGTTCCCACTTGATGGGGCACAGGAAGACGCAGAGTATCTGTACTCACTCGCCGACGAAGCCGTTGCTTCCGCCAGCTGACGTCACGAGACATTTAGAAGTTACTAAAACAGCTGTAATGTACGGCGCGTCCACTTGATGGCGAAGCGCCCACGCCAAGCGCGGGCGCTACTGGCGATGGACTGGTCCTGTTCAGCTGTTTTACTGCCTGGAACAGCCAGGCGTTCGCCTCCGCCGGGGCAGCTCGCTCCGTCGCCCCCCCCCCCCCCCCTACAGATGCCCACACTGCTTAACCTCGGTTGCATCCGCTCCTCCCACGGGTAATTACAAGAAATGAAAATTCCCATAAACCACAGCGCTACCTGCTCCTGATTATAAAAACACTCCTACTCCCGCCTCGAGGCCGCCAAGGTCCCTCGGCGGAGCACACGCGGCTGAAATTACTGTACAGCTCGGAGCAAGCGGAATGCAACGGCCTGGCTCACACCTGTGTAGCCTGTATGCCATTTGTTTGACCCGTTCAGTAGTCTCGTGTTGGCATGCGGAAGCAGTTCAACCCAACTTTGGAACAGAGTGCGCAAAAAATTTCCGGAAACTGATTTTCATAGCGGTTGGGGCAGTGGAGTCGCTATGAGAAGGGTCTGATCATCTTACAGCCGTTAGAATTAGGTCGCCAGTGGTTTTAATGTCATCTACACATATTTATAAAAATGTACGTATGTATATGTCTACATTTGTGTGTGTGTGTGTGTGTGTGTGTGTGTGTGAGAGAGAGAGAGAGAGAGAGAGAGAGAGAGAGAGAGAGAGAGAGAGGGGGGGGGGGGGGTGGGGGGGGGGAGGGAGAGAGAGAATCCCCTCCTACTCTACTGGACTGACTTCAACCATACGTGGTCCTCATATTCTTTACTATCAGAGGGGTAAAAACCACCTAAAATACTTCAAGTGATACAATGTCAGAGAGGGCCGGCCGCGGTGGCCGAGGGGACTGAGGTGCTTCAGTCACGGTCTGCACGGCCACTACGGTCGGGGGTTCGAATCCCCCCTCGGGCATGGATATTTGTGCCGTCCTTAGTTGTAAGTAGTTCATAAGTAGTTTGTAAGTTTAGGGACTGATGACCCCGTAGTCCCTTAAGCTTAACAAACATTTGATTTGTCAGAGAGAATGAAATTCGCGAAAAATTGCGGCAACAGGTGTTTTCTTACCAGAGGTCAAGTTGCATATTCTATTAATAAAGTTACACTAACAGGATTGTTTTGTTTTGCATTTATTTTGTTGTTGCTCAAAGTCATATTTATTCATTTCGATAATTATTCAGTCAGATTAGCGTATTATGACACAAGTGCAGATGAACAATACCAATTACTGATTATAAATTATTTTCAAAAAAACGTTCAAATGTTTATAAAGCTTATGCGACTTAACTTCGGGGTCATCAGTCCCTAAACTTACAAACTACTTATGAACTAACTAATACTAAGGACGGTACAAATATCCATGCCCGACGGGGGATTCGAACCCCCGACCGTAGTGGCCGTGCGGACCGTGACTGGAGCGCCTCAGTCCCCTCGGCCACCGCGGTCGGCTATAAATTATTTTATGAACAGCTTTCACTTCACAGAATTGTAAGTCATACAAACAACAGTGAGGCATTCATTGATGAATAGAAACACCTCCTTTCTATAGATAATTTTCAAGGATTCCAGCCAAGATTGCAATTTTTTTTTTATTTATTTATTTATTTTTTTTTTTTTTAAATATGGCCGTTTCCGACGTAACTGAGATGTCATCTTCTGATTTTGGTATTACTTGCTGTTCAAGAGATGACTATGAAATCAATGTGCAACCTATATTTTGTAATCTTCTTTAGTAAAGTTAACATAGTGCATATTTTCGCAGCAGCCTGGCGTGGCATTATGTTATGTTCAAAAACGTTTGTAAAGTCTATGGGACTTAACTACGGGGTCATCAGTCCCTAAACTTACAAACTACTTATGAACTAACTAAGGCTAAGGACGGCACAAATATCCATGCCGGAGGGGGGATTCGAACCCTGACCGTAGTGGCCGTGCAGACCGTGACTAGGGCGCCTCAGTCTCCTCGGCCACCGCGGCCGGCCATTATGTTATGTACGGTACTCATGGTTCATTGGGTCGATCCAAATCAATTTGTAGAGGTGTCACTTTGTAAAGTTTACAGCACAAGATTACAAGATATAGGTTGCATATTGATTTCAATAAGACGTGTCTTGAACAGCAAGTAATACTAAGATCAGAAGATGACCTCTGAGTATCGTCGAAACCGGTCATGCTAAAAATAAAAAATGCGATCTTGGCTGGAAACCACCTCAAGTTTTAAGTTTCTAACGACAATCTCCCACCGCTATTTCGTTTGAGTATCCATTCATTTTAATTTTCTTTTTCTAATACAATAAATGTGAATGTCTGTTCGGTGTACGTTTATCACGTCTCAACCACAAGACATAAAGAGCTAAAAAATTGTACAGTTACTAATGTCTACCCGGGGAAGGCTTTTGGCACGGTTTTAGGGCGATCGGATAGCTACTTTTCGCTAGATATTAATGCGAATGTTTGTTCGATGTACGCTTATCACGCCCGAACGACAAGACGCAGAGACTTAAATATTTGTACAGTTACTAATTTATACCTGAGGAAGGTTTTAGGCACGGTTTTATAGCGATCTGGTAGATATTTAGTAATTTAAAGAATATAACGCGAAATGCGGAACAATAATTACTCTTTGAAAATTATATTTACTCTTTGAGGATGGTTTTATTGGTTACATTGTTGCTTGAGGGTTGATAATGATAAAAGGGTGGAGTCTATTGGAGTGCAAAGTTATCGGTGTATATAAAATTCTACGTGTGTGTGTGTTAATTTTCCCTCTGTAGCGAAAACTACAGAACGCAACGAAAGGTCTGTGTATGATTGTTGTCCGTAGTTTCCTGTTGTACACCTTAGCAATTCCATGCCGATAGCTAGAAGGGGTGGAAGATATGGTGATTGAAAGTCGTCAAGTTATAAAAAAATTCGGACTGAAGTACAGAGATGACGTTTGCGACTCTGTAGCAACGAAGTTACATACAGCGAAACGTGATGACACAGACCATAACTTTGGTATATGCGTGCTACTATGTCTTCAGCTCTTTCTCTGTAAGGATAAGCATACGAATAAGGAAATATAAAAAAAAGCAGTCAACAATCCGAAGCTTGGTTTCAACACCACAGTGCTTTACTAGGCATGGTCCTGTTTGGAGGTGGTATGCCGTTGCTTTCCTCCGACCTTCGAGCTCACTTACCCAGCCAGATATAGGGGGACCTACAGTTTAACGTGGGTTCCGAACCACGGTGCTACTCGGTATTTTTCACATGAGCAATACTGCCAGAGGTGAAAAAAGTGGAAAGTGACAGATAAAAATCCTAGGACCTGGCAGGGATCGAACCCGCGACCTTTGGATTTATAGTCTGGCACTCTACCACTGTGAAACCGAGGCAAATATAAGAATAAATAAATAAAACAGAAAAAAAAAAATATTTTCATACATCTCCTTAAAAAATCGATTTGACGTTTCGCGCATTATCTATCATAATCAACCAACACGCGAGCGGAGCCGCGGGTTTAAGCTAGTTTTCTATAAATCATCTGAGTTCTCGCTTCCGGAGAAAACCATTAAAGCAACGCTAACAACACTAGTGCCTGCAGGAAGGCGTGGCCCAGAGTAAAACATGCCTGTCAGCGAGCTACCGGCACGTAACGTTGTAGTCACAAACGTCGGTAATCAAAGCATAAGTTTCCATCAGCCGTGTGCTTTAATACACAAAGCTGTAAAGATACTTGTCGGCAGCGGGCGAGTTCATAAAGCGGCCTAGGCATTATCCGCGCCGAGCGCCGGCATGTAAGTGCTTGGCGGCGGGCGGTCGATAAACGTCCGGCGGAGCGCTGCCGGCGCACGCAGGCATGATTTAGCGCCAGTCCGCTGGCGACACAAAGTGAGCTGTCGCCAGCGAGGCGCGCCGCGCGTATTGAGCCACAGCGCCTCAAAGGCCCTCTCATTTCAATCACAATGCGGCAGCTGGCACCGGTTATCCGTTACTGCGATTCCGCACCGCGACAACATCATATACTTCAGTGATTCGCTGTGGATTACGTTCATTGTTAGTGCGTTATGGCAACAAGCTCCCTAAATTGTGCAGTATTCAAGTGCCACACCTTTTACATTTTCTGTGCTGCTTGCCAACACTTATAAAATCCAGTATGCAATGATTTGTGGTAACAGGTGCCGCGTGGAGACTGTCGCGCGGTCTGAAGTGGCATGTTAGGCAAGGCGTGGTTTCTCCCAGCGGAGGTTCGAGTCCTCCCTCATGCTGGTTTGGCCGCGGTGGAATAGCCGAGCGGTCTATAGCACCTCGCTGCGGAGCGCGCGGTTGCTCGCCGTGGAGGTTCGAGTCCTCCCTGGGGCATGGGTGTGTGTGTTTGTCCGTAGGTTAGTTTACCTAGGTTTAAGTAGTTTGTAAGCTACGGACTGATGACCACGCAGTTTGGTCCGATAGATTTACAGACATTTCAATTTCATTTCATGCTGGTTTGTGTGTGTGTGTGTGTGTGTGTGTTGCCCTTAGTGAATGTTAATGTTTGAATGTTCAAATGTTTGTATAGCTTATGGGACTTAACTACGGGGTCATCAGTCCCTATACTTACAAACTACTTATGAACAAGCTAATCCAAAGGACGGCACAAACATCCATGCCAGAGGGGGGATTCGAACCCCCGACCGTAGTGGCCGTGCAGACCGTGACTGGAGCGACTCAGTCCCCTCGGCTACCGCGGCCGGCAGTGGAAGTTCGTTTAAGTAGTTTTGAGGTCTAGGGACCATCGACCGGGGTGGTGCAGTGGTAATACACTGGACTCGCATACGGTAGAACTGTGGTTCAAATTCACGCCGCGGTGGAGTAGCCGAGCTGTCTAAAGCGTCTCGCTGCGGAGCGCGCGGTTGCTCGCCGTGGAGGTTCGAGTCCTCCCTGGGGCAGGGGCGTGTGTGTCGTAATTAGGTTAGTATACCTTAGTTTAAGTAGTTTGTAAGCTACGGACTGATGACCACGCAGTTTGGTCCGATAGATTTACAAACATTTGAACATTTTTCAAATCCACCTCTGGCCATCCAGATTTAGGTTTCCGTGGTTTCCTTAAATCACTCCAGGCAAATGCCGGGATGGTTCCTTTCAAAGGGCACGGCCGATTTCTTTCCTCATCCTTACCCCGTAAGCTCTGTCTCTAATGACCACGCTGTAAACGGGACGTAAAAACCCTAAGCTTCCTTCCTAAGTCTAGCGACTGCTGACCATAGCAAAAATGTTCAAATTTTTGTTAAGTTTAAGGGACTTAACTGCGGGGTCATCAGTCCCTAAACTTACAAACAACTTATGAACTACCTTACACTAAAGACGACACAAACATCTAGGCCGGAGTGGGGATTCGAACCGTCGACCTTAGCGGCCGTGCAGACTGTGACTGGTGTGCCGCAGACCACTCGGCCGCTTCGGCCGGCCTGACCATAGCAGTTTGATCCAACAGATTTACAAACATTTTGAAGTCGGAGATGGTTAACAATGTGTAACTTACGATTTTTACAGTACATTTGAAAATACGTTTATTGTTTCATAATACAAAGTCTCAAAGTTCGATGAGGAGTCCTGAACATTACCGTACATGAACTATGATCTACAGTTACCTCAGTTATCTTATTGTCCTTCGAAACGATTGCAGTAAAATTTTTCACTTCAAAGCAAGAGTACAAACATATTAGAAAATGCGAAGCACTGTCGGATCTAGATGACTAGATGACCCCTTGAACTTTGTATCACCTCTTAATATAAACCACATTAATTTAAATCACATGTATTTTAGACCCAGTAGTTTTATAAAGGTATCAACAGATAGTAACGGTCAAGACGTCCGTCAATACTTTCTCAGCGTCTGGACTGCATTGGCAATGACCGTAACCCGTTCGCTCCAATAAATCACTGTTCCGAACCCACCACATTCATCCGAAGATGTGATCACGTAAAACTCGCTCGCGCTCTTATATGCGATTAGAGACCTGCTCTGTCTTCGTACGGATAATAAAGTCAGTAAAGTCGTATGACATGAATGGCTGGGAGATCGCGAAGGTTAGGTTTAATTATCCAATTCTAAAGGTTTTCCCTATCCTCCGCGCCTTGCGAAGTGTGAGCTGTGCTGAAGTGTCTGTGTTAAGTGTGTAAGATGGCAGGAAATTTCACCACTTTACATGCTACGCTTACATATTAATAATGTACATTTATTTATAACGTAACTAGATGACCCGGTGAACTTCGTATCACTTTCCTCTTAATATAAACCAAATTAATTTAAATCATATGTATTTTAGACCCAGTGCCTTTATAAAAGCATCATCGGGATAATCTAAATATGGGCTCGATAGTGGGCGGAAAGAGTGGCCAAATCACGCACACATGTCACATTCGTTGAAGTACATGAAAGATTTAAAATGTGATAAAATATGAAGAAATTTGAACAATTTGGTATTTTGACCATTGTCTGCACAAATTATTTCAATTTACATTTAAAGATAAATACTAATATGAGCTCTAAAATGGAAATTAAGCGTTTCCGGACACATGTCCACATAACATATGTTCTTTCTTTGTGTGTAAGGAATGTTTCCTGAAAGTTTGGCCGTACCTTTTTGTAACACCCTGTATAAGATCGCGAACGGGTTTTCCCTGATCAGATCTTCGGATGAGTGTCGTGGAAACGGAACAGTGATTTATTGGAAGCGGACAGAGTACGGTTATTGCCAAGGCCGTCCAGACGCAGAGGAAGTCTTGACGGACGACTACCGGTGGCGCCACAGCGACAGGTTAACGGTGCCACGGGTCCGGGGCGACACGTTCCTGAAGCTGGCCGCCCCGACCGGCAGCCGGTAGCGCCTTACGTAAGGCGCGGCCTTGCTCCCGGCTGCCATTGTGCGCCCCGCCGGCTTTCGCACGACTCCCGCCCCCGACCCATTGTCCTTAATTGGCCGACGGCGTTTCCCAGCGCCGGAATTTAAATTTCCACCTTGCATGCCGCGCGGACCCGCACTTACCGCGTCCGCGCGGGCCGCGCCATTTTGTTTCCCTCCGGGGGCGGCGATGAGAATGGAGACAGAAAATTTACCGCGAATTACTCGGTCGTCGACCCGCCAGCGCTTGACAATTCGTGCAGGTGGGAGGCGGGCGGCAGTCCTGTGAACGCGCGTCCCAGGATGCGCCCACCGGGTTCGCACTTGTCACTCCGTCTGAAAGGGACCTCGGTGCCAGCTGGCCGACGCCCCCGCACGGGCGAGGTAACGACCCGACACTGTCCGAGCAGACCCGCACGTGTGCTTCTGCCGCACGTTTTGTTGGGTAACAGGTACCACCACAATTGTCTGGTAAGTTCTTCTGTAATGTCAGTTTTATTCACCGGGACTGACGGTCGTGTTTGGAACATGACAATGCGAGCTAATATACACTACTGGCCATTAAAATTGCTACAGCGAGAAGAAATGCAGATGCTAAACCGGTAGTCATTGGACAAATATATTATACTAGAACTGACATGTGATTACATTATCAAGCAATTTGGGTACATACATCCTGAGAAATCAGTACCCAGAACAACCACCTCTGACAGTAATAACGGCCTTGATACGCCTGGGCATTGAGTCAAACAGAGCTTGGATGGCGTGTACAGGTACAGATGCCCATGCAGCTTCAACACGATACCACAGTTCATCAAGAGTAGTGACTGGCGTATTGTGACGAGGCAGTAGCTCGGCCAGACGTTTTCAGTTGGTGACAGATCTGGAGAATGTGCTGGTCAGGACAGCAGTCGAACATTTTCCGTATCCAGAAAGGCCCCTACAGGACCTGAAACATTCTGTCGTGCATTATCCTGCTGAAATGTAGGGTTTCGCAGGGATCAAATGATGGGTTGAGGAACGGGTCGTAACACATCTGAAATGTAACGGCCATTGTTCAACAACACTGTTTGTAAATCTATCGAACGAAACTGAATGGACATCAGTCCCTAGCTTAGAAACTACTTAAACTAAGGTAAACTAACCTAAGGACAACAAACACACCCATGTCCAGAGAGGAATTGAACCTCCGACGGCGAGCAACCGCGCACTCCGCAGGGAGGCGGCTTAGAACGCTCGGTTAGACCACCACTGGTCAAAGTGCCGTCAATGCGAACAAGAGGTGACCAAGACGTGTAACCAATAGCACCCCATACCATTACGCAGGGTGATACATCAGTATGGCGATGACGAATACACGCTTCCAATGAGCGCTCACCACGATGTCGCTCAAACACGGATGCGACCATCACGATGCTGTAAACAAAACATGGAATCAACCGAAAAAATTACGTTTTGCCATTCGTGCACCAAGGTTCGTCGTTGCGTACACCATCACAGGCGCTCCTGTCTGTGATGCAGTGTCAAGGGTAACCGCAGCCATTCTTCGAGCTGATAGTCCATACTGCTGCAAACTCCGTCGAACTGTTCGTGCCGATGGTTGTTGACTCATGGATCGAAACGTCGCTGCACGATTCGTTACAGCCATGCGAATAATAATCCTCTCATCTCGACTGCTACTGATACGATACCGTTGGGATACAGCACGGCGTTCCGTATTGCCCTCATGAACCAACCGATTCCATATTCTATGGGACCAAACTACCTATGGGACCAAACTACCTTGGTCGTCAGTCCCTAAGCTTACAAACTACTTAAACTACGTTAAACTAACCTAAGGACGACAGACACATTCATGCCCGAGGGAGGATTCGAACCTCCGACGCTGGAGGCCGCGCGATCCGTAACGTGGCGCTCCAGGACGGTCTGCTATTTCCGCGCGGCGATGAAGAGAGAGAAGAGAAGGAACACAGAGAGAGGAGGAAGGGGCTGGTAATGAGGGGAAGGAGGGATGGTCTGATGAATAACTGGAATAAAGATAAAATTTATGAATAGTTAGCGTTAATTACATCTACCATTGTGCACATCAGATGGAGGGGAGATAGTTAGAGGGGATGGATAGAGGAAGCAGGAGAAAAATTAGGAGGCTGAGGGATAGGAGGGGAAGAAGTTGGATATAGGAATTAGCAGAAGACGGCAGAGGCAGGATTTTTAAGGCCCCTACACACGCTGCGATTTATCGTCCGACCCACCAACTGACCAACGAATGAACCAAAGTCGTAGCAGCCTATACACGTTTCGACCAACTGCACGCAGAGATTTCAGCGCTTCTGTGTTCTGGTGTCTGTTTGTCGAACTGTTATTTGTTTCGTGTGTTCGCTGTGCTGAAAGTAGACGATCGCAGACAGGTAGTTGGTCGGGAAACGCCTCCATACGTCCAATATAGCGGACCGCCGATAATTAAGTGCCAACAAATCGGAACGTGTATACAGGACTTTATAGGGGACATAGGAGAAGAGGAAAAGAAAAAGAGACGTACAGAAATGGAAGAGAAGAAGATGGCCTAATGGAGGTTTGGAACAAATAAACAAACGGAGAACACCGGGTTTTGGCCTAGTTCTTTAGTAACTGAGGCAGGGATCTGGAGATGAATGAAGTCACTGGAAAGGTTTTATGGGCTTGGACGTCGTAGCTAACTTCAGCAAAGATTTCCGTATAACTTACAAGGAAAGTACATGGGCTCGAACAAACATATCTGTATGAACGTTTCATTACAGAATCTCTACGTACACCTCAATGTGCTGGTGGATGTCATTTTTCTGCAAAGCTCTGCAACCATGATCTAGATACCACTGTAGATGTAATTGTAGACGCTATAAATAATGTAGATATCTTAACTATCACTTATGTAATAATCATCGTACATGTTCTCTAGCGAATTGTCATCAAAACCCGTGATGATAGTTGCAACTTTAACCTTCTCCCCGAAAGACTGTTGGTATTCACTGCCACTGCTTCCAGCGCCTCTTCCCGCACTTACCGAAGCACTACCGCTTGCAATGAGTTGTTCGTCATTATCATCCCTATTATCATTATTATGAGTTTGTAACAACAGTATCTAACTTATGCTCATATTTCTGTACCATAACAGATACGAGAAAGCATGCAAATGATTCATCTTCTACACTAATACCATCTTCACGAAGAAAGGTTCTTCGTAACTTCATCTTAACTAATCGCAATACATTAGCAGGATTGATT
This sequence comes from Locusta migratoria, assembly GCA_026315105.1. Taxonomy (NCBI): domain Eukaryota; kingdom Metazoa; phylum Arthropoda; class Insecta; order Orthoptera; family Acrididae; genus Locusta; species Locusta migratoria. The sequence continues at coordinate 305,927,254 of CM048750.1, read as the reverse complement.
AGCAATCGCCGCCCCATCTGACGCTTCACCACACAAATAACATCACAAAACGCAACTTCGGAGGCACACTGCACCATCCCTACTGGCGAACCGACAGGTCAAAGTACAATGCGCATGGCAGACGCAGAGGTCTCTAACGGACGACTGCAGAGTTCTGCAGATATGGGAGTATCACTAGTGCAATAAGGGATCTTTACGTTATGTCTCATACGATTTTGGTGTATATGTGTTTGTTCGAGCCCAAGTACTTTCCTTGTTATACAGGGAGGTTCTCTTACTGACTCAAAAGAGTCTCGTGAATGAAGTTGTTCCATTATGGGGTATTAACGATGGGACGCGAGGGGATGAAAGGACGCGTTGTAGTGGAGAGACTGAAACCGACGGAAACGGAGAGCAGGAAAAAGGAGGAGCAGAGTGGCGCGGAAGGGCTGCCAACATTCCGCGCCGTGCGATATTTACAGCCAGCACGGTGCCCGGACGTCGGCCGGCTGGGAAATATTGATAAGTAACGGCGGCCGCGGGTCAGATAACGGCGCAGTTAGTTGGCAGGCCTTACGATCGGCGCCGCTTATTTACGGCTCATTAAATAAGTTATCTCGCGCGGGGACGAGGCCGCGGCAGCGCAAAAATCGCTCCCGCTGGCCGGCAGTTGGCAACGCCTGCACGTAACTCGAGGGGAAAACGACCGAGCCGGCGCGTCGGCGGCAGGTGAACGGACTCACCACTCGGCGCTGGCCGGGGCGCATGCGCTGTAAAGCCACCGCGCAGCAGGTAGACGGCGGCTTCGACAACCGTAGGGGGCGCCACAGTTACCAAGTGACGAGCGGAGTCATTGAGAGCGGGGGAGATCTACCAGCACTCGGTGTTATGCGCGCGAAATAAAATCGCAAGAAGAACCTAGGGGTGCTAAAACGCTGCCGACACAGCCTTTTTCACAAGAAATGCGAAAAAGGGCCTGGTCATACGTAGGCTTCAAAGGGCTCTAGATGACACAGACACATGGTCCCGTAGCTGGCGAATCACCATCAGTGCCGAAAAGACTCAGCCTATGCTGATCACTAAGAAGATCGGAAAACGCGGTCCTCCTCAAAACCCACCCCCTCTCCTTCACCTCCAAGGTTCCCAACTCCCCTGGCGCAGAACTGCCAAATATTTGGGAGTAACCCTGGACCAACGTCTCACATGGAAACCTCATGTGGACAAGGTCTACGAGGAAGTCTGCGCCAGAGTGTCCGACCTCTGACCCATCCTTAACGTTAATAGCTTCCTATCCCCCTCCGTTGGAATCAAGACATACCTGCTCCTAATCCGTCCCCAAATGGAGTACTCCTGCCCTGCCTGGGCTTACGCAGCCAGGAAACACCTGGATGGACTCCAAACGCTCCAAAACCGTTGTCTCAGAAGAGCCCTGCACCTACCATACGGTTTTCCCACAATCGACCTGCACGTAGCTGCTGGAATTCCCCTCCTGAAAGATCGTTTCCAAGATCTGGCAAGGGCTTTCTATGAGAGTTCCTCCAAATCTGGAGACGAACTTATCCGCTCCTTAGGTCGTCATGACATGTCCCGTGACAAATACAAACGTCCCATGACCATCTTTGATCCCTAGATCAAAGAGGAAAATCCCAGACACCCATCCTCATTCCCACTCCTTCCCAACAAACCTAACACCATACCCACCCAGGACAAGAACGAGATACTCACACTGAAACTCCAACACTATCCACAGACAATTAATACACAGTAAAAGACACACACACACCATAACGCACAAAGAGGAGTAAAAGCCAACAGGCTACAAACTCCCCAATATTCTCCCTCACAGAGAGGGCAGCAAAGGAGTGAGCAGCAGCAGGGGTGTTAAAAGAGAGAGGTGGATGCAGTGTTCCATGGGAAAACGCCAAGTGACGAATTCTGGGTGCAGTTTTCTGAAGATAAAGTAGAGGACAGAAAGGCAAAAGTACCTCGTAGCGTAGTGAATAATACACCTCCATGTAGTCTGTATGACGTAAACTGTCTCACCTGTGTCTCGCCTAGCTCATAATGTGTGTGTGTTTGTATGTGCGTCATTTCACAAATTTCATGATTACAGGTGAATGCGGGAAATAATAGGCCTGGTAGATGTGAGTGCATAATCTTATATAAGTAACCCACGTCCTCAACTGTCATCCAGATCCGCTACGGGAACTTTATTTCTGACCAAGGAGGTTATAATACAGGGAGACGCCCTTACACTGAAAAAGTGAAGCCTGTCTTCGCCATATTGCTAAGTTTTGGATAAGTGTTCGTAATGTAAAGCTAAAGTTTTATGTCACTGAAAACAGGAATAAAAAGTCCGGCGGTTTTGCCTTGATGTACTACGTGTTAAAAAGAGTGAAAAATGGCCGTTAAAAATTAGGTTTTCAAATATAATATAATGAGTATTTATTACTATTTACTCAAGAAAGTATACAGTTTGAAAGTACACACTTTGCAGTGACTCTCAGTTCAGTGCATTAACGGTAAGAGGGTCGACTTATCGCATAGCTTTAACGGAGAAATAGAATTCCGAAACTGACTAAGATGGCGGAAAGGCTTCAACTGACGTATGTGCTTGGCATAGATAATGCGATCTCCCTTTATTGTAACTCCTTTGTTTCTGACATGTTCAAATGTTTGTAAATCTATGGGACTTCTTTTGTTATTAGCCCCTAGGCTTACAAACTTCTGAAACTAAGTTCAACTAACCTAAAGGCAACAAACACACACACACACACACACAAACACACACACACACACACACACACACACACACACACACACACACACACACACACACGCCATTTCCCGAGGGAGGACTCGAACCTCCGACGGTGAGAAACCACACTCTCCACAACAAGGCACTTTAGAATGCTTGGCCACTCTTCCGCGACTTTATTTCTGAACTTGAGAATCAAATCTCTTCTAGTGGAAGTTCTTTGCTTTGCTCTACATTTTGGAAATAGGTAGTATGGGTCAAAACGAGAGGAAAAGGCTAGTAAACATGAATCCGAAAATGCATAGCTTAAGAGCAGTAGGCCTAAGAACGTCATCAACTTCGATAATGTGAACCTCTCAATACGTTTCCTCCATTGATCAGTTGCCTTTAGGTCATTTTAGACATCATGTTTACTAGATATTTTTCCTGTTTTAGTCTACAATACCTCCTCCAAAAATATTGAAAGCAAAGAGCTTGTAGTAGAAGATATTAGTTCTACAGTGTCCAAAATCAAGAAGTGCTGATAGCGTAACCAGACGCCATTTCCGGATATGAGTTCCTTATCAAAATATTATATACTCACTTCCCTCTACGAGATCTGTCGTTTTCTCCATTTATATTAGATACATATGTATAGAGGGCAGTAAATAAAAAAATGCTTTATACGAGAGTACTGACCTGTAAAAGTTTGTTTTCTTATAAATACAAATGCTGTTGGATTATAAATAATTGAGATGTCTGTGATTTTTATATAAAAATTCAGTCAGCGCACTTTCTGTTTGCAAAGCTGTAAAGGTAATTACGATGTGCAGTGTCTGAATTTATCGATTGAACTACGCGTATGTCTTCAGACGTGAAAAACCCTGTTTACAAGGGCTTCCAAAGTCGTATTTCGTAAACCGATTCCTCAATTTTTATGTATTTCGCATTCATTTAACACCAGATTGAGTCGCCGCAAAGATTGGTCGGGATTAAGTAGCCATTTCTGAGTCATTAGTCCATAAAATAAAGAGAATACGTGATAAATGGCACAAGAAACAGGAAAAAGTTTTCTTGAAACGACTGCACATAAATTCGCGATTCCCTTGAATATGAGTCCTATTTCAAAAATTCTTTATCCACTTAAACAGTGACGCAAGATCGAGTGTTAAAGGAAAATCAAGTTCTTTCCTACAATTATTTGCGATATTTTGACACGAGAAGAATAGTGACACAATAGCAAATTTTTGCAGTGAAAGAGGCGAATTGGGCGACTAGGTTTGATGAGATCAAGGTCTGCACCACAGGTAATTGTAAATTTCTGTAGAGGGGGCCATTTCTCTTGACGATGAGATGTAGCTACACCGCCTGCCCGTCTTATCCATCATACGTGCCACATGTCATATATCCCTTTTTTTTAAAAAAAAAAAAAAAAAAAAAAAAAAAAAAAAAGCAACGTTGTAGTGTAAATATGAACAAGTTTCATATCAACGTAATCCTTATTGTTTCAAATGTTTGTATAGTTTATAGGACTTAAGTACGAGGTCATCAGTCCCTAAACTTGCAAACTACTTATGAACTACTTACAACTAAGAACGGCACAAATATCCATGCCCGAGGGGGATTCGAACCCCCGACCGTAGTGGCCGTGCAGACCGTGACTGGAGCGCCTCTGTCTCCTCGGCCACCGCGGCCGGCTCCTCTTTGTTTCATTCGCCCTTTTGAACACCATAAAGTCATCTATTTCTTACTTGCAAGATTCACCGTCATATTCATAAAAACCACAGCTACTTTTGTATTTCGATACAAAGGGATTTTATTAGTATTATTCGCATAACATACGAGTGCTGCAACTATTTTTGAAATACCGGAAATGTTCCAGCAAATGTCAGCGAATATATTTTTCAATCAGTCCTTACTCAGGTACAAAACTATATCATTTGTCATTTTATCAAATCAAATGTTTGTTAAGCTTATGGGACTTAATTACGGGGTCATCAGTCCCTAAACTTACAAACTACTTATGAACTACTTACGAACTAGGACGGCACAAATATCCATGCCCGAGGGGGGATTCGAACCCCCGACCGTAGTGGCCGTGCTGACCGTGACTGGAGCGCCTCAGTCACCTCGGCCACCGCGGCCAGCTGTCATTTTATCATTATTGGTATCGGACAGCAATTTTTCCATGAAAAACGCATGCTCAAATTATGTACACAGAGAACTGGAAAAAATCTACGATATTCTGTTGTACATCAACGGGATTCTGTTCCAGCAGATAATCCACGTTCATACTGAAGCAACTGCACTAGCAGAGAGCGCGGCTTTTACGCGATATGTCGGCGTTTTTCTTCTTATTTTTTTGTTTCAGTTCACGCACTTTACGCAAGCGGTGGCGTTGCGTTAATTGACCGCCGCTGTTCGCTCCGTTTAACGGTCCGCCAGCTCCTAGCATTCCTGTTCGCTTACTCGCCGCCGCTGCTTGTTACAGCAACGAACCGTACGTGCTGGACACGATTAATAGGCCATTCTAGGGAATCCGGCCGGACCCCGTGTTCCGCAAGCACCCAGCCACCTTGTCTTGTTCCGCAACCACCCGCTAGACACACTCCCTACTCACCGACTGCTGACAGCAAACTAGGGCGCAGAAACAATGGCGTGCTAGCGCAGAGTTCAACAAGGCGTGCTACAGAAGGCAAGTTGTCCGGCGAACTAGTTCTCGATAAGAAAATCAGTTGTTTGTGATCAACCGTTTCCCTTTATTTCGAACTCTTTTGCGTACCCATACTGAAATTTGGTGTACAATCCTTTAGAAATGTCGATATAAACATGTTGAAAATATGACGTGAAAAATATAGTAAATGTCTTGGAATCACTAGTCGTGACTTTGACGAGTATGGTGATTACATTTTTTTTTCTCCATAAGTCGGTTTTCTATTGATAAATGTTTCGGCTCACTGTCAGAAGCATCATATAGAATTAGTTTGTCTGACATGCTCCAGAACGAACGGCTCCTACCGCGTGGCCTTTCGTTAGTGACATGGCTATTTTCTAGAGAAAACCTATTCAATGCCTGTTAATGCGACGCGTGTTTGAAAACGATGATGCTTCATCATGTTTCATGCTAAATTCATTACTACTTCGGTAATGTAATTCGCTATTTAGTTTGATAGTATACTGCTTGCCCACGTTGTGGTCTAAATTCCGTCTTCCCCAGACGTTTCTCAAATAGTAAGCCGCGGTAGAGTGGCCTTGCTGCGGAGCGCGATGCTGCTCGCCGTCGGGTGTTCGAGTCCTCCTTCAAAAAATGTTCAAATGTTTGTAAATCTATCGGAACAACCCGCGTGGTCATCAGTCCGTAGCTTACAAACTACTTAAAATAAGGTAAACTAACCTAAGGAAAAACACACACACCCATGCCCTAGGGAGAACTCGAACCTCTACGGCGAGCAACCGCGCGCTCCGCAGCGAGACGCTTTAGACCAGTCGGCTGCTCCTCTGCGGCAGTCCTCCTTCGGGCATGAGTGTTTATGTTGTTGTTAGCATAAGTTACTTTAAGTTAGTTCAAGTAGTTTGCAACCCTATGGACTGATGACCAATGTAGTTAGGTCCCTTAGATTTATAAATATTTATACTTTTTTCAGATAATAAAAGAAAGCCGGCACTGACTTACTTTGACGGTATCGGTAATATTTGCATCTGCCATTGTGTTGTAAATGTGCTGCCATCGAGTATTATCCACTGTAGAATGTTCGTAGTATAGTCCATAACAACACCAACAATCCCTACAGTAATTCACAGGACAGAGGTATAACATCCTTCAGTCTCAGCTTGAGAAGAATTTGTACCTCACAAACACATAAAAGTTGCGTATTTATCTCACTGCATTAATAAATACTAATTACTTCTTATACTGCAAAACTTGTCCACTTCCCTTGATAACCACGGCTCACCTCCCGAACCAATCGCCGAGAGTACAGCATCCTGAGGTTACAACAATTCTCCTGGAAAATTATTCATTGTCAGATATGTTATTCGGGAGATATGTTATCACAAGAATTGAGTTGTTGAGAAAGAAATCGAAATTGATAAAGAGTGAGGCAGAAAGCAAAGAAAGAGGTTGTTCAGATGTTTGTAAATCTATCGCACCAAACTGCGTGGTCAACAGTCAGTAGCTTACATACTACTTAAACTAAGGTAAACTAACCTAACGACAGCACACGCACATACGCCCCAGGGGGACTCACACCTCCAACGGCGAGCAACCAGGTGCTCCGCAGCGAGGCGCCTTAGACCGCTCGGCTACTTCACTACGGCAGACGGACATTGAAGAAGGAGAACAAAATACGTACATGGCGAAGCGGGCAACAGACGGTAGTTTTCAAATACGTAGAGTCTACTGCTCTACAACTCTAATAAGAATACAGGAGACTTTTTTCCAAATAAACCGTGCACCATGTGAGTGAATACTTCTCCGTCCACGTGTGCTCTTGTACTGCCATATGGTCGCGATAGAGACGAGTAATATGCATACGAGGCCACGCCTTAGACATGACTAGAACTAAACGCACCTTCCTCGCAGGTCAGCCGTCACTGCGGTGCAAGTTATGACTTCGCGGGAGAGAGAAGTATTTCTCAGAAGCGCTGCTGCGGACTCGGCACGGCCTCTGTAGCTCCTCCACACACACACACACACACACACACACACACACAAAACTACACGTGGGTGAGGCACGTACGGCAACAACTCGCTCGCACTTACGCACGTGTCCGCGGCGATTCATCACGCTCGAGGCCCTGATTACATTTTAATCTCCGGCCATTATCTCCGATCGGACTGATAATTAATTGGGGCCGCCGGACGTTCCTCGCGTCCATCGGGCGAAGCGGACTGAACTCGGGCGTCAGTGCAAACACAATGGAAGAGCACGGCGTCTGGAGAAGAGCGTACAGCTCCCACCATCCATTACGCGCGTGTCTGGAGCCTCCAGCGGCCACGTCTCGAGGCGGTGCCCTCGCCGGCTGTTGTTGTTGTTGTTGTTGTTGTCGGTAGTGCGTCCGGTGCTTTTGGACGGTACGCCGCGGACTCGCGATAAATTTATAGCCGCTAAATAAGCGTAGAGCTCGGCCGGCCGGCTAGGGGTGTGATTAGTGGAGCAGCGGGACCGGCAGCCGTCAGCTGTGTGACGTGGCAAATCGGTAATGGGCGGGTTGCGCGCCTCAGCAGCGCCGCACGGGACCTCCCCTACCGCCCAATATCGATAGTCGCGCCAGGGTCGATGGGCTCCCGTCCGACTGCGGCCGCCGCGGGCGAGGCCGGTCTGTTGCCCCCTTTTGCAGCTTCCGCGCTGATCGACTACGCCCCGTCCGGCGATGTGTAATTTCGATATGTAATTTTCGTCGGAGATTACCGCCTCGGCTCCGGATTTGCTCCTAACCGTCGGAGAGCAGTTTGCAGTGGCAAGTTGCGTTTCTTTTCCCGCCGCTCGGCTTCCGCTAGAGTGCTCCCGAACTTGCCCCCCCCCCCTCCACACTTTCCTCTCTCTCATCAGGGGCTATCAGCTGGAAACGCTGAACGCTGTTTGTACATAACAGGAACGTCACGCACGATTGCCGGCGGCTGTTTAATGTCCTTGGAAACGTTCGTGTCGGAATGGGAAGACTTGCAGCAGTGGATGTTTGAGCATTAAATCTGAGAAACTGGTTCAACTCCAATCGTCTTGTTGTGCGGTAATGACGTACACTTGCGGTATTGCAATCTGAAATGCAATCCGAGGTAAATCATGAACACAGGTGTTCCGCCAATCGTACACTTCCATTTTAGTTCGACCATGACCATAACTCTCACGGAAATCAGTTGAAAATAGCAAATCTTGTAATAAGCCATGATTACCGTACTTTCCATTATGTGTTTCAGTGTGTTAAACAGCCATTATCTCTTGAACATATGACTATTAGAAGTAACTAGTTTGGCTACCACGTGACTCACTGATCAGAGAATGAATTTTTAAACCGTTTATAGAAATGTTTATAGAATGTTAATTAAGTATATGAAACTGGTTCAAGTCCAATCGTCCTGTTGTATGGTAATGACATACACTTGCGGGGTTGCAATCTGAAATACTACCCGGAGTGAATCATGAACACAGGTGTTCCACCACTTTTACACCTCCATCTTAGTTCGACCACGACCATAACTCTCAAGGAAATCAGTTGAAAACACAAAATTTTGTAATCAACCATGATTACCACACCTTTCACTACGTGTTTGAGTGTGTTAAACTGCCACTATCTGTTCGATTTATGACTGTTGCAAACCAAAGGTGTATAGTACGCAGTTTGGCTACCACGCCACTCCCTGATCGAATAATGAATTTCTATACCGATGATGAAGTGTTCTCGGGTTATCAGCCGAGTCAGAGCGTCGTTCTGTGGCAACGTTTCAGCAAGTTTCCTACATGCCATCCTCAGGCAAAATTTCGGGTTCAACATTCCGCCTGAGGATGGCAAATAGGAAACTTGCTGAAACGTTGCCAAAGACGGACTCCCTGACTCGGCTGATAATCCGAGAAGACCTCATCATCGAGGTGCGCCGAGAAATTCTAAACCCGTAAATTTGTACACCATTTATAGAAATCTGTATGTTAATTAACTCCAAGAGGAAAGTAACTTGTGTAACTCAAGGACAGTTGAGTCACTGGAAACTCGTTCATGCCGTTTATCGATGTTTCATTAACGGGCATAAAATCACCTGATAATGGCGGTATAACACGCCAGAATACCCACTTTTTTCTTTTTTGGGAATGGATAGGAGGTTTCATTTTGGTCACTCAATGGCCACGGTGTTTTCAACTCTTTTCAGCTTTCTTTTCCACCAATACGCTTCCATTTTCAATGATGGAGTCTATCTTCTTTCTTACGTCCAGTTACTGGAGGAGAATGCTGCTACAGCTGTTAGGGGAGCAAAGTTCCCGCGTCTTTTACCAAGTATCTGATTTTATCACTATCGTAAACGTCGTACTCGATCTCCGCTTCTTGTACGTATTTTTTTTTATCTTATCAGTACATTTTGAGTGAAATCATTTATGATAGATTTTTGAATGTATTTGTTGGACGATTCTTCAATTATTCATCCTCAAGGTGACCAATAATAACATTCTTATCTTTCGCAGAACTGTGACAATTTCTTTTTCTTTTCTTTTTTCTTTTTCAAATAATTCTTTTTTCAAATAATTCTTTAGAAATACGCAATTAATCATAATACTAACTTTTTTGTCTCAGTGGCTGTGTGAAATTCTCTTGATAGGACGCCACTTTGTCACATAAAAAGTCCCTAATGTACACCAGTTATCTGGGAAAAGGGGATTTACAGTTTAACGTGAAATCCGAACTACATGTCGTTTCTGGAGGCCCCACACTTCGTTGAAAGGTGTAGGCTATGTTGAAACGCAAGAGCAGTACATGTGTCTGGTTATATTAAGCTGTAATTCTTGGGAAATCCTTCGTTTCAACGTGTTTTACATCTGCTTTTTAAAAACAAGTTCAACATCAACATTGTTTATTTTCCGTTGTACTTACCAGCGATTTTTTGTGTTGGATTTGAAGATACTGAATTAATATTCGCGAAAGCGTAAGACAACTAGAGCTTGTATGGGTACATCTGCTCTGGAACAAAGTCTGTCTTTATCGTATATGATTATTATCAAGGAGAACCGCTATTTGTAATATTATTTTTTATTTTTTTGTTTTTTGATATTGTGCAGTTTTTAAAAGATGTTTTTACCTTCGTTTTAAACTCTAAAGAATCGGCCATGAAGGCAGCTACACTGCCTTTACTGGAAAAAATAATTACTACAGATCTGAAGAAAATCTTCTGACATCCGTTCATAATTGAATAAATATTCTACTCCGATGGTAGTTAATAAATGTTAAGTCCATTATAGGATGAATTTTCATGACATGAGTAACGAGAGTTATACCAGTAGGTAGAAACTAGTTTCGCGAAAGTCCGATTAGGACCACATTGTAAATTATGTATTTTTGGGAGCTGATGTTTATCCAGATACGTTGAAAGTATTTAAATCTGGATGGGCCGATAGAGTTGTGTACCACGCTCCCTCCTTCTCACATCTCAGCAACACTATAAAAGTGCTATTCTAGTCCTCAATAAAAAGCCAAGCTACATTTTAATTTGGTAATGGGCGAAAGATACGCACGCCATAATACCAGCTTACTCACATTATACGGTTAGAAGAACTCGGTGCCAAATAATCTACGGGGGAAATGAGTGTGGCGATCCCTAATGATTGTTCAAGGTCAACGCTCGGAAAATGGTCACCTTAACTCATAAAGTACGTGTGAAAATACACTCGCCAACCGAAATAGGCTACATCGGAATCTTATTTGGCACTAACCAGATTCAAATCCTTAGACTAGTAGCTGACTTCTACACATAAAGTTAAAGTTCTCCGGCGACCCAGTGCTGTACACAACTGCAGCTGTCACAGACAACATACCTGCAACGTCTGGGCACCACAGTTCAATGACATTTGGTATGTCAGTATACAGGGTGAATCATTGAACACTTGCACTGCAATTATTGCGGAAACGGAAAGTGCGATTGATGAGCGGTTTTCACAGAATATATTGGTAGTCAGGTGCTCGTATTTTTAGCCAACAAACAGATTGTAATATAACTTGGAAAGTGTATTTCTTTATGCAAACATACAGTTTCTTAAATGGAACAATGATTGTTTCTGTCACGCACTGGAAATTTTGACACCGGCAGTGTAAAATAAATTTTGAACGACATTTTTATCACGTTTAGTTTGGCAGCTACAACCGTTCAAAGTTTCGGGGGCGGAGGCTGCGATAGCGCAGCCCATGGGGCACGGCCCATTGTCTCATGACCACCAGTCAGTCAGCTACTCTGTCGTAGCCTCCGTCCCCAAAACTTTGAATGGTTGTAGCTGCCAAACTAAACGTGATAAAAATGTCATTCAGAATTCTTTGTACACATCTGGTGCCAAAACTTCCAGTGGATGATAGAAACAACAACTTTGTAAGTAATATTACAATGTGTTTGTTGACTAAAAATACGAGCACTACCAATCCATTTTGTGAAAACCGCCCATCAATCACACTTTCTGTTTCCGCAATATTTTCGATGCAAGTATTAGGTGATTCACCCTGTATAACAAGAATGTTGCAAATGTTTGTATAGTCTATGGGACTTAAGTACGGGGTCATCAGTCCCTAAACTTACAAACTACTTATGAACTACTTACGAACTAGGACGGCACAAACATCCATGCCCGAGGGGGGATTCGAACCCCCGAACGCAGTGGCCTGTATAACAAGATTCAGTGAGAGAAACTGATGTATTTCCATTTTATAAACTATGTTTCGAGTAGGATTTTTCTGGGGCGGCACGGAGAATTCAGCGATGAGGAGTACGCCTCTTTTCCTTGCACATTCTATTGATGCAGGGTCGAAAATAGGCTTCTTTGCGTCTTCTATGACGGCAAGAGATATTGTGCGTCTATGCATCAATGGTTGGAAGGTTTCTGAAAATATTTTAGACGTCCGTCTGATCAACTTGGGTAACGTAGAACGGCAGGTGGTCCTAGAGCGAAATTCCGCTGCCGATTACTCGGTGCTGTAACCGTAGAGAAGCACGCAGCACGGTATCGCAATCCGGGCGCATCGTTCCTCTAATTGCGGCGTAACAGCGCGCTGAGAGGCGTGACGCGCGTGTGCCCGCCGGTAATTGATACGTCACCGGGGCCTGCATAATCCGCCTCTAAGGCCGGAACAGAGGCGGCCGATTCGCGCGCCGAGGAGTGCGCGGCCGCTTTTGTGAGCGACGCGTGTCGATCCGGCCCCGAGGAGAATCCGGCCGCACGCCGACCGCCGACGCTGAGGCCTTAGCCGCCGCCGCCGGCGCAGGATGCGGCTGCGGCTGAGGCTGCGGCGCCCGCGAGCGCTCACCGACCACCAGCGCGTATTTTTGATTAAACAGACAATATCTGTAGTCTTGACCACAGATTTATTAATAGTGATGACCGGTTTCAACTCATTTCTGAGTCATCCTCAGGTCTAAAAGTATCAGAAGATTTAATACAACTTGTGAACAGTTAAAATATGAAATTACGACGACTTTTCTACCTTGTAACACCAATCATTTTTCATGTTTGTCAATAGTTGTATCATCCATAAGACAATATAACCTTCCAATAGTCAAATTACAATTTATAAAGCGCAAAAAAATAGAAAAAGAAAAAAAAAGAAAAAAATGCGGTACAACATTTGAAGAAAATCATTTAAGATACATGTTTGTTAAAATATTTTGGAATAACAGTAACTAAATGCAGGCGTTGCTGGTTAAAATTCAATGACAATGTCTTGTACATGAACGGATTTGTATTTAAAATTACGTGTTTGAATTTTAAATGTTCAAATGTTTGTAAAGTCTATGGGACTTAACTACGGGGTCATCAGTCCCTAAACTTACAAACTACTTATGAACTAGCTGATCCTAGGGACGGCTCAAATATCCATGCCCGAAGGGGGATTCGAACCCCCGACCGTAGTGGCCGCGCAGACAGTGACTGGAGCACCTCAGTCCCCTCGGCCACCGCGGCCGGCGCGATACGACGTTTCAAGAAAATCAGATTGACTGTTGCATATATATGATACTTGTTGGTTAAAATATTTTATAAGAACATTAATAAAATCAGGCATTGTTGGTTACAATTCACTGTGTCTTGTACATGAATATAATGTACAAAACCGAAGTTGTGCTCTTGTATAACTATGAAAAATACGATCAATGCCATCTGCCACAGGTCTGATGTAACTAGTAGTCTGAAAAATACATCTTCTACGTTAACGCTACCTATCATGTGTCATGTTTCAGTATGACGTTAGCCATCATGTGGCTCAGTTTTCTACAACAGATCGTGGAGCTAAAATTCAAAAAAGGTAATTTTAAATACAATTCCGTTCATGTACAAGACACTGTCAGTGTCTGTTCTTTTCGTACATGTCAGAAAGAACAGAAAAATGTGCAAATTCTTCTAAATCTAAGGGACCTGTCTATGTTGATCATTAGTCGCTAGGCATACAAAGTACTGAGACTAAGTAACTTATGCTAAGGACAACACAAATAACCATGCCAAAGGGTAACCCGAACCCTCGACGGCGAACTGTCGCGCGCACCGTAGGATGGCGTCTTAGTGCGCACGGCTATTCCGCCACGGCCGAAACAAGAGACACCATATGAATAATTGCATATGTACCCCAACAGGCAATTGACAGTTTCAGTGCGGACGCATTAATACGCTCGATCCCTTGCGGGAATCCAGTATAGGATGCGAGCAAGTGGATTCAAATTAGCAGGGGGCACTACAATCGTAGTGCGCTGCAAGGCGAGAATTTGGGTTGGAAGGGAAGCGTGCCTGGATAGCCTAATTTTTTAAGCCGACCGTTGGGTCAATCCGGGAAATCCGGGTTCCAATCCCGGACCAGCACAATTTTTCATCTTTGCCATTGGATTTATTTCAGTGCCCTGAAACGGTCGAAATGTTTAAATATTTCGAATATTTTGGTAGGAAACGTCAGCTAAAAAAGTATTTTGTGATAGGTGCATGGCGAAGCATACTTCTCCTACATACTCACGGAATCTACAGTTTCATTCAGATTTTCACGAATTTTCGCATGCTTGACCTTCAAAACAAGAGGAAGGTAATCGTCTACCTTATGTTTCACACGGTGCATGGGGGAATTTACTTAACTTAAGGAATTTTACAAAATGCATTTTTTCCTCCAATCTTTGTGAAATTTGCACACATGACCTCTAAATCAAGAGGAAGATTACTGGGTACATGAAAGTTTTTTTTTTTTTTTTTTTTTTTTTTTTCTATGGGACTTAACTACGGGGTTATGAGTCCCTAAACTTACAAACTACTTATGAACTAACTAAGACTAAGGACGGCACAAATATCCATGCCCGAGGGGGGATTCGAACCCCCGACCGTAGTGGCCGTGCAGACCGTGACTGAAGTGTCTCAGTCCCCTCGGCCACCGCGGCCGGCTACACGAAAGTCTGTATGGTACATGACAGAGGGTATCTAGCAGAAAACAATGCCGAGAAAGGGAATAGGTGGAAACGAACAGAGAGATGGGAGACAAAGAGGTGGATGCTGAGAGAGGGGGGAAGGTGATGTGGGCTACGAGAGTGTAGGATAAATAAACACCCGGGCAACGCCGGGTTTACAGCTAGTAGAGATATAAAATGTTCAAATGATTTTAAATCTATCGGACGCAACTGCTAGGTTATTAGTCCGTGGCTTACAAACTACTCAAACTAAGCTGAAGTAGACCTAACGTAAGGACAACACAAACAGCCATGGCCGTGCGGGGACTGGAATCCACGACGGTGAACTGCTGCGCGCACCGCAGCATGGCGCCCAAGTACGTTTGATTAATCCGCCGCGGCCGATATATCATAAAAGTGGTTCGATTAACGCTCTGCCATGTACTGGCATTTGATTTGCAGAGTATTCTTGTAGATGTAGATATACCTTCATATGTTTGTATCACTTGTTTTCATCATTGCATGTCTAATCTGAGCTTCGGTGCACTCATTTTGACGGAACACATAGTTAAAGATCCGCAAGTTACCTGGGAGGCTCTCTTCGTTAGAAATGGCACGCACTTTGTGAGTCAGAACCTGTGTAAGGCTGCGACGCATGACGCCAACTCGATGCGTGTCGGTAGAAACCAATCTTGAACTCCCTTCTGTTGACTGCATGTTCGCACAGTTGATATACTATAAGCAGTTTTGTACTGTTCAGTGAACAGTGTACGGGTCTGAAGCTTCATGATAAATTAAAAAATGTGTGTCGTAACGGGATTCTAACCCGAAACCTTCCTTTTCTTGAGTAATTTTTTTAGCAACTCCGCTATTCATGTACGAATCACGACCCGCCTTCCATGTTCTACTTCCGCCATTACCTCTCCCGTTCGTTCCACGGCACGTGAGTCGTAATCAGAAAGACCATCGGCTCGCAATCAGTGAAGAGCTTTTGGATCAGGCAAATCAGAATGTGATGTTCATTAAGAGAACTGCCAGTGAGACGTGGGCCTAGGTTTATGAAGACACTGAAGTTCAATGTTCAAAATAGTTCGGGAAAGTTCTCCAAGATCAAAGAAATCTCGTCAGGTCAGGTCAAGCTGATGGATTTCTTTGACTTATCGGTCCTTATAGTTACAAACTGTGTAAATTAAGTTACGATAAGGATATTACACACACACACACACACACACACACACATACCAACTCACACACACATGTCCGAGGGAAGACTCGAATCTCCGGCGGACGCAGGCTTTAGCATTGTTTCTTGGACAAAGCGGACATTACCGAGAGGCGAAGGATTAATTCAATTTGAATTCCTGCCATAACGACAAACTGTTAATCAATGGTACTATCGACGTTTTGGAACGCAACTGGTCTGAGCTGTAACGAGACAATTCATGGTTGTTTCATCACAATAACACACCCGTTCAGTCATCCAACTGATTCGCGCGTCTTGCACTAAGATCGAAATCACGGCGCTGTTTCATCCTGCGCTTGAGAGATCAAGAGCCGCGATGGAGTAGCCGAGCGGTCTAAAGCGTCTCGCTGCGGAGCGCGCGGTTGCTCGCCTTGGAGGTCCGAGTCCTCCCTGGGGCATGGGTGTGTGCGTTTGTCCGTAGGTTTAGGTAGTTTGAAAGCTACGGACTGATGACCACGCAGTTTGGTCCGATAGATTTACAGACATTTGAACATTTTTGAGAGATCAAAGATTTGCAACTATAGACGAGAGGACAGAAAAAAGAGGAAAGCCTGCTTCCGGAAATAGAAACGACGGTAGGAGAGGTGTAACATTTGTTGAATAGGCTGTTCAAATGTCCCCCCGAGGGGGGATTCGAACCCCCGACCGTAGTGACCGTGCAGACCGTGACTGAAGCACCTCAGTCCCCTCGGCTACCACGGCCGGCTGAATAGGCTGTATCTAAGAAGATCATGCAAAGTAAACGGTGGCCGTTGGAAAATTTCGTGGACCAATTTTCGGAATTTATGGAACACACCTCTTAGATATATTCGAAGCATTATCTACACGAGGACAACTTCAACCGATGAGTGATGTCGGTCCATCAGTAGGGCTACATACGGTGATAGTCACAGGAAGTAAAGGAAGCAGTACAGGGGGGAGGGTTAAGGGACTGAAGCAATCCACCAAAATTTATCCGATTTTTAGTGTTACCTTCACTAAAGCCCATCCCCGAATGCGGTAATGCTTCCCAGAAGAAAACCCTCGATCCACCAGCGGGTACGGCAGCCCGTTAATCTCGTTGTGAGGCGAGCCCAGGCGGCGTGCGTGAGGAATGCGCGTGGCAGGTGGCCGACGCGGCGACCAGGGCGGGAGGAGGTGTGTCCTACCGGCAGCGCCTCGCCTCGCCTCGGTAACAACGCGGTTCGGGTTTCCGGCGCTGAGTTGCG
The DNA here is from genome assembly GCA_026315105.1 of Locusta migratoria. Taxonomy (NCBI): domain Eukaryota; kingdom Metazoa; phylum Arthropoda; class Insecta; order Orthoptera; family Acrididae; genus Locusta; species Locusta migratoria. The sequence goes on along the minus strand of CM048750.1, from coordinate 305,909,990 downwards.
GCCGCCGCAGCGCCATCTGAAGGCGCGCCATTAATCCCACCGCCTGGGCAGGCCGGCTCATAACGCGCGCTGCCTCCTGTTACCAGCTCTCTGCTTCTCACAGGTAGGCCAGCCACCACTCGGCCTTGCTGTACTACGAGGTGGCGTGGTGGGACATTACTGGCGACAAGGCCCGACACCTCGCTCATTCCGAGAAGTCGCAGCAGATTCAGCTTAATTCATTGTGCAGACTACTTAAACTACCTGGTCAGCTCAACAGGTATTTACGTGCCTCGTTTGTAAACTGAATACAAGCTACAAGCTACGGACTGGTCCTCCGTGCCCGCCGGAGGTTCGAGTTCTCCCTCGGTCATGTGTGTGTGTGTGTGTGTGTGTGTGTGTGTGTGTGTGTGTTATCCTTAGCGTAAGTTAGTTTAAGTAGATCGTAAGTCTAAGGACTGATGACCATAGCAGTTTGGTCCAATATGCTTACATCGATAAAACATAAATGAGAACACAATCATCACACTCAACACATCTTTTAAAACTTATTAAAAAATGAAACTAAACATTCCTTTTAAAAATGACTGTCAGAGACATATGTCAAACATAGAATAAATTAAAAATTTAAAATTCCCCCCCACAACATCCCTGTAGGATGGTCAAGTGCATACTAAATTCAGCGATGCGGTCAGTTATTAAGTGGAGAATCCGCCAGATGGCGGAGAAGAAGTAGAATAACAACATCGCCGTCTGGCGGATTCTCCACTTAATAACTGACCGCATCGCTGAATTTAGTATGCACTTGACCATCCTACAGGGATGTTCTGGGGGGAATTTTAGATTTTTAATTTATTTTATGTTTGACATATGTCTTTCACAGCCATTTTTTAAAAGTAATGTTTAGTTTCACTTTTTAATAAGTTTTAAAAGATATGGTTACTGTGATGATTGTGTTCTCATTTATGTTTTATCGAAATGTTTGGTGAATATTAATTCCATTGTCTTGCTGTAGCCTTCGATAATGACGGAACGTCGAAACGCGCAAGGCCTTAATAAATTTAAATTAGTGGTCAAGACTCTAAAGTTTATTTCAAGTGCATCAAAATGGCCACGTCTCACAAATCTTTAATGGAGACAGCAAGGAAACCTATAATCCTCTGAGAAATTAAAAACAGGCCGATTTTAGAGATTGCACCCCTCCATTGTCCTTAATACGTACACACACTTGATCTGCCCCATCCTCTGCTATTCTTATGCTGCATAGATACAAATTCTATAAATCCCTCCTGATCCTTAAACACCACGCACACCGACTCGCTTTCTGTATCCGCGTACTATCCACCACAACGATCCTTTGCCATTTCAATATTTCACATGTCTCCACACACATTGAACATCTCCGAATTTTTTATACCGTCAGCAAACTTTATTATATCGTGACTCACGTCATTTGCAATCCTAGCATGCTGTCGCGCTTCTAACTGCACATATTATCCATATCATCTCCCAGAGAAATTTCCATGCGTTCCTTCCTGGAGCCTGTAACTGCGCCCAGACATACAACCATCCTATCAATCCCGAATACTATCCCACCATATCCCACCACCTACTCCCCTTCGGGCTTTCTTCCAAACCTCCTCCAGTAACACAAACCCTCTTCTCCCCTCTCACTCTCCACCCCTTTCTTTCAAAATTTATAGATCCAAATACGAGCCATTTCTATCTCCCTGCCCTCTAATAACTAATAAGGAACTCATTTTTTGGGCGATCTAGAATCGTTTAATAACAGGTTTGCTGCCAAGATAGCTTTCTTCATTTAATTACATTACCGGTTCCGGCATGCTAGACGCCATATTCAGACCTTTAGTAATCTTACATTAATTCACTGCTATTATAACAATTTTTATATAGTAAAACGGTGTACATCCACATTGATGTGTCATCAACATAAAATTTACAAGTCAACAATAAATCGTCTGAACTTATGGTCTTTACCAGAGGCACTTCAGAATCCAAGTTCGCAACTGACTGAAGAGAAGTTCAATACTGTAAGATTACTACAGATCTGAAGATGGCGTCTAGCACGCCGAACCGCTAATATACTTAAATGAAGAAAGCAATCTTGGCTGCAAACCTGTTATTAAATAATCCTATTTTGTTAACACCTTTCAACATTTCCAAAATCTCATAAACATATTTTATATATTCTAACGTTTGTCTTCTTTTATAATTTTTCTGATGAACTGCGCCTTCCAATGTCTTAACAGAGGTTGCAATACGCAGGCATAAAATAGTACATGATATGAAATAGACATTTAGTTCAGTTATGAAAAAATGATGGCAAATATGCTATCGTTCTCTTGGGGCTCCCGTTTCTTTCTTGAGTACATGACGGCGAGCACGGAGCTTCGTGCGAATGCAGTCTTTCACCCTTCTTTCGCTCCTGGAATGCATTTCTTTTCCTTTTCCCTCCCTCTCCTTTCCTATCCTCACTCGTTCCCCTACCTGCTGGGGGACTGATGGCCTTGGCAGTTTGTCCCCGTTTTCCGAACAGCTCATTCATCATCCATCTTGACTGGACACTCATAAGCAAAGCGGGTATTTAAGGCGTATGAGGGGAGAATCCCATATTAGGTTAAAAATTGCATAAGTTATTACCATATTTACTTCAGTGTCCTTATAACTGCTGCAGCAAGCTGCATAATTTTCTCTTTCCGGTGAAGAGTATCAGTTTCTACGAGACGCGCCACCATGTTCTTTGTGAATTACTACACCAATATCGTTGTAATTAACGCTTAACGATGACGAGGAGAAACGTAACTTACATAAACTACCTGCACGTTGTACGGAAAGACATTTCTCGCAGCACGTGACGATAACTGCTTTCTTAATCGATTCCTCGGGGGTCCCCGCCCCGCTACAGTCCCTTACCGTTTGCACCGGTGACGTCACAGCCGCGCGGTCGCTCGCGGACGGCCGTAATACCAACAGGTAAATTTTAATGAAACATGCCCGGCTGCAGGCGGCGCGGACACGTATCCCATTACGTATGCACGCTGCGTTGTTTTTCTGCGTTTCCCCCGTCTATCTTGCTCTCCCTTCTCCAGCTGATGAACTCCCACGGCGAAATAAATCAAGCGGGCACCCTCTAATTTAGCCATCACGTTTTTAACGAGACAAATTCCACACACAATCCCCCTTCGCGCTCGGACTTTTGGCAGCAGCGAGCTCCACGGAAGACGGTCGGGATCTGGCCTTTACGATCCGTGGCCGTCCATGTGGCGGCTGGTGGAAATAAATTGAGATAGCGCCCGCGTCTGGTGATGTGACGCGTGGAGGGGAGCGCGCTTAATATATGCGGAGAGTGCACGATCGCTGTGCGTCATTCCAGACGCCGCCACGGCGCCGCGCTGCTGTCGGGCGAGAAACTATAAAGTTTTAATTAAGCCTTAGGACAGCTCGGCCGTGCGAGGTACTTCATCAAACACTTTACTCCTCTCTGCGAAACTTTCTTTCTCTGCCTTACTGTATGACTTCTTGCTCGTCGTCTACTCCTCGCCGTCAACTTTAAGTAGTAAAGGGGTCGAGAATGAATAGGAACACTCTGTAGGTGAGAATTGTGAAAGAAATTTTGATGATACTCGATTTTCTTTGAATATAATTTCTCTTGGATACACGTCAGTGGCCGAGGGGACTGAGGCGCTCCAGTCACGGTCTGCACAGCCACTCCCGTCTGGGGTTCGAATCCCCCCCTCGGGCATGGATATTTGTGCCGTCTTTACTCTTAGTTAGTTCATAAATAGTTTGTAAGTTTAGGGACTGATGACCCCGTATTAAGTCCCATAAGCTATATGGTACAAACATTTGAATTTGATACACCTCAGAGTAAGAGCCGGTCTTTAGTGATTAAAATGATAATTGAACGAAACAGCACCCCGCGGTTCACAGTAGTTTCGTCTGGAGAAACAATGGTTTCCTATTTTTCTGAACTTAAAAAAAAGTGGTGAAGCAGTCAACAATCCGAAGATTGTTAAAATGTTTGTAAAGCTATGGGAGCAAACTGCAGTGGCCATTAGTCCCTAGACTTACAAACTACTTAAACTAACCTGTACGAAGAACAAACACATCAATGCCCGAGGGAGGTCTTAAACATCCGACGGGGAGCAGATGCACACTCTGCAGCAATGTTCCTTAGAGCATACAGCCACTTCCGCGTTTCTGTCATATTTACACTATTCTTTCGGACGAATAACGCAACTTCCGGTCCCAGATCTGGAGTAGAGATCTTCTGTACTCTCACACCTTCTGATGCCAATTATATTTATAATATTGTGCATTATTTCAATGGCAAGTAAATTCACGGGACCATACTAGATGTTCCTCTCCATGTCAAGGTAGTGTCTTGGCATAGAGTTAACGTGAATAATGACAAATATAATTTACATACAGGGGTGTGAAATGTTCACAGGTGTGAAAACCTATTTGACGAAACTGCTATGGTCACCAATTGCTAGACTTAGAAACCATTTAAACTAACTTACAGTAAGAATAACTCACGGCCGCGGCGGATTAACCGCGCGTACTGGAGTGCGTCCGGGGTTCGAATCCCCCCTCGGGCATGGATATTTCTGTCGTCTTTCATAGAAGGTGGTTCATAAGTAGTTTGTATGTTTAGGGACTGATGACCCTGTAGTTAAGTCCCTTAAGCTTTACAAACATTTGAATATTTTGAATAACACACGAGAGAGGTTTTGAACCTCCGGCTGGAGAGCCTCACACCACGTGGTCATTCCACGTGACAGGGGGAGGGGGAAAGGCATGTGATTTTCACATACTTGGCGAAAATGAAATGATTGGGTGTCGGTTCTGGTCGGACGAGTAGCTTCAAGGGAGGGTGCGGTTGTGGATTTGTCAGAGGGCGACCGTGGTCTATGAAACAGGAAACATAGACTCGTCGCTCAGTGGAAGAAACGTGTGATATTTCTGAATGGAACCATTGTTTATTATCGTTGTGGCGAGTGTTCGATTTCAGGTGACTACCCGCCATAATTTCAATCTTATTATTACTAAATGTATGAAAACTACAGCAGTAGGCCAGGCTATTCTACACAGCCGATTTCCTTCATTTATACTTTAAAAGAAAGGAATTCTATCGCAGATTTGTACAGAATTCCCTTAAGTCTCTCCTCGCTTTAATTATATTCAAACGCAGTATCCTTCTGTACTTGCTGTGAATGTTTTAATCGGTTTGTTTCACGGTATCTTCTAATTAAGATACGTAGTACTTTTTTACCTAATAACACTCAGTGGATCAAGCTCTGTTATTTGCGCTTGTTAACACTTGCATTGTTTGATTATGAAAAAAGCTAGGAGTGGACATTCAACTTTTCCATTTTTTATCCCGACATTTTTTGTCATTCAACCAACGGTGCGAAGTATTCACACAGGCCGTCTAGTTTTTCTTAAAAACTATATTCTTCCCGTATATGTACTCCGTCTATATTAATTTCGAAGACTAGACATCAAACGCGAAATTGAGAGACAAGATTTCTTACGATGCCTGCCACGAGCCATACCTGAACAGACCGCTGTGCAACAAATAATTAAGCAACATTTTCTCGTTTCATCTGCTACTGCTTCTCGGAGCACACAGAGCGCTACAGATGCAGCACACAGGAAGCAGTTGTACGGCCGGTGAGTGGTGCGGGTAGCGCGTTAAGCCTGACAACAGGCGCGTTACTGGCCGGTGGGCGGGCACTCGTAACAGTAGAGCGCCCCCGTCTGTCAGTCGTGAAATTACTACCAGTGGGAGGCGCGAGGCGCGCAGCTGATGGCCTGGCCTCTTCATCCCACAGCGCCAGGGGCCGACCGCTCCGCTCCTCCCAGCCCACACGCCGCCGTTGGCATGTGAACGGCAGTCAACAGCTAAGAGCCATAAGAGCCAATCAGCCCAGGGCATTGCTTCAGTACTACCGTCGATATGCTACACGGCTTTGTCTATTCGTCGTCCCTTTCCTGCTAACTACCAGATGAAAGTGTCTGACGTCGCAAACACTCAGCACTCGTAGCTCCATTCTGTAAGAGTACGGTGAGAAATGCTTTTGGTCGATATAATATAAAATACGTGGGTCGTTCAACTCAATATCGGCCTTTTCTTCTTTCCAGATTTAAACGGATGCTTAGACTCGATGCATTGTATGCAGTATAAGCTGGTAACCGTGTCTTGTTACTGCTCTACCGTGATCATTTCCCGTGCATCTGAACCGACCTTTATTCAAGATGACAGACGGTAGTGTGAACGTCTGCGGCCGCGCGGGAGTGACCGAGCGATCTGGAGCGCTAAGTTACGGATCGCACAGCCTCCCGCGTCGGAGGTTCGAATCCCCTTTCGAGCATCAATGTGTGTGTTGTCTTTAGGTTAATTTAAATTACACATTTTTGAAAACATTTTCGTTTCACTATGTTTGAGTCAACAGCACTCTTATTTAAATTTATGAATAAGGAACTGTCTAGAATGCAATAATTTATTTCATTCAACTAGTTTCAGACTGAAACTAGTTGAATGAAACAAATTATTACATTCTAGACTGTTCTTTAATAATTAATTTAACTTAAAGTAGTTTGTAAGACTAGGGACTGATGACCAACGTACTTTGGTCTCTCAGGATTACAAACATTTGAACATTTTGAACGTCTTCGTCGAACAGCATGTTATTATGAGGGCATAAAACCTGCGGAAACTGACATAAGACTTTAGGCTCACACGGTGATGAGACCCGCAGTCGTTGTAAGACATGGTGCAAATGCTTCTGTTACTGACAATTCCGGTCGTGGTGGATCATAGCCGTGGTAGTCATTCCGAGGAACTTTCAGTGAATGGAGCATCTGATATTGGACAATCACCGCATAACTTGTCGTGAAATTGCAAGGGTGTATAATCTGTCTTTAGGAACAGTGATCACGATAAGTCATAATAATTTGTTGTTCCGAAAAGTGAGTGCACGCTGGATTGCAAAGCAGCTCTCCGCTGCTCAGAAACCCAGAAGAGGTGATGTCTGTAGACAATGGAAGGAACGTTATGAAAGTTATGTTCGGGATCTTCTGAATCGCATCATGAGTTGTGACGAAACATTGGTTCGCCACTTCACTCCAGCTTCAAAGCAGTGGAAGCACACGGAATCACCGTCTTCCCAGAATGTGAAACAACTGCGTCTGCTGGTAAAATGACCGCAAGTGTATTCTTGGATAAACAGCGAATTATTTTTGTTGGTTTTTTATCTCATGATGTCGCTATCAACAGTATTACTGTGGCATTCTGAAAGTTTTGCAGAGAGTACAACGGTATGTTGGTGCAATGTCACATTTTTGTACAGGCCCAACATCTGTACGCACACCTACACTACGTGATCTAAAGTATCCGTACACTCCCAAAACCATACGTTTTTTTCATATTATGTTCATTTCGCTGCCACCTACCGTCAGGTATTCCATATCAGTAACCTCAGTTGTCATTAGACTTCGTGATAAAGGAGAATAGGGCATTCGGCGGAACTCACTTTGAACGTAGTTAGGATTTACTATTACGAACAACTTACACTGGAGAGAACGCATAGGAAATCTTGTGGGTAAGGCGAACCAAAGGTTACGTTTCATTGGCAGAAGGCTTCGAAGATGCAACAGCTCCATCAAAGAGACTGCCTACATCACACTTGTACGTACTCTCCTGGCGTACTGTTGCCCAGTGTGGGACCCTCACCAGGTGGGACTGACGGAAGACATTCAGAAGGTTCAGAGAACGGCAGCTCGTTTTATCACTTTACAGGGACGAAAGCGTCACGGAAATGTTGCACGATTTGAGATGGAAATCATTAAAAGAATTACGACGTTATTCGTTGTGGCGAGATCTATTTGCGAAATTTCAATCACCGACTTTTACTTCCGAATGTGGAAAACATTTTGCTAACATCCACCTACATCGGGAGACATGACCATCCCAAAAAAACAAGAGAAATCAGATCGAAAACGGAATGATTTAGGTGTTCTTTCTTCCCGCGCGCTAACAGAGAATGGAACGGTAGAGAAAGGTTATGAAAGTGGATAATAAACCCTCTCCCAGGCACTTAAATGTGTTTTGCAGAGTATGTATGTAGATGTAGCAGTAGGTCAATGCCAAACGACGCCTCGCTTTGTGTATGAAACGTAAACATCAGACGAGTGACAGTGGAAAAACGTTGTGTGGAGTGACGAGTTATGGTAGACAATGTGGCATGGTGTGTGGCGAATGCCTGGTGAACGCCATCAGTCACCGTCTTTAGGGCCATTCAGAGGCGGTGCTATAACGATGTGGTCGTGTTTTTCATCGTGGGGTCTAACATCACTTGTTGTTCTGCGTCGCACTATCATAGCAAAGGCTTACATTGTTGTATTAAGCATCTTCTTGCTTCCCACTGTTGAAGAGCAAGGATGCCGATTGCATATTTCAACAAGATCGAACACCTGTTCATAATCCACGGCACATAACGGAGTGGTTACAGGACAATATCATCCCTGTAATGGACTGGCCTGCATGTAGTCCTGGTTTGAATTCTATAGAATACCTTTGGGATGTTTTGAAAAGCAGAATTCGTGCCTGGCCTGACCGAACTACATTGATACCTCTCCTCAGTGCTATACTCCGTGAAGAATGGCCTGCCTATCACCAAGAAACCTTCCAGAACCTTCAGAATGAAGACAAAGGTCCCAGGTTCGGGTCTCGGTTCCGGCACACAATTTTAATCTGCCAGGAAATTTTATATCAGCGCACACTACGCTGCAGAGTGAAAGATTCATTCTGGAAACAACCGTTAGGCTGTGGCTAAGCCATGTCTCCACCATATTCTTTTCCAGGAGTGCTAGTCTTGCAAGTTTCGCAGGAGAGCTTCTGTGAAGTTTAGAAAGTAGGGGGCGAGGTACTGGCGGAAGTAAAGTTGTGGGGCGGCATCGTCAGTCGTGTCGGGATAGCTCAGTCGGTAGAGCGGTTGCCCGCGAAAGGCAAAGGTCCCAGGTTCAAGTCCCGGTTCCGGCCCACAATTTTAATCTGCCAGGAAGTTTCCTTCCAGAACCTGATTGAATGTATGCCATTGATTGGAAGCTGTCATCAAGGCTAAGGTTGGACCAACACCATATTGAATCCCAACATTACCGACGAAGGGCCCTACGAACTTAGACGTCATTTTCAGCCATGTGTCCTGTTACTTTTGATCACATAGTGTAGCTCACGGTCTGTAACTGTATGATAAGCAATGCCACGGCCAGTGTGGTCACGAATGGCCGTGTTGTTCATAGCCTGGATCCGCTTGTCAGAAAGAAAGACGGCTGTGAGTTTTTGGAGAATCTCGGCTACGAGGCATTTAAAAGGTTCTCACGCCCAGCGCAGGTGGAGAGTGACACACGGGTGGGTGTCGGGCAACCGGTCGGCGCGGCGGCCAGCTGCTGGCTTTTTGCGGCCCGGCGCCGGTCGGCCCTCGCTGAGTCACGAGCGGCGCGCATTCCTCGGTGTCCAGTAGCGCAGCGCCCGGCCCGCTAATGGGTCCCCGGCCGGCCGCGGCCGCGGCTGTTTATCCGGCTGTCGGGAACACATTTGCATGTCGCGCTCCGCTGCCTCTGCCGCTGCCTCTGCCACTGTGGGAATCATAAGCGCCGCCCATCACCTGCCGCAGCGGTCAGGTCGCCAAGCCGCGCCGCAGCCACTTTGCGCTTCACTGCCGAACACTTCGTAGGCGGCTTTCTTAGGGGGAAGTAAATAGAAATGTTTGTATAGCTTATGGGACTTAACTACGGGGTCATCAGTCCCTAAACTTACAAACTACTTATGAACTAGCTAAAACTAAGGACGGCACAAATATCCATGCCCGAGGGGGGATTCGAACCCCCGACCGTAGTTGGCGTGCAGACCGTGACTGGCGCGCCGCAGTCTCTTCGGCCACCGTGGCCGGCTTTCTTGGGAGGCGGGGGGGGGGGGGCATCCAGTGATTACGTACGGTGTTTAGCAGGGGGAAGGGATCGACCCGATTCTCAGCAAATATCACGTGGGGTAGAGGAATGACCCCGATTCTCAGCAAATATCACGCGGGGTAGAGGAAGGTCTCGGCACATCTCACGTAATTATTATTATATTATTTTATTTATTTATTTATTTTCATTTTCGCAAGGAAATCTGTGAAACTGCGAAATAATTGGGTGATGATTATTTCGTGAGACTTTTTGGCTGTTAGAGCTCGGCTGGGATAGTGTTCGGCCTACCTGTTGCAAGTCTTTATGTGACGCCACATGGAAGACTTTTGTGTCGGATAAAATGATGATGAGAAAACATAGCACTATTCCCCGACTGGAGAAAATTTCCAATTTCAGGATACATTCCGCACACACAAAGAAAGAAAGTATGTTATGGGAACATGTGTCCGGAAACGCTTAATTTCCAAGTTATAGCTCATTTTAGTATTTCTCTTTAAATGTAAATTGAAATAATTTGTGCAGACAATTGTCAAAATACCCAATTGTTTCGTTAGTATGTACTGTACTTCCTCGATTCACATCATCAACACAGATTCTCTGTGAACTTTTGGGCAGGAATCGTTGGTGATGTCTTGATTGCGCTTCATGTTCTTCCACCTACGCTCACTGGAGCACGTTATCATGATTTCATGCAGGATATTCTACCTGTGCTGCTGGAATATGTGCCTTTACAAGTACGACACAACATGTGGTTCATGTACGATGGAGCTCCTGCACGTTTGCCGGTCGCGGTGGCCGAGGAGACTGCACGGCCACTACGGTCGGGGGTTCGAATCCCCCCTCGGGCATGGATATTTGTGCCGTCCTAGTTCGTAAGTAGTTGATAAGTAGTTTGTAAGTTTAGGGACTGATGACCCCGTAGTTAAGTCCCGTAAGCTTAACAAACATAAAAAAAGGTCCTGCACGATTCAGTCTATGTGTTTGTACGCTTCTCAACAACAGATTCGGTGATCGATGGATTGGTAGAGGCGGACCAATTCCATGGCCTTCACGCTCTCCTGACTTCAATTCTTTTCACTCTCATTTATGGGCACATTTGAAAGCTCTTGTCTACGCAACCACGGTACCAAATGTAGAGATTCTTCGTGCTCGTATTGTGGACGGCTGTGACACAATACGCCATTCACCAGGGCTGCATCAGCGCATCAGGCATTCCATGCGACGGAGGGTGGTTGTATGTATCCTCACTAACGGAGGATATTTTGAACATTTCCTGTAACAAAGTGTTTGATTGACGCTGATACGTTCTGTTGCTACGTGTTTTCGTTCCATGATTAGTCTGATTTGAAGAGAAGTAATAAAATGAGCTCTAACATGGAAATTAAGCGTTTCTGGACACATGTCCACATAACATATTTTCTTTCTTTTTGAGTGAGGAATGTTTCCTGAAAGTTTGGCCGTACCTTTTTGTAACACACGGTATAACCTCAACCGTAATATTACGAGTTCAACGTCGTTTCCATTGCGCTGGCTTCCTGTTCTTCATTGCTGTTAGGGAAGACATACGACGACACTGAATTCTCGGTGAAAGTGCTCTGTTTCAGCGCGATGCATCGCAGCAGGAAGTGCGGCAGATTTCGCGGCGTGGCTCTCGGCTCGCCAGATTGTCCGTTCCAGTGGAGCGCGAGGTGGCGCGTGCGACCCCGCACGTACGGCCCGCGTTCACCCACAATAACTTGCCTCTAATTAGGAGCGGCCGCGCATTCCTATCCGGACGCGCGATAGCGCGCATCTGTGCCATCTCGCCTCTCACTTGTTTGTTAACGTAACGAGCGCCTGGACGCGCCGACCTGTTCTCCGGTGTGTACAGTTGCCCAGGTGGTCACTACTTCACTACTCCTTTTACTCCGCTGTCGTCGACCCGGCCGAGCCCGGAGGGCTGTTGCTCCAGGAAGACGTCAACGGGGCACAGACCTTTCACATCAGTCCGTGCGCCACTGCCGCAACGCCGACATTTCAGTGGTTTCTGAGGGGCGACGGAATCGGGAAAGGATAAAAATGATTGGCCTGGGCTGCATTAGGGAACTGAAATAATCGAATGTTGACAAATGAAGATGTGTGCCGGATTGGGATTCGAGTCCACGAATCCCGCTTTGGGGCAGCGCTCGTTTAACCTCTTTGCTATCTGGAGGACGCCTCCCGTCCGCCACAATTCATCAGAAGCCGCACGCTACGGAAGTGACGTCCATATCACCCATAGTCCTGTATGCTCCCCTACCGAATACCTGCAAGAAATCGAACGGTTTTTCCTCGTCGGCGGTGAAGAAATATAGCCTGACGCCATCTTCGCGCAAACATACATCTACAGAATAATAAGAATTTCGTGTGGCTTAAGTGACTTCTTTCAACTGGACGCCAATTTGAGGACTTCCGTATGCCTAGTTTACCCGTGGAAAAAATAGCTGCCAGTGCAGCGTGCAATCCGGACAACGTGTCTTTAAACGTACTCATTTCCAGCTTTGCCCATTCGCATTTGATGTCATATATTCTGTGAATATGAAGTTTAACAACTGCAGAATAAGAAGTGACGTCTATTCTTTCGGAATAGACGCCACATGTATATATAAAGTTACGTATGTTGCATAAGTGTTATTAAAAATGGAGTATAGTTTTGTTTATACTGACAAGGAAAGTACTTGGGCTCGAACAAACACATATACACCAAAATCGTATGAGATAATGTAAAGATCCCTTACTGCACTAGTGACACTCCGGCATCTGCAAAACTCTGCAGTCGTCCGTTAGAGGCCTCTGCGTGTGCCATGCCGCATTGCACTTTGACCTGTCGGTTCGCCAGTAGGGACGGTGCAGTGTACCTCCGAATTTGCGTTTTGTGAAGTTATTTGTGTGATGAAGCGTCAGATGGGGCGGCGATTGCTAATCAATCCTGCTAATGTATTGTGATTAGTTGAGGTGAAGTTACGAAGAACCATTCTTCGTGAAGATGGTATTAGTGTAGAAGATGAATCATTTACATGCTTTCTCGTATCTGTTATGGTACAGAAATATGAGCATAAGTTAGATACTGTTGTTACAAACTCATAATAATGATAATAGGGATGATAATGACGAACCAATTGCAAGCGGTAGTGCTACGGTAAGTGCGGGAAGAGGCGATGGGAGCAGTGGCAGTGAATACCAACAGTCTTTCGGGAAGAAGGTTACAGTTGCAACTATCATCACGGCTTTTGATGACAATTCGCTAGAGAACATGGACGATGATTATTACATAAGTTGTAGTTAAGATACCTGCATTACGTTTGGCGTCTAAAATTACATCTACAGTGCTATCTAGAGCGTGGTTGCAGAGCTTTGCAGAAAAACGACATCCGCCAACACATTGAAGTGTACGTAGAGATCCTGTAACCAAACCGTTCATACAGATATGTTTGTTCGAACCCATGTACTTTCCTTATGAGTAGATTCTTAATCGATCTATTGATCCTAAATGAGTATTCCGTGTAATATGACCCTTCAGATGTGTCGAGAAAGGTGTACTTTCGGTTTTCAAGAAGTTGCCACAGCTGTAGTCCAATACGGTAGACGGCAAAGAGGCGTAGAGAGTGAAAGAGAGAGAGAGAAGAGAGAGGGAGGGAGAGAGCTTGGCTCCTGTTTTACTGTCGCCCCCGCGATACCCGGTAAGTGCGCCTCGCCTCTCCTCGGCTCACTTAACGACCGCGGGAGCGCGTGAGCGGCTAATTAGTCATAAGCGGGCGAGCGGTTTCACGTAATTATGCATCAGATAGCGCGCCGCCGGCTCCCCGCGTGATGGACGCGCGAGATAGACGCGAGATCGGCCGCGGCGCCTCCGGTTTTATCTGCGGCCTGGCCTGATATACAGGCGCGAGGGACCAATAAAAATTGGCAGCCGCCTCCCTCTCGCACCGTGTATTTCTTCTCGCCGAGCGCCGTCGTAAATCGGCGGCCGTTAGGGTGCGCACCAGAGTGTTACTGTGTGTTTGTAGGGGCTGCGCCGACGGCCGTTCCGAGGGGCGACCCCCTCCGCAAACGGCGCTCTAATAGAAAGTGAGGCCATTAATTGATGGCTCGCGCTCTTACGTAACTGTTATAAACGATCGGGGCGAGATAATGTTTACGATCGGCTGCTACCGCGTTAATTGCCCGTATCGTAAACTCGAGTACGATAGCTGCCGAGCACGATGGCCCGCTATTGAATTTCGATTTCGACGATTATTGTGTGCGGTGTGCTGGATAAAAAGTACGAGAAACACTTTGTCTATTTATTATTATTACTAGCTCATATATCCGTCAGGGGGCGCCTCAGTTGCACAGTGGTAGAGTGCCAGACTACAAATCCAAAGGCCGTGGCTTCGATCCCCGCCAGGCTCTAGGATTTTTATCTGTCACTTTCCACTTCTTTCACCTCTCGCAGTATTTCTCATGTGAAAAATACCGAGTAGCACCGTGGTTCGGAACCCACGTTAAACTGTAGGTCCCCCTACAACTGGCTAGGTAAGTCAGTTCGTACGTCGGAGGAAGGCAACGGCATACTTCCAAACAGGACCATGACTAGTAAAGCACTGTGGTGTTCAAACCAATCTTCGGATTGTTGACTGCTTTACCTTATATCTGTCACATATTTTTGGAAACATTTTCGTTTCACATTTTTGGGTCAACAGCACTCTTATTTAAATTTATGAATAAAGAACAGTCTAGAATGCAATATTTTATTTCATACAACTAGTTTCAGTCTTATTTAGACCACATATTGTGGAGCTGGCAGGTAGCTGGGAGCCTTCCAGTGCGCCACTGGAAGGCTCCCAGCTACCTGCCAGCCGCACAACATCGATGGAGTCAAAATTCCTGAAGATGGTCTAAATAAGACTGAAACTAGTTAAATGAAATAAAATATTGCATTCTAGACTGTTCTTTATTCATAAATTTATATATCCGTGATTCGCAACAATTGTTAAAGATGGGATTGTGCCGTGGCAGAGCGGCCGAGCGCATTGAGACGCTATGCTACGATGCGCGAGGCATTTCCCCGTCGGGGGTCCGAATCCCCCCTCGGGCATGTTTGTTTGTGCCGCCTTTAGTATAAGGTAGTTTGTAAGTTCAGAGACTGATGACCCCGCAGTTAAGTCCCATAAGTTTTACAAATTTTGAACATTTTTTATTGGTTTGTGCGTATCTTAGGGATCCGGACCTTAATCAGTAAAAATAGAATTTTTTGGATCGCTCTGTCAATAAACTCATTTGACCTAGACAAGGCGTCAAATGTACATAAAAGTCATTGTTTGAAACAATATATGTTCATAAACTTTTTGACACAAAATGTGAAATTAAGTCCGTACACTGTAATCTTGAGTTGTATTCATAACGTTAAGACTGCGGTGTGTAATTGTCTGTTTGGCGTAAACTTCTGAATACACTTCTGTCGTTGAGGTAAGAAATAGTAATAATAATAATAATAATAATAATAACAGCGCCATGCATTGGTTGTTTGGTGTAGTACTAAACAGTTTATCTGTCATAGTAAGTGTATGCTGATGTATTAGTACGTTGCAGTATTGCACTGTAAAAAACCCCTGAAAATACGTCTATTAGTTTTGCAGATTAACGTGACGAAATAGAAAGACAGACATGACGGCTGTAAATAAAAACCGTTGTATTTTTTACTTATTTAATTTTTTTTTCGTGTTCCAATTTTTATGAAATGATGTCTGTATGTTGCTCCAAGGTACGCTGACGTTACCTTTAAGACTACATGTGAATTCGTGAAGTAGTTTTGGAGATAAGTGGTTTCTAATAGATAATAGATGAACAGACAGGCACGGCGGTTGCTAAAAACACGTACCTAGATCCTGAACCAATATTTTTTCATGTTTCCTGTGAAAACCGCATGAAAATTCGTCCGGCAGCTTTGAAGATTGTAGCGAAGAGCTACAGGCCTACATTTACAGATTTGTTATTAGCATACATATAGATTATTATTTTTGCCCTATACAAGTTCCCCTGGTAGAGTTGGACGTTAGGCAGGAATTATAATCAAAGGACAATAATCTGACACAAAATTATCACACCATCAGATTACTGGACGTTTTTGTAGCATTGAGATATTGTGCAATAGTTCTACTAAAGATTCTGACTACACTTGTAAGTCCTAATTTAGAATATTTCTGCGCATTGTGGGATCCCACAAGGTGGGACTGTAGGAGAACATAGCAAGAGAGAAAGGCAGCTCGGTTTGTAATATCGCGATACAGCGAAGAAAGTGATACGGAAATAATGCAGGACTTGTGGTGGAAGTCATTGGAAGAAAGGAGTTACGTGTTGCGACGAGATCTATTTGCGAAATTTCTTTCACCAACTTCCTCTTATCACACACACACATATATATACAGAGATGCAGCAGATCAATTCGAGCAAGCAAATAAATAATTTGCAAACATGATTTCCACATCTCTATTCAATCGGGATTGCCAAATTAAAGGATCCTAAGAGCATTTCTGACTTGCAGCTAATAATAGTTTTTAGAATCTCAGTATAACAATTTTCACGTATAACGTGCACTTGCTAGTACTACTGTTCTCTAACGTATCACGTCGATCCTCAGGATCGAAAGGTCTCCCGTTGTCACCCTACAGAAAGAAACTTCTGACAAATGTGTCCGCCTTTTAGAAGTGATGTGGACCATGGGTGCCGGTTAGGCAGTAATAACATCAGCCAACGTAACTTAAAATACTGGTTTATAATTATTTTTGGAAGATCAGCTCCAATCAACAAGTGCAGTCATGCGAATAATTACTGTCATAATGTTGATCTTTTATGTAATAACTGATGCGGTAGGTCGCAGGAAAATAGATCCCTCCATAACCGAAGTATGGTAATATTTAAATATTACTTCGGTGCAGGTGGTCCATGTCTCGGGGCATTTTACTGAGGGGCATTGCACCAATTATTTTAATGAGGAACGACCTTGGTTCGACCGTATGGGAATACTGCAATTATTCGCATGAATACACGTGATAATCTGAAAGTCATTGTGACTTGAATAAATTAAGCTGCGGAGGCAGATGTGGGTATTTTTCTTTATTTATTTATTTTTTTTTTTTTTTTTAAATTTATTATGCAGTTCAGTTAGTGGTCAGTGAGTAATATATGTAGTATACAAGTACGTTATTAGTGCGGCGATCCTCCTTTGAGTTAATCAGAGGCGGCTGATATGAACGTTGACGATGTTATGCAACTGTCACCTCAAAATACCCCACACATCTGGATAACCCACGGTTTAGACTCTTTCGATGTATCAAAGTGCCGTGCAATTGTGCAGTCGTAGAGACCCGATACACATCAAATGTTCAAACGTTTGTAAATCTAAGGGACTTAACTGCTGCGGTTATCAGTCCCTAGGCTTACAAACTACTTACACTAAAGTAAACTAACTTATGCTATGGACAACACACACCTGTGCCTGTGGTCCTTCATGATACTTCCATAGGTAAGATTGAGTCAATAATTAAATCACTAAAGACTAAGGACTCTTGTGGTTGTGATGGGGTATCTAGCAGAATTCTATGTTAGCCCAGTACTAAGACATATCTGTAATGTTTCCTTTTAGAATTGTCAGTTTCCTAACAGATTAAAGTACTCAGTAGTGAAACCACTTTATAAAAAAGGAGAAATGGATAATGTAGACAACTATAGACCTATTTCTATGCCATCGGTTTTTCTAAAGTTATTGAAAAGGCTGTATATTCAAGATTAATTGATCATTTCAGTTCACATAATTTATTGTCAAACGTACAGTTTGGTTTTAGAAGTGGTTTAACGACTGAAAATGCTATATTTTCGTTTCTCTGTCAGGCACTTGATGGCTTAAATAAGAGGCTACGGACATTAGGCGTCTTCTTTGATTTAACAAAAGCGTTTGATTGTGTTGATCACAAAATATTGTTGCAGAAGTTGGAACATTATGGAATACGGGGAGTAGCCCACAACTGGTTCACCTCTTACTTTAATAAAAGACAACAGAAGGTAATTCTCCGCCGTGTAGAATGTCGCTATGACCTGAAATCCCAATGGGGCACAATTAAGTATGGGGTGCCCCAGGGGTCTGTTTTGGGACCATTGCTTTTTCTTATTTATATAAATGATATGCCTTCGAGTATAACAGGTGACTGTAAAATATTTTTGTTTGCTGATGATACCAGCTTGGTAGAGAAGGATGTTCCTCGTAATATTGACACAGTACCAAATAATTCAAATAAAGAGAAAAGTTCATGGGTTTTAGGAACACGTTGATGCTAAATCACAGTAAAACTCAGTTAATACAATTTCTAACGCATAATTTAACGAAAGCTGACATTCTGATTACACACGCTTTCAAATCTAAATTGAAGAGTTACCTCATGGCTCACTCCTTTTAGCCGGCCGCGGTGGCTGAGGGGACTAAGGCGCTCCAGTCACGGTCTGCACGGCCACTACGGTCAGGGGTTCGTATCCCCCCTCGGGCATGGATATTTGTGCCGTCCTAGTTCGTAAGTAGTTCATAAGTAGTTTGTAAGTTTAGGGAATGATGACCCCGTAGTTAAGTCCCATAAGCTTTACAAACATTTGAACATTTTTTTTCACTCCTTATATTCTGTCGAGGAACTCCTAGAAAAGTTAAACAATTAAGCTAATTAATTTTTTTCTTTATTGATTCTTTTCACTTTGTCTTAAGATTGTCTTGTGCAAAGAACTACTTAAAAATTTTCTATTACCATTCTTGTGTAACAATTAATGTATTAACTTGTTCCATGACCATTGAGTCTCACTCCTCAATTGGGTCCTATGGAACAGAAAAAACCAATAAACAATAAATAAACGAGCAAGGCGCCTTGGAGAGCTCGGCCGGTCCACCGCGGCAGAGCCAACACAGATGTGTGGGTGGCAGGAGATAGGCGCCAAACGACAAGTAGCCGCTCCGCGGACTGCGTAAGCGGCCGGAACAAAACACGCACCGGGCCTCGCTCCGCCGGCCTAGCGGAACGCTGGCGGGCCGCGGCGTGCGCGGACCAGAGCGCGTCTAGGCTTCTGCAGAAACCGATTACGTGCCGCGCTGATCACGTCTACCACAACAAACCAGACCAGTGATAACTACTCTACAGACCTTGTGCGCAATCAGATCTCCGGAGCACTCGATTTCCTCCCTTCCACTAACAAACTGCCGGCCGCAGTGGCCGAGGGGACTGGGGCGCTCCAGTCACGGTCTGCACGGCCACTACGGTCGGGGGTTCGAATCCCCCCTCGGGCATGGATATTTGTGCCGTCCTTAGGATTATCTAGTTCATAAATAGTTTGTAAGTTTAGGGACTGATGACTCCGTAGTTAAGTCCCATAAGCTATACAAACATTTTTGAACTAACGGACTAACCAGAACCGTACCCTTCAAATGTTCAAATATCTGTAAATCTTATGGGTGTTATGGGGTCATCAGTCCCTAAACTTACAAACTACTTATGAACTACTTACAACTAAGGACGGCACAAATATCCATGCCCGAGGGGGGATTCGAACACCCGACAGTAGTGGCCGTGCAGACCATGACTGAAGCGCCTCAGTCCCCTCGGCCACCGCGGCCGGCAGCGTACCCTTAATCACGCAGTACCATCCCGGGCTTGAACACCTTACGAAATTGCTCCTTCAGGGCTAATCTCAAGTTATGTCCAGAAATGAGTTCGTCCCTCCAAAGTATCCTCCTCACATCACCAAAAGTAGCCTTTCACCGTCCTCCCAACCTCTGAAATATCCTCGTAATTTTTTTTTAAATAAAAATCTTTTTGTATGTAGTCATTGGCTGTACTAGCTGAGGTAAGTACTGACCATCCACTCTACCTCTTTTGAATCATTTTATTCCTATCTCATTAAAAAAATTGCGTCATATTAATATATCAAATCCAAGTCCCGAAACTCAAGTCCCAGCAGTGGTGCTTCAATTTGAGTCCACTATCTCTTCAGCGCTTTAGGATCAGCAGTTTAGAGAAAGAGTGCCTGGGGATATATGTTCCCATTGGCTAATAAACTCCGTCCTACAGGCCTCACACGCCCAACAGTTACCGTACAGGGGACTGATAACCTTGTAGTTCCGTCCCCTCAAAAAGGAGAAATTACCAGTATAATAAAATAAGACAGATCTAACACAGAAATATGTAAGTGTTTGCATTTCCCGTGCGATTGGGCCCCTTGGGAAATGATGTGAATACAGTCATATAGGTGCACAGTCGCAGACCAGAATGTTTTGTGGACAGAAGTAGGTAACTATTCTACTGCAAATACACTGTTCAAAAATGTTCAAATTATTGTCGTTCTATGGCTCCAAACTACGATGGTTATCAGTCTCTAGTCTTACAAACTACTTAAATTAATTTAAAATAACTAAGGAAAACACACACACCCATGCCCGACGGAGGATTCGAGCCTCCGACTCGGGAGGCCGCGCGATCCGTAACGTGGCCCTACAGGCCGCTCGGCTACATCCGCGCGGGCAAATACACTGGAGCTGCAATACTGACCGTATCCTAATTTCTCTATCTTCGGTTTTCCATCTCTCTCTCACACGCAAACTATTCTTAAGATTCATTTAATTGGCTCTGGTCCTCTTCTTTACAATAATTGCTTTAGAGCTTAGTTTATTTAGTGCTAGTACCGTTCGCCTAAAGTGCAAATTCGTCACACTTGTATATTGAATTACGCTGTAATTTTTGTTTGTTTTAATTTCGGTATGTGTAGACAAAACTTGAATTATTTATAGCCATAAGGTTTGCCACTATTCCTTTGCTCGAAAATATCACTGAAAAAACTAAAATTGAGATTCTTTTATAATCAGAATTGCTTTGTTTTGCACAGATCTATATAAAAAGGTTTCACTTAAAACTTTTGTTGAAGTACGAGTAAGAAAATATTTAAAATTTAAATCAGATAAAATGTAACAATGATTTGTTTCTGATATAACAATCCGGTTCAAGCTCTTCGCAAAATCGTGACGTCCGCGTCAGAGAATCGCTGTGTGGGTTGCCAGTATGGCAGGCGCTGGTGCACAGTAGCTGCGGTGAGGTGCTGGATGGAAACGTTTGCTGTACCCTACAATTAATAATAATAATAAAAAAAAACTACATTCAATACAGTCAAAGCGTACACGTTAATCTTACATGTTTACCAGAATAAAATGGTTTCGCCTTTCTAGATTTCCAAAAGTAGTCCGACCATCACCGTACCATATCCTCTGCTGTTAAAGATAATGTCCCGAGGAAATATTTTTAAATTTAACTTTTTGGTGTTCATAATTTTTTTTTCTTTTCTACATAGAAATGGCAGTTGTTAATCATCTGATGATGGCTTTAAAGATGCCTGAAACCGGCAGTATGCGGCGTACTAAAACAGTTGTGCAACTTTACGGATTCTTCCTCTGCTATGCTCGAAATAAAATCATTTGGGCAATCTTTATAAATATATGAATGGTACTATAAATATTTGAGGAATAGTGCACAGAGAGTTACGTTGTATGGCGAATATTTTATACAAAATGGAAGAATAACAATGGTTGTGCCCCGTGGCTCACTAACAGAACCTCTTGTTTTACAAACCTCCGGTACCATATATAACTAGATAACAAAATAGTCATTAGATGATAGCTAGATAATATAGACAGAGTGAAATATTTACTTTGTTTAGTGTATAATAATTAGTTTTAAGAATACATAAATGTGAGATAATACCTGTGGAAAACAGGAATCATACGAGATTTGATAAAATGGTAAACATCTTTAGCTTCTGATACCGTATGTAGGGTTAAAACTGGTAAAAAGCAAGGCGTATAAAAAGAATATTAATGGAGGAAATGGAAAATTTACTGAGAGGGCTTTGCACTGGACTCACAGACCGGAGGATGGCGGTTCATATGTGCCTATGACAATCCATATTTAGGTTTACCGTGATTTTCCCAAACTGCTCCAAGCGAATGTCACTGCAGTTCCTATTAAAGGTCTCGCGGCCGACTTCCTTCCCCATCTTAACAAAAACAATCAAAGCTAATGCTCCGTCTCTAATGATCACGTTGGGGACTAGATTTTACGGCCAAATCTTCCAGATGCCTCTGGGAAAAAGTCTGATGAGATCAAAAATTTTCAGCGATGATGGAGAGGAGTCATTATGAATCTTAGGTAAGGGATCGTAGTGCGGAAACGACCAAATTGAATGATATACGTGAAAACCTAATCAACTTCGGTCTTAGCCTCACGCAGCTCACAAGCTGATGCCTCCAACCCTCCATAGTAATCGCAAAATTGTACCCAGTATAGTAACTAATGTAACTAAAGTGACGTAAGACAGACTGAAAATCCAAAGACTACGGCACAGTAATAATAATTACCGTTTACGTGTATGAGTTTCATGAACTGTTACAATCAGAACAGTTGTTCTAAACGGCGTACCCCAGCATCAATGATATCCAACATGTGTTCAGTCGGGTCCAGATCTGCCGAGTTACGGGGTGGCACATCAACTGTAGCTGGCCCCTGTGTTCCTAGAACCAGTCCATCACACTCCTAACCTTATGACATGGCGCACTATTTTCGTGAAAATTGCCAGTTCCGTCAGGATCGTGGTCGTCTTTAAGTGGTGTGTGTGTGTGTGTGTGTGTGTGTGTGTGTGTGTGTGTGTGTGTGTGGTCTCCAACCGATGTACGATACGTCCTAATCTCATGGTGCCTTGCAAAAGTTCCATTGAATGCATGGACGCCCATATGAGCGTTCCTCAGAGTTTAATGAAGCCAAAACATACTTATCTCCGGCCCACAGGGCAGGTATAAAGATGCTGTTTCCCTGAAAGTTGACAGATTCACACGCTGTCATCGGCATGTTGAAGACGGTATAACGATTCATCAGACAGTACCCATCGTCCAGTAACCATGGGCACGTACTCATTTCCCATCAATCGCACCCATTTAGTGCATGCACTATTCGCCGGCTGCAAAGGCCCATTTGTTTATTTGCAGAAACTTTTACCTGACCAGCATTAAAGTCTGATGATGCACCACCGTCCGCTACATGTCCTATTTTACCAGTCTGCGCATCCTACGACGGCCGACATCTGTAATTATGATTGACCGCCCAATTCCTCGATTTTGGAGGTGATTTCACCTTGGTTTCGCCACTTGTTGTAGATTCACCAGAACACCGTTCTAACACCCGACAAGTCGTACAGTTTCCGAAATATTCGTGCCGAGCCTCCGGGCCATAAAAATCTGCCTCGGTGAAAGATAGCGCGCCTGCCCCATTCTACACAAAGACAGCAAGCTTACTGATAATACAGGTACCGCGTGACTGCCCATAGCTCGCTAATATGCTGTAACAGCCAGACCATCGTTACCTACGCGTGTTATTTCATGCAATTGCCGCGGTGGAGAAGCCGAGCGTTCTAAGGCACCTCGCTGCGGAGCGCGCGGTTGCTCGCCGTCTGAGGTTCGAGCCCTCCCTGGGGCATGGGTGTGTGTGTGTAGTCCTTAGGTTAGTTTACCTTAGTTTAAGTAGTTTGTAAGCTACGGACTGATGACCACGCAGTTTGGTACCATAAATTTACAAGCATTTCATGCATTTCTGCCGGTTGCAGCAGAGCTATGTCTACCGACCATTGCCGGCTGCTACTACACGTATTTCATATGTAGGTTATTATCAACTGCAAATACGTGATACCTAATGTGACTACAGCAAATTCATGGTACTAATGTTGCTACAGCAGTAAGGTATCTCTGAGGAATGAGTAGAGTACTTCATATTATTATGCTATATGGTCGGAGAAGTGTAGTATCAACGTACAAATATTCAAAGCTACAAGTAATTCACACTACTGCAGTACAAATTTTTCTTGTATTCCTTACCTTCGTGAAAATAAGACTGCCTTTGGACAATCATCTTCAACCCCAATAAATGCAGCAAATCATATATTACACATTCGTTATTTACAGTTTACACAAGCACGTTTGACTTTGACAGTAAGAATTTCTCATTTCGGGAAAACCTGGGCATATCCTGTTTACTAGAGTACTAGTAGCTGAGGCAGCAGTCGGTTTGTGGCGACACACGCGGCTGAAGTTGCAACTTCTAGCACCACGCTCAATACCATTTGATCCTGGGGATCGCCGAGACGTTAGAGCATGCTAGCGGGCTATGGTCTGTATGACTACAGTAAGGTGATACTGCTGTCACTTGGATATCGGTAAGTAGGTGGTCAAACGTTCTAGCCGATCGGGGTGAAAAGACACAGTTGTTAGAGGTCGCTGAGTGCATCCCATTTTGTGACGCATGACTGTAGATTTAGAGATGGCCCGGCGATTCTTCGTCTCTGACAGGGAGAAGGAGGGCGCGGGCAGATGCTAAGCGGACGTTAATAAGGGCGCCGGCGATGACGTCATCGGTGCCGGAACGGAACCCGTTCTGTTGATGGAGGACCGGCTGACGGCTGACAGCGGGCGGCGAGCGGCGAGCGCGATCTGGAGCAGCCGCACACACACACACACGCTGCGCTTTCTAATCGCGCCGCCATCATTATTATTATTAGCAGACCCGGCTTAGCCCTCCCCGCCGGTTGTATATCATCGACCAAAGCCGCGCACTTAAAGTGACAAGTCGCCCGCATCCTGACTTAATAGCGGATTTTCTGTCAGTGCTCCGTTAGAAAATAGCCACCTCGAATGAGGACATGTTTTTATCCTGTGCAGCTCAAAAGTTAAGGTCAGTGTCACGGTCAGCTCACCTGTTTCCTTGCAGCTTCTACTGCGCGCGTTCTTCCTCTCTGCCTGAGGTTCCTGCAGAGGTTTATAAATATATATTGCGTGGAGAGTTAAAAGCTTGGCAATGCGTACAGGAATTTCATGTCTTCCTGTATCTCACGGAGTCTTGTAGTCTCATTTCTCGTGTTCCCAGTAGGCGACCGAAGTCGGTGCGACATCGTGTCTGATGAAATTAACATTTATTTTATTTATTGTTAGTACCGTTCCCCTAATAGCCAAAAAATACAGATTCGTCACTCCTGTATATTTCAGTTATGCTGTACTTTTTTTTTAATTAGGTAAGTGCAGACAAAACGTAAATTACTTATAGCCATAAGGTTTGCCACTACTTCCTTTGCTCGAAAACATCACTGAAAAAACTAAAATTGAGATTCATTTATAATCAGTATTACTTTGTTTTGCACAGATCCGTATAACATAGAAGACGAAGCCTCATTGTTGCGACTTGACGTAGTCCAAACAATTTGACCTATACGCCATAGTTTTTGTTTTAAGGTGGAACGGATACATCCAGTTAGCCTCCCTCGTGCATGGGTACGTGTGTTGTCCTTAGTGAAAGTCTAGGGACTGATGATCATAGCAGTAATAGGTTTACAAAGGTTTGAACATTTTTGACTATTCACTGAGGAGAATCAGGATAGACAGACTTCTCGAGTAACCAGGTCGTATGACGTGAAAAGACGATGTTTGAACCTATGGAATCGCCGAAAGAGACAGTGAAAAATTAGGCCCTATGTTCCCATTTTAAATTCTTTAACCTGTATCTCCCCGTCTTATGTCGTTAATATAAGTAGAAACTTTTCTTCCTCTCATTTCGCCGAACCCACATGGCTTCGCGTTAACTTCAATCTCGACGTCGAGCGGAATGAAGGCGAGGCAAATTAGTAACCGGCAAAAAGTGTACGAGAAAGCTATAGTAACTTCTACCGTTATATCAGTTTAAGTGAGTGTCATCTGCTCGCTTCGGATCGCGTGATAAACTTGCTGCTGCCCCGAAAGCAACGACGCCCTATAGTCATCGAACTGCATTCAAACCGTTTCCGAGACTTGACCACTACACTAACAGATCTACATCGTCAATACTTCGTACCCACAGTGCGTTGACTCGTATTGAGATCGAGCAGTAAACACTAAATAAATAATTAAAATAACAATAAACCTATACAGGAATACAACAGACTAAAGCACCAGAAGGTTTGCACAGAAAGAAATTTATAAAAATAATAATATAAAGTATATATTTTTGTTTACCTAATGATATTATTATTATTATTTCCAAAATAATTGCAAAAGTGGGCCGCAAATAGGCCATTCCGATTTTTATTTTTATAATTTTTTTATCGGACTTTTTGCAAGACTTTTGAAACAAATTCAATTACTGCTAAAATTCATATGTTTTGTTGCTGTCCGTCCTTTTTTGGAGTATTGCTGCCCAGTGTGGGATCCTTATCAAGTGGGTTTGACGAAGGACATCGAAAGAGTCCAAAGATGGGCAGCTCGTTTCGTATTGTCACAAAATAGGGGAGACAGCGTTATGGAAATGATACAGGATCTGGCATGGAAATCATTACAACAATGGCGCTTATCGCTGCGGCGTGGTCTACTTAAGAAACTCTAATCGCCAACATTTCCTCCGAATGCGAAAATATATTGTAGACTCCAACTTACATAGGTCTAAATGATCATCAGAATAAAATACGAGAAATCAGAGCTCGAACGGAGTGATCCTTTCTTCCCGTACACTATTTGAGAATGGAATGCGAGAAAAATAGTATAAAAGTGGTTCGATTAACCTTCTGCCAGGCGATTTTCAGAGTATCCCACGTAGATTTGGATGTAGGGCTCGTAAAGATGCATGCAAGCATGGCTTTTTTTTTTTTTTTTTTTTTCCTCGTTGTGTATGGGAGTGGGAGAGGATTGCAAGCTACTAGTAGTGGCACTTAGTACCCTCCGCCACGCACCTTTTGGTGGATTGCTGAGTATGTATATAGATGTAGCTGTCGATGGCGGAAGCAAAAAACCTGAATTGACAGCCCAACGGCCGAATTTACCCTAGGTGGCCACAGCGAGGCCAGTTGTCGGTACTTTCCCAGTGACGGACTGACTGACGCAATTAAATGTGATTTGCAGGATATCCCATGTAGATTTCAATGTAAGGCTCGTAAAGATGCACACAAGCATTGGTTTTTTTTTTTTTTTTTTGCTCTCATTCTGTATGGGAGTGGGAGAGGTTTGTCAGCTACCAGTAGTGGCACTTGGTACCCTCCGCCACGCACCTTTTGGTGGATTGCTGAGTATGTATATAGATGTAGATGTCGATGTCGGAAGCAAAAAAGCTGAATTGACAGCCCAGCGGCCGAATTTAACCTAGGTGGCCGCAGCGAGGCCAGTTGTGGGTACTTTCCCAGTGACGGACTGACAGGCGCAATTACACACACCTGTGAGAGAAGTGGACGGAGCCGGTGGGGGCAATCGGCTGTCGGTGCAGGGGTGAGCGGGAACGGCCGATTTGGCGGCCAGTGAACTCCGCTGAAGGCGCCGGGCTGTACGGCCGCCCATCGCAGCACTTAACGGCCCGAGAGGCGCCGACGCGAGGGGGGAGCTGTCGATAGCGCCCGCGCTGACGTGCTGTTTAGCTTCTAATAACACTCGCTGCCGGGACGGCCGGGAGTCGTCCGAGGCGGAGGCGGCGGCGATGGCATCGTAGCGACTGTCCGTCCGCCCGCTGCCTGCCTCTCCGCGAGCGATGGACGGGCGACGACTACTCGGAACGTGCCCAACAGGTTTCGTCCTCCCAGCGGCATTCGCAACAGCCTCCTCTTCCGCGCATACACCTGTGCGCTACAGCCTCGCGCGATTGCGCCAGTCGATAACTTCGGACGAGAGTGACGCACCTCGGAAATTACTGCTAGTTGAAGTCGCAGCCACGGGAACAGGTTTCCATATTTCTTCGCTCAAGTCCCAACAGTTTTTTATTCCTCTTTTTCCAACAGTAGAACATTTGGCTAGTAACAGCAGGCAGTGTCATGACGTAGTCCAGTTACATCCTGATGTATGACAAGGATGCTCATTTAAGATTACATTAACTAGTTATAGCTGGGAAAAAAATATCAAATTTTATTTTTGAAGCGCTTTCCTCAAAATTTATGCATTTTTAATAAAGCGATGAAATATGAATATTGCATTTTTAATCACACGAAGTTAATAAAATGAGACACGGTTTCAGATTTATAATTGCTGCATCTGGCACCCAATTCATCTGAGCGGTATTAAGTGTCGCCTTTCCGCGAGTAGCGCCGTTTAGCAAGTGATGATACACGCTGACATCCACCTTTACATCTAAAATCGCATTTCGCAAGCCACTGTCGGTGCGCGGCGTAGGACGCTTCGTACCACTTCATGGAATTTCCTCTCCATTTCCAGTCACAAATTAAGCGAGTGAATAGCGACTGCCGGCCGCGGTGGCCGAGGGGACTGAGGCGCTCCAGTCACGGTCTGTACGGCCACTATGGTCGGGGGTTCGAATCCCCTCTCGGGCATGGATATTTGTGCCGTCCTTAGGATTAGCTAGTTCATAAGTAGTTTGTAAGTTTAGGGACTGATGACCCCGTAGATAAGTCCCATAAGCTCTAAAAACATTTGAACATTTATGGCAATAGCTACTAACTTTCTTCTCAATAATAGCTCAATTTTATTCTCTTTCTGGCACTCATGCGAAATGTGATATCGCGGGAGTGGAATAGTTCTGCAGATGGATCCAACTGCCGGTTTTCTAAATTCTATCATTGCGTGTTAACTGATTCTCTACATCAGTGATCTCAGCATTTCGTTAATCTGTAACTGGTATCGGTCAGTGATGGCCGTCTTGAGATTAGTTACTGTCATGCAACGAAAGCTAATCTATTTATAATACTGAATCACTGTTCTATTCGCAGCCTTGTCGGAGCTTTTGAAAATAGTGTGTTGCACATAGCCATTCCGTTAGACCGATTAAATAGACTGTATTGTCAATATCAAAAACAAATACGAAAATGTCGTAACTACACGAATCGTTTTGTTCATCCTTTTCTTCGTAATCACCTACTGTCATCCACTCATGGTTGTAAGGAAAGCCTTTGGTCTCGGTGGGTGCAAGTCCGTTGGAATTTAAGTAAAATTGGTCCAGAATAATGCAAACGTTCTAAAAGATTGAAGAATAATATGATAAGTATTTGTACCACGAGTATCTCTTCTGTCAACTGGATTACCATTCACTTTTAGGCGACAGGAATTTCCAGTCAAGATGGCTCAAAGTATGTTTATCAATAAAGTACACTGCCAAACAATGTAATACTGTGGCATTATCTTGAATGTGCTTTTCACAAGTCCCATGCTCAAGAGTTGGGTAACCACTAAATATTTTTATTTACAGTTCACATAATGACATAAGAAGTATAGTTATGAAAGCATATTTAATAAAATTAACTATTTATAAATCTGTAAACATTTATATATTCGATCAATTAAAAATCTCTAACATCAAAGCTCATTTGGTATTTGATTTATGAATATCTCAATAAATTAAATTTCCTGTTCATTATATGTATCATACGTTAAATATTACAATAATCTAAACATTTTAAGGCATAGATAAATTGATTCTACAACCATTCAGAGATTGACGTATTTCGACCTGGGCAACGCCGTGTTTCATTGCTTGCTACAAATAAAACGTAAACTTCAATAGACTTTGGGAGAAATTAGCACACAACAAAGTGTTTAAAACAAACACCTTTATCGTATTCATAAGAACGGTTTCCAAACTTTAAAGACTGAAGTCTGAAAACCGGTTAACTAAATGAAAATAGATTTGTAGAACCCACAATATGATAACGCTCTACATAGAACCACTGGAAGAATAATGGAAAATGTCCTCATTTGCGTTTGCTTTAGATTTTTCTAATATTAAATATTCAGTAACGTGAGCATCACATATATACGAGTTTCCTGCGAGCACCTTTCTGTTTTTAAGATAATTTTCTTTCCAATTATTAAAATTTTCTAAATATTTTGATGGTCTTAGTTCCTTGCAACTGCTGCATTCCGACTTGAAACCAGGACAGAACAGGAAGTATCGTCACTTCAGTTTTGGAGACGACACCCTAATTGTCATTTCAATTGAATAATTAATGGAATCCATGTCTTTCGGTTTCATTTAACATCTAACACCACTATCATTCTTTACCAATGCACAATTCTTCATATAAGACCCGAAATATATACAAAACTGCAACGAATCACACGATATAGTGTTTATAAACGTGAACACAACAGCTCGCAAAACGATTGCAGCGCTACGCAGTGGGAAATTCCCGCATTAACCCTCTTCCGCCCATGTAATCTGAGACGAGAGAGTACACTTCCTACTTCGGTACGTTATGAGGTCACCTTTGTGTCAGGTACGAGGCAGGATAATTCCCATTTACATTCAAAGCTTGGATGTTGTATCGCTATTGGAGAGCTTCGACAATACTGATACGATTATATATTTTTCGACGACATTACAGCGTTCAAAGAATGAAATAAATAGCAATTTGCGATCAGTTATGGCCTCACTGTACTAGGTTTAGATGGAATACCAATGGGCGGCGAATGAAAATTTATACCCGGCCGGGATTCGCACCCGGGATCTCCTGCTTTCTAGGCAGACGCGTTGACCATTCCGCCACCGAGGACACAGTGACCAGCCCGACTGCAGAGGACTCTTACCTGCACGTCTCCCGTCACACGCAAATCGAACACCACTGCGAGCATTACAGAACAAATAGACTGTGCTATAGGAAAGGGACAGCGTGGCGAATGAAGGTTGGGGTGCGGCGGGAGACGTGCAGGGAACAGTCCTCTGCAGTCGGGCTGGTCACTGTGTCCTCGGTGGCGGAGTGGTCAACGTGTCTGCATGGTAATCAAGAGATCCCGGTCGGGTACAAATTTTCATTCGCCGCACATTGGTATTCCAGCTAAACCTAGTACAGTGAAGCCATAACTGATCGCAAATTGCGATTTATTTCAATACTGATACGATTTGCACAGAGAAGCATCTCACAGAATTGAAGTTTGTGTTGCGGAAGGACACAGGCTTAGAATATTCCAGGCATTCGCGTTGTCCATGAAGGCACGTTGCTGAGTGGATAAAATGTCTGTGTAGAAAGCAGGAGGTCCAGAGTTCGAATCCCGGCCATGGCATATACTTTAATTCAATGCCTCCTCTTCTATTCAATACCACATGATCTCTGTACAACGTGTTACCTCCAAAATAAATTTGGCTGTGATATCTACGGTCCTTGTCGTTGGATTTAGGGTGGTCGGCAGTTTATCCTCTGGAGAATGTTTATACTCCCCCTTGCACCTTGTAGGGATTTCTAATGGCCAGCCATTTCCATGATGTCGGGCGGCAGATAAAACGCCGCACCTGCAGGTTACTGGCCCAGTTGGCCCCGTGTCGCCGTCGTCGCCATGCACCTTCAGCCACCCTCTCCTCCCCCCTTCCCCCCTCCCCTCCCCCCCCCCCCCCCCACTCACGCCGTTTCCCGCGATTTACGCTCGCAGCGCCGTCCGCGGCTACTGTGCGTAATGAGGCGTCCATGCCGGCGCGCTTATGCACCTTTTACGCGCTCTTAAGAACCCCCGCTCGGCGCCCATTTGATCCGGCAAACCAGTTTTAATGGATGCAAATGTTTTTAAGCCTCTGCGTTTACTGCCTGGCGTCAAAGAGTATCATATCCCTCCTGCCTCTTTAGTGGCATTCCTCTCCCATTCTTTTTTTTTCCCCTCGGACTTCGCTACGCGACTATTGCCGCTTCTCGGTCTACCTCTATCGCCCGCAATTCCGAGCCTGTCTACTCGAGCGCCGCCGGTTCCCCACCACACATTTTCCGACTCGCAGGCAAACCGCCTTTTCTGTATTATTTTTTCCGTCGCGCGGCAACACTGTTTTACTGTGTTACGGACTCTGGACTTCACCTCTCCTGAGATGTTAATTAGTACTTTGGGCGCAGTTTACAGACATCGCCGGAAATTATAAAGCGGGAAAAAAATACGCAGCTCGGAGCCGGCGCTCGAAAAATTTCTAAATACTCCGTATTAGCTACTGTCGGCAGCCAGCGGGGAAATTATCGCAGCGCCTGAAGTGAGGGCCTAATTAGTGACGTCATCACACCGTGGACGTTTATCTCGCTGCGCGTTTTCATTGCCATTTGCTTTTAGAGCCGCGTAAAGCATCGAACTTTACTACTCTGCGGCTTAAAAATGAAGTTACAGCCGCATATATTGCACGCCTCTCGTGCGTGTGTACGAGCAGAACAGCGCTAGCGGAACGGCGCGGCTGAACTCGCTCCACAAAAGACGGGCCTGGGGAATTTCAAGCAGCCCTGCGACAAAACCGGCCCGAGCTCCGACGGGCCCTTCTACTTGATGCTTCATTACACGCTTCATTGACAGCTGTCGTTCCTTCACAAATCAGATCTGCTGCTTTTTAGCGCAAACTCGTTGCCAGAAGAGGGAAAAAGGGAAAAGGAGCGAGGGAGAGGGGGGGGGGGGGGCAGGGCCAATTGTAGCCTGTGGACACAGTTTCGCTAACGTGACGGGAATGAGGAAACGCCTGGCGAAAGAAGACGGCATCACAACTTGTCAGCTGTTACGGTCAAACAATTTGCTGCTAACGCCACTGCATTACTGACCAACGGCAAAAGTAAGTCTCCATTCAACAAAAAAGAAAAGCTTGTTTTCTAGGAGCTCTCGAGCACTGACTAACTGGTTTATTAGATTATTTATACGCCTACAGTTACTTCTATAAATACATTCGGGAATTCGGTAGAAGTGCTTGTACAGGAACTGATTACATAATATTTTGAATACTGTCTTGAAAAATTATATCACCTTACAGCAAACAGTGCAACAGATATGGCGATAGAATAATCGCACTTAAAATCGTACTTTTCTTTTAACCTACATTTCGGAGTGTTTTTTTGTACAACACCGTTCTAAAAATTTTCTATACAGGGTGTTACTAAAAAGTACGGCCAAACTTTCAGGAAACACTCCTCACACACACAAAGAAAGAAAGTATGTTACTTGGACATGTGTCCGGATACGCTTAATTTCCATGTTGGAGCTCATTTTATTACTTCTCTTCAAAGAACATTAATCATGGAATGGAAACACACAGAAACAAAACGTACCATTGTGACTTCAATCACTTTATTACAGGAAATGTTCAAAATGTCCTCCGTTAGCCACGATACATGCATCCACCCTCCGTCGCATGGAATCCCTGATGCGCTGATACAGCCCTCGAGAATGGCGTATCACAGCCGTCCACAATGCGAGCACGAAGAGTCTCTACATTTCGTACCGGGGTTCCGTAGACAAGATCTTTCAAATGCCCCCATATACGTCTTCCTGTCGGGACACCTTCGTTCTGGAAATCTGTCTCGATATAAACGTACCGCGTCACGGCTATTTCCCCGTGCTAATCCATTCATCAAATGGGCATCTACCAACTCCGCATTTGTAAACACTGTACTGACTGCAAAACCACGTTCGTGATGAACACTAACCAGTCGATGCTACGTATTAATGTGCTTGATGATAGTACTGTAGAGCAATGAGTCACATGTCAACACAAACACTGAAGTCAACATTACCTTCCTTCAATTGGGTCAACTGGTGGTGAATCGAAGAAGTACAATACATACTAACGAAACAATTGGGTATTTTGACAATTGCCTGCACGAATTATTTCAATTTATATTTAAAGAGAAATACTAAAATGAGCTCTAACAGGGAAATTAAGCGTTTCCGGACACATGTCCATATAACATTTTCTTTCTTTGTGTGTGAGGAATGTTTCCTGAAAATTTGGTGGTACCTTTTTGAAACACCCTGTATACAGTATTATGTGTATTAGTCTTTGGAGTCGCTTTGTTGTTGATGGACAGCATGTCTCTAGTACGATATTTTGGCGCTTGGTGGAGCATTCACCCACTTTATTACTTCTGAATTGGAGCTCACGTTACATTGGTCCCTACACGTAGCTACGAATGTGTTTTATGTTATTTTATTTCAGCAACGAACTGGCTTTACTCTGGAGCTGTGGCGAAGTATTTATCTGATAGTACTATTAAACAAGAGAATAACGTCCGAAATAATAATAATGTACCTCGATACAAATATCTGTTCTGCATAAACAAAATGACGTAAACAATCATTATTCTATGAAATATAATAAAAAAGTCTTTTATGTTTAATGAATTGTATGAGTATAGCAAATATTTTGCTTTTTATTTCTGCATTAGTGAATTGATTATGTAGTACTGAAAGAGTTAATTCTAGGTACTACTAAGACATATTACGAGCGTCCATTGTTTCATAATGAGAGCACTTAGAAACTGTCCAAAAAAATAATTTTCTGGCGGTTTATCACCCCCATACTAATTATCAAGAATAAGGGAATAAGAGTACTATTTCGATTGTTGCATCGCATTGCCAACATTGCATACGACCCATCTGCATTGTACTTTTTTGCTCCTTCTTCATTTTAAAATTTTTCTGTCGCCTGGGAAGACCACGTTTCCACGTGAGCAGAATCACCAATGTTTCTCACTAAAAATTACGATGTCCACAACAATTTATTGTTGTGCTTTTCAGTAGAAAGACCGATGCAGGAGACTACGATATCCAATTAACCTCTTTATATGAACAGCATCCTACATTCGTTTCAATCTGCTTACTGTGCGATTTTTACGAATGCTAAGTACACTTTCCTCCAATACTGATAATTCCTTGATGTCTCTGACGATGTCCCACCAATCGATTTCTTCTTTTAGTCAACATTTTCCAGAAATTTCTCTTCTCTTCAGTCTTCTTCAGTGTATCCTCATTAGTTATGCGATCTAGCCATCAAATCTTCAGCATTCTTCTGTAGCACCAAATTTCAAATGCATCTTCTGTTGTAACGCCTCATACGCCTACGTTTCAATCCCGTACAAAACTAACCTACAGACAAGTGCTTTCAGAAAGGACTTCGTAACATTTAAATTAGTGCAGTAACTATAGTATGCAGCATTGGTCGTTTTTTATTAATGTTTTTGCAGATCGATTTCGATCGCATAGTGATGATCCTGAATGCACCAGTCATCGTAATATCAGCTATGCATAGTCATATGTCAAATTAGCTGAATGTAACAGATTTTTTGAACATATCAATGTTCAATGTAGTAACCAACCATGAAATCTCATGGTTCATGGTTGGTCACCACATTGATATGTTAAAGAAAAATAAATAAAAAAAATAAAAGATCCGTTTCATTCATCTAATTTGACATATGATTATGCACAGCTGATATTACGATGACTGGTGCATTGAGGAAGATCACTATGTGATCGACATCGATCTGCAAAAACATTAATAAAAAACGACCAATGCTGCATTCTATAGTTATTGCATTCATTGTTTTGTGGTCGCTGAGCACACCGTTCCAAAAAGATGGAATCAAACTTCAAAAAAAATTAAATTGGTATTGGATGTCAACAAATTACTCTTCTCCAGAAAAGCTTTTCTATCCATAGCCCCTCTGCATTTTATACCTTCTTTAGTTCGGGTATCATAGTTATTTTTCTACCCGAATAACAAAACTACTATTTTCATTTTCTCATTTTTAAGCAATTCTTTAAGCATGGCATGATTATTTTAGACTACATTTCATTACTCTCGTCATCTTCAAACTGCAAAGATTTTATTTCTTCCCTTTTATTTTTAATTCATCGTCCAAATTTCTCCTTGATTTCCTTCACAACTTGCTCAGTATCCAGTCGAATAACATGATAAAAAAGGTTACAACCCTGTCTTACTTCACCCCCAACCACTTCGACTCTTACGAATGCTGACTGCTTTTTACACAATTCGAATACAAAATTTCGTTCCCTATGTTTTAGCCCTGCTGCCTTTACAGCGAGAATATGCAGGAATGCCAGCAACCCAGTGGGGCTGCATCGATACCTGCCGACGTGTGGCTCGCTCATTAGACGGCCAGCTGCAGCCCTCGTTTACGAGCGCTACCGATGCTCGGCGGCTTCCGGCCGTCCACCTGCGCCTCGCCTGATACTCGGCTGGAAAAACGAGCACAGCACCTCGCCTCGCCCTGCCCTGCGTGATGGCGCCTGTCTAGACACCTCGCGGCCGGCGGTTTTTCTAGCCGCCGCTACCTGGTATGCCGATCGGCTTTAATGACCACGGGGCAACAGCCTCTCTCTCTCTCTCTCTCTCTCTCTGTGTGTGTGTAGCTATCTCTCTCTGCCTGTTCCATGCCTCTTGGGTCTCATGCGACGGCTTCTGCTGCATTCATACTCGCTCTCCGTTTGCATCTGCATATACAGGGTGCTACAAAAAGGTATAGCCAAACTTATAGGAAACATTCCTCACTCACAAACAAAGGAAATATGTTATGTGAACATGTGTTCGGAAACGATTAATTTCCATGTTACAGCTCATTTTAGTATTTCTCTTTAAATGTAAATTGAAATAATTCCTGCAGACACTTGTCGCCGGCCGCGGTGGCTGAGGGGACTAAGGCGCTCCAGTCACGGTCTGCACGGCCACTACGGTCGGGGGTTCGAATCCCCCCTCGGGCATGGATATTTGTGCCGTCCTAGTTCGTAAGTAGTTCATAAGTAGTTTGTAAGTTTAGGAACTGATGACCCCGTAGTTAATTCCCATAGACATACAAACATTTGAACAATTTTTTGACACTTGTCAAAATACCCAATTGCTTCGTTAGTATGTATTGCACTTCCTCGATTCACCGCCAGTTGGCCCAATTGAAGGAAGGCAATGTTGACTTCTGGGCTTGTGTTGACACGCGACTCATTCCTCTACAGTACTAGCATCAAGCACATCAGTACGTAGCATCAACTGGTTAGTGTTCATCAAATCAAATGTTCAAATGTTTGTTAAGCTTATGGGACTTAACTACGGGGTCATCAGTCCCTAAACTTACAAACTACTTATGAACTACTTACGAACTAGGACGGCACAAATATCCATGCCCGAGGGGGGATTCGAACCCCCGACCGTAGTGGCCGTGCTGACCGTGACTGGAGCGCCTCAGTCACCTCGGCCACCGCGGCCGGCAGTGTTCATCACGAACGTGGTTTTGCAGTCTGTGCAATGTTTACAAATGCGGAGTTGGCAGATGCCCATTTGATGTATGGATTAGCACGGGGCAATAGCCGTGGCGCGGTACGTTTGTATCGAGACAGATTTCCAAAACGAAGGTGTCCCGACAGACTTTCGAAGCAATTCAAATGTTCAAATGTTTGTATAGCTATTGGGACTTAACTAGGGGGTCAACAGTCCCTAAACTTACAAACTACTTATGATCTATTTACGAACTAGGACGGCACAAATATCCATGCCCCAGGGGGGATTCGAACCCCCGACGGTAGTGGCCGTGCAGACCGTGACTGGAGCGCCTCAGTCCCCTCGGCCACCGCGGCCGGCTCGAAGCAATTGATCGGCGTCTTAGAGAGCACGGATCATTCCAGCCTATGACTCGCGACTGGAGAAGAGCTAGAACGACGAGGACACCTGAATGGACGAGACAATTCTTCCTGCAGTTGACGATAACCCTGGAGCACGTTATCATGATTTCATACGGGATACTCTACCTGTGCTGCTAGAACATGTGCCTTTACAGGTACGACACAACTTGTGGTTCATGCACGATGGAGCTCCTGCACATTTCAGTCGACGTGTTCGTACGCTTCTCAACAACAGATTCGGTGACCGATGGCTTGGTAGAGGCGGATCAATTCCATGGCCTCCACGCTCTCCTGACCTCAACCCTCTCGACTTTCATTCATGGGGGCATATGAATGCTCTTGTCTACGCGGTCCCGGTACCAAATGTAGAGACTCTCCGTGCTCGTATTGTTGACGGCTGTGATATAATACGCCATGCTCCAGAGCTGCATCAGCGCATCAGGGATTCCATGCGACGGAGGGTGGGTGCATGTATCCTCGCTAACGGACATTTTGAACATTTCCTGTATTAAAGTGTTTGAAGTCACGCTGGTACGTTCTGTTGCTGTGTGTTTCCATTCCATAATTAATGTGATTTGAAGAGAAGTAATAAAATGAGCTCTAACATGAAAATTAAGCGTTTCCGGACATGTCCACATAACATATTATCTTTCTTTGTGTTTGAGGAATGTTTCCCGAAAGTTTGGCCGTACCTTTTTGTAACATCCTGTATACTCCGTATGGCGCGCGTGTACCTGCTAATGTCTGCCATTCCCTGCCTCCTTAATATCTTCTAGAGAGCTGAAAAAGTGCACGTTAACCTACACTATTACCGAATAATGCGGAAAGAGGGAAGAGTAGCACTTTTTACAGTGACTTACGTTTACGATCTCTGAAATATATACGGAAAAGTGATATTTATACAGGGCGTAAGAAGTATATCTGAAAAGGAAACCTTTGACAATAAAGTTCGGTGTATGAAATCAGAACGGTCGATCAGCAATACAGGCGACACTGAAACGAAACGCCAAAACGTGGAATGACGTTCTCCGACTCTCCGACATCTACTTGTTGGAAAAATCACGCACCAAAACGATGATCATCACCTTTTTCAATAGCAAGGCATTACCCGCAAAGAATTTCTACCTGAACTACGCTGAATGATGCAACGTCTCCAAAGAGTACGGTCCCGCTACGAACAACGGAGTTTTTAGTTTTTTATTCAAGAGAACGTTCGCCAACACACAGCCAATATCTTCAAAATAGCTCATGTCAAATAAAGGGAGTAGTACAACGTGAACATCCAGCTTACTCAATTCTCCGGACTACTTCCTACTCCCTTGACTCAAACTCGCTTTGGGAGGAAATAGATATGATTCTTGACCTCCAACGAAACATCATCCAAAAGGAAGACTTCGCGAAAAGTTTCCAGACCGTCTCGTTGCCAGTTTGATTCAACCTACCTCACCGTTCAGCTATGGTCTCCGACTACAGATTTTGGGAACGATATCTGCGGAATCGTCAATTGGCAGACGTACCAAAGTACAAGAGGTCAGTCACTCTGAGGCTTAGCAAGCACATTACATTTTGGGTTTAATGACTATTTATTACTGTTGAAGGTGGCCTGGGATTGTCTGAAATCGTTTACTGATTATTGGCGTGAGTGAACGAACTCTCATTAGAGTCTTGAAGAGCCACTGCCGCACTTTGCATAACGGCTGATTATCACACGAAGAGTTCAAGCCGCGGTGGAGTAGCCGAGCGGTATAAGGCGCCTCGCTGCGGAGCGCGCGGTTGCTCGCCGTCGGAAGTTCGAGTCCTCCCTGGGGCATGGGTGTGTGTGTTTGTCCTTAGCTTAGTTTACCTTAGTTTAAGTAGTTTGTAAGCTACGGACTGATGATCACTCAGTTTGGTCCGATAGAATTACAAACATTCGAAGAGTTCAATGTCTAGGCAGTGAGGCGAATTAGCAGCTCGTCAATCGGTCAACAAAAACAAGCCGCCTAATGGTGTAAATAAAATATGACACCCGCCGAGCCAGGGCGCTTATTCTCGTTCGCAGCTCTTCCGTTCTTCCAGAGAGCGCGTCTGACAAGCGCCGTGAAGACAGTGTTGGAGGAGCGCGGAGCTCTAGAACTGGATTAGGAGCCAGTCCGCCGCTTTTCGAAAAGCCGGTCCAGAATTTAATAAGCCGTTACCCGCGGCCCGATTAGATCAGTTACCGGCGTTCTCGAGCAGTCGAGCGCCATTAGCAAATGTCGGGTTATTTATAACGGAGATGGAACAGGTGCACGCATTTAGTGTTTTTGGGCAGCCCTCTCTGAAAGCTAGTAATGACGTATGGAATTCTGCCACACCCAGAATTGGACTAATTATCTCCCTCGTGGTCGAACTTAACTCCTTTTTTCTTTTTTTCGGCTCGCTCATTCCGTTTTTCGAACGGGAAGGTGGTAGCCTCTCAATTAAGCGACGTGTAAAGTCGGTTTATCGAAAGAAAAGAAAGAAGATCTAAGCCACAATTCTGCGGCGGCTATTACTTTCTCATTCTGAATAATAACATGTTTTCTTACGTCGAGTTTTTCTGCTCAGTCTCTAAACGGCCTCACGAACCAGTTATCGTGAGTAACCTGTACTTACAGCAACGAGGGTCATGGAAAGAATAAAATAGTGAGATAAATGGCGTGCGTGCTACCTGAAAGTATAACACGCAGTGCGCTACGAACGGAGTGAAATCATCGCACTGCTTCCTAGTAAAGTGTAAGCGGCAGATCGGCGAAAGTTTTAAGTGCATCGAAACAAAATTATTTATTTCCAATAAACACTCGAAATTAGTTTAGAGTGTAAAACGACCGACATATTTTTTCTATCGATATAGCCCATGTTATACTCCAAAATAAAACTTTTTTCCCACATGAAATGCTTCGTCTCACTCATATCGAGGTATAGATTAATTTGTTGAAAAACGTTCAAATGCTTGTAAAGCTGTGGAGGGGACCAAACTGTAGTGGTCATTAGTCCCTGGACTTACAAACTACATAATATAATTTACGCTAAGGACAACACACACCCATGCTCGAGCGAAGGCTCGAACCTCCGACGGGGAGCATGCGTACACTCCGCAGCAAGGCGCCTTAGAGCGCACAGCCAAACCGCGCTTCATGTAAATAAATACACTAATTACTTCCTTGTTGAGTGCTACATTATCTATTAATACATGACACCGGTTCACCCACTCCCATGAACCACAGACATTGCCGAGGTGGGGTGGCTTGCGTGCCTCAACGATACAGATAGCCGTACCGTAGGTGCAACCACAGCGGAGGGGTATCTGTGGAGAGGTCAGACAAACGTGTGGTTCCTGAAGAGGGGCAGCAGCCTTTTCAGTAGTTACAGGGCCAACAGTCTGGATGATTGACTGAGCTGGCCTTGTAACATCAGCTAATGTGGCTTTGCCACACAGCTACTGCGAACGGCTGAAAGCAAGGGGAAACTACAGCCGTTACTTTTCCCGAGGACATGCAGCTCTACTGTATGAACATATGATGATGGCATCCTCTCGGGTAAAATATTCCGGAGGTAAAATAGTCCCCCATTCGGATCTCCGGGCGGGGACTACTCAGGAGGATGTGATCATCAGGAAAGACAATACTGGCATTCTACGGGTCGGAGCGTGGAATGTTAGATCCCTTAATCGAGTAGGAAAATTAGAAAATTTAAAAAGGGAGATGGAAAGGTTGAAGTTATATATAGTGGGGATTAGTGAAGTTCGGTGGCAGGATGAACAGGATTTCTGGTCAGGTGAGTACAGGATTATAAATACAAAATCAGTTGGGGGTATCACAGGAGTAGGATTGATAATGAATAAGAAAATAGGAATGCGGGTAAACTACTATGACCAGCACAGTGATCGCATTATCATTGTCAAGATAGATACGAAGCCAACACCGACAACAGTAGTACAGGTTTATATGCCAACTAGCTCTGCCGATGATGAGGAGATCGAAGAAATATATGAGGAGCTAAACGAAATTATTCAGACAATTAAGGGAGAGGAAAACTTAATTGTTATGGGAGACTGGAATTCGGTAGTAGGACAAGGAAGGGAAGGGAAGATAGTGGGTGAATATGGTCTGGGCAAAAGGAATGAAATAGGAAGCCGCCTGGTAGAATTTTGCACGGAACATAATTTAGTTATAACAAACACCTGGTTTAAGAATCACAAAAGAAGGTTGTGTACGTGGAAGAGACCAGGAGACACCGGGAGATACCAGATAGATTTTATAATGGTAAGACATAGATTTCGGAACCAGGTTTTGAAGTGTAGGACATACCCAGGGGCAGACATAGACTCTGACCATAACTTGTTGGTTATGAACTGTAGGCTGAAACTGAAGAAACTACAGAAAGGTAGGAAAATAAGGAGATGGGACCTAGATAAATTGAAGGAACCTGAAGTTCTTAAGAATTTCAGAGGGAGCTTCAGGCAACAATTGACAGAAACAGGGGAAAATAAAACAGTTGAGGAGGAATGGGTAAAACTGAGAGATGAAATAGTGAAGGCAGCAGAGGACAAAATAGGTAGGAAGGCAAGACCTACAAAGAATCCTTGGATATCACAGGAGATACTAAATTTAATCGATGAAAGGAGAAAGTATAAAAATGCAGTAAATGAAACAGGCAAAATGGAGTACAGACGACT
This sequence comes from Locusta migratoria, assembly GCA_026315105.1. Taxonomy (NCBI): domain Eukaryota; kingdom Metazoa; phylum Arthropoda; class Insecta; order Orthoptera; family Acrididae; genus Locusta; species Locusta migratoria. The sequence continues at coordinate 305,867,910 of CM048750.1, read as the reverse complement.
AAGAAATGAGATTGACAGGAAGTGCAAAATGGCTAAGCAGGAATGGCTAGAAGGCAAATGCAAGGATGTAGAAGAATGTATAAATAGGGGAAAAATAGATACAGCCTACAGGAAAATAAAAGAAACATTTGGAGATAAGAAAAACAGCTCTATGAATATCAAGGACACTGATGGAAAACCAGTTCTCAGCAAAGAAGGGAAAGCTGAAAGGTGGAAAGAGTATATAGAGGGGCTCTACAAAGGAAATGAACTTCGAGACACTATTGTAGGAAGGGAAGAGGATGTAGATGATGATGAAATAGGAGATACTATACTGAGAGATGAATTTGACAGAGCACTGAATGATCTAAGTCGAAACAAGGCCCCTGGAGTAGATGATATCCCGTCAGAGCTACTGAAGTCTCTGGGAGAACCAGCCATGACAAAATTGTTTCACATTGTGTGTAAGATGTATGAGACAGGTGAAGTACCCTCAGACTTTAAGAAAAATGTTATAATCTCCATTCCAAAGAAAGCGGGTGCAGACAGGTGTGAAAACTACAGAACCATCAGTTTAATAAGTCATGGTTGCAAAATATTAACACGAATTATATACAGAAGGATGGAAAAGCTGGTAGAAGCCGACCTCGGGGAAGATCAGTTTGGGTTCATGAGAAATGTAGGAACACGGGAGGCAATACTCACTTTACGGCTTATCCTAGAAGATAGATTAAGAAAAGGCAAACCAACATTTCTAGCTTTTGTAGATTTGGAGAAGGCTTTTGACAATGTTGATTGGAATAAACTCTTTAAAGTTCTGAAGCAAGCAGGAGTAAAATATAGGGAACGTAAGGTTATTTACAACTTGTACAAAAAGCAGACAGCGGTTGTCAGAGTTGAAGGGCATGAAAGGGATGCATTGGTTGGAAAGGGAGTAAGGGTTGTAGCCTTTCCCCAATGTTGTTCAATTTGTACATTGAGCAAGCTATAAAGGAAAGCAAGGAGAAATTTGGAGAAGGAATTAAAGTTCAGGGTGAAGAATTAAAAACATTGCGTTTTGCCGACGACATAGTAATTCTGTCAGATACAGCAAAGGACCTGGAAGAGCAATTGAACGGAATGGACAGTGTGCTGAAAGGTGCATATAAGATGAACATTAACAAGAGTAAAACAAGGGTAATGGAGTGCAGTGTAAGAAAATCAGGTGATGCTGAAGGAATTAGATTAGGTAACGAAACAATAAAGGAGGTAGATGAGTTTTGTTACTTGGGCAGCAAAATAACAAATGATGGTCGCAGTACAGATGATATAAAATGCAGAATGGCAATGGGTAGAAAGGCGTTTTTGAAAAAGAGAAATTTGTTAACATCGAATATTGATTTAAGCCTAAGGAAGTCCTTTCTGAAGGCATTTGTATGGAGTGTTGCCTTGTATGGGAGTGAAACATGGACGATAAGCAGTGTGGACAGAAAGAGGATAGAGGCTTTTGAAATGTGGTGCTACAGAAGAATGCTGAAGATTAGGTGGGTGGATCGCGTAACTAATGAGGAGGTACTGAACCGAATTGGGGAGAAAAGAAATTTCTGGCATACCTTGACTAAAAGAAGGGATAGATTGGTAGGACACATTCTTAGACATCAAGGAATTGTGAATTTAGCGTTGGAGGGAAGTGTGTGGGATAAAAATCGCAGAGGGAGACCAAGAGACGCGTATAGTAAGCAGATTCAAGTGGATGTGGGTTGTCGTTCTTATGAGGAGATGAAAAGGCTTGCTCAGGATAGAGTAGGGTGGAGAGCTGCATCAAACCAGTCTCTGGACTGAAGACCACAACAACAACAACCGGTTCACATGTAACTCTTGTATCGAAATTTATTGGAAATGCAGATACTTCGATGCACGGATGAACAACGAACACCATATTTTCTGAACAAGTATCTAGACGTAACATAACGAAACAGTTCTGCATCTTCCACTGTTGTGGCATTCTTGGCATTTTTTTTTTCCTGACAATAAATGAATAATTGTATAAAGACCAAAGTGTTCCGTATTTAGTCAGTTTCATTTCGGTTCGTAGAGCTATTGAGCCTTTAAAAAATGTAAGAATGAACAAACGAAAAAATAATTTTGCGACTAATAATGTCCAGATATTTGGTAACAGGCGTGATGTGATTCCTTTAGCTTTCATTTACCCACGGTAAGACGAAATATATCGTATACATCATCACATAATACAAATCAAAATCAAATTTCCATCTTGGCGGTTACTGGAATGAAATTCTTCAGTAAACTGCGATAGTATATTTTGAAATTACACTGATGATCATACAAAAAGCAATACCAAGAAGTAGCGGAGATATCAGAGTGAAATTTATATGAAAAATAATACATTGTGCAAAAGACCACATGACCGAACATATGGTGTGAACTGAGAAACATGATGAAATGAGTACTGAGTTTTGTCGCCATAGCTTCCAGTAACCGCTGCAACACACTTCGGCATTAAATGCAGAAGGCTATGAACTTGATTTAAGTGTATAGCTAGCCGCGGTGGAGTAGCCGAGCGGTCTAAAGCGTCTCGCTGCGGAGCGCGCGGTTGCTCGCCATGGAGGTTCGAGTCCTCCCTAGGGCATGGGTGTGTGTGTTGTCCTTAGGTTAGTTTACCTAGGTTTAAGTAGCTAATTAGCTAAAGCGAGTGCTGGCCCGAAGCGAAAAATACGGGTTCGAATCCCGAGCCACCAAAAAGTTTCAACACCACAGTTGAATTTATTGCATTGTCTCGATACGGTCGAGATGTTTCAATATTTCAAATTACTTATGGTTTGGACTGTTATCGGCTTCCACTCCGGCAGCGCCTAGCACGCAGTACCGGTACACTAATCATGCATTGTTACGTCTCTGAAGTATTGGAGCTTGTTTTCCTCCCATACCTTCGTAACTGCCGACGGCTACATTGCAAGAGGGTAATGTGGGATCACACGTTGCACCCAATGTTCTCAACTTTTTCGTCGCCCATCGGATTGCTGTCGTGGCGTCAATGTTCTCGCAAATTCTCTGGTTTCTTCAGGATATTACTTTAGATTGGCCAGTAGTGTAGTTGCGACTTAATGGAATAGTAAATGACACAGAACACTTTCTTGACTGCTGCTGGCATTTTCAGCGTGTTCAGGACGTTGTACGGAAAAGCACGTAGTATTTGAATTTATGTACAAATTCTCTGGTTTCTTCAGGATGTTACTTTAGGTTGGCCAGTTGTGTAGTTGCGACTTAATGGAATAGTAAATGACATAGAACACTTTCTTGACTGCTGCTGACATTTTCAGCGTGTTCAGGACGTTGTACGGAAAGCACGTAGCATTTGAATTTATGTAGAAGAATGCATTTCTCGCGAAGTTTCCAAATTTTATGCAACCCCTGTATATTACAAGAGCTTCAGCGTCCGTCCTGGTAATTTCGTGCCAGTTGCAGTTTAATACGTGAGTGCTGGTGGAGGAAGGGCGGCTGAAGTGACGACAAGCGGTGGCCGGCCGCAGCTGACCACTGAGAGTGGGCGACGTCTTAATGACGACCGCCTGTTAATTACTGGGGCAGCAGGTGGCAATTAACGCCGGCATTCGGCCGGGCCGAGGCCGTGGTAGCGCCCCTCCCTGGGCGCCGATTCTTGGCGCCTCGGCTGCTGCTGCCTCTAGCACGCAGTGTACCTTACCTTCTCGCAGAGCCACTCGCATCCGTGGCATCACAGGAACGGCAATACCGTAGCAGTCCAACTGCTACTTGTCCAGAGGCGAGGTGTGATTTGTGCAGCGCCGCTGAACTATTCTGTATGACTGCAGAACGACATATTGACCATAGCTGTTTATTATTGCTCAATGCTACCGGTTTCGGTTATTTAGCATTATTAAGCGTTAGCCTGAAGTAGACAAAAAGTTATCAACGCGTTAGACAACCATATAAAACGTTAACAAAAATACAGTAAGTTTCATGTGAAATACTTTCAGAGACTAGCCAATAGCCTAAGATGTCGAAATACAAGAATTCAAAATTATAACACAAGTATTCGTTGTCATTGCTCTAGTCGTTAATATTATCACAGTGGCTGACTGCTTCAGTCTGCTGCAGTCTGTAGCAGTCAGCCACTGTGATAATATTAATGACTAGAGCAATGACAACGAATACTTGTGTTATAATTTTGAATTCTTGTATTTCGACATGTTAGACTATTAGCTAGTCTCTGAAAGTATTTCACATGAAACTTACTGTATTTTTGTTAACGTTTTGTATGGTTGTCTAATGCGTTGATAACTTTTTGTCTACTTCAGGCTAACGCTTGATAATGCTAAATAACCGAAACGGGTAGCATTGAGAAATAATAAACAGCTATGGTCAATATGTCGTTCTGCAATCATACAGAATAGTTCAGCGGGGTGTAGGGCTAGGGTGGAATTAGACACAGAGCCTCCTCCGTCCACCCTGCTATCTACGACTCTCTTGATATTTTCACTCTGTAGCGGAGTGTGCGCTCATATGAAACTTCATCCCACATTATAACTATATACTAGACCGGGATTCGAATGTGGGAACTTTACCCGCGAAAGACGAAGGTCGCTGTTGCGAATCCGCGTCCAGCACATAGTATTAATCTACCAGGAAGTTTATTTAAGTATATTTTTTTTATTTAAATATAATCCTAAATTCTGAACTCGATGTTGGCATTCTTACTTCGACAGAATTCACGCAATCCTTTTGGCGCTTCTTTCCCCACCGCGAGATCACCTCATCTAAAGTCTCAGGTTGCTGTAAGCGAAATTATTCGATTTTTTTTACTTACCATTAGCTCAAGAAATTGGAAAGCAGCTTGTAAATATGCCCCTAAATTTCTGCGCTTCCCCGGAGTCTGACGCGCGAAACATTTTGCCTCTCCGTTCCACGATGTCGGTATTCCAGGTGCAACAATGGCTACAAGTCTTCATAAAACATCGCCGGCCCACCCAGGACGGTACTTTCGACGTCCATTGCGCTACTCAAACTGTCTGTAAAACTAACCTGCTGATTCTCCGCTCGTGACCACCCCACGAGGGCGAAACTTCTTCGAGGAGGTCCTCATTTATCAAGCGACCGGCGGGGAATAGATCGCGACCGAAGCATCTCCGTTGACCCCATGAATCACTCGTCGGACGTTTCACGCCACTCCGGCCACGGCGGAGCTGCAGCAGGTACCACACGGGATCGCAGTATCCGGTGGGAGAGGGCGTAAGAGAGGTGAAAGGTACTCATAAATCTGGTAGGGAGCAACGTGAAATTGCCAAATCTCCAGCAGAGAGAGAGAGGATGGTGCGTGTGGGGGTGGAGGGGACGTAAAGAGGCCGAAAATAAGTGCGAGTAAATAAATAAAAGGAGCCTCGAAAGTATTGCGGCAGACGCCGGAGATAAAGTGGCGGGCAGTAAATTAGCCATTCGTCATACTTAGCGGCGAGCATCTTTGGCCGGGGTGCCCAGATTTAGTTCCAGCAGCGTCCGCCAGGCGGCAGGCCGGCCAAACCTGTTCCCCGGGCGGCGGCATACACCCCCGCGGACGTCGCCTCGCGCTTGACACCGCAATTATTGTCCGCTCTGAGCTCCGGCAAAACCAACGCCGCGCTCGCCTTTCATGTTCCGTTTAGATTCTTTTGCGTCAAAACAGCTGTACTTCAAAGTCAGGCGCGCCATTGTAGCGTAATTTTTGCGTCCGCCGGAGCGAAACGCGATTTATACGCTGTCGTTTCGTTTCCCGCGAGAGCCGCACTCGGTGCGAAGTGGGACGCAAAATTTTAGCACCACCAGGGCGGATCCGGATTAACGCTGAGAGAGATTGGAGCACAGCTGGTTTACTCCTTTAAAAAAGGGGTGGAAAATGGAAGGGATTTAATAAATCTTCATTTGTGTGGACATTATGTCTTTCGTTACTTTACAATTACCAAGGGTATTATTCGTCCCTCCATCCGACTACATTAAAATGAACCTGTATTACCTGCGGTCGAAATTCGACCAGTTGTGTTAGCAAAGTCAAGAAAAAAATGTAATTGGAATTTATTGAACACTGCAAATTTATAGGTTTTATGTGAATGCTATGAGTGCAGAGAATATTTCTCTCTGGAGCCATGTTCCCGCTCATGCAGGTTCGGCTTTGTTAAATACGGATTTGGCCTGTTTATTAATACTTATGAGGTGGCAGAATGTCCTTCCTGTCACCACCCGTGCCCCCGGCGGGAAATATATACCCATATGTTTGAGTATCTCATTCGTGAGCGGCGTAAGTATGTGTCAATTGTCGCCGATGGAATTGCGTATGCCCAGGGCTGTTGTCGAGATCCATAATCAGCTACGTGCATGCGCAAATTTACAACCAACATATGTATCAGATTTTATTTATTCTTTTCGTTCTCCACTCCGAGGAGTGGAGCGGGCAAAGGGGGGATCCCAATTGGGAATAAGTGGGAGGGGCTTACCAGTTCCGGCATACGCCTTACAACATAGGAGAACCTCCCTAAAACCCTGGTCAGACCTGGGGATTGTGACCAATTTAATTTATCTCGGATACGTTGCCCCAGACTACAAATGGAATATCAGGAGAGCACTAGTGCACTCACGACAATCATGGATCGGACGCCCAAATTACTCTAGTAAAGTCGTAGAGATCAGCTCGAGCAACAGTGGACAAGCAGCCCCCTAAGGAAACCGCACCCGTGAGCGCGATATCCTTCACGTCCGATGAAGTTTCAGATTGTGTCGTTGTCGTTGGTGGGTATTATAAACGTATTTCTGTGAAGTAACTGTGAGAGACTAATGCTCTGTGCTAGAGTTGATCAATATTCCTCGATGTTACATAGACATTGCTGTTTGAATCAAAATACAAACGCGTGGGGCAGTAAGCAATGGTGCACCCTCGCCGCCTGCCCTGGGTAGTTCAGTTTGAATTAGCAGACACCTTTGCACATATATTTTTCATCACAATTCATAATATCTGCAACAGCAGTCAATTCTGTTGACTGGCGGGCTTTTGATAATAGTGTTATATGTTGGAAAGCGTAAAGTGTTACGAAATGTTTGCGAATCGTGTATCTGAGGCGGGACTTGGGGGACCAGCCCGGTATTAGTGGGGATGTGGAAAACCGCCTAAAAATCACATACTGGCTGACCGGCACTCTGACCCCACTCGTTAATCCGTCGCGCGGGTTCGAACTGGGGCCGGTACGCCTTAACCGTCTCGGAAAGCGGTGTTAGACCACACGGCTAACCGAACGGGTAGGAAACATGAAAAGATGAAAGACACAAATGAGGGAATTAATTGTTTTATTTCACAATTTAACATTACAAAACTTCAGTAACAGCGATATTTTTCGTAAAAATCCTTTCATCATTCGCTAAATGTACTTGTTCTCTTCCTTCACAAATATAAAATTTCAAATCGTAAAAGGATCTAACTCTACTTGCTGCAACATATAGCTGACTACATGTGTCAACTGGTTTTCTTAATAGAATTCCAAGTTTTTTTAAATGTTTGTCCCTGGAACTTATTAAGATACTTCTTTCATGAACTGGATTATTTAATTATATTTAAAAACTATATTTAAAAGTTTAAAAGTTTAAAAATCGGGATGATGAGAATCGAACCCAGGACTTTAAAATTGATTGACTGAGCTGAAACCCACAATGGGTTATAATATAGTGGCAAAACTTATGGAGAATCTTGTGTATTACCCTAAAATTTCGTTTTCTTTTTACCACTCTTAACGGCTAAGTGCACACATAATTATTATATTCGCAACATCTAAGACAAATCAACTTTCGAATTGGCCTTCTTTTATGATAAATATTAAATATCTGTACCCTCGATTTCGTGTTAGCGTATTTATGTAATGATTTCTTTTTTCACTTTCTGCAAGAGAAAGGGTATACTGCTTTGTACTGTTCAACATGTAGTCGTTTCAAGATGTGAGACGAAAATCTGAGAATATGTCCACGACTGAAGATGCACTTTTATAAAACTATACGTGTCTGATGAAAAACGATTTCATTTAGCTTCATAGACGAACTAAAAATACCATTCCAATAATTTACAGTAACTGTCGATCAAAATTTAAGTGGTTATTGCACTCCCAATGGGCTCCTGTTTCATTACCGGATGGTATGGATTATTATCACAATTCTCTCTTTCTTCTTTTCAGATTTCTTGATTTTTGGTCACTGCACCACTCGCCAAATTAGGTCTTGCCACTTTCTTAATATATTTATGAAAGTGTGATACTTTCATATACTTTTGTCGAGTTGATAATCAATCACAGTTATTTAGCTCTTTATCGTTATATTCCTCGTAAGTGTAGTACATATAGGCGAGAAAATTACTCAAGGACACAACTTTTTATAGTTATTTCCGTCCACCATGTGAACTCCTTTAACTATGAGTTAATGTCTCGTCATTTACGAGCTAGGACGTTGAGCAAAAAAAAAAAAAAAAAAAAAAAAAAAAAAAAAAAAAAAAATATAGCAGGGGGGGGGGCAAGATTAATGAAAATATAGGCTAAGTTATTTTAAGTATACATTCCATGATATTTAGTAACAGTGTTGCTGCTCATATTCAGAGGATAATTTACACTGAAGCTCCTTTTTCTTTACCAGGAGCAATGTTTTTGTTGTTGACATTAAATCATAAAAATCTAGCATCTGTTCTTTATATTCATTATTTCGCTATGAAGAGTAGGTCCCCTGCCCCTCCCCTTATCTATGGCCCAGGTCGGTAGCTCAAGTACAGAGATCTACTGCCTATCGCGACTGCTTGCTGTCCACTCCAACAACTGAGTGTCCTTTTCTACGCACTGCTGATGCCACCCACCAATGTTCAAATGTTTGTAGAACTTATGGGCCTTAATTAAGGGGTCATCAGTCCCTTAAGCTACAAACTACTTATGAACTAGCTAATACTAAAGGCGGCACAAGCATCCATGTCCGAGGGGGTATTCGAACCCCCGACAGCAGCGGCCGTGCAAACCGTGAATGGCACGCCGCAGACCGCTCGGCCACTGCAGCCGGCTATGCCTACCACCGGCGACATAAAGCAGCGACATTGCATTAAAGCCATTACACTTCATTCGCCACTAGAGGCACTGTCGAATGACATTATGTACCATTACATAATCTAATCTTAACTGTAGGAAGAGGAGTGTCATTACTGACCACACACTGCGTGTGAGCTGCTTCCCTTCGTGGAGGGAGAGTCCGGAATACAGCTCGTGTGAAGTACGCTGATTTGGACCGAGTGACGCTATCAGCTACGTCTAAGTGGTTAGGTTAGCTCGTGCTCGAGATGAACTTCGTCCTATATCGTTGATGAGAGTAGACAATCGCTGTTCCCACGTTGCTAGTTTTGTAACAACCCAGGTGCGCTTGTTACAGGAAATTTTCGAGTCCCTCGCACTGGAAAGGCATCAGATGAACATAAGGTACGTGTTGTGAAGGACTCTCGCACCGTTTCGGGCATGGTTTCGATTTACGACACCACCAGTACTGATCGGAGAGTGTGCCCCGTTAACACGCCCTGGCAGCCCTGCGTCGTAGTATCCCACCATCTGTACACTAACAAACGGCAGAGCAAGGCAGCATGTGGCATCCCTTCGAATATTCTTGCGCAATAAGAAGAGCAGGGATCGAGGTTCTGGAAAGAAACAAAATATAGAGGAAGATGTGGTGAGTTAGAAAAACGCGACACTCGCGCCTAACGAAGGACGGCTGGGAATGAAACGCGACGTTTACGAGTGGAAGGCCGGTGCGGGCGCCGTAACGTAGCAGCCGACGACACCGCGGACCCAGTTGGACGTCGGAACGCGCGGCCGCTCCGCGTCAGAGGCGCGACCTGCCGCCTCGCTCCTAATTGGACGGACGGCGTGTCCTCCGAGCGGCAGGCGGGAACCTGCCTACCCGTGATAAGGCAGCGTCTGCAAGGCATTACCAACGGCCAAAGGGACGTCTCCTAAGTGAGTATACGGTCGTCATTACCTTGACCTTCCAGGCGTATTAACTGGGTGGCTCCTTCCCGGCACGCTTCATCAGTACCTCGCCTCATACTTTCCAAACTTCGCAGAAGTTCCCCTGCGAACCTTGCAGGACTAGCACCCGTGGAAGAAATGATACTGTGGAAGCATTGCCTAGCCACAGCGTAGGGGAGGCTTCCAGAATGATATCTTCACTCTGGCGCTATTCCCGCTGCAAGTGCATTGCACAGCTCACGAGATGCCACATTATTTTTGTCGTAGGAGGAGCTCTCATTTTACTGTGTATAGGGTGATTGAAAGAAATCACTTTTAATAGTGGTGATTCTACTAATAAGGGAACCTCCCCATCGCACCTTCCTCAGATTTAGTTATTAAGCTAGGCCTTGAAAAACTGAACATCAGTCGAGAAAACAGGAAGAAGTTGTGTGAAACTTAATGATGAAAATTCTCCTCAGAGATGATAAATATTGTTCAAACGAGATAGATTGGCTGGCCTGTACTTACCTTTGTGCTGTACCGCTGATGGTAACACAAATGAAGAAACAGGAAAAAGGGGACGACAAGCTTTCGGAACACAGTTCCTTCATCAGGTGGGAGAGAAGGGAAGAAGAAAGGATGGGAACGGAAGTCCTCTCTGGCTTGGCTCAGTACGAACATGCAGTATCTCTGACGTCCACACTCCCGAAACACCACCTTCATGACCTAGGTCGTGAATTACCTTTCCCTTCCGTTCCCATCCCTTCTTCTTCCCTTCTCTCCCACCTGATGAAGGAACTGTGTTCCGAAAGCTTGTCTTTTTTGTCCCCTTTTTTCTGTTTCTTCATTTCTGTTACTATTGGCGGTACAACACAAAGGTAAGTACTGGCCAGCCAATCTATCTAGTATGAACAGAGCAGTCCATGCGAAAGATAAACAACATCGAGCAGTTTGTAATTATAGGAGCGCCATGATCCTCTGGCTATCAAGAGGCGATGCGGAACGAGAGGTCCTGGGTTCGAGCATTGACACAAAGGAAAATTTAATTTTTTTCGTTTTAAGAAAATTATCCGTCTGATTCGTGGTAACAGCGCTGTAGTATGTGGACGATACGCCTAAACAAACATCTAAACACACGACTTCAATCGATTGTGAAACTGTTGCATTCATTTGCTGCAGTTTATGTGACAAACGCTTATGTTTTCATAACTTTCTTGGGAGTGATTATCACTTCCACAAGAAAACCTAAATTGTGCAAGGTAGAATCTCTTTACCCATTCACCATGTGTAAATGTTAGGTGGGTCGAGAATATATTCCTGCTATATGACGAACATACCGTTACCAGAGTCGTATAGAATATGTCAGACGTGTTTTCCTGTGGAGGAATCGATTGACTGTCACCTTGCGCACAAGTGTTTTAGGTTCCCATTGGAGATTCACTTCCTTTCGTCTGCTAATCGCACGGTTTTGCTGTGTGGTCGCAAAATACACACACTAAACTGATTACAGCGAACAGAGACGTCAATGAACAGACGAACAGAACATTATTATGGAAAAATAAAAATAAAAAAATTCTTTCGAAAGAAGGCTAACTAATGACCTCTCTGCATCTCCTCACGTTAGCCACAGAACCACGGCGCTAGTATGCCCGTAACGTGCTCGACGTTGCCTATCTTTGGTATGCACCGTTACGTTTTTATATGTTGCTTATTTTTTTTCATAGTTCCACAGAACTTATTCCAGTTTCTCGATTGATCTGTGTTCAGTTTTTCAGGGCCTAACCACTGCATCTACTTATAACTAAATCTGAGGGAGGTGCTATGGGGAGGTTCCCTTGTAAGAAGTGTACTATGAAGACTAAAGCAATGAGGAAGACTACGCCCAGCATACATCTGTGAGCAGTTCCACATCTGTGACCATTTCCACTTCTTCCTAAGTTGAAAGTAGCTCCATGTCACAAGTAACTCCGGCGCACCAAAAGGAAGGAAGGAAGATTGTGGTTTAACGTCCCGACGCGGGGTGGGAGGGAGGGAGGGAATTGGTCTTATCCTTAGAAAGGAAGCTTTTCGGCCTTATTTAGGAAAATCGCAAGGCGGGTTCGAACTGCCTTGGTTCATAAAGCGATTCCAGTGTGTTACAACTGCGACACCACCCACTAAGACACTAATTATTTTCCTTTCTCTCTTTTTATTCTGCATTGTGTGTTTCTTTGCCGTCTATCTGATCGTTGCAGAATTCCGACAAACATGCCCAGACACATCGCGACTGCACATTTACTATGTAGTAATTTCCACCTTTCAACTGCACTCCGCTCTACGCCTCACAGGAAACGCGCGTGACTTACGATTCGCGTACTTTCAGTAAGGACAGCGACAGATGGAAAGACCGATAACAGGGCAGACAAGTGCGCAGCGAGGTAGGTGTACTCAGGTCACTGGCGACTGCTGAAGTAGCGCTAGGAAATGAAGTCGACAGTAAAATCTTGGAGTTTACTGTCCAGATTATTACGCACGCACCTTTCGCCGCGTCGAAAGCCTCGGTGACGGCAACGGCAGTGGGCGGTTACCTTTAGATTAAAACGAGGAGCGACTCTGACGTGAAGACGAATTTAACAACACTGCGTTTGTTTGCATGTGCAGTCGCAGCACTGAGCCAAAGCAATGGCCACGGGCAATCTCATATTACGAAAATAGTAACGATGTAAAACACAAATAAATAATAACCATGTTTACCACGAAAGAAAAAATACCCCTTGTACCTTCATTCAAGTGAAAGTACCATAATCTAACCGTTAGTAACATTATTATGTTATTATAAATACGAGCAAGTACCTGGTTGTTGAAAGAGGAATGTTAACTTATAAAGTTTATTTCTCGTTACTAACTAAGTGATACTTGATCCAAATCAGAGAGGTTTTCGAAACGCCTATTTTATTGCATCTCTTAAGGACGCTCACCAAAATGTCGTACAAATAAAATGTTAAACGGAGTGTACTGTTGTCCATTAAAATACCAAATTAAAATAGCTCGCTACGTGATGAGCTGAATAAAATGTTTCGGCGTATAGTATCTGCGTCTCTCATCAGTAGAAGGCAAACACGTGATTTTTAATTCTGTTCGCGACCTATCGCGCATATTTTAGTTCGCGACCTATCACGCGTATTTTAGTTCGCGACCTATCGCGCATATTTTAGTTCGCGACCTATTTTAGTTCGCAGTCGGGCCCGGTGGTCTTGGGATAAATCGCTTGACTGGAAACCGAATGGTCGCGGGTTCGAAAGCCGGTCGGACCTCGGATTTTTCCAGTCTGCACTTTAACCCATTCTTCACCTCTCACTATGTGAGGAGTCGCCAGAAACGACACGTGGTTCGGATTCCACCTTAAGCTGTAGGTCCCCCTTCCCCGGTTGGATAACTGGGGTAGACTAGAAACACACAAGTCGCTGAAGTCTTGACTTGCACCAGGCCAATGAGCCGCACGAAATTATTATCATTATTTTACTTCGCGACCTATCGCGTATTAGTTCGCGACCGGTAGCTCTCCTTTTAGTTCGCAGCTCGGCCACGAAGTAGTCCGCTGTTTTTAGTTTGGCTTTTGCAACCGCTAGTAAAACTACAGCTGAGCTGCATCTCAGTTCGAAATGACGACAACTGGCAGAAGGGAATCACGCGATTCTGCGCCCTCTCGCGTCCTCTCGCTGTTACCCTTCAGTCTTCGGAAAAGGAGCGGACGAACTAAGTGGCGAGGGATCTGCGAACTAGTTCGCGTAGTTCGCCTGTGGGAGCTCTCTTCCGAACTAGTTCGTTCGCGAACTACACAGGACTAAAATGTTCAAATGTTTGTTAAGCTTATGGGACTTAACTATGGGGTTATCAGTCCCTAAACTTATAAACTACTTATCAACTAGCTTATCCTAAGGACGGCACAAATATCCATGCCCGAGGGGGGTTTCGAACCCCCGACCGTAGTGGCCGTGCAGACCGTGACTGAAGCGCCTCAGTCCCCTCGGCCACCGCGGCAGGCGACAAGACCAGTATGTATGTAGATGTAGAAGGAGATGAACAGAAATAGGGGTCAGGAAGAAGAGGAGGTTAAATTGCAGTTTATGCGGCAGCGGCTAGCCTTCGTGCTCGCTAGGTTTAGAACGGCAGAGCAGCCAATCAGAAGTCGCGATGCCGCGGCGAATGAGATTGCGTGTTTCATGACGAGTCAATTTGGCGTCAATTTCGAAGTTATTCGAGGATATCGGTGCGGCGTTTGTGTGATTATAATTGATTTTCCATGTAAAAGAGATTTTTAGATAATTGTCGTATTACGGACGTAAGTGACCTATTATTAATACACCACAGCAGTCAAACATGTTTTGTTTTATGACCAGTAAGAAGCATTGATGATTTTAAGTGAAAGTTAAGTTAGGTATAGGTTAAACGAAAAGGTTTTTTTTTTTTTTTTTTTTTTTTTTTTATAAGTATGTGAGAGCGCGTACCGCCCGAATCTCCGGTTAAAAAACAATCAATTTACAGTTGTACGCTCGCTATATATATATATATCATTTCAGTCCGAGCTACCTCGATTGCAAGCATTCTTGGAAATTATCGCAATTACTTTTACTGACCGGACAAGGGTACATACAAGAACCTGTCAGCCATAGAGCAGGTATAGCATGTTTTATTTACTTTATGATATATTCGAAACAGTAATCAAATGACATCCATACTGATAGCAACTGTAACTTGTAGATCGCCAAAAACTTTTGCATGCACCGCTTCGATTTGTTTACACAGTACAATTGTAACGCTCTTTCTTATTGTCCGCGGCATCGCGACTCCTGATTGGCTGCTCTGCCGTTACCAACCTAGCGAGCGCGACGGCTAGCCGCTGCCGCATAAACTGCACTTTTACCAGAGGAGGATATGGACAAAGGGAAGGTGGAGTAGGTGAGGAACAAAGAGAGGAGAAGAGGGATAATGGGAGGTTAAGGAGATTAGGGTGTATATCCAAGTCGCATACATATTGAAAATTGGGAAGCATTGCCGGCTTCGCTAGTGTCGAATAGCAGTTTCGGTGTACTGCGACCCCGTGCAGTGTTTGAGAGCCCTTAAGAGGTGTCTGAGAGCCGGCGGCCAGGCAGCCCCGAGGCCGGTGGGCGCTGAGCGTCGCGACGCGCGCATCCCGACGCGCGGAAGGATGCGGCAGGTGGCGGCTTCCTTTTTGGATTCGGCGGGCCATTAGGCCGGCGGCAATTGATGGCTGCTAGCCGGCCACGCTCTCCGCGGCCCGGTCACGATTCCCGCCGCCGGGGTTAAGTGGATTTCACACCTCCCCCTCTGACCCCGCTTGCCAGCCTTATACGTCACTTCTTTCTCTCGTCTTCCGGAAGTACAGTGACTCCTCTTGCACTTAGGCCTGTGGTTTATACCGAGGAGACAAAAGGTACGTGATTACCTCATGTTTCCAGCTGAAGTGCAGTTTCTATGCGTGGTATGGACTCAGGAATATTGTGCTACGCTACCTGTATAACCGTTATTGCGAGTGTTGCCAGTACACGATTTTGAGTACGAAATGAGTTCTCTATTACGTTCTATAAGATTTAATTCGGATTGGTTAATTCGGATAGATTGATAAATCACTCGCTGGAATTTCCAATACAATAAGTATTTAAACGCGACGATGGCGTTAGCTTCAGTTATTTCACCGCAGATGCGGTTATACGTCCGATCTCGCACGGGAATTCGTAATGGCGAGTGTAAGAGGGCATGGACGATAGGGGCGCTACAAGTATAGCGTGCGACTTGTGAAAATCTGACATGGACGGGAGGTGAGCATGGGTGGGCAATGGTTAAGGCGACCGCTGGCCCGAAGCGGGAGACCCGGGTTCGATAACAGGTCCGGCTCACATATTCACTAGTCGCAATTGCTTAATATCAATGCCCAAATGCGGCCACTGTCAATCCTTTCTTTCCTATCCTTCTTCCTTCCCTTCCTTTACCAATAATTTGCAAATGCTATTTCAAATGTTTAAATGTTTGTTAAGCTTAAGGGACTTAACTGCGGTCTCATCAGTCCCTAAACTTACAAACTACTTATCAACTATCCTATACTAAAGACAAACCAAACATCCATGCCAAAGGTAAGATTCGAACCTTCTACGGGAAACGGTCTCGTGCATCGCAGCATAGCGCCTCAATGGGCTCGGCCAATCCGCCGCGGTCAGTATTAATGCACTGGTGTCCAGAGATTGCTACTAAACTATATGAAATTTGTTAAAGTTGCCCGACGACGCCATCCCTTGAGGCATCAGCATACGAGTGAAGATGACAAAATGAAATGTACCATCTGGTTACAATAAAATTCCGTAATTTAACAGCTTAGTGGACTCAATTCTCGTAACTTGTTAAAAATGCTCTTCAAACCAGTGGCGAACAAGCGAAGCTCTGCAACTCCGCGCATTGTAGTCCAAAAAATCTCCATCATTGTTTGGGAACATAATGACCAGTTCATGGCTTCCAAACAAACGAACTTAGCAGTTTCCTTTCAGTGATCGGTTCGGTACAATTAGAGGGCCCAGTACATTACATTCTGGAGTCACTATCGGCTTGCACAGTTCCTTGTTGACAACTTCGGTCCGTAGCTTCAAGGGGTCTGCATTAGGCTCGAACCATCCTTGAAGCCTTACCAACTGACGTCGGAATTCATCTGACCAAGTCACTGAAGTCCAGCTGTCCAACCCATATGATAACGAGCCCGGCGGAGCCGCTGCAGGCGATGCCGTTCCGTATCCAAACGCACTCGTGTCGTTCGTCTGCTGCCACAGGCTATTAACGATAAACTGTGCAACAATGTCCTACCAGATGCGTTCGTGGTACGTCCCAAATTGATTTCTGCGGTCATTTCCCGCACTGTTGCTTGTCTGTTAGCTACGAAAACTGAATGCAAGAGCCGCTGCTCACAATCACTAAGTTTGCTCGTCAGTCACTGCCCTCTCCGTGGTGTGCGGTGATGACTAAAATTTATTATTCGCGGCATGATCTTTATTCTATAGACGTCGTGATATTGAATTCCCTGACAATTTATGATATGAAATGTCCCATACATTCAGCTCTAATCACCATTCTCCCTTCGGAGGTTAATTCCCGTCCTGCGCACTTAATGACATCGTGGAACTTTTGCACATCAATCACAGGTGTAAAAAGGTCAATGCACCGCTCTTTTAAGCCTTGTGTATCTGACACTACCGCCATATATGTCTGTGCTTATGGCTATCCCATGAATAGTCAACCAGAGTCTAAATTTCCTTTCTCTTACAACCAGCAACACATTCGCAGTACACGGTATGATTTTGTGATGTTATAAACTTTCAGGTTTGTTGTAGCAACTGAAAGTGTTAATGTCGACAGTTTTATAAGAGCGTTCTTATACCCTGGCCTATGGAACATATGTACCCGCACTGTTGTCGTTAACCCCACAGACATTCAGAAGCGGGTACAAAGTTCATAAAAATTACAAGCACTCTCGTAACGGACGTCGTTACATAATCCTTCACTGTGCTATGAACACGGGTATTTAGCGAGATTTCGCAACAGCACTAATGAAGATTACCGCGTGTCGTTACAACGAGTTTAGCTCCCACCGCACAAGGAACTGATGATTCATGAAGACGCGGATCAATCATACCGCGAAAGGTGGAGATTAACAGGGTTTTGATCGACATGGTAACGTGTAACTAACGTGTAGTATTTCTCAGAGGCTAATCGCGCGTATATAGCATCTAAGCTGCGTTTTTCGACATGATCACAGACATTATGCATATCAATCAATTAAACCCTTCTAATACCTTCTAATTTCTCAGAAAACATAGTATTAATCGCAATGATTTATTTTATTTTAACTTGTTTCGCCTTTTTGGGACATCCTCAGAATCTGGAAAAATATATTAGGAGATACTTTACTGGCCTAGTGTTATCATGAACAGTGATAATAAAAATAGATTACTACTGACCTTATAATATGTTTTACATCAGTCAGATGTGAAAGGATTTCGCGCTAAAGCTGGCAGTGTCAGCATTTAAAGGTAGCACTGTGGTAGGGCACCCGTCAAAAACCTACGTAAACGGAAAAATACAAGTGAACTTAAAGTTCGGTCTTTTCCTGTACCATAGAGGCAGTGATTAAGACATTCTGTATAATGACTGTAGAAACCATCAACTGTAAATGACGGCAGAAGAGGTAGTTTACTTCGGTGCGATAGAGCGAACTGAAATTCTTGGTCAAAATTTTCAGTAAATTTTCCTTTAGCTTCAGTGTGTCTCGAACGTTGGCGCGTCTGCAGGTTACAAACGGGGATAGAACTGCTGCCTAACAAACTGTAATTTCACGTCAGATAGGAAATTCAAAACTGGACAAAAGATCTAAAACAACTATAAGGCCCTCTGCTAACTGAATTCCTTACACTGGCCATCACAGTTCTTTAACATTAACACGGGTATTTAGCGAGTTTTCATAAGAGCACTAATGAAGGTGAAGCCATTAGCGAGAGATTTTGTCGCACTTCGTAGAGGCTTTCAGTGTCGGTTCACACAGCTGCCTGTTAAATCCCAGGCTTTACTTCGGCGATATCATATGAGGCACTCTGCAGTTACCGAGTCTGTGTAGCTGAATCGTGACTCGATTCCTAAACGTTCGCCAAACAAACGACGTCTCCGTGGAGTTGCCGATCTAGACGTGCTTAGTACGCAACTAGCGCCACGGCTTCTTAAGAGCATATTGTGGGTGATCTCATCGTTCCTCCTCAGTAACGGTATTCGCGCAATTCGCAGTTGAACAGCCTTGTAATTTTCAGTCGCTGCCGACCGCACTTGATTATGCATCACCATTATCATTAGAACCAGAACCATTAGCTCTTACTAGGGAGCCGACGTAAGTATACTTGCATGTTCCTCCACTTCAATGGCATGGGGTTGTCGAACTCTGGCCTTGCAGTATTACGCGCATATTACTGAAGAATGTGACTTTACCCAAAAATCCTTGAATGTCAAAATCGCAATACAGATTTACTGATTAGCAGTTTTAGTTGAAATACTGAGTGTCAGCAGATCATGAAACTGCAAATGGAGAATACGTAGCACTTAGGTTATTGAAGAAGAGTTAATTTAATGAAATCCCTGACAATACATAATTTTCTTATATCAATCAATGGTGTATCATCTATACAATAAAAATTGGCCGAGTGACATCAAACATCCTGCAATATGGACGTTATAAGCACCTTAGAAGAAATTCTTTTACCGTAATCGGATTTCTCGTGAGAAGCACAGTTCTTATCTACATAATACTCGACCAACAAAATCAAAACCTGGTAACATAATTGTTTACACAACAAAACCATCAGTAGGAGCTACCAATAGTTTTTCCTCTTCTACAAGAAATTTTATTACTGATATAATCATATGTTTCTTTAATTAGAATTGATTTATAGCCGCGGCGGACCTGCCTAGTGCATTGAGGCGCTATGATACGATGCGCGAGGCCGTTTCCCGTCGGAGGTTCGAATCGCACCTCGGGAATGGATGTTTGTGCCGTATTTAGTATAAGCTAGTTCAGAAGTTATTTGTAGGTTTAGGGACTGATGACCCTGTAGTTAAGTTAAATAAGCTCTACAAACTTATGAACATTTGATTTTGAATTAATTTTATTACTGATATAATCATATGTTTCTTTAATTAGAATTGATTTGTAGCCGCGGCGGAGCTGCCGAGTGCATTGAGGCGCTATGATACGATGCGCGAGGCCATTTCCCGTCGGACGTTCGAATCGCACCTCGGGAATGGATGTTGGTGCCGTATTTAGTATAAGCTAGTTCATAAGTAATTTGTAGGTTTAGGCACTGATGACCCTGTAGTTAAGTTCAAATGTTCAAATGTTTGTATAGTCTATGGGACTTAACTACGGGGTCATCAGTCCCTAAATTTACAAACTACTTATGAACTACTTACGAACTAGGACGGCACAAATATCCATGCCCGAGGGGGGATTCGAACCCCCGACCGTAGTAGTGGCCGTGCAGACCGTGACTGAAGCGCCTTAGTCCCCTCGGCCACCGCGGCCGGCAGGAGTTAAGTCAAATATGCTCTACAAACTTATGAACATTTGATTTTGAATTAATTTATAGAATCTATTATTTTGCAATAAGTGACGAAACCAAGGTGACACCACGACGAAACGTCGAGGGTTTGGTTGCCATACATATTAGAGATCCAATCAAGGATGTCGGAGGAATTTTAGCTGTTTATTGTAGGAAATCAATTAAATTCAATGAGGCGGCTGAAATTTTGCGCCTTGGTTATATTACGAGTTGTTACTAGACAGCGGATCTATCCAGTTGGCCTCCTGGATATAGAGGAACTATCCTGGCATGCTCTCAGGTAGACACAAATTTTCAACTTTTACCGTACACTACTATCATAGTGTCTCATGCCTGTTAATATTGTTTCTCGCGAGAGAGCAGAGGCAAATCTTAGTAGAGATCTGTCGTCCATTTTAGCTGATGACGAGGCGACTATGAGCATTTTTTGAAAATTTTGTTATTCGTTTGAACTCTGGCTTAGTCTTTTACGCTGACGACGTTAGTGTCTTGCCGGCTCTACTTTTTATTCCTGCATGCTCATCTAATAATCTGTTTTAACTACATCTGCAAATTTCTCCATCAGTGGACAACGTTTTGTGTTTTAGTTTAGCTGCACACAAAGTTTGGCTAGTCCTACTTACTTTCTTTCTGTTGCTGTTGTTAACTGGTTTTCTGTTTAATTGGCTCACACTCGTCGCTTATTACATTCCTCATGTCACTGAACAGATAGTTGTCGTGCGTCCAGTCCAACCTGTTTACTCGCGGGAATACCCCCACAGGATGTGAATTCCACTGAAATTTAAGGCTATTTTCCCCATAATACGATTAATTATACATATATATGTGGGACTGGCGTATACAGGGGAGGGCTGCCGAGCTAAAAGAGACGTATTTCTCATACATGTATCGTTATGAGACTCTACGATACAATATCTTTATGATCTGCCCCCCCCCCCCCCCGACCAGCTCTGACCAAAATCCTTGATACACCCCTGATATTTGGTATCTTGTCTTTTTGGAGCTCCTACACATGTCGGACGTCGTACGCTGGGTAGAATGCTAAAGTTAGTGACGGTGAACTGTGGCTACAGCTAACACAAAATAACTTATAGCTCTCTTAGAAAGACATTCATCTTCTCCGAAACATTCTCATAAGCACCTGACCCAAAATAATTTTATAGGCCGTCCATTTTACTTCTTATTTGCAAACACAATTGAATTGAAGACTCGCTGATACTTGCAAAGAAGAAAACAAACCATCCACTATTAATAAAGATATTTATTTTAAAAAAAACGCCATTACTGGCTTCGAACATAAAGATTAAACACGTTTGTTATTCAGTATTCCGTCCATTATTGACAGAATATTTTGTACATTATGAATGAAACTTACAAGCTAACTGTGAAATTTCGGTAAATTTATTTGGTTTACATCAACCGATCTCCGGTTTGTAAAGCAATAAATTTGCAAAATATTTCACAGTTATATTGTGTGTTTCATTCGTAAAGTTTGTTAATGTATACTTCTGGGCTCTGCTGTTAACGCCTCCTGGTGACGAAATGTTCTGGGGATTTTGGTGCGCATTCTTTATTTTCGCAGTCAGTGAGGACTTATTTCTTAAAATAAATAGCATTATTAATAGATTTTTCTATCTTATTCCTTTTGCAAGAATCTACGGGTATTTTGCACACAGCCACCATTTCAAAATGTCAGATTTTGACAAAACAGTATTGAATTAAAGATATTAGGTGATGAGCGGGGACTGAATTACTCAGGCAATGGTGTATGTGTTGTTCTTAACGTGAGTTCAAGTCAGTTTCAGTAGTTTGTAAGCCTAGAGACGGTAATTTGCAAGCCTTTGTGCACGGCGGTTTTCCCGTCGATCTATATCGAACGTCTTAGTATCGCAGCATAGCAGACAATCAGCTGTCACTTTATGGCGACCAACAAGATAGCGTGTTTCACGTGAAGTACATTTGAAGTAGTATCTACGAGAGTAATTAATGCATTAATTAAACACCTTATAAGCACTAAATAATAGAATTTTAATATGTTGCACACTGTTGCGAATGGAAACCTGTTGGCGTTCGTTTAATATAGCGCACATTTCATAATGAATATAGTGTTTCTGAACCGGAGATTCGGAAGCTACGCGTCCTCACGTACAAAAAAAGAACTTCTTTTTTAACCTATACGTAACCTTCTTAAGGCTACGCTACAGATCACTTTTTTAAGTCAAAGTTAGGTTAGGTATAGGTTAAACAAGAATTTTTATTTTTTTTTAATACGTGAGGGCGGGTAGCGCCTGAATCTCCGGTTCAGAAACACTATATCGAACTATCGTTCGATACTACGACATTCGAGATATATCGACGGGAACACCGCCGTGCACAAAGGCTTGCAAATTACCCTACAGACTGACAACCACAGCAGTTAAGGGCCACATATATATTAAATTTCTTGGCAGTTTAAAACTGTGTGCTGGAAGTAAGATTCGAATCTGGTAACTTTGCCTTTTGCGGGTCAGCACTCTACCGACTGAGCCTAATGCTGTGGCTAAGCCACGTCTTCACCATATCCCTTCTTCCAGGAGTCCTAGTCTTCCAAGTTTCGCAGGAGAACTTCTATGAAGCTTGGAAAGTAGGAGACAAGGTACTGGCAGAAGTAAAGTTGTAAGGTCGGACTGTAAAGCGTGCCGGGATAGCTCAGTGGTAGAGTACTTGCCCACGTAAGGCAAACAATTATAATCTGCCAGGAAGTTTCATATAAGTGCACACTCCGCTGCAGAGTGATAGTTCATTCTGGACGTTTCTTTTTCTTTTAATTACATGAATAGGGAATGTTGAGTATTTGTAGTGCACTTGTATTGTAATCCTGATCTACTGCTCACTATTCAAGTATGATGAGCACTACGCCATCTTGACACAGTAATCATACAAGTGCACGAACCACCACGGCTTGACCTCGTCAGACCCAAAACGCTCAACTTATGCACTTTACTGACGTGGTGATCCCCCTATTATTGTCGTGTTGCCCGTCCTCGCTAAAGTGCCAAATGTAGTACAACGTCCACAACGTCCACTGCCATTTCAGTTGCCGTTACTGCCATTCACACCTGCGCCTCGCGTCGGTGGTTTATTTGGGCGGCTTCTGCAGCAGCGACATCGACAGCGGCGTTTACGGCGCGGCCGCGCGCCACCTCGCGCATCCCACGCGCGCGCGGGCAGCGCTCCATCCGTCACGGCGGCTGCCGGCCGGTATTTGCATTCAGATTGTGCCTGTCCTTCACAGTGCTGCGGCCCGCAATTAACATTTAAACTGCCTGTACCCTGCCACCGAGCGACGCGTCTCTCGCGACCTACAGGGGCCGTTCGTCCAGGGCTGTCTCCGGGCTCCGCGGCCTCGCCACCGAGTGCTTTTCGGTGTCTGTCGCCGAAGAGCTACCGATAAAGTTCCCACTTCAGTTCACATTACAGTAATGACTAAACACTTAAGTAATAATCATTCAACGTGACGCGTTTTAACATTGCTCGGTTTAGAATGATGTTATCTTCTCAGGGAATGAAAGCTCTCTTTTTTTCTAAAGATAAAAATTACAGTCTAGTTCGCAAAATTTCACAATTTATTTCTAAGGTAACCGGTTTCGATCTAAAATTAGATCATCTTCAGACCTCTGTTCCGCAATAAGCGTAAATAAATAAATAAAAATAAAAATAATAAAACGTATCGTGATCCATCGACATCTCTAGGGATGCTGAAACACAACATCCGACGCCAGTGCCTCACCGTAATTCCCGACATGCTTTACAGTGCTGTTCAGAACATTATTCCTCGACTACAGCTATTGTTGAGGAATGATGGTGAACATATTGAGCATTTCCTGTAAAGAACATCGTCTTTGCTTTGTCTTAATTTTTTTTCTACGTGGCGGCCATCTAAGGACCACGCACCGATTTCAATGTTTCGTCCTTTGTTCTTCTTTCTTTTTCCTCCAGTATTCTTTCATCTTTTCACTATGCATCCTTTTCTCTCCTCAGACCACTTTACTCCTGTCTTCTTCTCCCTCCATTTTTAACACTTCCTTCTTAAAAGTTTCTCTATCGGTTGCATCTTTTACACTTATATTGTTTCGTTCCAAATCTTTCCTAACTTCTTGAATTAATGCTATTGTTGACTTCTTGTCTCAGAGATATTTAAAAATCTGTTTGGTAAACCTGTTCCTGTTCATTCGGTATAAATGTCCAAAAAATAGCAGTCGCTTCTTCTGTAGTGTTTCGGTCATGTTTTCTATGTTGCGATAAACTTCTGCGTTACTTCTTAGTTCCCATACCTCTGTATTTCTTAGTCTACCGAGTATTTTTCGACCCTTTTTCTTTCTAGGACTTCAAGTTTATGTAATTTGTAATTCAGTACTAAGCATCCACTTGCATAAAGACATTCTGGATTTACTATTGTGTTGTAGTGCTATATTTTCAGATTTTTAGACAGAGACCTAAGGTTGTAAATGTTCCTGGTTATACCATATGCTCTCTCCATTTTATGTACTCTTTCTTCTACAGCAAATTTTTTTAAGCCATTTTCCTGAATCATATTCCTTCAAACCGTCTTGATTGATCCGAAATCCGGGAAACCTGCCTCTAAATTTCTGTTACGTTTGTTGAAGAAGCTACTACTTCCTGAAGAAAGTTTTACTTCGCGCAATAGAAAACAATTAGTGGATTTATTGCATAACCAAATGTTTCCGGATGGTAGCTACCACTTGCCATTGGACATAAAAAATTTATATACCAATGTACCTCTGGAACAAACCATCGACATCATCCAGCAAAACCTCTCCTTGAAAGAAAACCTTCTTCCAGACGAAATTGCTGAAATTGTGTCACTATTACGACTACTTACCACATACAACTACTTTTCTTTTAACAACTCCTTTTATAAACAAAACGACGGTTTAGCCATGGGTAGTTGTCTGTCAGGTTTCCTTGCCGATATATTTGTCAATCACATAGGATCTCAAAACTTCCAACAAAAAACTCCAATAAGCAGAAAAATACTCTTCTTTGCAATCAAGACGGTTTGAAGGAATATTTATTCTAACTGATTGCTGTTGTACACCATGGATTGGAAATCATTTTCCCGAATCATTTCTCCCAAATATTTAAATTTATTTACCCTCTTTATCGGCCCAATATCTTAATTTGTTATACTAAACATTGTTTTTCTGATCATATGAAGCACCATGTGTCAGACATTTTTGAACTTTGTTTTTGTTTTATTTTGTTTATAATAAAACCCCATGTCATTCCAAGCATGTGTGTTAATTTTTACATATCTATCTATATTATTCCGCGATTTATTAAGTTTTCAAATTTATACGGACTTTTTGATCACCCGGTATGTTAAGAGTCCTTCGTTTTAGGTTGTACACAAGCGACCTGCCATTTCTGATCCACGTCTTCGGCCTTCCTCTCGTGAGTTCCCCCGACCTTCCAGGAGTGTGGTCCGCGGCGTTCCCTCACGGAAGGCCTCCCCGCACCTCGGCCTCCCTCGCGGCCGCTCATTACCAATTCGTGGGGCGTCGCACAGCTCCGCGCAGCCGTAAAGTAGCGCCGGACGTGCACCGGGGTGAGAGGGAACGGGCCGGGGTCACGCCACGCCACGCCACGGCACGGCACAGGAGAGAAGAGGAGTCAATCCATCCCGCGGCCGCTTCCCCCTCTGCCGACGTCCGCGCAATTAATCGCGCGACTCTGCGCGGCCAGCATCGCTGGTTCCACCGCGGATGTTCGGTGAACCGCGCCGGCCGCCCGCTCCGTAACCCTCTTTTCCGCGTCACGACCTGCCAAGTGGCGAGTCCAGCGGCTCTCGACTGCCGCCCTGACAAACGTGGTTACCTTCAGGCCTGGTTAACAGTCAACAAGGTGATGTCACAAGAGTATGGGTGCAAGAACTTGTCAGTCACTTTCTCAGTTTTCTTCTCCTAGTTCTGTTACCACGAAGGATAAAGCTACAAAGGGTACTTACCGTATCCTAATGTACGAATGTTTGGAAATCTACACAACATAACTGCTCGTTTATTAGTTTCTAGGTTCCAAACTACGAAAACTAAGACACACACACACACACACATATATATATATATACACATTACCGACGGGGGACTCGAACCCCCTATAGCGAACGGCCGTGCCCACCACAGCACTGCGCCTTAATGCGCACTGCTATTTGGCCGCGCCGGCCGCGGTGGCCGAGGAGACTGAGGTGCTCCAGTCACGGTCTGCACGGCCACTACGGTCGGGGCTTCGAATCCCACCCTTGGGCATGGATACTTGTGCCGTCTTTAGCATAAGGTAGTTGTTAAGTAGTTTGTATGTTTAGGGACTGATCACCCCGTAGTTAAGTCCCATAAGCTTAACAAACATTTGAACATTTGATTTGAACAAACGTGGCTACCATCGGGCCTGGTTAACAGTCAACAAGGTGATGTCACAAGAGTATGGGTGCAAGAACTTGTCAGTCACTTTCTCAGTTTTTTTCTCCTAGTTCTGTTACCACGAAGGATAAAGCTACAAAGGGTACTTACCGTATCCTAATGTTCGAATGTTTGGAAATCTACACGACATAACTGCTCGTTTATTAGTTTCTAGGTTCCAAACTACGAAAACTAAGACACACACACACACACACACACACACACACACACACACACACACACACATATATATATATATATATATATATATATATATATATATATATATATATATACACATTACCGACGGGGGACTCGAACCCCCTATAGCGAACGGCCGTGCCCACCACAGCACTGCATCCTTAATGCGCACTGCTATTTCGCCGCGCCGGCCGCGGTGGCCGAGGAGACTGAGGCGCTCCAGTCACGGTCTGCACAGCCACTACGGTCGGGGGTTCGAATCCCCCCTCGGGCATGGATATTTGTGCCGTCCTAGTTCGTAAGTAGTTCATAAGTAGTTTGTAAGTTTAGGGACTGATGACCCCGTAGTTAAGTCCCATAAGCTGTACAAACATTTGAACATTTTTTTTTTTTTTATTTTATTTTTTTTTTTTTTTTTATTTCGCCCCGCCTTACCGTTTCACTACCTCGACAATTACTACGTACACAAAGTCATGAGAAGTCGATATGTAGAGGTATAGGAAGCGTTAGTATCACACAGTCAAATTACAAGAATGCGGTGAAATGGAAGAGCTATTAGGTTCGTTCGAGTGGCGCTCACAACGATCTGAAACGGTTTCAGGCGTTCCAGTGTCTCTTTCGACTCTTCCTGACGAGATCTGACTGACCAATCAAGTGTCCGAGTGATGGAGCTGATAATTTGAAATCGTTTTATTTAAGTAAGCAGATTTTGGTTAAACTGTTTTCTGACTGACTTCAAAGCGTTTAGCAGACTTGCCACAAAAGACAAGACTGTACATTTGCGAAGAAATTTGTGTTCCAAGTCTTCCATTTTCTCGTGAGTGAGGTGTCAAAGAATTATGAAGAGAAGAGTGTTGTATTATATTTAGTGGATTTGCCGTTTTTGTACTAGGTCTTTTGCAAGGTAGCAAATCTTTTTGTTGGTGTGTTATCACTTTCGTAATATTTTAGTTCAAATAATCATGATCTTTTTTTTATTTCTTTTTTTTATTTTTATTTTTTTATTTTTATTTTTATTTTTTTATTTTCGATACATTTTGATTTGTCAATGTGACTAATTCTAGATGGGAAACGCATTTTTGCTGGGCGATAGTGACAATTATTGTTTTACCGAGGAAGAGATGGGATACGGCCGAAGAGAACAAAGGTGCCAAATTGTTCTATAGGTGGTCAAACTGTGAAACAGATGAAATAAGAGTTCGAGTTGGTTTCGGTGTTGGAAACTGTTGAAAACCATGCATGTGCAAACCGTCAGAAACTATCAGCATTGGGGCCACACGAACGAACCTACTGTCTGTACTGTGGTCATTCTTGTGAATCGGTCTTCGGCGTTATAATGGTTGCAAGGCGGCAGTTAACACAGACAAGCAACAATACGTCGAAGTACCCAGATATCAATTGGGGACAAAAGCGGTGATGGGATATGGTAGCAGACGACTGACTCGAGTATTATTTCAAACAGCACAACACATGCAGTGTCTGTTCTAACCTTGTGACACGATTCGAAAACTCTGGCTTCGTGAGATGAGTCTCGATTTCAGTTGGTAGAAGCTGATGGTAAACTTCGTATTCTGAAACAAAGACTACACTTTTTTGGTTATCAATGCGCCATGTCACGGGGAAACAACTGCTGAAGACTGGACTGAAGAACATTCTGGACAGTTACAGCGAATGATTCAGCCGTCCATTTCGACGCACGTGAGTTGTGTGGCGCTACGTCGTTGAACTAATGCCTCATGTCTAGAAGCGAAATCTAAGGGGTGCCTAGAAATCGATCAACGGTTGACTCTGTCGGGCCTGATGGTCTCGGAAAGACGTGAAGCAGAGCACACCAAACTGCCAATAACAGTTGTGTCTGTAAGGGTCCATTTTTCTAAGTTCACAAGATGATGATTTTGGTTAGCGTATTGTGGCGGTAAATAGCTAGGTCATCGGCGCACCTTAAAGTTCCCAAAAGAAATGAGGAGTGTCAGACAGGGTGTGTACCTGTGCTGCACTGATTACAGTGCTACAAAACTGCAATTAATTCACGTACTTCTTCTGGCTGTATCACTGATATTTCTATAATGTTAACATGCAGTGATTCACTTCATGACATCGGAGACCGCCAATTGTGATACAGAATATATTTGTGTGTGTATGTTTGTATGTGTGTATGTGAGGGGTTGCGGTTACGTCTTGTGTACACGCCTCCTGAAGCACACAATGTGTATTTCTTTGCACTAAGCCCTGCGCTCTTTCTCGGCTCCGCTATCAACCTGTTGCGCTGAACTTTAGAAAATCCAGAAGGCTCTGAGCCAATACTCATAATCTCTAAGCAGAAGGGCCTGTGAGAGTCGGCGAGCGCCGTAAACCTGCTGCCTCCCGCTGGCGGCGCCAGTGCGGCGGTGGCCCGCGGTCTCCTAAAGACGCGGCTTTACTGGACGCGGCTGCCAACTCACAACTTCGGTCTCCCATCTATGGCGCGATTTTGTTTTCTGCGTTACTGGCAGCAGGCTTCGTTGGCGACGTGGCGGTCTCGCTCTATGGTGCGTTACGTCATGCAACTATTTTTAGTTTTAAACGCGACAAATTCGCATAGATTCCTCTATTGTTCCTGGCTATTGTTATAACGCTGGCCGTGCCAGCGGTATTTAACACTGGTGAACGGCCGGCCGCGGTGGCCTAGCGGACTGAGGCGCTCCAGTCACGGTCTGCACGGCCACTACGGTCGGGGGTTCGAATCCCCCCTCGGGCATGGATATTTGTGCCGTCCTTAGGATTAGCTAGTTCATAAGTAGTTGGTAAGTTTAGGGACTGATGACCCCGTAGTTAAGTCCCATAAGCTATACAAACATTTGAACTGGTGAACGGTTATTTATGAAGAAAGAATGTATATGCCGAAATTCAGTATCTACGCTTATGCGCCATCACAAAATTTTTTTATTGGAACTCTTGCAGGGCGAGATACTTGCTGCCCATCAAGCAGAGCGACAGAAACAAAAAACGAAACGATAGAAAATGCTGACAGTGCTTATTTCATTCGAGAATCACAAGTTTACTTTACGGAAATATTTCTTAAGGGACGGAATAGCGAATTACAAAATTTGCCGAAAGAAACAGTAATTAATTTCACGGTTGTTTCCCGCTCTCTGTCTATCTTCCCCTTCATGCCTTCTGATGTAATGAACGGCAATTGCAGTTTGCAGTAGTATTTTCTACATGGTGCACTTAATCCCATCTACACTACTCCATTTCCTCATTTCCCATCCTGCAGTTCAACTGCTTCTATATATATCTTAATATCTTGTGCACTTGGGGCCGTTCTATGTTCGTTGTTATTCTCTAGCAACGTCAGAGTATGTGGTACAAGCATGATGGTTCTGGTTCTCCGGCACAGTTTTCTGCTTCTGTGAGACGGCATCTAACGTGCAGGTACTACCAAATACGGCAAATATGGTTACATCGAGGCGGTCCTGTGCCTTGGACTCCAATATCACCTGATCTAATCCTTTGGAATTTTGTGTCTGGAGTCAGCTAAAAAGCGAAATGTACAGCACACCCGTTCATATGATTGAATAACTGGACCGGAGAGGTGTAAACGCTTGTCAAGAAATCCTATATAATCCAGAGATTCTCGAAAGAATTGGAAATTCATATCTGAGACGAGCCGGTTATGCAAGGAAGACGCTACGAACACCTCGTTTAACAGGTAACCCGTACGTGAAATGTGAACTAAATGCGATGTAAAACCTAATAGTTAAGTCTAAGTTTCAAATTAATTTGTACTAACTAGGACGATGTTTACACTGACGTTAGTGGCGGTTTGGAATCATACGATCACAATTATCTCGCAAACAGCTCGTTTGCGGACCCATGTTTACTAGGACATAGTTACAAAAAGGTTCGGCCAAACTTTCAGGAAACATTCCTCACACACAAAGAAAGAAAATATTTTACGTGGACATGTGTCCGGAAACGCTTAATTTCCATGTCAGAGCTCATTTTATTCTCTTCAAATCACATTAATCATTGAATGGAAACACACAGCAACAGAACGTACCAGCTCGACTTCAAACACTTTGTTACAGGAAATGTTCAAAATGTCCTCCGTTGCCGAGGATACATACATCCACCCTCCGTCGTATGGAATCCCTGATGTGCTGATGCAGCCCTGGAGAATGGCGTATTGTATCACAGCCATCCACAATATGAGCACGAAGAGTCTCTACATTTGGTACCGGGGTTGCGTAGACGAGAGCTTTCAAATGCCCCCATAAATGAAAGTCAAGAGGGTTGAGGTCAGGAGAGCGTGGAGGCTATGGAATTGGTCCGCCTCTACCAATCCATCGGTCACCGAATCTGTTGTTGAGAAGCGTACGAACGCGTAGACTGAAATGTGCAGGAGTTCCATCGTGCATGAACCACATGTTGTGTCGTACTTGTGAAGGCACATGTTCTAGCAGCACAGGTAGATTATCCCGTATGAAATCATGATAACGTGCTCCAGTGAGCGTAGGTGGAAGAACATGAGGCCCAATCAAGACATCACGAACAATTCCTGCCCAACTGTTGACAGAAAATCTGTGTTGATGACGTGATTTCACAATTGTGTGCGGATTCTCGTCAGCCCACACACGTTGATTGTGAAAATTTAGAATTTGATCACATTGGAATGAAGCCTTATTCGTAAATAGAACATTTGCACTGAAATACTAAAATGAGCTCTAACATGGAAATTAAGCGTCTCCGGACACATGTCCACATAACACATTTTCTTTCTTTGTGTGTGGGGAATGTTTCCTGAAAGTTTGGGCGTACCTATTGTAACACCCTGTATGTAGTCCGATTTACAATTTCAGGTGGTCCCTGCGGCGGTATGGGTGTGCGCCACAGGACGTGTTTCCCACGGCCAGAGTGTCCGGTGTTTTGCAAGTACTGCAGCAATATGGCAGGAAGGAGACGAGCCGCGGCAAGAGGCGCTTCGCGCCGCGGTGACAGCAGGTTTTTGCCGGCGCGGCGGCTGGCTGGCCAGTGTTTTATGCGCTAGCGCCGGTGCTGGACCCATCAGGCGCTCCTAACGAGCGGCTCCCGTGGCTTCCCTCTGCCCGCGGCGTCACCGCTTACTGTCGCTAAAACGCGTTCGTCAATTAGGCGCTTTATCGCCTATAAAGTTTTAGCCTCGCTCCTTTACCCGTCGGAGAGCTACAAAAAAATGCGGGGTTCGATTCCGAGGAGCAGTGTAGTGTTCTTTGCGGATTTACTTCCTAACCGGGGCATAGAAACCGAGATCACTTATCCCCATAAAATCGATACTAAATTACTCTGGATACAGTGGCCTGTCGGCTGCTCCAGTTTATCACAAAAATATTGGTTTTCAGCTAGAGGATCGTAAAAGTGGTAGTATTTTATTTTTGGGAGAATGATCTTCCGTAACAACAACCAACGGTGCTTATATAAACAATTTTGAGTTTCACTGACACCCGTGCACGTTTTACAAGATTCAACGTTGTAAATCATGTCTTGTCCGGTTCCGTAGCTCAGCGGCAGCGTCGCTGTCTACCACTCAGGACGCCCGGGTTCGATTCCCGGCAGGGGATTGGGTGTTAGGTTTTGTCCTAATCATCATAATCTCATCAACAATGGCACGTAAGTCGCCCACGCGGCGTCAAATAAAAAGACTTACACTAAGGCAGCCGAACAAATCTGCAAGGGTTCTCCCGGACAAGAAAGCCATACGCTTATTTCCGTTTCTAATCATGTCTTAAGAAATCTGAAAACGAATGAAGGAATCTTAGGGTTAAACGTCTTATCGACACCTTGGCCTCTAGCGGAGTTAATCTGAGATTGCTTGGGTAAGGATTGGGAAGGAAATCGGCCGAGCTCCTTCAATCGAAACATCCCGATGTAACGATACATAATCAAATTAATATTTTTAATCGTGGTACAGTGCGCCTCGGTTGCACAGTGGTAGAGTGCCAGACTACAAATCCAAAGGTCGCGGGTTCGATCCCCGCCAGGTCCTAGGATTTTTATCTGTCACTTTTCACTTCTTTCACCTCTGGCAGTAATGTTTATGTGAAAAATATCGAGTAGCACCGTGGTTCGGAACCCACGTTAAACTGTAGGTCCCCCTATAACTGGCTGGGTAAGTCAGTTCGAAGGTCGGAGGAAGGTAACGGCATACCACCTCCAAACAGGACCATGCCTAGTAAAGCACTATGGTGTTCAAACCAATCTTCGGATTGTTGACTGCTTTACCTTTTTACATCGCTTGTCGCCGTGGTTTCCTCCTTCCCGTAATATTGTATCTGTAAGAAACTTTGTTTTCATCGTGATTCGTTTCTTCCACCGAGCCGAGAGGACGGAACAGCGATTACGCACACTTTCTTCTTTGAGGCTGTTAATTGTGGACGTGTCCGCAGACTGCTCTCTAATGTAAGTGTGAGCGCTGTGATGTTTCGTTTTAAAATATACCCTCCTTTTGTTAAGATAAATGTCTCTACCTTACTTTCATTTAATAATGTCGGTTCAAAATGAAATGCCAAGATCGCACATTAATAATTTATTCAATGACAACCGGTTTCGGTGAACTGTGTCACCATCATCTGGTCACATATATATTTTAAAAGCTGGTCATCTTGTTTAAAAATGGGTATAAAATAATAAGTGCAACATTGCACTTATTCACTATTTTGTAAGCGGTCATGTTTTTAACTTATGTATTATTTATGTAGTGACTAAGTGACATTTTGCACTTATTATTTTATATCCATTTTTTTAACAAGATGACCAGCTTGTAAAATATATATGTGACCGGATGATGGCGACATAGTTCACCAAAACCGGTCGTCATTGAATAAATTATTAATGTGCGATCTTTTCATTACATTTTGAATACTATAAAATTATCACATCGCCTCCTAACCCGACTATATCAGGTAATCTTATTATTATTATTTTGAGTATTTTTGCTCCATATTTCTTCGTAATATGATACTCAGACACCATCACTTTCGCACGTATTTCCATGATTAAATCCCGCTGGGTCACTTTAAATCCTTACCTTTTTCTTTTTAGAACCTACATACGTCTTAACAGTTTCGAGAAGTACGATATTGTTTATCTTTGTTATTTTCTTTATCAAACTCTAATACACGGTCCGGCAATAATGATATGGGAGGTGAGCAGTCTGAAGACTAATTATTAATATTTTTAGCTGCTGTGCTCAATATTTTCAGAAAGAAGCTTCAAAGGGTGCCTTAGGTAAGTTTTTTTTTTATGTAACGTTAATTTTTGTGTGTTGCCTCAACCCCAAACTGTATTCCGCCATTTCATTCTATTCAGTCATTTCGTGTGTTAATTTCATCCACCCTTGTCTAAATTATTCGCCCAGATTTTATGTTTGACGAAAATTTTAACAAAATTCCTTAGCTTTTAAAGCGCGGAGCTCAACATTAATTCGAACAGGCAATATCACAAGAGTTATGTTACACCGGCATTTGCCCATACTGAGTTAGAAAAATCACGCAAAACCTAAATTTGGATGGATGGAAGTGGATTTGAATCACCACCCTAATGCAGTGTGTTACCACTGTGGCACCTCGCTTGGTTTAAGAGGGCTTATCCGTTGAATGTGCAATGAAAACACAGAGTGAAAGTTTCATTCTGGAAACATCCCTTACGCTGTGGCTAAGCCATGTCTCCACCATATCCTTTCTTCCAGGAGTTCTAGTCTTGCGTGTTTCACAGGAGAGCTTCTGTTAAGTTTGGAAAATAGGAGGCGAGGTACTGGTACAAGTAAAGTTGTGAGGCGGCATCGTGAGTCGTGTCGGGATAGCTCAGTCGGTAGAGCGCTTGCCCGCGAAAGGCAAAGGTCCCAGGTTCGAGTCCCGGTTCCGGCACACAATTTTAATCTGCCAGGAAGTTTCATATCAGCGCACATTCCGCTGCAGAGTGAAAGTTTCATTCTGGAAACTTCTTATTTATTTTCCAGTACTGGCCACTTTTGGCTGCCATGTCGTTATGAAAAGTTGCTTAAAGGAACACCGCGAAGACTGTCACAGCAGCGTAAGAAAACAATTTGAAGCCATGCTGACTTTGTGGTGACCGTGACTGTACCTAAATAATTAAAAGCTTGCTTAAAATTTCTGCTACCAGTCACAAGTATGATATCGGCGTTAAAAATATTTATTACAAACGTTTCGATGCTGTACATTACCATCAGGTTTTAGGCATACACAGGTTCATTGCCACAAACAGCAAGATTTTGCAATGAACATTAAGGTATACTTGTAGTCATAGATTTTGTATGCCGAAAGCTTGATTACGATGCACAGAATCGACATAAGTTGCTAATACATATTTTTAACGCCAAAATCATATTTGTCACTGGTAGCGGAAATTTGAAACAACCTTTTAACGGAAGAAAATGTCCGATCGGTCACGAAATTGAAGATATAGTGAATGTGCGAGAAATCTATGAGAAGATGTGTTGCGTGGCGTTTCTTGTTTGCATGACAATGTCCTCATATCGCACTTTTGAGTTATGAGTGTACAGACAGATCGTAAAAGTGCCTCCAACAAATTGTCTCTTACAAAGCGTGAAGCGCGAGCTGAGACGTTCCGCCTGAATTCACTGCAGCCCACATAGCATAACTGTCCTGCGTAACACAAACAGCGGCAACGACTCAGGATCTCTGGAGCAGCACGTACAGAAACATTCCCGTTAAAGAAACTGCCTACACTACACTTGGTGGTCCCATTTTGGAGTACTGCGGTACATTGTGCGATCCTCACAAAGTAAGAATGAAGGGACATATAGAGAAAATTCAGAGAAGGCAGCTAGTTTTGTATTATTTTGATACAGGGCAGAGAGTGTCACAGAAACGGCAGATGGGTTGGGGTGGAAATTATTTACAAAAGGCGTTATTCATTGCGGAGAGATCTACTTGTGAGATCTGTCTTCTCAGCATGCGAACGTATTTTTCTAAACAGACATGATGATTATCATAATAAAATAAAGCCAAAAAAGGAAAGCTTTAGGGTTTACATGTTCCTTTCTCCCGAATAGTTAAAAAAATGTCAAATGTTTGTGAACCTTAAGGGACTTAATTGCGGGGTCATCAGTCCTAAACTTAAAAACTACTTTGAACTACCTAACACTAAAGGCAGCACAGAAATCCATGCCCGAGGGAGGATTCGAACCCCCGACGGGGAAAGGCCTCTCCGCGGTGAAGTAGCCGAGCGGTCTAAGGCGCCTCGCTGCGGAGCGCGTGGTTGCTCGCCGTCGGAGGATTGAGTCCTCCCTGGGGCATGGGTGTGTGTGTTGGTCCTTAGGTTAGTTTACATTAGTTTAAGTAGTTTGTAAGCTACGGACTGATGACCACGCAGATCGGTCCGATAGATTTACAAACATTTGAATTTAGAAAAGGCCTCGAGCATCGGAGCATATCGCTTTAATGCGCTTGGCCACTGCGCCGCGACCCGCATGGTTAGAGAATGGAACGGTAGAGAAATATTATGAAAGCATTTCGCCCAACCCTCTGCCAGGCACTTAAGTGTTATTTTCAGAATAAATGCGTAGATGTAGAAATGTTCATTGATGCAGGCGGTGTCAAACGCTGATCTTGTATAGCAAGAAGATCAGACGATTCGAGAAAATGGTCTGCAAAAAGCAGTTGAGAACTGGTGATGAGGAATAGCGTCGCGAGGCAGTGCAACTGCTACGTTTTCGGCGGAAAGTGTTTAATATCCTGCCACTCAGCCCAGACTCGGCTTCTGCTCAGATCAAACGCTGGCTGTGAAAGCGAAGCTGTTGCACACAATCTTAGATAATTGGAGGAAAGGAGAAGGGGCTATGTCATAAGAAGAGAGTGTTGAAGAGCTGCTACTACTTTGCCACAAATGCCTACGTCGGGATGGGGGAAGTATGTGAATGAGGCCTTGGAAGGTGTAACTAAATTTTGCAATTAAAAGGTTGTGGTTTCCATTGTGTACTGATCAAAACTCGAACAACAAAAATTTCTCTACGGGAAGTTGTAGAGACGAAGAAGGTGTTTTTGCTTCCCAACAACTCGCGATTTCATTGTGTCCAGCACACACACTTGCTGCTTCTCTTGGTTATCAATTTTATATAGATCGCTTATAAATTACTCATATATTTCCCAGATCGGCAACCGGAGAGTAGAACTGGAGGCATGAAAATACTTAAGCTGTATAGTTGACTAAATAAGATGGTAACTCAGTGAAAGAGTTTAGATACAGTTTAGTCAAGGCCACAAAATACTTAGTATCTGAATGATTTTCGCAGAGAAGAAAGAATGGAAATAAGCCGTCCCGTCGACATCGTGATCATAGGAGCACACGCTTATCACGGATGGTGAAGTAACTTGGCCGTTCACTACGAAAAGAACCAGCCCGGCATTTGATGCAGTCATTTAGGGAAATCACGGAAAAGATATAACAGCGCTTGTGAGGCCAACTGACGAGCTAGTTGTTCCAGGCAAAAAAAAAAAAAAAAAAAAAAAAAAAAAAAAAAAAAAAAAAAAAAAAAAAAAAAAAAAAAAAAAAAAAAAAAAACTACAGAAAAACCGGGAGTAAGGGGCATTGACCACGTTCCTCCGATACCGTGTCCGTTGACGCTTTCGGGCGGAGGATGATACGGCGACCGGTCGGTAATTGTTGGGCCATAGGACGGAATTTCATTATTAATAGTTTGGGTCTGTGTGGGAGAAGATAATAATCAAAACGTAGCGGTTTCAGCGTCGTGTCTCCTAAATTGACAGCATACTCAACTTCACCCTATGGTGAAGGGAAGCCAAATTCATCTTTGACAAGTTGCTGTACCGTATATCTTACAGTTGCTCATCAGTAACTGTTTGGTGCTACTGAGTCATTTACTCGCCCGGGACCAGTGTATGGTGCCCGCAGCAGGTGGCGCCGGTGACGTCATCGCACTCTGCTGCTGTGGGAGGCGAGGCGCATACATGTAAATGCAGCGCTGCCTGGCCCAGCTTCCGCCCATCTGGGTCGGAGCGCCGGCGGCTGTTGACTCCTGCCGAGCGGCCGGTAGCCGGCTTTCTAATATATATTTAAATTGGAAGCGCCTCCAGGTTGCGTGTGAGATTTCTCGTTACGGACGCCCGTGGCAGAGTCAATATGGCACCGTGAACTCGACTTCCCTGCGAAGCTGCTAAAGACCACTTCGGCGGCAGGTAGTTTGGTTTAGAAGCGCCAAAGGGCCCCTTCTGAAATCAATCCCAGCAAAATCGAGTCGGCGAATGTGCTAAATTATTTTCTGCGCGTTTTCGTCTTCCAAGTGACTTGTTCTTCGGAGGTAGCTGTGAAATAACTGATCATAATTCGCCTTGATGGATGTGGAAAACATATATAAACAGCTCATATTTACTTTCATTGGTGAAGTGTCGCATTACTAGCTTTGGAAGCTACTCTTGCAGCATTTTTTTGTCTGACAGTAAAATTTGTATTTTGAAAACTTCTGCAAAAGACTGTGCTCTTTCTTTTTCTAAGAAAATATTTACCCAAATCTTTTCTTTACTTGTGAAGTATTATGGAAAGCTTTTCGTTTGTTTTCTAGTATAGGTCTAATAACTGCAACAGGTGCATCTAATTTCAATTTTTTTCTTTTAAATTTGAAGCTTCGTAAACTCTGAAGAGGTCTTTGCACGTGTTGGTCTACTTCTATGCGTTTTACGCGTTGACAGAATATCACCTGCAAAGTAATCGGAAGAATAGATTCTTTTGTTCAAAGATTAACTAATTTTGTGAAATCTTCCGCAGATCAACGGTAGTGGAAGTTCTATACAGCCTTCCTGTATTGCTGCGGTTTTTTTTAATTATTTACACTATTTGTCATACTTTCTACTTCATTACTGCAACTTCTTATACAGAAAATGGCAATCATCGACAGACTCTGTTTCTCAGTTAATGTAATTTTCTTAACATTTCATTGCTATGTTTCTGTTACATATTTTCATTATTTCTCGACACAGTATCATTAAAGTCATGTGAAGGAATATATGCTTATTTTATGTTACAGTGTGAAATGCATTTTCTGGCTTTCTTAGGCAGCAGATGACTAAAATTTGCATTAAGTGAATAATATTAAAGTCGCCTATTTATCACAACACAGAAAGTAATCACTGGAGAAAACCACCATCATTGATTGAGTTACCTTATTTCGTCCGAATGACAGCAGAGATTATACCTTACAGTATTTTGTCAACTTTTTACCATTACGTTGTTTATACGTTAGTTATATTAAGCTATTAGGAAAGTGCAGAAAAATAATCAAAAAAACGGCATTTATTTCATTTTTTAAAAATATTTTTAAGTAATTATAATTCCCAGACCTGTCGCGATTGCACAAGCAAATGAACTACATACAATAACAAATTTGGAACCAAACCAAAAACTGCCCCTGTCCCATAACGTCCATAGTCTGTTTTGTTGTCATCGGTTATAATGGCTGCTGTTCAAATTACTCCAGTAAATAAATGTTCAAATGTTGTAGAGCTTATGGGATTTAACTAAGAGGTCATCAGTTCCTAAACTTACAAACTACTTATGAACTAGCTAATCCTAAGGACTGCACAAATATCCATGCCCATTCATAGTGTGTTGTGTGTTTTAATACGTAGTGTGAGCATTGTAATTATTTGCCACATGCTCGAGGGGGGATTCGAACCCCCGACCTTAGCGGGCGTGCAGATTGTGACTGGCACGCCGCAGACCGCTTGACCACTGCGTCCGGCTATTTGCCATAGCGACTTCAATTGTAGCCATCCCCTAATTTGCAAGCAAATGTACAAAAACATTAATAAAATGTCATTTACATTTCCTTATAGCGGATTTGAACTATCAGTTTTGTCATGAAATTCAGTGATGTTCGCGCCTCGGTTGCACAGTGGTAGAGTGCCAGACTACAAATCCAAAGGTCGCGGGTTCGATCACCGGCAGTTCCTACGATTTTTATCTGTCACTTTCCACTTCTTTCACCTCTGGCAGTATAGCTCATGTGAAAAATACCGAGTAGCACCGTGGTTCGGAACCCACGTTAAACTGTAGGTCCCCCTATAACTGGCTGGGCAAGTCAGTTCGAAGGTCGGAGGAAGGCAAAGGCATACCACCTCCAAACAGGATCATGCCTAGTAAAGCACTGTGGTGTTCAAATCAATCTTCGGATGGTTGACTGCTTTACCTTTTACCGGTCTCTCAAAGGGTAAACGACACTACAAAAGTCATTGAAGTTTGGGGTTCTCAGTCCGCACTCAGCAGTGGTCAAGAGCCCACTGAGCTGAGGTATTATGGTTAACACGTAATAAAGCGCGTCACTGAGGACATCTTGTTTTCTAATTATATGTTTTTGAAGCTACCACGCTAGCTATTTTGCGTATTAATGTTTGTTTTGCTGCGAATGAAGTAGTTTCATTCTGGTCACGTAAGTGAATGACCACCGGCTGAGCCGAGCCGCGATGGAGTAGTGGAGCGGTCTTAGGCACCTCGCTGCTGAGCGCGCGTTTCCTCGCCGTGGAGGTTCGAGTCCTCCCTGTGGCATGGGTGTGTGTGTTGTCCTTAGGTTAGTTTATCTAGGTTTGAGTAGTTTGTAAGCTACGGACTGATGACCACGCGCCGGCCGCCGTGGTCGAGGTGACTGAGGGGCTCCAGTCACGGTCTGCATGGCCACTACGGTCGGGGGTTGAATCCCCCCTCGGGCATAGATATTTGTGCCGTCCTACTTCGTAAGTAGTTCATAAGTAGTTTGTAAGTTTAGGGACTGATGACCCCGTAGTTAAGTCCCATAAGCTATACAAACATTTGAACATTTTGATGACCACGCAATTTGGTCAGATTTACAGACATTTGAACATTTTGGCTGGGCCGACAAGTGGTGTTTCCTGGCTTGACCCTCGCCACACGACGCTGATTACTTACATACAGGCACCACTTTTTCTCCTAAGTGACGCCCATGGCGTACATCGTCGGGCGCTTTTACAGGCCCCTTCTCGTTTTCGTGCCTCAAGATAAGAGAAACGACACCCGCTGCCGGCGGCAATTGGAAACAAAAATCAGTTTGTGCGGCCCGGCAGTATATCAGCTGATTGCCGGCGGCGATGCGATGGGCCGTCCGGCGTGCGAGGTAGCGCGGAGTAGCGGCGATTTACGCGGCTCTGCTCAGCAAACAAGAAGAAGAGTGCGGAGCGGATGCCCGCGGCCCCCGCGCGTGGGCCGACTGCGCCCCTCGTAACGTACGTGACGCGACGCCGGAGCGACTACCGTGTCGCGTCCGCAATTACGCGGGCCCCGCCTGCTTTACGGGGTGGGCGTCGCCGCGTCGCCCCTGATGTACGCCGCTGCTGACCGCGGCCCGCTGCCCGCTGCCCGCGGCGACGCGAGTTTTTGTAGGGCCGCGCTGTAAAACCCGCCTTCGACGTCTCGCCGTACCCCCCTCTCATTAGGGCCCATCACGTATGCCTCTCCAAACGATCGCGACTGTACTGCTCCCAGTCCCGCGGAATGCGCGTCTGTAACTTCGACACACTGTGTAACTTAGACTGGGACCTCTGATACGACAATCGAACTTTCCCTGGTATTTAGAATTTGTGCTATTACACTGCCGGGGAAGAGAATATTACAGCAGGAAAACTGAGATCGATTTTGGTCCAATTCAAGTGTTCAAACCATATTCACGGAATTTACGACGTTAACTGTGAAATTGTTAATAATGATTTTAAAAATTTTAAAAATGCTGGAAATTGCTTGAATAATCAAAAGATGTTGCCCCATTGTTTATTTCGTCCCCTATTTCTTCCCATGTCTGCCCGTCATTCCCACTCTCGCCCCATCCTTTCCCTTCTCTGTGTAACTTCTCCTCATTTCTCTGTCCATCTCGTCCTTCTTCTACCTCCTGTAAAACCCGCCTTCGACGTCTCGCCGTAGCCCCCCTCTCATTAGGGCCCATCACGTATGCCTCTCCAAACGATCGCGACTGTACTGCTCCCAGTCCCGCGGAATGCGCGTCTGTAACTCCGATACACTGTGTAACTTAGGTCGGGGCCTCGGATACAACAATCGAACTTTTCCTGGTATTTAGAATTTGTGCTATTGCACTGCCGGAAAAGAGAATAGTACAGCAGGAAAACTGAGATCGATTTTCGTCCAATTCAAATGTTCAAATCATACTCACGGAATTTTCACCATTAACTAGAAATGGGTGAAGTTGGAAATATGTATCCAGCCGGGATTCGAACCCGCGTTCTCTTCTTGCTGCGTAGTTGTGCTGACACCCTACACCACTTTTTAAAATCTTTTTTAAGATATTTTATGTTTACGGGCCTCCTTGCCATCCATTCAGCGCAACCTTCCGCCCTCCAAATGTCTCTGCGAGCTTCTGCTGCTATGTTGTTGTTGTTGTGATCTTCAGTCAGGAGACTGGTTTGATGCACCTTTCCACAATACCCTATCCTGAGCAAGCCTCTTCATCTCCACATAAGAACGGCAATCTACATCTGTCTGAATCTGCTTACTGTACCCATCTCCTGGTCTTCCTCTGCGGTTTTTACCCCACACTCTTCCCTCCAACGCTAAATTTACAATTCCTTGACGTCAAAGAATGTGCCCTACCAATCTATCCCTTCGTTTACTCAAGGTATGCCAGAAATTTCTTTTCTCCCCAATTCTGTTCAGTACCTCCTCATTAGTTATGCGATCCACCCACCTAATCTTCAGCGTTCTTCTGTAGCACCGCATTTCAAAAGCCTCAATCCTCTTCCTGTCCGCACTGTTTATCGTCCATGTTTCACTAATTCTGAGTAATGGAGCAAATATATACTTTTTCAGAATTTTCCTTTTAAAGTTCATATTGCTTAACAGTGCGTTGGAGCTTCTGGAAACTGATAATTTTCTCTTCTCTAAATAATATGCAACATTAAAATAACTATCATCGAACCTTGTGGTGTCGAATTATAAGATTGGGTTAAAAAACTCTCTTCGAACAAAAATATAATGGATAAATTCTTGCAGAATTAAAGTAATTATAATTTCGTTTCAACCATTGGAAGAAGAAAAACGGCTTCTGGGTGTTTTCCTACAATAATTCGACCATTTGAAGACCTACTGTTTATAACGGGAGATGGATTCATTTCAACTAGAAACGCAGACGGTGAACATTTCGATACAGCAAACAACCGCCCATGTAACTGCCCTGTGCTGCTATTCTCGGGAAGCCAGCAAATTGTGTATGTGAGTACGCGGCTAGCGATGCGGCCGGTTAATTGGAGCGGAGTGACAGGGGAAACCCACTCCCGGTCGGCAGCGCGTCATCAGCGGACGTCTGCCGGTAACTGCGCAGTTGCAGGTGAGGTGGGACCTTGCCCGCGACGCGACGCTTGCGACCGCAGCAGGACTCCCATTTCCCGGCGTCTCGTCACACAAGACGCAGACCGCACAAGGTCGGGCCAGGTTTCGGCCGTGGCGCGGCGCGGCGCAGCGCCCGCCAGCTTCCGAGCGACGAGACGCGACGAGATACGACGAGACGCGACGGCTGCGGTCGCTACCCAGGCCGGCTGCTCTCTCCGCGGCCAGCCACTTCCTACATCCTCTCTGTCTCTCACTGCCAGTAATTGCTGCTGCCGATAGA
This sequence comes from Locusta migratoria, assembly GCA_026315105.1. Lineage (NCBI taxonomy): Eukaryota > Metazoa > Arthropoda > Insecta > Orthoptera > Acrididae > Locusta > Locusta migratoria. The sequence goes on along the minus strand of CM048750.1, from coordinate 305,824,496 downwards.
AGCCGCCGCACTTGTTGCAACTCACAGTGACCAGTATCTCCTTTCACCGATTCTATTAAACCTGCGGCTTTTCTTTTCTTTTCATTTATTTCTTTTTATTTCTTATTTAGCGAGAGCGAAACAGGACTGGGTGGCTACTTTCGCATCTCTGCTGGAAGATCTCACGTCGATACTTCAACTGCTACGTCAAGTGACACCGTCTTGCATGCTTCCATCACAGTGGATAGTTGTGGGACCCACCTTCATACCTACGCTACCTAAAAACCCGGCGCTGCCCCATTGTTTATTTCGTCCCCTATTTCTTCCCATATCTGCCCATCTGTCCCTGTCTCACCCCATCTTCTCCCCTGTAACTCCCCCTTATTTCTCTGTCAATCTCTTTCTTCCTCTATCTGACTGTCTAAAACTACATGAAACTATCATAGTTTTTAAAAGATTTTTGGCCATTTGACTGTTTGCTTCTTTAATTGCACTGTCCATTATGGAAAACATTACAATGGTGACATGTACGACATAAATAGCAATTACGTACGAGCAGAAGGTCCCCCCCCCCCCCCCCCCCGTCTTGGCCAATGATTCACCCCGATTCTCAAACTGCGACCAACCTTCCCCACCACACACACACACACACACACACACACACACACACACACACGCGCGTCGAAGACAATAGGTCCTGAATTCGGAAGGCACATTCATTTTGTATATAAACAATGGTTTATTATTTTTATTTCACGTTTTGTAAATTGTTTTATAAACCCTCCCCCCCCCCCCCCCCCAGGTTCGCCAAACGTACAAATTTTTTTCTCCTTACACCCCACCCCTCCCCGAGAAAATACAATGACGCAGTTTGCGTCATGCCCCCCCCCCCCTACCAATCCCGTTGGCACCTCTGCGTGCGAGAATACACTTCAAACATAAATTCCAACTGTATTTTGGAATTCTTACTTTTATGATTATGTTTTCATGCAAGTCAAGTATTAGAATCAGACTGCTGTCTTCGTTTGCCTTTCGACAGGGCTACTAATTATTATACACGAAGAAATGAAGATCCTTATATCTATATTGTATATGTGAAAGTTAGTATGTACGTTTCTTACAGGTTCAAACTGCAATGGCTGGACATATGTGGATGGACAAAAAAGCACAAATATTACTCCCTGATTTGACATACAACCTACCTTTTTAAGCCGTAGGCCGACAAATGGCAAATTATACCCTATAATACATGTATTTCCGACCTACTTCACCAATGACCACGAAAGGTGCTAAGTGTGTATGTATTTTCATAGAGAAGTTTTTTATAATCCGCAAGAAAGTTGTATGGAACCCAGCTTTTGATATCGATTCTGTTTCGTGAAGAATTGGGAGAATTTTGGGAAAGTGTGATTCATCTGTAGAGGAGACCATAATATATAACACGCTTGTACGACTCTGTCTTGAGTATTGCTTAAAGTGTTTGGGATGCCCGCCATATCGATTTAAATGACGTAGAGGCAGTTCAGAGGCGGGCGGGTAGGTTTGTGATAGATTCTATCAATGCGCGAATGATACCGAAATGGTTCGGAAACTCAATCTGGGGTCGCTGGAGTGGAGGCGACGTTCTTTTCGAGAATTACTGTTGAAGAAATTTAGAGGGCCGGAATTTGAGGCGGATTGTAGAACGAATCTACTGTCGCCAACCTACATTCCGCGTAAAGACCTCTAGGATAAGATCAGAGAAATTAGGGCTCGTACGGATGCATACAAGTAGTGGGAATAGAGGTGGGGTTGAGGATAGAAGATAATGAAATAAGAAAGGCAGATGAATAGGCTGATGGAGAGGAAGGAGAAGATGAACTTAGAGAACGACAGGAAGTGATGGATGGAAAGAGGCAGGAGGAGAAAGAATGAGAGAGAAGAAGGGGGAGGAACAAGTGAAAAAAGGAGATGGACTACCGAATGACTACAACGAATACATCATGCAGGTAATTTTACTGTGAATTACATATGCTGCGCTGCTGTGAACTTAGAATGAAGAGAGAAGAGACGGACGGAAAGAGAGGGATTGTGACAAACAGATAACTGCAACAATAAATAATCGACAACGCTACGTTTTGGAGTGCATCGAAGTAGTCCTCAACTATTGCTACAGCCGTATATTGATTTGTTCCTTACAGGGGAAAAATATGAAGTACTTGCAGCACATTTTCGTCGTGGATTTGGATACTAGGCTGCTGCGGATAATCTTATGGCGAAACATTCGTTACACACGATATATTTTATATGCGGAGGACTAGAATTCATAAAAAAACGTAGTGACACATCTGACCTGTATTCGCGACTTATCAATGTCTCGTGACACGGCAGTTGAGGAAACGCTGTTCTAGTGCACGTTCAGGAAATGATCATATAGGTCTCGGACCAACTTACTGGTAGGCAGCGGTTAAGGAACGCCATTCTGGTGTACGCTCAGAACAACATTCAATCCTCACACCACAGATTAGAGTAGGTCTCGAACGTCGGCCATCTTATACGCATCAGTGGCGCCATCAGATACAATGATTTCAACCACACTGAAAAGTTTCTGGTTCACTTCATTCGCTCTCAGCGTAGCATCTATTTATAATGTGCCATGTCATGAAACCGTGTACGAAGCTGTGGTCAGACCGATATATAAAAGAGTGTTTCAAGTGCAACCACCTCTAACGGCACCGGTAGTTTCAGCCGCATATCTCGTGCAAAAACTGGAGCTCGTAAATACGCTCTCTGCGGAGAACCGGCACACAGCTCGCCGAAGCTGCGACTGCTGTGATCTCTGCTCGCCCGTGGTCCTGCGTCTGAAGCTTCCGTCAGGGCCCTGTAGGTGTTCACACACACGTTCCACCCAGCCTCACTGACACGGACGAGCTACTTTCATTTATTAGTAAACTAGCTGAAAACCTGGCGCTGCTCGGATATTTATTTATTCCTGCCATTTTTCAGGTATATGTTCATTTGCATAAGGGCTGAAAGTATGTAAAATCTCTTGGTAATACAATTAGTAGTAAAGAAGTAATAGATTAAAACTTGGGGCGTGATGTGGCGGTTTTCCATGAACGTTACTGTTTAAGTGTTCACATCTCATGAACTACGTGTCGGAATGTGATATAATTTAGAAGCTATATATGTGTATACTGTCTGTCAAATTTCCTGTCGCTACAATTTTTAGTGTTCAAATTATAAATTTTAACGTTATACCGAGAGCCGTAGTTTTACTCCATAAAGAGCGGAAAAGTAGTGGTAAGCGAGAAACTTTTTTTTTCCTTTCATCATTTTACTATGGTTGCCAGCGAGAAATAGTTTAATAAAGGTTTGAAATTATGTTTAAAGTTTGTTTCAAATCGCTAAGTACTCTCATTCTCATACAGTGTATTTCGAAAATCTCGCCGCATTATATGGCATTTTTTTGCGATTTCTATTGGCTATGACGTACTATCTTTTGAACCATGTGCCGTATGTGATTCTTAACCATGCAGCAATCGTTACCTCACGGTAAGGAATGTGTGTTCCAAATTTGGTTGAAATCGGTCCAATGGTTTAGGAGAAAATGAGCAGCATTGTCGCAAAATGCAGCAGTTTTTCGAGAATCTCATTGTTTATGAAGTCATATCTCGTGAACTGTATATCGTATGTGATTCTTACACTTACGGCGACCGTCCTCATGGATTGAAGCTTACGTGTACAAAATTTCATAAGGATTGGAACAAAACTGTAGATTTGTATGCAACACGTACAAATATATGGATACTCTGCTTTATATAGTAGATTTAAAATAAAAACTAGTACTTATCACAAGTCACTCTTTGTGAGTCATCTTCTTCACAATATCTCGTTTCGCTATATTCAACCGTTTATAAAATAAAATAATTTTAATGACGCATGATTGCCGATCCATAGGTTCGCATTAGATACATAACGCAATATCATGAGAATGAAAAGAGATATTGTTCTGCGCTCAATTAGATATCCCCTCTACATGTCCTATACTCCGCGCCCGGTTAACCGTGAAATTTGAGGTGATGCTTTCCGGACCCTGAGGTATGCCAACGTGGTTTCAATCCGCCTGGAAGATTAACGACGGGAGATCGGTCTGCCGACCTGCCTGGATGAGGATTTTAGGCTGTTTTTCACATCCCATTAAGTGAAAACGGGGCTGGTGCTCCAGGTTCTGCCTCAGTTAAGCGATTCACAAGCAGTCAGAAATACATGATCACATGTATGACGGTTCACGCAGACAGTGTACCCCAAACATATCTTCTCCCACAGAGGTAACGGTGTGGCAAGAGGAAAGTCATCCCACAGCACCTTAAAGTAGCCACATCAAATCAATAATTAAGCACGTGAAACGTTAGAAAAAGAAGGAAAGTAGATCTAAATTTCCTACAGTACTATGTATAAACTAAAATCAAGTATGCAGAAAGCCTTAGCAATGAGATTTTACCTCCGCAAACCTTAAAAATTTCTTAGGTTAGCTTCCTTCATTCGGTGTGGCGCAGTAACCAGAATAACGAAAAGAAATTCTTACCTTCATCGATCGGATATATGAAACAGCGAGATGTGCAAAAATAAGTTGTTTCGCCGAATGGTTTTATTAAAATTAGTCGATATGCAGTTACCTAGTACGCATGTACGTAACTGGCTACACTTCACGTGGAAGTTTGTCGGATATAAAGCTCTGTATCTCGAAAATGAAGTAAGATCTCGATCTGCTTCTAATTTTGAACGATATTGATGTACATTATACTTGTGGTCGGCACCGGTGTTAGGAGCTAGAACCTTCTTTGCATTTTGCGGGCAAAAGCTCTATCGATTGAGTCGTGAAGTGTTCCGGGATAGCTCAGTAGGTATAGCGCCTGCCCACGAAAGACAAAGGTCCAACGTTTTAATCCCGGTTCTGGCACACAGTTTTAATCAGCCCGGAAGTTTCATATCAGCGGACAAGCCGCTGCAGAGGGAAAATATATTTCTGGAAATATTTCCATGGTTTATGTATATTTGACATTACCTGACATTGCAGCATTTGTAGGCGATCTGATAGTTTAAACGCTAAGAACGCGAAATACTGATTTTATTTAATAAAGACCGGTTTCGTAGGAGTGTGCCAACGACATGGTCATATTACATTTTATAAGTTTGTCATCTTATTTAAAAAAAAAAAAAAAAAAAAAAAAAAAAAAAAAAAAAAAAAAAAAAAAAAAAATGGAGATCAAATAATAAGTGCAACATAGCACTTCATCTACATGTAAAACTGCTATGTTGCACTTATTATTTTATTACCATTTTTTAAAAATAAGATGACCGACTTACAAAATATAAGATGGCCAGATGATGGTAGCACAGTCCTCCCAAACCGGTCGTCATTAAATAAAATAACTATTTCGCGATCTTAGCGTTTTCACTTTTGAAGAATATTATGTATATTTGATGCCCTGGGCAAAAAAATTAATAATAATAATAATTCCGAAGATTGCTTTGAACACTTAAGTGCTTTACAAGGCATGGTCTTGTTTGGAGGTGGTATGCCGTTGCCTTCCTCCGACCTTCGAACTGACTTACCCAGCCAGTTATAAGGGGACCTACAAAGCGGGTTCCGAACCACGGTGCTACTCGGTATTTTTCACATCAGCAACACTGCCAGAGGTGAAAGAAGTGGAAATTGACAGATAACGATCTTAGGACGTGGCGGAGATCGACCCGTGACTTTTGGATTTATAGTCTGGCAGTCTACCTCTATGCTATCGACCCACACTGGGCAAAGTCTACGAAATAATTTTTACGTCTGTAAAACTCATTAAAATTTTCGCAATACTTTATTTTGTTTCATGCAGCACAGTGAGAGCGTAGTATAACGAAAGTAAATTCAGATGACTGTCGAGTGAACACACGAAATTGTAAGATGTGCTAGAAAATTTCACACCTAATAGTTTCGTTAAAATTGGATTATAGAGACGTGCTGTCGTTCTTGAAAATAGGCGAGCATTACGACAAGAAAACCGCGCGCGACAGCTCGGAAACGCAAAGAGAACGCCTGTAGCTGGGGAAAGGTTAAGAGAGATAGATAGATAGATAGAGAGAGAGAGAGAGAGAGAGAGAGAGAGAGAGAGAGAGGTTTATGGAGAGAGAGAGAGAGAGAGAGAGAGAGAGAGAGAGAGAGAGAGAGAGAGAGAGAGAGAGGCAACTAATTCGTCGATTTCTAGCCCCGTGTTTACCCGCGACCCTCATGCCACGCTTTATCGACTGCATCTGACGCCCTTCCCGTGTCTCACTGCGACAGGAATTACGGGGAGACGGATCCATTACGTAGATAAGTCTCGTCGATACGGAGCTTAATCAATAGCGTTAACTGATACCGCCAGAGCACCTGTCCCGCTTATGTATACATTCGGAGGCGCGCCCGCCGCCAGCGATATGCTAATAACGCCATTAAAAATAATCGGGAGGGAGGAATCTCGATGGGGGCAAGGCCGTTTTAAAATTAAGCCGCCGGCTCTGGAGCGGGAAAATTAAAAATGAATCGGGAGCAACGGGTAAGGGGGGGGAGGTGAGGAGGTGGAAGGGTGGAAAATGAGCCGGGGTTGAGAATGGGCAGCGGACGCTTCTTTCAGGAGCGAAAGGCTGGAAAAAAGATAGCGGCGAGGTAATGGGGGATGCGGAGGCGAAACGCGGCGCACTGTAATTAGGAGTGATTTCTCGGCTATGAATTACTCGGCGGGCTAATGAGAAACGCCGTGGGGGGATGCGGGTGGAGCAGGCGGGCTAGGGCAGGAAGCGGTGTGGGCGAGAGCACGGCGGACGCACGCCCGCCGGCGGTATGGACCGAGCCGGCCGCGGCCCGCTCGCGTGTGCTTCCTTTTCCCTGGTCTTTTTTGCCCGGCTCTTCCTACCGTTGCTGCCGCTGCCGCCTCGCTTTTTTTCTTTTTTTCCCCTCTCTTCTGCCGCTCCTCGTGACGGGCACCCGGGCAGGGCGAGGCGAGGCGAGGCGAGGTGAGGGAATTTTTTGAACTACTTTAAATACGGCGAGCGGCCGGCTGTAACGGTACCGCGCGGCGGCCGGCCCACGGGCAGCCTGGCACACATACACGCGGGTTCGCGTGCCCCGGCCGCCGCCTGCCCCGGGCCACAGAGTAACATATACAGAGAAGCAGCCCCCCTCAACCACTGTCCTACGCTCCCCTCGTAGTTCCGTAAGATGCTAGCAGGTGTCAGGCGGTTCCCTGGCTTAGTACCGGTAGACGACACTAGAGGCGCTTCTGAGGGTAGCGTGCAGGGGAGGCTGAGGGGAGAGCCGCAGTGGAGTAGCTAAGCGGTCTAAAGCGCCTCGCTGCGGGACGCGCTGTTGCTCGCCGTGGAGGTTCGAGTCCACCCTGGGGCATGGGTGTGTGTGTTTGTCCTTAGGTTAGTTTACCTAGGTTTAAGTAGTTTGTAAGCTACGGACTGATGACCACACAGTATGGTCCGATAGATTTACAGACATTTGAACATTTTTTGAAGCTGAGGGGAGAGCTCGTGCCGCCTGCCACGAGGCCACAACTGTGTCCGGCTTGTTGGTGTTTGAGGATATATTTGTCTCTGCGCGGGCGCTGCAGTGGTGGGACCCGCGGTCGCACCCTGCCGTACAAGGGGCAGCTTTTATAGTGGCTATGAGCGGCATCACCAGAGCACAGAGTAACATATACCACAGAGTAACACATACAGAGGTGAAGCCCCCCCTAAACCACTGTCTTACGCTCCCCTCGTAGTTCCGTAAGATGCTAGCAGGTGTCAGACGGTTCCATGGCTTAGTACCGGTAGACGACACTAGAGGCACTTCTGAGGGTAGCGTGGAGGGGAGGCTGAGGGGAGAGCTCGTGCCGCCTGCCACGAGGCCACAGCTGTGTCCGGTGTGCCGGCGTTTGAGGGGAGTTGGTGGTGGGCGCAGCCGTTACCTGCCGCCTGCTTTGGCCAGTATAAAGGGCTGCTTCTGACCGCAACGCCATCATGGGACATCTTCTGGAACCTTCCCTCCCCGCACCCCTGAGCGTGTGACCGCGCCCTTACCGAGGTTTCAATTCTGTATATATTTGTCTGTGCATATACAGAGAAGCAGCACCCCCTAAGCCACTGTCCTACGCTCCCCTCGTAGTTCCGTAAGATGCTTGCAGGTGTCAGGCGGTTCCCTGGCTTAGTACCGGTAGACCACACTAGAAGCACTTCTGAGGGTGCCTCTCGCACGTCAGAGGGTAGCGTGGAGAAGAGGCTGAGGGGAGAGCTCGTGCCGCCTGCCACGAGGCCACGGCTGTGTCTGGCTTGCTGGCGTTTGAGGATATATTTGTCTGTGCCCGGGTGACGCAGTGGCGGGACCCGCAGTCGCACCCTGCCGTACAAGGGGACAGCTTTTATGGCAGCTATGAGTGGCATCACCAGAGCACAAGAGTAACATATACCACAGAGTAACACATACAGAGGAGAAGTCCCCCCTAAACCATTGTCCTACGCTCCCCTCGTAGTTCCGTAAGATGCTGGCAGGTGTCAGATGGTTCCACGGCTTAGTACTGGTAGACGACACTAGAGGCGCTTCTCAGGGTAGCGTGGAGGGGAGGTTGAGGGGAGAACTCCTGCCGCCTTCCACAAGGCCACGGCTGTGTCCGGTGTGCCAGCATTTGAGGGGAGGTGGTGGTGGGGGCAGCCACTACCTGCTGCCTACTCTGGGCAGTTTAAAGGGCTGCTAGTGACCGCAGCGCCATCTTGGGACATCTTACTGAACCTTCCCTCCCCGCACCTCTGAGCGTGTGACCGGTCCCTTGCCGAGGTTTCCCGTCTGTATATATTTGTCTGTGCATATACAGAGAAGCAGCCCCCCCCCCCCTGAACCACTGTCCTACGCTCCCCTTGTAGTGCCGTAAGATGCTAGCAGGTGTCAGGCGGTTGCCTGGCTTAGTACCGGTAGACCACACTAGAGGCACTTCTGAGGGTGCCTCTCGCACGTCAGAGGGTAGCGTGGAGGGGAGGCTAAGGGGAGAGCCCGTGCCGCCTGCCACGAGGCCACGGCTGTGTCCGGCTTGCTGGCGTTTGAGGATATATTTGTCTGTGCCCGGGCGCTGCAGTGGCGGGGCCTGCGGTCGCACCCTGCCGTGCAAGGGGGCAGCTTTTATGGCGGCTATCAGCGGCATCACCAGAGGAGCAACTGCAGGCGCTGGTGAATGGAACCAACTGATCGCTAGCAACAGCACGTATGAGCGTAGCTGCTAGGTAAGTTCGCTGGTAGCAATTTTATGCCATAGCATAGAAAAGGGTAACAAATTAAAACAAGAGAGGACACAGTTCATAGTAATCGATGGTAAGACATCGGGCGTTCCACAGGGAAGTGTTATTGGTCCTCTGCTGTTCCTTATTTACATATACGATTTAGGGGAAAATCTAAATAGCTCTCTTGAGTTGTTTGCAGATGACGCCGTCATACACCGTGTAGTAAAATCACCTGAAGATCAAAACCAACTGCAGAAAGATCTGAATAAGATATCAGTATGGTGTAAAAAATAGCAGTTGACTCTAAATAATGAGAAATGTGAGCTACATAAGTACGAAAAGAAATCCGTTAAACTTTGCTTACAAGATAAATCAATCGAAAGTGAAGGCCGTAAACTCCACAAAAACCTAAAAAATGTTCAAATGTTTGTAGAACTTATGGGATTTAACTACGGGGTCATCAGTCCCTAACCTTAAAAACTGCTTATGAACTAGTTAACACTAAGGACGGCACAAATATCCATGCCCGAGGGGGAATTCGAACCCCGACCGTAGTGGCCGTACAGACCGTGACTGGAGCGCCTCAAACCCCTCGGCCACCGCGGCCGGCCACAAAAACCTAGCAATTACTATTACTTCAGACTTAAATTAGAAATAACACGTAGATAATGTCGTGGGAAAGGCGAAGCAGAGACTGCGTTTTATTGGCAGAACCTTTAAAACATGCAACAGAACTACAACTGCAACAGCAGACACTGCACTTGTCCTTCCATTTTTGGAGTATTGCTGCCCAGTGTGGGATCCTTATCTCGTGGGTTTGACGGAGGATATCGAAAAAGTCCAAAGAAGGGCAGCTCGTTTCGTATTGTCACGATACAGCTTTCTAGTCTAGTTGAAGTCATACATTCTGTGCAGGCGAGCTGATGGATTAGTAATCTTCAAAAGTGAAAAGCCAAGATCGAAAACTACTTGTTCATTTTATGACGACCGGTTTCAGTGGGCTATGGTACCATCATATCAAATTTTACTTGTTGGTCAACTTATTTAAAAAATGAGATTATATAGTACGTGCAACATAGCACTTAGTCTGAATATAAAAATACATCAGTTAAAACACAACAGCTTGTAAGAGAGACTACAGACATCAAAAAGAGGCATTAATTGAACGAAGTGATTTCCGATAAAGTACACTTTTGAGTGTAGTATCGTAGTGAGTAACGCACAGGACAAGAAAAACAGAAAGCACTGGATTTCTAAGATGTGGCGCTGCAGAAGGATGTGGAAAATTATAACACACGAGGAAGTTCTTCGCAGATTCGATGAAGGCAGGAACATAGTAAAACACCGTTAAGAAGAAAAGACAGGACGATACCACATTTGTCGAGACATCGGAGGAACTGCGAAGGATAACAAATGGAGGAAAATACCGTAGGAAAAATCCAGCAAGAAACTGACAAATCAGAATGAAAATGCTACTGTGAAGAGCTTGGCGTAGAAGAGGAATTTGTAGCGGGCCGCGCAAAACTAATCACAAGGTGCATGCCTGTGTTAATATAGTTTACAGTATACTTACGTTTATATCTGTCCATGCAAATTATATTTACATGTACGTGGTGTGGAGTGACACTTGATGAAGATATACTAGGCAAAAAAAGCTTGTTACAGAAAAGAAACACGTCACCATATACATGATGCCGGAGCAGGAGACCGGCAGAGAAGAACCTAAATAAATTTATGAAAAGTATTGAAGTGCAAAGGACTCAGAATGTGTTTCATTGATTCAACGTAAAGATTAACACTCACTGATTTATATTCGCCAGTAGCTATTTTAACGGACACGTTATTTGCCCAATGATGTTCTTGGTAAGGCAATTGCACGAGTAGACATCGTAGCAACACGAAACATATAAAATAGAACGTGAATATTCTCCGCTAAAGGTCGATGACGACTCGCCAGAAGCCAATAAATAAAGAGTATCCAAGTGCGGCCAGCACCTTGTGGTGAACTGCTAAAAGAGTAACCAATCAAGGCGGAGCTTCACGTAGCAACACACAGACACATTCCGGCAGCGACCGGCCTCCTGTGCTTTTCGGTTTTGAGCATCGACGAAGAGAAAGTCTGACAGCGGAATGCCGCAGAGGTTTTAAAAAACGACCGGCTGATGTCATCGTGCCAGTTGAAATGGTGCGTTAATACGCGCCGGCGTGCAGTGGACCGAGGCCTCTTACGTCACAGGTCAACGGTTCTCACAAGTGACGTCACCAGTCACTGATCTCAGATATATAACTAAAATTATAGTCGGCGGTTTTCTGGAGAGAGCAACGTTGTGTAGATTACTGAGGCTAAAAACTGACGAACGACGCCGTTATTTCACACCAGGAGATCTCCGACTGTGTTAATATTACTTTTATTTTTCCTGTAACAGTTCTGAAAGTTTCGTCTTGCTAGATAGAAGAAAAATTTCAGCAGCGACGTTATTAATGACATTACTTCTATGACCACCAAATCTGTCAAACCACATTTATAAATACTGTCGGTTAGTAGATTCATAGGTACAAATGCTGTGTAACAAAATGCGAAATTAATTTTGAAATATCTCCAGTGACTTTTACTGTCTCGTACACAAAACAAAGAATTGACTATAATCAAACTAGAATGCGGATTGCTACTTGTACTAATTTGGAACGAAGATATATTAAACAATTCGAGAAAAATCCATTTAGTCCTATAATGTAATGGACGGACCGCTTCAACATAGTCCTGAATCTTTTAACGTGTAACCCGGACAAATGTTTCTTCAAATTCGTCCTTACAGCGGCATTTACACAGAAACAGGCCTCATCAGTAGTCAACATGTTATCGCAAAATAAATCGTCCTCAAACACCCTGTCAAAGTTCCAAGACAGTTTACTTGTAACAAAGGCGCGAATGTTCGTTTAACTACTGATTACTACGTCACACAGCATAACCATGTCAGCAGACTTGCATTCTTATCTTCGTATTCGTATATCAAGTTAAATCAGGGCTACATTCGGGTGTCTGGGGTTATCGGACAGCCTGGTGCTTTTCCATCTACATTACGCTATGTTAGCGATTTGCGCGTCTCAGTTATGAAGATGAGATATAAATGATATGGGGACGAAATGAATTCGAAATCCCGAGGGAAGAAACTTCCGACACACCTCAACAGCTATAACGGAAATTCGAAAATTTTGAACTCAGGAAAAAATAATAATGTTTATATGCACTCTTTAGCACAGCCGCCGATAGGAACGACATATTTGGTTTGACCGATTACCATAAACTTAAGCATATTTATAAACTTCTTTATCGAGAAAGTTTTGTGCCCCGAAACCCACCCTATGGTATATGGCGGAGGCATTGCAATATAATTCGACGCCATTTGACCGATCGATAGATTTCATCACCGTTTCCAAATGTTGTTTGTAAATCTATCGGACCAAACTGCGTGGTCATCAGTCCGTAGCGTACAAACTACTTAAACCTAGGTAAACTAACCTAAGGACAAACACACACAGCCATGCCCCAGGGAGGACTCGAACTTCCACGGCGAGCAACCGCGCGCTTCGCAGCGAGACGCTTTAGACCGCTCGGCTACTCCACCGCGGCTCACCGTTTTCCGATCACTAAGAAACTTGATGCGTGTATGTATGTTTTCATGGAGGAAGTTTCTACCATCGACAAGCTGCTGTGTGGTGCATGGAGGAAGGTAACAGGCTTCCAGACCATCTCGTCACTCACCATGAAAGTTGGCAGGTGAGTTTTCTTAGCTAGCAGGGAGGAGGTTATTGGTAAGGCGAGGAGGAGACACTCAGAAACAGGGGTAGGAGGAGACGGGCAAGAAATGGTGAACACAGAGAGAGGAGGATGGAGGAGATGGACTATAGAAAGATTCGAATAAATACGTAACATAGGAAATGTACGTACAATTGTTGGTGTCAGGAGTAGGGCAGTAGGAGATGTAGAGGAACAACGGGGATACATGAAGGAGAAGGACGACGATACGAAGCGGGAGGTAGGTAGTGTGGTGGAAATAATGGAAAGTAAAAGGAGGCCGGATGAGATGGACAGAGCGAAGGGGAAAGGACGGACTAATAGAAGGGGTCAGAGGAGAGGATTAGAGACATGGGAGAAGAAGGAGATTAGGGTGTATATTCAATTCGCATAATATTAGAAATTGTAAATCATTGCCGGATTCGTTGTGTGTGTGTGTGTGTGTGTGTGTGTGTGTGTGTGTGTGTGTGTGTGTGTATGTGTGTGTGTGTGAACAAATACAAGAGGGCGGTGAAACACACCCACACACACATGCACACACAGGCACACACCCACGCACCCACCCACCCACACACACACACACACACACACACACACACATATATATATATATATATATATATATATATATATATATATATATATATATATATATATGGTGTAGAACAGCAACTTCATATGTCAAAAAAGTTCAGTTTTACAGGAGAGTGAAATAAGCATTATTATTTTACAGTTATCACTATAGCAAATAAATAAAAAACAAGTATTACACTATAATTTATTTCATTAATAAAGTATTCTATGAAAACATACTGGAAAATAGATTTCAAGCCATAAATTAAATAAAATCGTCAACGATATCTTAGATGAACAAACTGACATACGAGGTTGCAGTTCAACATCAAAAACCACTGTGCTGTTGCCACCATGTCCCTGTAGTTTAAGTAAGAAAGTTATCTTCGTTGTTGACTGGTTTCAGTCCATCTGTCCACGATGGATTGCGATCGTATCTCTATATCACTGATGCTAATGCTGCTGGACTACAAAGGAAGTAACAACGAGCGTAACTGCGTCTCGGACCGTCGGCCACGAAGTACCTGAAGAACTCATGCTGAATGTAGCAGGCAGCTGCGACGATTAATACTATTACGCGCCACCTGCGGCGAAAGGTGTCGAGGGACGCCTGGGGGCAGTTGGGGACGTACGTGCACCTGTCGTCCGCAGGAAGAGCAGCCGCGAGGGGCCGCTGACCTCGGGCGGCCGGGGATCGAGTTCCGGCCGATTACAATCCCGCACGCACGCGCGTCATCGAGCCTGGAGGAGAGGTGCAGCTCGCGCGGCTCGGACAACTCCCGCTAGCCGGGCTGCGGCGAAAGCCGATCTTCCTCCTGCAGCCGCGTTCCAGCCGGGTCTCCATTACAGCCACATAAACACACATCTCAAATTGGCAGGCCGCCGCCGCCGCAGCCTACCTGTTCTCCTTCTCGGCCGCTTCTCTACGGCCCGCGCGAACCTTTTCTTCTTTTGTGTTTCCTTTTATTTCTTCTCGTTTTCGTCTGCTTCTTTTACGCCCCATCCTCATCTTTCCCGACATCCTTCGCCGTCCTCTCCTTTTGTTTTGTTTTCGCTCAGCCTCGTCGGCCAAGAGCGAAACCACCGGCGGCTCTCCGTTGTTTGCGGCAGTCGGAACCTGACTTTGACATCTAACGGCTGAAACCGGAGACTGTGGCACCCGGCGGCTTCTCTGCCCCTGGTCTGTGCTGTGTTCTCTCCCTCTCACTCGCCTCCTCGTCTCCTCTCTTTCCGTGAGGCCGCGTGTGAGGCCCACAAGGTTCGCCACACCCAGGGATGGCCTACAAACGCGAATCCGGCCGATGCTCCACTGAAGATGAACTCTGCTACGAACGAACGAAACGAGCCGCATGGGAATGGCCGTGCGGTTTAGTCACCATGTCAAGGACTGTACGGCTGCTCCCGTGGGAGGTTCGAGTTCAAATGGTCAAATGTTTGTGAAGCTTATGGGACTTAATGCCGGCCGCGGTGGCCGAGGGGACTGAGGCGCTCCAGTCACGGTCTGCACGGCCACTACGGTCGGGAGTTCGAATCCCCCCTCGGGCATGGATATTTGTGTCGTCCTTAGTATTAGTTAGTTCATAAGTAGTTTGTAAGTTTAGGGACTGATGACCCCGTAGTTAAATCCCCTATGCTATATAAACATTTGAACATTTTTTATGGGACTTAACTGTGAGGTCATCTGTCCCTAAACTTACAAACTACTTATGAACTACCATATACTAAAGACAGCACAAACATCCATGCCCGAAGGGGATTCGAACCTCCGTAGGGGAACGGCCTCGCGCATCGCAGCATAGTGCCTCAATGTGCTCGGCCGCTCCGCCGCGGCGAGGTTCGAGTCTTCCCTCGGGAATGTATGTGTGCGTTGCCCTTATCAAAATTTAATTTAAGTAGTTTACAAGTCAGGAAATGCATTGTACACTTTGCTGTCATGTAAAATTTAATTTATTGGGCTACTGGTTTCGTGAGTGTCCCATCTTCCAGGCATTTAAAGTTACATGAGCAGTTTAGTTATATAGATTTTCTGAATATGTTGACAGTGTCGTCATATCTATAAAAGCAATTATGACGACACTGTCAATTTATTCAAAAAATGTATAAAACTAAACTGCTCATGTAATTTTAAATGCCTGGAAGATGGGACACTCCCGAAACCGGTAGCACAAAAAATTAAATTTTACATGACAGTAAAGTGTACAATGCATTTCCCGAACTATATCGCTGTCGACGGTCAATATAAACAAATGTATAGTTTATAAGTCTAGGGACCGACGACTACAGCACTTTCGTCCCTTAGGGTTTAAAACATTTGAACGAAAAACCTACAACTAGAGAGTAGCAACCACTGTACGCTCTTGCATTAAGGCGTTTATCTTTCGAAGTGTTGCAGCTCTCTCAACCTCCTCGTACATAATGTTCGAGCTATTTCGTATTTACTAATCACAGAGTGTATAAAAAAGGATGGCGCAAAGTTTCACGGTCGTAACTACGCGTTAACAGAAGCAAAAATATCCCATTAAACATGGATCCCCAAACGAGCCGTTTGCGAGATAATCACGAATTTATGGTTCCAAGCCGCAACTGACGTCATTGTAAACATCGTCCTGGTTACTACACATTAAACTGAAATGTAGACTTTACTATGAACTTTTACATCGCGTTTAGTTCAAAAAAATGTTCAAATGTTTGTATAGTCTATGGGACTTAACTACGGGGTCATCAGTCCCTAAACTTACAAACTACTTATGAACTACTTACGAACTAGGACGGCACAAATATCCATGCCCGAGGGGGGATTCGAACCCCCGACCGTAGTGGCCGTGCTGACCGTGACTGAAGTGCCTTAGTCACCTCGGCCACCGCGGCCGGCCGTTTAGTTCACATTTCACGTATGGGCTATCTTTGCATTTCCCATTCTGTGTTTCAAAACTGTTAATTCCTCCCAAGTATCAGGCGTGAAGTGTTGTCCGATTTTTCAACGCGCGTAAAAACCGACCAATCGAAATTTATGGACAAATAACTGAAGTTTAAGTTGATGTGATAAAGCGACTGCACCGCGGCATCAGCGCTGAATGCTCACCAATGGAGCCATACTTCACGATAATACACAGGCATACTCAACAAAAGTGACACAGCATTTGCTTCAAATATTTCACTAGAAAATTTTTTAATATCCACCACATAGTGCGAACTTAACAAAGTGATTACCTCTTATTTCCATGACTGAAACAGTTTTGGAGTGGACAACGTTACAATAGTTTTGATAACTTAAAGGAGCTGTTCATCAGTGATTTAACAAACTGGCGGCAATTGAGTATGCAGAAGGTATAGAGAATGCGATAAAATAGTGTGGCGAGTGGTAAGTGAAATGCCATTTCTCGCAATTATATAACACAAAACTTTCTGTGGGGAGACACGTAATTTACTTTTGAATAAACGTTGGACTATCGACGCTCATTACTCTCTTCACAGTGTCTACGGTGGCCTAGCGGCGACTGAAAGTCACAGTTTCAATCACGGAGAAGACGTCGGACTACCCTCGTTGCTGTGGACCCACATCAACTCAGTCTGCTTTGAGTACGAAGTCTTTCGCGACGCTGTCCTTGCATAAAATGTTCTCGGTTTTCTCCCCGCGTCAAATATAGGTAAGAGCCCAAGCTTTCGACTATATCCTCCATAATCGTCGTCAGGGGTAAAACTGACTGCCGTGAACTGGAGGCTTCCGCCTATATAACCAGGTGACGTTTTCTCATTGGCTGGCTTACGTCACAGCGGTAATGGCGCGTACTTGGCTGATGCCATCTAACCGCCTAGAACTTTCTAGCGCACTATATTCCGCGTTGCTAGCAGCGCCATCACTCGCATTTCACGCTTCAAACTACCGGTACTCTGTCATCAGGGAGGCGTTTGAAATCAGGTTATGCACAGCAATGCATGGAAGCGAGAACTGGAAAAGGAGAAAGAGCAGAGGATAGCTCCCACAACATCTACAACTTCTAGTAGATTACCACTTGCTTCGAGAGAAGGCGCTGCTAGCAACGCGGAATATAGTGCGTTAGAAAATTGTAGGTGGTTAGATGGCACCACCAAAGTACGCGCCATTGCCGCTGCGACGTAAGCAAGCCAATCATAAGCCGCCACCTGGTTATATAAGCGGAAGCCTCCAGTTCACGACAGTCAATTTTACCCCTGACGACGATTATGGAAGATGTAGTCGAACGCTTGTGCTCTTACCCATATTTGACGCGGCAAGAAAACGTAGATCATTTTATACACCTCAGTCTGCTGCCAGATGGATGAAGCAAGCAAAAATCCGCATTATGGTCGCAGATGAACCATTCGGGTCCGTCCGACCTCCATGTCATCCTCTGTTAGTGGCATCAATGGATACAGGATTAAATGACATGTGGTCAGCACATCGATTTTCCATTCGTTGTCGTCCCTCTTTACTACTCGGTCAAGCAGCTCCGCATTTGGCCTTACGTGGACGAAAGGAAATTAAGCTTAGGGCTTAACGTGCTGTTGGCAGTTTGGTAGTTAGAGACGGAGCTCACACTGGAATTTTTGGGTAAGGATCGGGACGAAATCGGTCGTGCTCTTTCAAAGGAACCCGCCTGACATTTGGCTAGACTGATTTAGGAATATCAGGGAGAATATAAATATGCATGACCGGAGGTCGATCTGTATCACCATACTGCCGAATACGAGAGCAGTGTGTTACTACTTTACCACCTCGGTCGGCTTACGTGGCTGAGTACACCCGCTCCCAGTACTCCCATCGTGGAAAAATCCTTAGTAATGAAGGGAATCGAACCCGGTTCTCCGCATGACAGATAACCTCGGTGACTATTAAATACGGAGATGGGCTACTGCTGCGCGGGAATGTCTGTACGGCTCGCCATGTGAGGGATTGCGCGGCCGCTCCTGCCGGAGGTTCCGATCCTCCTCCCTCGAGGACAAATGTGTGTCTTGTCCTTACGTTTTTAAGTCTAGGGAATGATGACCACAGTAGTTTCGTCCCATAGGTTGAAAAGTAGAAAATAAAATATAAATAAATAAAAAATCATTGGGCTAGCAGGTAAGTACTGCGAATAAAGAGGCGTCCAGGCGATGCGGCCCCCCATCTGTAATGACCATGTTTAGGCAGCACGATGAAACCAAATCTTCCTTCTGAAGGAACTGAGATACCAACAGCCGTATGTATAATAAAATATATATTGTATCACCACCAGTTTCGGCATTCCATTATGCCATCATCAGGTCCCTGCATCGGAGCATAATATCCAAAAGTACGGATACTAAAACTGGATTCGTGTACTTACAGTCTCTGTTAGGTTTCACACTAAGAGACAGAAGTCCACGAATCCAGTTTTAGTATCCCTAATTTTAGATATTATGCTCCGATGTAGGGACCTGAAGATGGCATAATGGAATGCCGAAACTGGTTGTGATACAATAAATATTTTATTATACATACGGCTGTTGGTATCTCAGTTCCTTCAGACTCTTGACCAGCGCCGGCCGCAGTGGCCGAGAGGAATGAGGCGCTCCAGTCACGGTCTGCACGGCCACTGCGGTTGGGGGTTCCAATCCCCCTTGGGCATGGATATTTGAGCCGTCCTTAGTATTAAGTAGTTCACAAGTAGTTTGTAAGTTTAGGGACTGATGACCCCGTAGTTAAGTCCCATAAGCTGTACAAACATTTGAACATTTGATCTTGACCAGCCGCTTTCCCGCTTCCACCACCAATGATGGATTCAATAAATATTCCTTCCGTCCTGATAGTGGACCCGCTACCTTTCTCCTCCTAGTAAAAATGTTCAAATGTTTTTATAGTCTATGGGACTTAACTACGGGGTCATCAGTCCCTAAACTTACAAACTACTTCTGAACTACTTACGAACTAGGACGGCACAAATATCCATGCCCGAGGGGGGATTCGAACCCCCGACCGTAGTGGCCGTGTAGACCGTGCCTGGAGCGCCTTAGACCCCTCGGCCACCGCGGCCGGCCTCTCCTAGTACCCCGCCCATGAAAGGCGGCACTCAAATTGCAATTAAGCCAAGACCCCGGTCACTGGTTACTTTTCCACTGACTCTGATCGCCGTGGCCGTGTCGTCGACCTGTTCGTCCGGTTGGAACGTCAACTGGCGCGAGCGTAATCGGCAGTGCCGCGGCTCCAGCGGCGCTTGCAGAGATCACACACACGCACGCAGACAGCAGCGCGTGGTCTGCTTTCTCCGGCCCGGCGAGCGGGCAGATCGGCGCAGCGTCCGTCCGCATCCGGCGTCGGATGGCAGGGCAGGGCGTCGGCCGGGTGATAGTAGGGCATCAGAACAGGAACGCGAGGCGGCGGTGGCAGAGGCGGCGGCTGCGCGGGCACCTGCCGCCGCCCACCCCTCGCGGGCTTTCTCCGCGGCCGGCGGTAGCCGCGACCGCGACTGCCGCCACCGCCGCTCCACTTCGGCCGCGGTGTCAAGCGCCCGCGGCTGCCGTGCGCCGGCGCGGGCGTGGCAGCGCGCGCCGACTGCAGCGCCGCGGCAGCCGCCGGCGGGAAAAGCCCGCAACTCTCCGGGGTTCGCGCGCGCACCGCGGGGCGTCTTAGAGAGCGCCTGGCGGAAGCCGAGTCACCGGTACCGTCTCGTCAGATAATTCCGTGCCCTCTCCTCGTCGTACCGCCACACCTGCTAATATTCTACACTAAAAGCAGTCACCATTCCGAAGATTAGTTTGAACACCACAGTGCTTTACTAGGCATGGTCCTGTTTGGAGGTGGTATGCCGTTGCCTTCCTCCGACCTTCGAACTGACTTACCCAGCCAGTTATGGAGGGACCTACAGTATAACGTGGGTTCCGAACCACGGTGCTACTCGGTATTTTTCACATGAGTAATACTGCCAGAGGTGAAACAAGTGGAAAGTGACAGATAAAAATCCTAGGACATGGCGTGCATCGAACCCGCAACCTTCGGTTTTGTAGTCTGGCACTCTACCACTGCGCAACCGAGACGCACTATGGAGACCGTTGGGTACCTTGTAGTTCATGTCGAGCCTCACTTGTCGGTGTAGTAAAGCAACATGTCATCAAATATACTTAACAAGACGTTGAACGTCTCCTACTGGAATAATGAGAAATTCTCCCTCTAAGCCACCCTTTTTCTGCTTCTCCTACGTGATGCCGGCTGCAGTGGCCGAGGGGGCTGAAGCGCTCCAGTCACGGTCTGCACGGGCACTAAGATCGGGTGTTCGAATCCACCCTCGGGCATGGATATTTGAGTATTAGTTAGTTCATATGTAGTTTGTAAGTTTAGGGACTGATGATCCCGTAGTTAAATCCCATGAGCTATACAAACTTTTTTTATTTTTTATTTTATTTTATTTTATTTTATTTTATTTTATTTTATTTTATTTTATTTTTTTTCCTACGTGATCAGGCACATTGGGCCGCACGCTGCTACAAATTTCCTATTAAATTTCCTGGCAGACTTAAATTGTGTGCCGGAACCGGGACTCGAACCTGGGACCTTTGCCTTTCGCGGGCAAGCGCATTACCGATTGTGCTATCCCGACTCACGATGCCGCCTCACAACTTTACTTCCGCCAGTACTTTGCCTCCTACCTGCCGGTTCCGGCACACAATTTTAATCTGCCATCAAGTTTCATATCAGTGCACACTCCGCTGCATTCTGGAAACTTATTATTGTATAATACAACAGCTACCCGTAAAGCTCAACTTAACCAATCGATATCAAAGGTAAATTAACGTAATTACTCATAAATTGAGGGAGAAAGAAAGACGCAATGTTCAGCTTACTTCTTCGGAGTTTATATTTGCATTATTTTAGATCCACACACTTCTAGATGTTTAAACATGACATATTTGGACTAAATTATGATTAATGACACTTCATGTACTGTTTTGTTAATAGAAACAGGTAGTAATTCGTAAATAACTGGTCAAAAGTACGATGTCACAATGTTACTCATCTCAATGGTTTCATAAAAATAGATATTGCTCACATATACGAATCCTTTATTTTGCATCAGGAACCCGATTTTACACTGACACAAACTGATCTAATTGCACTTCGCTCATTTAGATAAAGCCTGTATTTTAATGTATGCATAAAAACATGGACGCAACCACACATTACAAAACATATGCTTTGTAAATAGAACAATTCAGTTTGCAGTACGGTTTGAGTAATGTGGATAACTATAGCAATCAATTATTTGTTGAAAGCTGCTTACAAATAATGTACAAATGTAAATAATTCAGAGACTTTTACAGTCACAAACATCAGTGATGTATATAAGCGTAAGAACACATCGCGTAAAAAAGTGCACCAAAACCAGGAGTCGAACCCGAGTCTCTTGTTCACTATGCACTTGAGCTGACCCCTGGAACAGTGGCTGTACAGAACCGCACTGATTTACTACAGCACGACTTCCTCCTCAGTCCAGATTCTCACTTCTGTCTCGGCCTGTGTGATGTTCCTCTTAAATTAGGAATTAGAGAACCCGGAGTTCGAATCCCGACCTTGGTACAAGTCTTTAAACGATTCCTTAGTCTCCACACATACGTCAGACACATATTATTTTGTTTGGCTTGTATTCAGAAAGAAAAATTTTGCAGATAGAGAATGTGGTAACTCCTTGTAGGTGGCAAGGCGGCAGCAATTTTTTTTTTTTTTTACTACGGGAGGTGTTCCGCGGTTTCAAAACTGTTTCAATTAAGTGCTATCTGATAACGTAAAATTCGCAAGACAGGCATCGCTGTCCCGATCGTTGCACAGTGTAAATGTGAGATTAAAAAAAAAATGACAAAGAAAGTGACTACCTGATGACCTTTCATAATCCTGTACCGGTACTCCGCACAAGAGCTTTGCTAAGCGACGTGGCCTCTGGGGGCCCGCCTGGACTGCTTGTCCGCTGTGTAGATACTCGTGATAAGGCTTGCGACACACGCCACGGAAATCATACGCTGTCCATTCTGCAGCGCAGCGAAATAGCAAGTTGTGCGGGGGAAAGCATTTTTTTTTTCTGCAAAATTTTACAGCAACCGAGGGGGCGGCTGGAGGGGATAGGGGGGGGGGGGACCGTTATTACACATTGTGCAACAAAACGCTCGATGATATCGCGTATGATGTATGGATCGGGCGATGAGTGGGACAGCTTTCCGGGCTATTTACATCCGAACAAAACCAGTCAATTACGCGGCCGTCCGATGCCGGCTGGGTTACGCCCCTCGGACCGCTGGCTGGTCGTTGGACCCGCGCGGGTGGGGAGCCGGACGATACATATCTGCCGTCCGCGTGTTGTTATTACCGCCGACCGGCCACTACTCACACAAAATGCCTCCGCTACCTGCGTAATGGTCCGACGCGACGGCCACGTCACCGGCCGCCGGGCCGAAACGGATGGCGCAGACCCGGGCAGCGTTTAAACAAACACCGGATCGACGGTTATGCGTACATTACTCGTGATACTGGGTGCTCTTCTCGCTTGCATGAATCATTCATGAATGGTGCCGGAGAGCAGCTGTCCACGTGGTTGGAAATACGAGAGTACTTTTTGCTTGCCCACCCTAAGGATTCTTCTAAAGCTTTCAACTGTTTGTAAGCCCAAGCGGTCAAGCTGCTGAGGTCATCGGATCCTAGGATTACAAACTACGTAAACTAACTTATGCCGGGTACAACATACACTCGACCATGCCCGAAAGAGGACTCGAACGTCAGACGGGAACGGACGTTCGAGCCGGTTCGATTTCAGCCGGCATATCCATGATATGACGGCTGAAATCGCGTGGTCATTTCCACCCGACTGGGAATATTTGACCATATTCATACTACTATCGATGATTAGTTGTGTGGATTGTCTACTCATAAGGTGTAGCGAAAAATGGTTACATTTTTCTTGAGAACTGCACGTTATATATCTCGTCGAGATTTTGGCTATTGTCGTAGATATAGGGCCGGATGAAGGCAACTTGTCCTCCCTGTAATAAATATGACATGAAGTCACAACTGAAGGTCTTTATATTGATGGATGTTAGTTTCTAGTGGCCAGCGTCCAACGGCGTGTGAAGGTTAACATTTTGGAATAACAGTACTGTTATACAGTTTCGCAATGTTAATTGATCAGAAAACAGACCAAGTATAATTGAGACCAGCTTATGGCACCCGAAAACAAGATACTTGGCAATAATGCTGCTCTTTTTTACTCAAGGCAGCTTTGCTATATCGTGATGTGAACCTCATTGGTTTCCTTTACGTACATTTTCAACAAACAGCTCTTTTTTCCCCCAAAATTCGTCGCAGAGTTATTCACTGAAAAGGATCAAGGAAAAGATTAGTGCGTCCTGGTAAGGAATACAGGAATGGCTAACTGAGTGCTTGGAGTTGTAGAGGGGAAATGTGTAGTGACAGACGAAGACTTAAATTTACGAAATACGATATGAAACGATCAGCAAAAGACAGAAAATAATAAAGGATTATAACTGTGTGAGAGCGATGGGTGAGAGTACGGCTTTGGAGGGCGGGGAGGGGTGATGAAGGAAGAAGCCTGAGGATAGGGTACTTAATAACAAAGAGAAAAATGAACAGAGAAGGCGTCTGCACAACAATGAGCAACAAACGTTACGGTTGACAGTAGGGTATCCTCATAAAGAAAGTAAATTGATATCAAGTCAACGTTTCAGATTAATTCATGTCCGAATGTAGAGTCATGTAGTTTGTTATCTTCTGGTAGATGAACTTAGAACGCACATAACTACACCAAAACTGTCCTACACTAATGTAATCCTCTGTTTTTTACACTACAAAATAATAAAATAAATTCGACACTACCTTCCTCAGTTTTAAAATGCCGGTAAAATCGAGCATCTTTGTACAGAAATAGTAGATCAACGTATAAGTAAAATGCTTGTCGTTTTCACGTTTAAAACGTAAGTAACTTCGAAATATTTTCTAAAAGCCGCAACTAGGGAAACAACCGAAAGTGATCTAGAATACGTCAGTGAAATGAATGCTGCAACGAATATTGTGTAGTCTGTCACGCACGGTAAGTATTCAGTCGGAATTTCGTTACTTTCTTTTCTGACACCGCTTGTTATAGATGTGACTTTTAGAGCTTAATGAGGTGTTTGTTTCGCAACATTATGAATAGATCTCCTCACTCTGTCCATTGCAGAAAAGAGACGCAAAACCCTCACCGAGTGGATACGTAGGAGTCAGCGTAAAAAGAGGACTTCACATTGAAAAACAAGTGGCAAAAAATTGTTTGCTTGCTTGGTGTAGCAACTCGCGACGCAAGCGACGCTTATTAGCGTATCTCACTTAATAGCTCGTGACACAGAGCGAGGAAAGTTACCCGCAATGCCTCAGTAAAAAGCGAAGTAACCAATTGGTCTTAGTTGGTTATTCGATTCTCATTACTGCAAATTTCGCTGGATAGTATACGCAAGGTAGACTGTAACATTAGATGAAGTCAAACTATTGTACATTTAAGATAAAACAGTTTTGACGCGCCAGTTTTTAGATTACCAAACAGCGCAGTTGATACAATGGTGCACCAGTACAGACAGTGTACTAGTATTTGGGAAGGGAAGCATTCAAATCCGCGTCCGGCTATCCCGACTTGGGTTTATAGTAAATGTCCAATATCGTTTATGGTAAGTTTCGCACTCGTTGTTTCGAAAAGCAATATAACCATTTTTGCCGTATCTTTTCCCACTATGAGCTGGTATTTCACCTCTAGTGACCTCATCATTAATGGGATTATAATCCTGTGCTTCCTTCACACTAAATAGGAAAACAGAAGTTTCCACGAATAAAAATTTGAATGAAGTAGCGAATCGAAACTGTTTAGACACAATTATCGTCGTAGCCTCTGGGAACATTTGGTAGAGTTCAACAATCAGCATGTTGTGGGGCCTACCCACCCACAGGAGCATCCAGAATTTCATTTCTGAAGGCATTTTCAGCGAACTGTCATTGTAACAACTGGCATATTAACAGAAATCAAAACGACACTCTCCGTCCGAAACAAACTGATAGCCACATATATATCTTTCTTTAGGACTTAAATAATCTCGAAATCACATTTACGGAGGATGTTTAAGGGCTAGTCACTCTTAGCAATACTTATGCGAGCTTTATTTTGTAATAGAATGATGCCATTTTCTATTAGATTTTTCAACTTTTCAGGAGGGAAAGTGAAAAATTCGTTAATTTGCAATGAAAGTAATTTAATTTTGAGCTATGGAATTGTTATAAAAGTTCGGATTTAGATTTTTATTGGAATTTTAAAAACAGATGTTTCGATATTTTTGGAAATTCAATCATTAAGCGGGTGAAATAAGGGAAAACCTTTTGAGGACGCTTCTAAGAGTCTTTTGATGCTAGAAATGTGAAAATTTGGATTTCTAACCATGGTTGGAATCTTTAAAAACATGTTTTCGGTATGTTTTGACTTCTGACATGAATGGTGCAATATAGGGTGACAAATTGTATCAAAATACATGATTAAGAAAGCATGTTAAAGCTAAATCTATGAAAATTGATATTCACTACGTTTACATGTAACATATCTTCCTGAAGACGAAAACCGATTTTCGTAAACCGTTTTTCGCTGTCGTATTAACATGGCACAGCCTGAATCGGATTTCCTAATCCACTTAAGATTGCGGCTGAAAAACAGCAGATTCAATTAATGATTTAGTCAGCACAATCGGTATTTTTCTTTACTTAAATACACAGATTCATGCTCACTCTAATACACATACCTTTATTTCACATGAGAAAATATCGTTCTGTCCATATGTGCCGAAAATTCTTACCGAAGAAACACAATCTGACAAGCCAAGAACGCTTCAAAAACGCTTGCGTTTACATGGGCACGAAAATCGATTGTGGAACTGGAAAACTGCTTTAGAGAAGTGGATTTCCGGAATCGATTTTGGAGTGTTTACATGACGAACCAGACGCGGGATTGGGAAATCGGTTTACAAAATCCGGTTTTTGGGAGCCCATGTAAACGGGGTGATTTAGAAATAGGAACAACCAATGCAGACCATCCAGTCTACGCGTGCCAAGAAGTGTGAATTAAGGTAGTTTACAAACAATTTTGTTAAGTCACCATGGATCACAAGAGCTTGGACGTGGAGGTGATTATGGAGAAACACCGCTGATGCTGACGTTGGTCCAGTGTGTAAGCCGGCCGCGGTGGCCGAGGGGACTGCGGCGCTCCATTCACGGTTTGCACGGCAGCTACGGTCGGGGATTCGAATCTCCTAGCAGCTCTATGGAGACACCTGGGCAGCGCAAGTAGTAAGGTGGAGGTGGGCCATACCTCACGTACGTAAGTCGGTTTGCTAAACAGGCTACTCTAGGCTCTTCGGTCCCCACGTCAAGCAAGCTGGACACTATTATTTATTTGTTTAATAGAAGTAACAGTTTTTTCCCTTTACTGTAACCACATGTCGAGTACGCTGGACAGTTCAGTTGCCTCTGGAATATTTTTCTTTGTGTTATTTACACTACCGGCCATTAAAATTGCTACACCAAGTAGAAATGCATATGATAAACGAGTTTTCATTGGACATGTGATTACATTTGCCGGCCGCCGGCCGCGGTGGGCGAGGAGACTGAGGCACTCCAGTCACGGTCAGCACGGCCACTACGGTCGGGGGTTCGAATCCCCTCTCGGGCATGGATATTTGTGCCGTCCTTAGTATAAGGTAGTTGATAAGTAGTTCGTAAGTTTAGGGACTGATCACCCCGTAGTTAAGTCCCATAAGCTTAACAAACATTTGAACATTTGACGGCCTCGGTGGCTGAGGGGACTGAGCTCCAGTCACGGTATGCACGGCCACTACGGCCGGGGGTTCGAATCCCCCCTCAGGCATGGATATTTGTGCCGTCCGTAGTGTTAGCTAGTTCGTATGTAGTATGTAAGTTTAGGGACTGATGACCGCGTAGTTAAGTCTCATAAGCTATACAAACATTTGAACCAGTGTGTGGACGGCCCTCCACAGGAATGGCTTGCCTCTGGCCGCCCTTGCAGCAGGTGAGTGGTCGGACGGCGGTGGAATGTCGTGCTGCGGCGTGTTGTGACGCTGCTACTGCCGGCTGCCGGCTGCTGGCTGCAGCGGCTAATGAGGCTGAGTGCGCCGGCCTGGGTGCATGCGGCACGTCTGCCGCGTGTCCAGCCTGTGGCAGGGCAGTGCACGGCTGAGTCTCAGCCGGCGCGCGGACTCGGGCTTCGGGCCGCCAAATTCGGCCAGTGGGGCCGCGCTGACCGGTTCCTCCTGCGCCCCGGTTAGCTCAGGCTTCCACGGAAGCGGTGCGGCCCTGCTCTCGGTATCACCTTCCGTGTGGCTTCTGTCGAGCGTGCGTCAGCGCAGTATCCCATCGGCATCTTGTCGTCATCATTTACGACAGCTGTGTATGTAGCATCTAGGTGGACGCAACCACTCGTCCGACACGTAGTCGTCTTCATTGACGCAGATACCTCTACATCTACATGGGATACTCAGCAAGTCACATTTAAGTGCCTGGCAGAGGGCTCATCGAACCACCATTATACTATTTATGTCCCATTCTATTCTCCAATAGCGCGCTGGAAGAAAACACCCGAATCTCTCCGTTCGAGCTCTGATTTGCCGCGGTGGAGTAGCCGAGCGGTCTAAAGCGTCTCGCAGCGGAGCGCGCGGTTGCTCGCCGTGGAGGTTCGAATCCTCCCTGACGCATGGGTGTGTGTGTTGTCCTTGGTTTAGTTTACCTAGGTTTATGTAGTTTGTAAGCTACGGACTGATGAGCACGTAGTTTGGTCCGACAGATTTACAAACATTTGAACATATTGAGCTCTGATTTTTCGTATTTTATTCAAATGTTTGTAAATCTTATGGGACTTAACTACGGGGTCATCAGTTCCTAAACTTACAAACTACTACGAACTACTTAAGAACTAGGACGGCACAAATATCCATGCCCGAGGGGGGATTCGATCCCCCGACCGTAGTGGCCGTGCAGACCGTGATTGAAGCGCCTCATTCCCCTTGGCCACCGCGGCCGGCCGTATTTTTTTCTGATGATCATTTCTACCTATGTAAGTGGGAGTCAACAATATATTTTCGCATTCGGAGAAGAATGTTAGTGATTGGAGTTTCGTAAGTAGCCCACACCGCAGCGATAAGCGCCGTTGTTGTAATGATTTCCATCCCAGAACCTGTATCACATCCGTAAAGCTGTCTCCCCTGTATCGTGACAATACGAAACGAGCTGCCCTTCTTTGGACTCTTTCGATGATCTCCGTCAAACCCACATGACAAGGATCCCACACTGGGCAGCAACACCCCAAAATTTGACGAACAAGCGTAGTGTAGTTTGTAGTACTGTTGCTCGTTATAAGGATTCTGTGGACGACTTCACACTTCTCATTACTTAGAGTCAATTGCCATTTTTTACACCATACTGACATCTTATTCAGATCGTTCTGCCATTGGTTTTGATCTTCAGATGATTTTACTCGACGGTAAATGACGGCGTCATCTGCAAACAACCTAAGTGAGCTACTTAGATTTTCCCCTAAATCGTTTATGCAAATAAGGAACAGCGTAGGACCAATAACACTACCCTGTGGAACGCCCGATGTCACTTGCGTAGCCAGGATGGTTCGATTTTCCCCTCGGGCATGGATATTTGTGGCGTCTTTAGTATTAGCTAGTTCATAAGTAGTTTGTAAGTTTAGGGACTCATGACCCCGTAGTTAAGTGCCATAAGCTCTACAAACATTTCTGCGTAGCCAGGGGTCGACACAGGATTTTCTTTCGGAGGGGGAGGGTGGAGTAATTTGAGAAATTGGTGAGATGATCAAGTAAGAGACCATCCATAAATTACGTCACTCTTTGAGGGGGAGGGAGGAGGATCAACAAAATATGACGATATGAGATAATGGTCTTTATAATGTTCCATGCTTCTGTAAATGCATCATCGTAAAGTTTTAGAATTTCGTGCGTCTGCCACTGTGGGTAGCACGGAGACAGATGGTTGGAACCATTCGATCGACACCTAGTAGCATTAATTAATGGTAGCTATCAGCGTAGAGAAAAGTGGATGGAACCTAGTCTGAGATTTAATCATTCTGGGAGGACACTACAGCCTCCCTGAATCTCTAGAACAGATAGCCGATAACTCAAAGCAGTAATCCTCCGATTAGTTTAAAAGTTGTATCCTTATGTATTGTGAGGGGGTGGACAGAATAATGTAAACTCCTTGCAGTATGCTACAACTTTTTGTAAGTTGGCACCACCGCGTACATTTTAACACTTAGATTCGCCCCTACAGCATAACTGACTTACCAAGTTTTGGACGTTATCTTTTGTTCTCACTACTAATGATCGGTGAAATACGTCCTATCTCAGACTTCCAAAAAGGTAGACTCGATGGTGCACAGTTAGTGAGAGCATCTGTGAGGAAAGCGGATGCACGGCTTGACATATCACTAGCGACAGTATAACACGTAACTCCGCAATGGCAGTGAACACAAAAGAAGGGAAAACAGTATGGAAGAAGAGGGATAGTGGGCGGAAGCTGAAGTTACCTGACAACTGCTGACGAGCATTACAACCGACTGTGGCCGAACTCAGCACTCAAATGATTAATACTGTTTCGATACAAACAGTACGGCTGAAGCATAACATTCATGGAACAGATGCAGTTTCTAAACTCTTAATGCAGGATGCTGACGGAAGATGTGAAGGAACTGATGCCACGGTCGTAGCCTAAGACCTGGACACTTGATAACTGGAAGTATGTGTTATTCTCCGTTGAATTATGGTTTATATTGCTTTCTACAAACAACCGAGATTGTTTTAATCGAAAACTCCATAATTATATTTCCGAAGATTGTAGAATTTGATGTGTGGCAGCTCCTAAGGAAGACGAGGTGCAGGGAAAGTATTGATCTCATCAGCTCAGACGCCTTTCACATCACTGGGAATTTACAGTCACTCGCTAAATACAAATGATGCACACGAGATTTGAATGGGAGCTGACCACGCCTACAAGATGATATAAAAGTCGGGAAGGTGTGTAGACGCGGCTTTCTACTTTCACGATGAAGCTTTCATTGCTACGTTGTTAGAACGTATCAGGCGGTGAAGTAGGCTCGTTTTTCCGACAGGAAATATTCTGAGAAAGCCACCTATATTATTACGGACAACCAATGGATCAGTGGATCTTAACTAATCACAACTTTTTTTTCCATAAAATGATGCAGTGAGTAATTGGACATGTCATAGAGATTCGCATTAATCAAAAGCTCCCAGTTCTTGTCAAGAAAGCCCTTAATAATAAGCGTGTCATACATTATCCTTTTTAACTTCGAACGTTATTTTCTTTCTGTTAAACTAACATGTTCAGTATGCTAGGTTACAATGAAAAGCATACACGATAAATCGCAACAATATCGATGGTGATTCTACAACATGATCACAGTATGATGTCAGCGGCATTTAAAATGGACTGCGTGAGCCTGTTTCGAGCGCATACCATAACCAAGCACGTAATACGATTTTGTTTAAGTCGCTTTAGCTTCGGGCTCACCGTTGTTCCAAGGGACTGCTTTTCATGTAGTATTGACTACAAACCTGTTGCACTTCGCTCTTGAAAGTGTGCTAAACGGGTGTTTTCTCTCAGGGGTCTTCCTTTGCTGGTAGTGAGAAGCGGTAATAGTTATCGCGGTTACTGAATAGTATAGATTAATGCATGAGAATAAACGATACGGGAACCCATACTCCGTGTACATCTATTTGCGATTTTTTAATGATTTAGTATTTAGTACTGCATCTTACCCTATATTAATTGCAGAGAATTCGAGAGTTTAAAAATTACGGGATACCTAACTAATTTCATGTGCGTGTTAGAAGGACTATCATTAACAATACATACAGAAGTTACATCATGTTGATAAAAATCTGAACTAGACAAAGGAGCGTCCTTCAAATATGGACAATGTGCAACTGTTGCACCTCTAGAAGCTCTTGAGTGGTGATTCTGTTGTAAATATTGTAGAATGTTATAAACGTATGTTTTCCCAGTGAAAATGTATAAATGTGAGGTGTAGCATCAGGCTGAGTATATTTATTGTGTACCAATTTATGCAGAATATTCTTATAAGATCTTGGAAGCCCGTAAATTCTGCCTTACGGTTCAGGAGTAACTTACTGTCATCTTCTTGAATTCTATATCTGCGCCTATACTCCTTAAATATTGTCTTCGAGGGTTTAAAAGTCACCCAGCAGTCTACGACATAATGGCATACATAAGCCACCTGGAAATAAAAGGAAAGGACACAGTGTCTCCATGCGTTGGATCGAAGCGCACATCAAAGTTCTGGAGAACAAGAAGGCTGATACACTTCCTAAGGAAGAAAGACAGACGGAATGAGGAGAGAGGAGATGGATACAGCGAGGGTAAAGGAGGAGACGGAGAGAGAGAGAGAGGTTAGAGGAGGAGGATGAGAGAGGGGAGATGACTGCAGGGAGGTGAAAAGAGATGAACAGAGAGAGGGGGAGGAGGAAATGGACAGAGGAAGGGGCACGAGGAGACTAGCAAGGAGCAGGTGAACAGAGGAATGGAAAGGAGGAGATGGACTAATGGAAGATTGGTAAGCAGAGAAATGGAAAGAAATAGGCTGCAATAGGGGGAAGATGAAGAACAGATGTAAAGGAGATGAACAGAGAGAGGGGGAGGAGGAAATGGACAGAGGAAGGGGCACGAGGAGACGAGCAAGGAGCAGGTGAACAGAGAGAATGGAAAGGAGGAGATGGACTAATGGAAGATTGATAGGCGAAGAAATGGGAAGAAATATACTGCAATAGGGGGAAGATAAGAACAGATGTAAAGGAGATGAACAGAGAGGAAGATAAGAACAGATGTAAAGGAGATGAACAGAGAAGGCCGGCCGCGGTAGCCAAAGGAACTGCGGCGCTGCAGTCACGTTCTGCACGGCCACTACGGTCGGAGATTCGAATCCCCCCTCGGGCATGGATATTTGTGCCGTCCTTAGTAGTAGCTAGTTCATAAGTAGTTGGTAAGATTAGGGACTGATGACCCCGTAGTTAAGTCCCATAAGCTTTACAAACATTTGAACATATAACTGGAATAAATAAATATTCGGGCACCGCCGGGTTTCCAGCTATATGAAATTTTAATTGCAAATCGTCTATTCTTGCAACTCCTGCAATATTTTCTTTTTCCCAGAAACACGCTGCATAAAATACTACGACCATATAGCACCGCCAAAACAACAATGTAACTCATCCGTAGTGTAGAGCGTCGGTACTGATCTGCTGGGTCTTTGTTCCCAGCGAGCGCCGTGGGGTGGTGCCGGTAGCGCACAGCGCACTCGGGCGCGCGGTAATAAATAGCGGCGGTGGCTCGCCACCTGCCGGCCAGAGGTTCCCAGAAGGCGGCGGTGCTCGCCCAGTTGTGGCCCGCGGTACTGCGCCTCCCGCGGACTGCCGGCCACCGAACAAGGCGCCGCCCGCTGCGAGCCTGCCGCTACACGGCTCGCCTCCAGCACCTGCTGACGCTGAGGAACACAGCGTGGGCGCAGCCGGTGGCTGCCAGCGGTCAGCTTCAGTCTCCTCTATGCTGATGTCTAGTGAACGATATCTCTTCTGAAACTCACTGTCCTGTGCGTGATAACCGTACCTGCCGGTTTTTCTCTCACCGTGCTCGAATTATAGGGTTGATCAACGAAAGGATACGAACATAATGTGATTAATGGTTCCAGACTGAAACTTTTCACTCTGCAGCGGAGTGTGCGCTGATATGAAACTTCCTGGCAGATTAAAATCGTGTGCCGGAATCGGGACTGGAACCTGGGACCTTTGCCTGTCGTGGGCAAGCGCTCTACCGACTGAGCTATCCCGACAAGACTCACTATGTCGCCTCACAACTTTACTTCCGCCAGTACCTCGCCTCCTACTTTCCAAACTTCACAGAAGCTCTCCTGCGAAAAGTGCAAGGCTAGCACTCCTGGAAGAAAGGATATAGTGGAGACATGACTTAGCCATAGTCTATGGGATGTTTCCAGAATGAAACTTTTCACTCTGCAGCGGAGTGTGCGCTGATATGAAACTTCCTGGCAGATTAAAATTGTTTCATTCTGGAAACATCCCTTAGGCTGTGGCTAAGCCTTGTCTCCACCATATCCTTTCTTCCGGGAGTGCTAGTCTTGCATGGTTCGCAGGAGAGCTTCTGTGAAGTTTGGAAAGAAGGATGCGAGTTACTGGCGGAAGTAAAGTTGTGATGTGGCATCGTGAGTCGTGTCGGGATAGCTCAGTCGGTAGAGCGCTTGCCCGCGAAAGGCAAAGGTCCCAGGTTCGAGTCCCGGTTCCGGCACACAATTTTAATCTGTCAGAAAGTTTCAAATCAGCGCAGACTCCGCTGCAGAGTGAGAAGTTTCATTCTGGAAACATCCCTTAGGCTGTGGCTAAGCCATGTCTCCACCATATCCTTTCTTCCAGGAGTGCCGGCCGCGGTGGCCGAGGGACCGAGGCGCTTCAGTCACGGTCTGCACGGCCACTACGGTCGGGGGTTCGAATCCCCCCACGGGCATGGATATTTGTGCCGTCCTTAGTTGTAGTTTGTAAGTTTAGGAACTTATGACCCCGCAGTTTAGTCCCTTAAGCTTAACAAACATTTGAACATTCGAACATCTTCCAGGAATGCTCGTCTTGCATGTTTCGCAGGAGAGCTACTGTCAAGTTTGGAAAGTAGGAGACGAGGTACTGGCGGAAGTAAATTCGTGAGGCGGCATGTTGAATCGTGTCAGGATAGCTCAGTCGGTAGAGCGCTAGTCCGCGAAAAGCAAAGGTCCCAGTTTTGAGTCCCGGCTCCGGCACATCTGCCTGGAAGTTTGATTAATGGTTGGTTGGTTGGTTGATTTGGACAGGGAGACCAAACTGCTAAGGTCGTCGGTCCCCCGGTGAGGAGGCGATCCCGAGTTAGGATATGAAATGAGGAAAAAGAAAAGGAAATGCAGTATAGAGAGGAAAGAAAGAATGTATAAGCTCGGGATCCCATCCTACATCTACATCGCTACTGTAAGTCACATTGTAGTGTATGGCAGAGGGTTCATCGAACCGTTTTTATACGAGACGCGTTTTGTAAGTTAAGTTCCGTTTTGTTGTAGACACCAGTAGTTTCACGCACGTACTGCAACGAGCACGTGCGCTGTTTACCAACATGCCTAGGAAACAACTTTGCTCACTTTCAGCTCTGTAACTAACCCTGCACGGTTCTATTATGTGCTTTCAAAATGTTTAAGACTATCAACTCGCCCGCCGCGTGTGAGGTTCGTTCAGTAATATGGTTTTTGTCACCAAGGAACCAGTCTGCTGCAGAAATTCATCGACAATTGCACAATTGGTGCGATATTCCATAAGCTTGCAATTTCATTGTAAGCCTCTTGTGAGGTACAGTGTCAAAAGCATTCCGGAAATCTAGAAATATGGAATCGATTTGAGATCCCTTGACGATGGCACTTACCACTTCAAGTAAATATAGGACAAGGTGTGTTTCGCTAGAGCGATACTTTCTGAATCGGTGCTGACTATTGGTTAATAGGTCGTTCTCTTCGAGATAGTAGAAAATAAATAAAATGTTTCCGCTCTAGACTGTTTTTATGGGGAAAAATTATTATCAAAAGAGCGCTGTTCTCCACAAGGTAACTAAAATGTTTCGAAAACTATTTCTTAATATATTTTCAAAAGTACTCATAGTACGAAACAAACTACAGAAGAGATGATAATCATGAAAAACTGACCCATCCCACATTACTTTTTAATTTATTAAGTCTTGGTTACTAAATCTTCTCGTAGTACAATTGTCAGACACTTCTTTAATCAAATGATATTAAAATGATTGTAAATCTATGGGACTTAAATACTGTGTTTAGCAGTCCCTAGGCTTACAAACTACTTAAAGTATGCCAAGCACAACACACACATTCATGTCCGAGGGAGGACTCGAATCTCCGACAGGGAGTAACCGCGCGCTCCGCAACAAGGCGCCAGAAACGCGTTTCGCCATTCCACCGCGGTAGTTTCTTAATGTTCCTCTTTAGCTACCTGGAGAATTATAATACTGTAAGACACGATGTTAATGGGGTATGACGTCATTAGAATTGAGCTGCGTGAAAAGAGAACTACTGGTCGAAATTCACTACAGCATCACCTGTGATGAACTGAGAGAGGCAGGCAGAAAACTATGAACAGGTGACCAAGAGGAAGCTTCAGTAAAATATAAATGGAGCCAACACATCTAGGAACACTTGCAAAACTGCCATCTAACATTTCTTATTTAGCGTCCGTTCTTGTGATCTTCACTTCGTGTATACCATCGCTGCAAATTTAAATTGTTATTAGCGTGTAGATGGTACACAAGAATTTCTTTGCATCAGATTTCGAAGTAAATTCCTAGGTAGAAGGAAGCTGTGCCAGACTATCGAATTCCATACATCAACAGCTGGTGTTACATGACAGCTGTTAAATTATTTACATGATTATCTAGTGCCTCATTGATTCAGTGCCAGATACACTAAGTAAAAGAGGAGGAAATAACGCAGTTACAGGGAATAAAATCGATGTACGACTGTAATCTCCTGAAATCTATTTTACAGTTAGGGTAGGCAGCTTAACTGACTACAACACTAATAAACAGAAGAAGCGAAACAGCATTGTGGGCGGAGCCAAAACTCCAAGAGTCACAGGTCAGTTAAATTTCTATTAGCCATTCGGCAGGCAAGATGAACGTGTAACAAGAGGGCCCCGGAATGTAATCACTGCTTCCGCGTTAAGACGGAGTGTTGTTACGAGCCGCGCTTACATCTTTACTGCCGCTGAGTGTGAAATCACTGGAACCGCGGGGCTTCGCGTCCCCGCCTCCCTCTTAATTGAATGTCAGCCTCCGGTCCACTTGCTCAGGCGCGATGAAGTGTATTCGACAACACGGTGATCGTTTCTCGTTACGGGACTCCACTAGTGATTTATGTCTGAAGATGCGGCACCGGCATTTCAAGAAATTGAAGGTGTATTTTATTCACCCTGACAAGGAATACCCTTGACCTTCAAAGCTCAGAAACGACGCGGAACCGTGCATAACATCACTCGTGGCAACAAATTAATGGTCAATGTCATTTCTGTGCAAAGAGTCATACTATGTCAGAAGTGACATTTCAATAGAGAACAACAAAGTAACAGGAGTGAAGTTGTACATAATTTAGTGACGTTACGGCGCCTGGATATAGACGGGCATGCGCATCAACTTCTGTTGTAGCAGCAGCTTTCGCCGCCATTTTTGTTCCAAGCACCGACGGCGTGAGCTTCTCAAAGGCGGAGTGCTTTGCTGTTATTTCTTTGAAATATCGCTTGCTTCACTAATAATACATATGTCAGGAGGTTAATAAAGACTGGAAATTATTTTAACACAGCTTGAAAAATCGTTAAATTTATGTAAGGCGAATCACTTAACACTTGCACAGCAAATATTGCGGAAACTGAAAGTGCGATTCTGAATTAAAGCAGTAAGAAAATTCTGCGAATGACATTACAAAATAAAAGACAAAATCCCACAGATGGTAAGTGCCGAAACATGTCTAGGTAACAAAAATAAAACAAGGCGGATTCTTCACAAATCAGTTTGAAAAATAATTGTTGTTGCTTTTTAAATTGGAATCCTGGAATGCGAAAATGATTTTGAATGTAAAGACCTGACTTTGATAAGGGTACACATTTTTCTCCGCCTCTATGTTTTAAACACTTCACCGAAATATCGTATCTGCATATTGAGGACTAATATAAGTACCATCAGATATGTAGTGTGTGTGTGTGTTCTTTTTTATTAAAAAATGTTCAAATATTTGTATAGCTTATGGAACTTAACTACGGGGTCATCAGTACCTAGACTTACAAACTACTTATGAATCCTTGCCCGAGTAGTGGCCGTGCAGACCGTTACTGACGTGCCTCAGTCACTTCGGCCTCCTTTTTATTAATATGTTGCTACTTCGTTTCTCTTTCTTAAATGTCACGTGCGATAGAATGTAACATTTTGTGTGGAAATGACCGAGAGGAAGTTTTCTTATTTTTATGGTCAATTATTATTCTAAACATGGTTTCATGCCGTTCCAGGCACTGTAAAAGTATCCCTTTTCATAGAAAATTAAAATAGACTGAGTTGTACTGGCGTTTCATTTCTTCAGTGCAAGCCCATGTCGGAATGTTTGAAAAATATACATAACATGCCATCGTGATTTAGAGAGACATCAAGGCTCCAGTCATCGGAGTTGAAATTCCGTACATAGACCATCCAGAAGACTAAAATTGTTCGGGTAAACAATAAGATGGTAAGGAAGTAAGCTGGAGTCAACACGTCCCATTCATATGGAATCAGAACATACAGACTAAGATGGTACATGCATGTAATGAGGCTAGAGATAACAAGAACTGTACCAACACATTTGTAAACAGAGTTGGAAGGGAAACGTCCCGAATGAACATGGCGGAACATGATGAAGGAAGACCTTGCTTCTGGATGAAGCACACTCTACGAGGCTCTGCAAGAGGTCCGCCTCCGTACTCCCGGCTGGGCTTGAGATTTGCTCCACTCGGGGACTGGGTGTTGTCCTCTTCATGGGATAGGTTCACAGATTTATGACTGGCTGGAAGACTTCCTAAGTAATAGAACGCAGTACGTTTTTCTCGACGGCGAGTGTTCATCAGAGACGAGTGTGTCGTCAGGCTTGCCCCAGGGGAGTGTGATGGGACCGCTATTTTTTTGTATCTGTATAAATGATCTGATGGACAGACTAACTTGTCATTTGCGGCTGTTTACTGATGATGCTGTGGTGTATGGGAGGGTGTCGTCTATAACTGACTGTAATAGCATACAGGATGACTTAGGCAAAATTTCTAGTTAGTGCGAAAAATGGCAGCTGGCTCTAAATGTAGAAAAATGTAAGATGATGTGCATAAGTAGGAGAAACAATCCCAAAATATTCGAATACAGCATTAGTAGTGAGCTTTCATGATGCAGTTGCGTCCTTCAAATATGTAGGCATAACAATGCAAAGCCATATTAAATGGAACGAACTTGTTAGGACAGTTGTGAGTAAGGCGGACAGCCGACTCCGGTTTATTGGGAGAATTTTGGGAAGATGTACTTCAGCTGTAAAGGAGACCGCGTATAAAACGTTATACGACCACGTCTTGAGTATTGCTTAAGTACTTGGGATCCACGGCAGGTCAGTTTAAAGGAAGACATAGAAGCAGTTCAGAGGCGAGCAGCTAGGTTTGTTACTGGTAGGTTCGACCAATGCGCGAGTGTCACGGAAATACTTCGGCAACTTAATTGGGGATCGCTGGAGGAAAGACGACGTACTTTTCGCGAATTTCTGTTAATGAAATTTAGAGGGCCGAAATTTGACGCTGAGTGTAGTACGATCTTGCTGCCACCTACTTACATTTCTCGTAGTGATCACAATGACAAGATGAGGGAAATTAGGGTTCGTACGGAGGCATATAGGCATTCTTTGCCGCGGTAGAGTAGCGTCTCGCTGCGGAGCACGCGGTTGCTCGCCTTGGAGATTCGAGTCCTTCCTGGGGCATGGGTGTGTGTGTTTGTCCTTAGGTTAGTTTGCATAGGTTTAAGTAGTTTGTAAGCTACTGACTGATGACCACGCAGTTTGGTCTGATAGATTTACAAACATTTGAATAGGCATTCTTTTTTCGTCGTTCTATATGGGAATGGATAGGAAAGGAAATGCCTAGTAGTGGTACAGTGAACCCTCCGCCACGCACCTTATGGTGGATTGTGGAGTATGTATGTAGATGCAGATGTAGATTTCATCATCATCGACGCTGGCGTCACTTAAAGACTTGCACCAGGCAGGCCGACACAAGCTGAGGACTAACGAATGTTTGTAAATCTATCGGACCAAGCTGCGTGGTCATCAGTCCGTAGCTTACAAACTACGTAAACCGAGGTAACCTAACCTAAGGAAAACACTCATACCCATGACCCAGGGAGGACTCGAACCTCAACGGTAAGCAACCGCGCGTTCCGCAGCGAGACGCTTTAGACCGCTCGGCTACTCCACCGCGGCGAGGACTAACGGCCAATTATATGTGGACAGAAGGTGGGTGAAGATCCTCAACAACACCCAAGAAACTGAAATTGAACAAAAGGGATGATGAGGAGAGGATATGGGCAGCTTCGTCCCTCCACTCCCTTGCCACTCTCACGAGGCACGCCCTTGGCAGACATGACAAACAAGGTAAGTGGCACGATTACCCGTACTGCTATCGGACAGACGGTTAACATCCTCCGAGACGATTGGTCCGGTTTGCAGAAACGTCACTGGGTGGAGGCAGAAGACTAACGCGGGAGGTGGTCGGGTGATGCACGGCGCGGGCGGCGAGACAGTTGTGGGCGGCGGCAGGTGCGACCCGGGGTCGCGTGAAGGCCGCTCGCCGGCCGGAATGTGGGGCAGCGCCGGGCAACGCCCCCGACGCCGCAGCCACGCCAAGGACACGCCGGCCGCCGCGCCGCGCCGAGGCGAAACTCGCACACGCTGGACCACTGCAGCCGCCGCCGGCCGCACCAACACCTCTGGTCATGCCATCCTGGGGTGGAGTCACTCATGTCTCCAAACTGAAACGACTTCTCCGCTACGCAGTATCCTACTGAAGCATACGATACCACCCGTCTAGTCTGACCACTGAGCCGCGCGTAATGACTGCGTGGTCTAAAGCGTGTGTCTGAACGTGTGTCGTCAACGTGCTGAGTCTACCGTGCGGCTGAACTTTCGGAGACGGCGCTACTTGTGCATACGAGGCATGTGCCTCAACAAGCTACGCAGTATCCTACTGAAGCGTACGATACCATCTGTCGACTCTGACCACTGAGCCGCGCATAATGGCCGCGTGGTCTAAGGCGTGTGTCTGAACGGGTGTCGTCAACGTGCTGAGTCTACCGTGCGGCTGAACTTTCGGAGACGGCGCTACTTGTGCATACGAGGCATGGGCCTCAACAAGCTGCGCAGTATCCTACTGAAGCGTACGATACCATCTGTCGACTCTGACCACTGAGCCGCGCATAATGGCCGCGTGGTCTAAAGCGTGTGTCTGAACGTGAGTCGTCAACGTGACGAGACTACCGTGCAGCTGAACGCTCGGAGACGGCGCGACTTGAGCATACGAGACTTGTGACTCAACGAGATACATGCGATCACACCGTACTCCAGCGTCATCAGCCTCTAACCAGCGCCGCCGCCCGCACCAACACCTTTTGTCATGCCATTCTGGGGTAGGGTCGCTCTTGTCTTCAAACTGAAACGACATCTTCCGCTACGCAGTATCCTACTGAAGCATACAATACCATCCGTCGAGTTTGACCACTGGGCCGCGCATATTGGCCGCGTGGTCTAAAGCGTGTGTCTGAACGTGTGTGGTCAACGTGCCGAGTCTACCGTGCGGCTGAACTCTCGGAGACAGCGCTACTTGTGCATACGAGGCATGTGCCTCAACGAGATACACGCGATCACAGCGTACTCCAGCGACATCACCTTCTGACCAGCGCCGCCGGCCGCACCAACACCTCAGCCAGGCATAATGGCCGCGTGGTCTAAAGCGTGTGTCTGAACGTGTGTGGTCAACGTGCCGAGTCTACCGTGCGGCTGAACTCTCGGAGACGGCGCTACTTGTGCATACGAGGCATGTGCCTCAACGAGCTACACGCGATCACAGCGTACTCCAGCGACATCAGCTTCTGACCAGCGCCGCCGGCCGCACCAACACCTCTTGTCACGCCATCCTGGGGTGGAGTCGCTCTTGACTCCAAACTGAAACGACACCTCCCGCTACGCAGTATCCTACTGAAGCGTACGATACCAACCGTCGAGTTTGACCACTGAGCCGCGCATAATGGCCGCGTGGTCTAAAGCGTGTGTTTGAACGTGTGTTCCCAATGTGCCGAGTCTACCGTGCGGCTGAACGCTCGGAGACGGCGCGACTTGTGCATATGAGACGTGAGCGTCAACGAGATACACGCGATCACAGCACGCTCCAGTCGGCGGCATCAGGTTTTGAAATCACACTGTTTACGAAATCAAAAGAGTGGAATTTCTGCT
The DNA here is from genome assembly GCA_026315105.1 of Locusta migratoria. Classification (NCBI taxonomy): domain Eukaryota; kingdom Metazoa; phylum Arthropoda; class Insecta; order Orthoptera; family Acrididae; genus Locusta; species Locusta migratoria. The sequence goes on along the minus strand of CM048750.1, from coordinate 305,782,679 downwards.
TTACCTCTATTAAATCGCTTATTTCCGCACTTGCACTGATGGATGGAAATGAGCGTATGGCTTTCTTGGCCGGGAGATCCCTTGCGGGATTGTTCGGCCGCCTTAGTGTAAGTCTTTATTTGACGCCGCGTGGGCGACTTATGTGCCAATGATGATGAGATGATGAGGATGAGGACAACACACAACACCCAGTCCCCTGCCAGGAATCGAACTCGGGCCTCCTGCGTGGTAGTCAGGGACGCTACCTCTGAGCTACGGAGGCTGCAGTGATAGAAGTTCTAAAACGGACTATTACTCTGTCATGTGCAGACTTGTCAGTGTTACGACTGCCGGCCGCGGTGGCCGACCGGTCTGCGACGAGCCAGTCACGTTCTGCACGGCCACTACGATCGGGGTTCGAATCCCCCCCCCCTTGGGCAAGGATATTTGTGCCGTTCTTAGCATTAACTAATTCATAAGTGGTTAGTAAGTTTAGGGACTGATGACCCCACAGTTAAGTCCCATGGGCTCTACAAACATTTGAACATTTATTATTAATACAAGAGGTATTTCATTACGCATATTTTATAAATAAGATCATGTAAATTCTGATCAGCCGCGGCGGAATGGCCGAGTGTATTGAGGCGCTATGCTCCAATACGCGAGACCATTCCCCGTCGGGATTTCGAATCCCCCTCGGGCATGGATGTTTCTGCTGTCTTTAATATAAGCTAGTGTATAAGTAGTTTGTACGCTTAGGGAATGATGAACCCCGGAGTAAGTCCAATAAGCTTCACAAATATTTGATTTGAATGCTGATCACTCTCAGTCGCATAGACAGCAGATGTAGGCAGAGACTGTAGACAATCAACTAACTCTCAATATACATTATTTACTCTGCCTCAGTGTTTGGCTAGGTCTTACAGTAATATTTAATATGTTCTATTGCAAATATTTTTATACTTGGTGACTTAAAAAGGACAGAAATCAGTGTCGTTGTTGAATTCTTTTTTCTTATTCTTTTTTATTTTTATTTAATTATTTTTTAATTTTCTCTGAGTCGAATAGTTATCACATCCAACACACAAAAACTTTGCAAGATGATGTTTTCTATCTAGCCGTTACCGGGTCGCAAGTGAACGTTACCTACCCGCGGATACTTCAGTTGCATGAGTGTGACATCCAATCTAACCATCAAGGGGCGTGCCGTACCGCCATACTCGTGGAATAGAGGCGCCCTGGCGCTACGCGTACGTGGAGGTACTACCTTAGCTAAAACCTTTTAATAGCTATATTTAAAACTCTCTGAATGACAAAACATCCTTACATAATGTTATTCGGTACATTGTTCTGAGTCACCTCTAGAAGTATTTGCACTTGTACAGGTTGCACCCAGTAACTCCACGTGACTGCCCAGGATCTTGAATAAGCAGTCAGAAATTGTAGACAACATGATTTGAATACGTAGTGATGTTGGTAGCTTATGAACTTCAAGATATTCGCTACTCACTAATGATTCGTTATTTTCAAGGCTGAAAAATACTGAGTCGATCGTTAGTAGCAGCAGTCTCGCTAGAGGTGGAATTCCAACCTAGTGAAGGGCATGAATGTAGTATGAATTTAACCGGCAATTAGAAGGAACACATGGCTAATGGGACTTCTATTTGCCGCGCCCTAGGTCGGTTCATAAACTTGGCCAAACCGGTTTTAAAATGATACTGAGTAATGAGGCAAGGTTTAAGGCCCAAAAGATACAAGCTGCCTGTTGATGAGCTAAACAACGCAGGCCACCAGATGCTAGGTATTCATAGGAGGAAGCAGTAGAATGTTCAACTGTTCTGGGAGTGTACACTTTCTGGATTTAACTCTAAAGCGCATCGTGATGCAGTACGCTTCAACTAAGACATCGTCATCTTGGTAGAGACGTCTAATTTTTGGGAAAGTGTATAAAAATGGAACTGTTTGGCAGTTCAATTAACAGGGAAAAATCACTGAATTTGTTGACAGGTCTAGCGGGAATCTTTGTCAAGCACCAGCAGTCGTTTTTCACTTGTTTGAATCATTAAACCAGCAGCACACTATTGGTTCGGAGATTAAAGAATCGTCGAAAGCCTGCTGGAATCAATGCGTATAATGTTCTACACATAAACACATGTATATTAAATTAGGTAGCATTGATCAAATAGGGTTGATGGAGCTGCTTCTCTACAAACTATTTGATGATTTTACATTACCAGTTTATGAACATCAAAGAACTAAGGCAGTGTCAACAGCACGAAACGTACCTGTAAAAGAGAAAAAGGAAACATTAGTTATGACAAAATTACTCAAGCACTAGTTTCAAATATCCGAAATTTTACTGAGATTCAGACTAAGGGCTTATTTTACTCAGTACATTAAAATACAAACAAGTACACTATAACACACAAGTACATCAAAATTAGATGTAAGAAGTGATAAAGAATGAACGTAATAGAAAACCTCCCCCACTGAAACTTCTGTAATGTGAGCGGTACCGTCGCTGAACACATTCTTCTCGCTTGACTGTTTTCCAAAGTGCATCCAAGACATTGTACGTCATTGGTACGAGAAAGTAATTGGAAATGAAGAGATAGAGCGAAGTGTTTAAACGATGTTCCATGCTGTACTTTGTTCGGTTCTAGAATGACTACTGTACAACGAACATTAACACGACATAGTATCTTGCTTATGTTATTTTGGTTTCAACAGTTTTGACTATAGGAAATTGTTTTAAAGTCCTAAATTTTAGAACATTATTTTGTGTAAAATTGTAAAGTATTGCAAATTTTATCACTTTTTTGTGGTCTTCTGGACTGGTTTGATGCAGCTCTCCACCATACTACATCCTGTACAAGCCTCTTTATCTCCGAGGAACCTGTTTACAGTAATCGTCTCGTAGTTTCAAAAATGTTCAAATGTTTGTATAGCTTATGGGACTTAACTGCAGGGTCATCAGTCCCTAAACTTCCAAACTACTTACGAACTAGCTAATACTAAGGACGGCACAAATATCCATGCCCGAGGGGGGATTCGAACCCCTGACCGTAGTGGCCGTGCAGACCGTGACTGGAGAGCGTCAGTCCCCTCGGCCACCGCGGCCGGCTCTCGTAGTTTCCCTCTGATTTACATCCTATATACTTCCCCAAAATGCTACATTGACGACCTCTTGATGCCTTCGAATGTATCCTACCGATCGGACCCCACTATTAGTTCAGATATACCAGAGATTTATTTTCTGGCGAGAACCCGTCACTAGTTGGATCATGTACCCACCTAGTCTTCAACATTTGCCTGTTGCATCACAATTGAAAAACTTGTATCCTCATCCTGTCTTAACTATGTATCGTCCATATTTAACTTCCCTACAAGGTAACACTCCACACAAATGCCTTCAGAAAAGACTTCGACAAGTTACAAACAAATAGAGTGTAGGAGAGGCAATTCAAAATGTTCAAATGTTTGTATAGCTTATGGGACTTAACTACGGTGTCATCAGTCCCTACACTTACAAACTACTTATCAACTAGCGTATCCTAAGGACGGCACAAATATCCAAGCCCGAGGGGGGATTCTAACCCCCGACCGTAGTGGCCGTGCAGACCGTGACTGGAGCGCCTCAGTCCTTTCGGCCACCGCGGTCAGCCCTCCAGAAAAGAGTTCAACAATTTACAAAAAAATATGAACATTTGATAATGGCTGAGTGTAGGGGAGGAAATGGATAAGTAGCGGAGGAGTGTTATATGGTTTCAAGCGCTGTCCCGCGGCTGGAATCATGAAATGTGACAACTGATACGTAATAAAGAGTCGAAATAAACGGTCGAAGGAATTAGTTTATTTCTTCAACTTCCCACAGATGCTATAAATAATAGCACGCGAAGAGCCGAGTATCTTCGTCGGTTCCAGAAGCTCGTTCAGGGCACTGGGTCATAAAAATGTGGTATTTCGTCACAGTCGCTTACGCCAGTCCCCATACGAGTGCTCATTCGCCTGCGCTGCCTTTAAATGCTCATCTTGTAGCGTCACGTGCTATGAACGACCGTAGGCAGCATTAAAGTCTCTCGGTGAGAAGTGTGGGCTCATTAGCGCACTTGACAAATCGGTAATTTGTGATACACGGGCGCGTAGTGTCGGCGCGAGTGCAGGTACAAAGCAGGCGGCGGTGGCGGCGGTCAGGTGGGGTTCCGTTAGCCATCAGAGGCCTAGCACACGGTGCGGCGGCCGGCGCACGCCGCTACCGAGTGGCGCGCTCGCAAGAAATCTGCATAACGGGACCGCGGCTGGCCGCCGACCGCCGGCGCATTGTGACAGCACAACACACAGCAGGCCGCAGCCGCAGCCGGCGCCGCCTCCTGCGTTCCGTCGGCCGCAAGAACCGCCGCGCGCCGCGAAAAAGCGCCGAACGTGCGCCTCTGAGGAGCCCGCGGCGGCGGCTCGTACACAGCCGAGGATGCGCTCTCGCCAGCGCGGGTTTACACAGACTTACCAAGTGCCACGGGCCACGCGCCTGAAAGGCCATACCACAGATTGCGTGGTCACTCCCGCCAGAGGTTCGAGTCCTCCGTCACACACACACACACACACACACACACACACACACACACACGAAATGTTGCACTTTCTGCGGAGCTATGAACATAGTTTATTGTGTCAATTTCCAAAGTGTTGCAGCACAAAGATATAATTTTTTAAATTGGAACAATAGTTTTTTCTATCGAGCATTGGAATCGTTGAAACCAGCTGCGTCCAAATCAATTTAAACTACATTCCTATCACTGTTAGTTTGGGAGCTACAACCCTTCAAAGTTTCAGGGGCAGATACCACAAGCGCTGCGCATAATGCAATGCGCCTTCTAAACGGGGTGCATAGACTGTAGACTGTCGGCGCACACGGTCGTATACCCGACATTTGGAGCCACACAAACAACCGGGACTCAATATACCACAGTTACTGACGTAGGATGACGATGGCATACACGAACAACAGCGCATCGAGGAAGCTTCTCGCTCCGTGACACCGGTGACGTTACAATTCGGCCTCACCACATTTAGAAGGCGCATTGCATTATGTGCAGCGCTTGTGGTATCTGCCCCTGAAACTTTGAAGGGTTGTAGCTCCCAAACCAACACTGACAGGAATGTAGTTTAAATTGATTTGGACGCAACTGGTTTCAACGATTCCAATGCACAATAGAAAAAAAATTATATCTTTGTGCTGTAACTCTTTGGAAAATGATAAAATAAACTATGTTCATAGCTCCGCAGAAAGTGAAACATTTCTTGTGTTGACCTACCGTATTAAAATTTCCCGTCACCTATTATTTTATAAGTTACAGAGGCAAACACACATAGTGAAACAGTTACAAAAAGGTACGGCGAAACGTTCAGGAAACATTCCTCACACACAAAGAAAGAAAATATGTGGACATGTGCCCGGAAACGCTTAATTTCCATGTTAGAGCTCATTTTAGCATTTCCCTTTAGATGTAAATTGAAATAATTCGTGCAGACATTGTTTCGTTAGTATGTACTGTGCTTTCTCGATTCACCGCCAATTGCCCCAATTGAAGGAAGGTAATGTTGACTTCAGTGCTTGTGTTGACATGCGACTAATTGCTCTACAGTACTAGCATCAAGCACATCAGTACGTAGCATCAACTGGTTAGTGTTCCTCACGAACGTGGATTTGCATTCAGTGCAATGTTTACAAATCAACACAGATTTTCTGTGAACGTTTGGGCAGGAATTGTTGGTGATGTCTTGATTGAGCCTCATATTCTTCCACCTATGCTCACTGGAGCACGTTATCATGATTTCATACGGGATACTCTACCTGTGCTGCTAGAACACGTGCCATTAAAAGTACGACACAACATGTGGTTCATGCACGATGGAGCTCCTGCACATTTCAGTCGACGTGTTCGTACGCTTCTCAACAACAGATTCGGTGACCAATGGATTGGGTAGAGGCGGACCAATTTCATGGCCTCCACGCTCTCCTAACCTCAACCCTGATTTTCATTTATGGGGGCATTTGAAAGCTCTTGTCTACGCAACCCCGGTACCAAATTACAGACTCGTCGTGTTCGTATTGTGGACGGCTTGATACAATACGCCATTCTCCAGGGCTGCATCAGCGCATCAGGGATTCCATGCGACGGAGAGTGGATGCATGTATCCTCGCTAAAGGAGGACATTTTGAACAGTTCCTGTAACGAAGTGTTTGAAACCACGCTGGTACGTTCTGTTGCTGTGTGTTTCCATTCCATTATTAATGTGATTTAAAGCAATAAAATGTGCTCTAACAAGGAAATTAAGCGTTTCCGGGTACATGTCCACATAACATATTTTCTATATTTGTGTGTGAGGCATGTTTCCTGATAGTTTGGCCGTTCCTTTTTGTAACACCCCGTATGTGTGTGTGTGTGTGTGTGTGTGTCTGTGTGTGTGTGTGTGTGTGTTGTCCTTAGCATAAGTTAGTTTAAGTAGGTCATCAGTCCCTAGACTTACAGAGCAATTTAACTAACTTAGAATAAGGACAACACGCACACCAATACGCGAGGGAGGACTCCAGCGGAACGGCCGCCCAGTTCGGAGCATGACACTTTAGGTCAAGCGGCCATTTCGTGCGGCAGTTAAGTCTAGGGACCGATGACAAAAGGAGCACGAAAGAAATCTACAAATCCCAGGCACTCCTCCGCAAGGAGATCAAATCCTTTTCAGAGCGAGGGTCAACTCTGGTCTTTTCGTGGATTGAGAATCCATGGTACTGAGCAGTCCACATATGCTCCACATATGGGCTCTGGAGTACTGTGGCAACGTGACAGATGACCAGTTGGCGATGGGAAGGAAAGAAGTCATAGCAAATTATTGGTGAAGGAGTGGAAGGAAAACTGATTAGGAAAGAAAGTATTCACAGTGGCTACAATAGGACAATGAAATTAAAAAAATGGCAACAACTGAAAATATAAGGCGGACTGCGCATCGAACCTGGTTCCTTCACTACGGCTCAGTGGTCGCCTTAACCACTTTATTTTTATTTTTATTTTTATTTTTTTTTTTTTTTAAGCGCCTCAGTCCCCCTTTTTTTCTTTTCTTTTCTTTTTTTTTCCTTTTATATATATATATATATATATATATATATATATATATATATATATATATATATATATATTTTTTTTTTAGGGGGGAAGGGACCACAAAAGGAAAGGAAACTAAAGTGCCACCGCCACTTTGACCCTAATAAAAAAAAAAGAGAACCTCAACCTCTTCAGGCGTTGGCGCCTAACTAAACCTACCCCTGGAAACTAACTATATAAGGAAACAAAAAGAAAGAAAAGGAAGGGGAATGTGTAGGAGACAAACAAATAAATTCTCTTTATTCACATTACTATGATTTTATTTCATTATTTTTATTTATTTATTTTTATTTAATAGATCTTGATGTTCGTTGTATAGTTCAGAGATCTCGGTTCCCTGCGGCTAGTAAGTTCAGTCACGGCTTCTCGTAGAATGTGCATTCCGTTGAACAGTTCAAGGAGGGCAGCAGTTGAAACATTTAAAATTCTTCTCTATTGACTGAACACATTCCAGCTGCGGGGAGGGTCGTTGAAAGTACTCCCAAGGAAGTTCGAAAAGTATTGTCTGTATTTAGGATGCCGTACAACTCTGTAATGGCGATCCGTGAGATAAGTCCAAAAATCAAGTTTCGATTTTGCGTTGTGTCCAAAAAGATAATGTATGGCATGCCCGCGAATCCAATTCACCGCATTGGTCTTAGCCTTTGGAAAATACACTCGGTCCGGAAATAAGAACGAAGGAGGAGTAACACTCTCTGGAATAGTTCTCGTGAGGAAAGCTATAATACGGCGAATCAGTTGCCAAACGTCAGCAGCAGTACCGCAAACAGAACGATGTTCGTCAGTGTCAGCCACCCCACACCTGGGACAGAGAGGTGATTCGGCGAGGTGGATGCGATGAAGGCGAAATCTGCAAACATGCTTACGATTGACAGTAAGGTACCAGACCGACTGTACATCAGAATCAAGAAAAGAAGCAGATACAGAACGCCAGATGGAGCGCCAGTCCAAATGGGGAAATTTTTGTTCAATTGGGTTTGATGGTAGACTTCTTTGTAGAACATCGTAGACAGCTTTAGTTTTGCGTAAGTACGGGTTGGACAAGTTGAGGTGGAGATAGCTAAGCTCGAGAATAAAATATCTGATATAATGGAAAGGAACTGGAATAACCGACAGCATGACCGGAGCTGACAGTGAGGCCGGCGTATAAGTCGACAATAGAAGACCAGTAAGGCTCGTCGGGCAACGTGTCCATATCGTCATCTGGGAGCTAATAAAGAGGGCACAAGCTCTATCCGGTACGTGATACAGACCGAGCCCACCACGGTCGCGGGGAAGGGTGAGCGATTCATAATTAACTTTGAACAACAAGCCATTGCTGACGAATGAGGCCATCGCTGCTAACATTCGATGGGCAATGGTAAGTGGAAAGGGGAAAACCTGTGCGACATGGGGAACACGGGATGCGATATAGACATTGACATATCGGACTCGCTGAAGAATATCCAGGGATCTTAGCCGATGATCAATAAGACCAACCCTCATTTGTTGAAGTAGACGTCGGCAGGTGGAAGCAGCCGAACGCCGGAGATCAGCCGAAAAGTCAATGCCTAAACAGCGGATGGTATCTTGGGTGACGAGGGGCGCAGTGCACCCAGCAGCGAAACCTGTGCCGATAAACATAGCGTGCGACTTACGGACATTGAGAAAGCTACCTGAAGCCTCGCCATATGTCGCGACCCACGTCAAGGCTGCCCGGACTTCATCAACATCACGTATATAGATGACTAAATCGTCAGCATAGGCTGTACAACAGAATCGGTAGCCATCAATGGGGAACCCCATCAAACGTTGCCGAAGGCCACAAAGCAAGGGTTCCAAGGCGAAGGCATACAGGAGCGCCGAAAGCGGGCAACCCTGTCGTATAGAGCGACCAATTACGATCGGTGGAGTTAGTCTGCCATTGTAAAGGACTCTGGATGAAGCACCCCTCAGTAGGCGCATCACCACCGTAATTATCACGTCTGGGAATCCCATATGACGTAGGACAGTCGTAAGAAAGGAATGATCTACTCGATCAAAAGCCTGGCTGAAATCCAACGACGCAAGTGCACCAGAGAGGCGTTGTGCCCGTGCCAAGGCGATCATATCCCTGTATCGACATAAAGCGGTACGGATATTATTGTCTCCTCCCAAGGATGCTTGGTCTGACGACACGACATATCGAGCAGCGCGTTTGAGGCGCGCGGCCAAAAGGCGAGTGAAGATCTTCATATCACTGTTAAGGAGCGTGATGGGACGATAATCGCTGATGCCGATCCCGCCATGGGGCTTGTGGACAGGAACAATGATCCCTTCCGTAAAGGCATCTGGAATGCTCACCTCCGGAGACATCAGCTCTTGACAAATGGAAGTGAAGGTGGGTATAAGAAGATTGCAGAACGTACGATAAAATTCAAGCGGAAGACCGTCAGGCCCTGGGGAGCGATTAACGGATCCTGCCCGTATCGAATTGAGGACTTCATCAGAAGTTACGTCCGCAACCAGTTCCATTGCCTCATCTCCTGGAACAGCACCGAAGGTGAGATGTGATACTTCCTCAATCAGCTCTGACGAATGTGGAACTTCTGCATAGAGCTGTTGGTAGTGAGTATAAAGCGCATGTCCGATGGTAGACTGTGTATCGTATCGTCTCCCTTGCCCGTCTGTTAGGGCATAAATCAACTTCCTCCGTCGATATCGTCGGTCCTTGAGTATATGGTACATCGATGGGTGTTCGTGAGGCATACTATCAGTACTACGAGATCGTACTACCACTCCGTCCAAATGCCTTCGCATGAGAATAGATATCTGGGCTTTAGCACGTTTCATCATTATCTGGCGCTCTGGGGAGATAGGCATCAATGAACAGTCCCGTAGGATCCTGTAGTAAAAGTCCATCGTGCTTTTTCTCCAATTTGCAACATCTTTACCATATCGCATCAGAGTTTTGCGGATAGCGGGTTTTGCACACTGGACCCACCAAGATATGGTTGACGGATACATGTGTATGCGACGTTGACATGTGGTCCATGTGTCTTCTACTATCCGACGACATTCTGGCGAAGCAAGAAGTGCTACGTTCAATTTCCATAATCCTCTTCCGTGCCACACAGCCTGCCGACTGAGAACTACATCACAAAAATAAGCCTCATGATCGGAGAAAGCAACAGGCCATATTTCTGCCTGTCGAGTTCCCCCTATTAGGGGTCGCGAGATGTAAATGCGATCCAGTCGGCTCGAGGAATGTGCGGTGTAATAGGTAAAACCCAGACGATCACCGTGGACATGGCGCCATGTGTCGATAAGTGATAGGCGATTGAGGATAGGTTCAAGAGCCGCGCACGGTGAGTGGTGTGGTAATTGGTCCTGAGGTCGCTGCGTAGAGTTGAAGTCACCACCTAGTACCATATCAGCATGTGGCCCTAAAAATAGTGGCGTAACCTCTTCTGCGAAGAAAGTATTTCGTTCCTGGCGGTGGCTGGAACCTGATGGTGCATATACATTCACAATGCGTACACCAAAGAGTGTGAGAGCCATACCTCTGGCGTTGGGGAGGTACATAACATCTTCAGCTGGGAGACCGTCGCGAAGTATGATAGCCACACCACTACCGTTGTCCGAGGCATGTGAGATGTAAGTCGTGAACCCATATGGCGCGGAAAAATCGGCGACGTGCACTTCCTGAAGTAGTGCGATGTCAATATCTGCACCATAAATCATATCGCGGAGTAGCTCCAGTTTGTGTTGGGCACGAATGGTGGCGACGTTAATCGTGGCAATACGATAATGCTGACAAGGTGCTCTGGATGGTACAGGACGGGCTTCGCCTTCTGCAGATATGCGTCGCTGACCATCTGGGATTGCTGAAGCAGTGGCCATTACAGGGAATGTTCAGTGGCAGGCGCAGCTGACGGGGATGCCCCATCAGCAGCACCATCCACTCCCATCATCTCTATCTCTGTATCTTCTGCCCAGGATGCAGAGGCGGTGGAAAGACAGCTGCCATATGCATCGGCCGGTTGATGACAGGGGTCTCTCATCGCCTCGGAGTGATGTACGTCGTCAGCCACCTGTGCTGGAGTCAGCGGCTGTACGGACGAGGGAGCGTACATGGAAAGCGCCTGGGGCGCGCCATCTGCATCAGACACTTTTCCATCGGTCAGCTGCTCGATGTCTTCCTCATCAGCATTTCTGGTATCCATTCTAAAAGGAGAGTCATCAGAAGAAATACGGCTGCGTTTCTTCCTCCTCCTTGGCGATCGTTGTTTACGAACGTGTTGTTCAGAATCCGACGATGGGCGGCTGTCATCAGTCACCGGACCAGTCTCTAGGAAGGCAGAGGTAGGTACAACTCCCGGATCAACTTGCATCGGAGCCACAGGAGCGTCCACTGTACTCGGAAGAGTCGACTGTGCAAGATCTGACATTGGCGGCGTTGATGAAGTTTTCTCTTCGGTATCTGCCGTATCCCGTGTGGATGTCGTTGACAGATCAGAAATTACTTGAGAAGTAGCACCCGCATCATGGACGACTTTGGCATAGGTGACAGGGAATGGTGTGGTCACAGCTGGGGATACTACTTCTCCGATCGGCGTCTGTACAATGCGCCGTTGCATGCATTCTGATCTGACGTGGCCTTCCTGGCCGCAGCCTGAACAAGTTCGGGGTTGACCATCGTACATAATTATGGCTCGCACTCCACCAATTGTTAAGTACGACGGCACGTGTTTCTTTAATTCAATTTTTACCTGTCGCACACCATTGAGAACACGGTATGTGCTGAAGGTTTGCCATTTTTCTTCTAGGTAACCGACAACTTTACCGTATGGTTCGAAAGCCGAGACGACGACTTCCTGTGGGAGTTCAAAAGGAAGTTCAAATACTCGAATCGTACGAAGACCGTACTCTGCAAGTTCGAGTGACACCTCTCCTACGTGTCCATCAGAATATTTGAACTTAAGACCATTGGCATGTCTGCGAATAACGTCCTGACACACCTCGGCATTCGTCATTTTAATTTAATCGACACTGCTCGTGATCGAAAAGTGGATACCAACAACATCACGAGGATCTAAACGAATATCTTCACGTATGAACGTTTCAACTTCATGAGCACGGGGTCGCACGTGATCGGCAAGAAAGGAAACTTTAAGGGTCGCTCGGCGATATGTATGCGCCATGTTGTTCGCGGAAGACGGACACAAGACTTAATACGCTACGGCGCGACGCGACGCGGAAGTAAACAAACACGCGCTAGCGGAGCAACTCGGCAAGCCGAGCCGACCCGCTCACGACCACGGCTAAATGCCGACTGACCACTTGGCTAACCGTGACTCCCCCCGTCTGTCTCAGACTTCCACAAGTTGCCCAAGTGCCCCTGTCCTTACCCTCTTACATTTGCCATTACGGATTCTCGTGCGAGGTCGAACGTATGATCACACCTGCGGTGAAGTGAGTGTAGCTAACGCCGTCTTCGCGTGTGTAAATACTTTCTGATATGTCCAAAGGAACAGATACCACGCCAATATAAGAAAGAGATATGGTTTAGCGTGGTTGTGCAGAGACCAGCATAGTTCCACACATTATACTAACATGAAGAGTTTCGTTAAACCAGGTGTCGCGGACTAAGGACCAGAAAAAAAGACTCATATTTGTAATGAAAATACACAGTGGGAACTGAAAAATTCCCCTCCCCCCCTCCAGTGGGCTCACGCTTCTTTTGTGAGTACGTGTGTGGCGAGCACGGGGCCCCGAGCTAATGCATTCTTCCATCCATTCTTTACTTCTCGGACTGCATTTCCTTTCCCCCTCCCTTCCTTTCCTATCCTCAGTCCTTACCCTCCCCACCGTGGGACTGATAACCTCAGTAGTTTAGTCCCCCTATCCAAACCAAACAACCCAACCCAACCCAACTGAAAAATTAGTACGCCTAGAATGAACAATGTTGAGGTTGATTTGACGACGGCAGAGTCTACCTGGAGGGTAGTTCAAATGTTCAAATGTTTGTAGAGTCTATGGGACTTAACTACGGGGTCATCAGTCCCTAAACTTGCAAACTACCTATGAACTACTTACAACTAAGGACGGCACAAATATCCATGCCCGAGGGGGAATTCGAACCCCCGACCGTAGTGGCCGTGCAGACCGTGACTGGAGCGCCTCAGTCTCCTCCGCCACCGCGGCCGGCCTGGAGGGTAGTAGTACTAATAATATTTTTTACGTCGTCAAATGCGTAGTGACATAGTTACCAGAACAGCCACTGTGCGCTCCCTTTAATAGGAAATGTTTACAGGCGTCAGAGAATTATATGGAAGAAGGGATGGCGGGGAGCGGTCTTCAGCTTCGACTGAACACAGGTGATAGTCATTGACGCGTACAGTGTATAACTGGCGAGAACTTCCTCGTAGAGTGTAATGGTCCAAGACAAAGTGGCCCCACCCAAGCCTTATGGTCTGGAGTGCGATAAGCTACAATGCTCGTTCGTCTTTAGTGTTTGAGGAGGGAACGAAAAAATGTATGCAAATCTACGGGACTTAACTACTTTTGTCATCAGTCCCTAGGCTTACCAACTACCTAAACTAATAACATAATAACAACAAATACACTCATGCGCGAGGAAGGGCTCGAACCTCCAACGGCAACCAGTGCCGCGCTCCGCAGCTAGGCGCCTTGTCACGCTTGGCCACACCACCGTTGCTGTGGAGGGAACGCTGATCGGCGTTCAGCACAAGTTAAATTATGTAACCCCCGTTCTTTTACCATTCTTGCGACAGGAAGATGATGTGTCAACCCAGTAATGCTCGCCCACCGACTGTGCGCGGAACTCTACGTGCTCTGTAAGACGTTCAGAAACTTCCCTAGCCAGCAGTATCTTTACTCGAGCACGTGTGGGATATGATGGGAAGAAACCTCAAAAGCGTTCAAATGTTTGTAATACTATTAGACCAAACTGCTCTGATCATGAGTGACTAGACTTACAAACTACTTAAACTAACCTAAAGACAAACAGATACACATCCATGCCCGAGGATGAATCAGACATCTGACGACGAGCAACCACGCAATCCGCAGAAAGGCGCCTTAGACCGGTCGGCCACTCCACCGCGGCTGACACGTGGAACACGTCAACCCACAACTCTTGCGGTGAACAATGTGAACGGTTCGCACAAAGGCTTGCACAAGTCAAGGTAACGTGGAGAGTTGCATCAAACCAGTCTGTGGCCTGAAGACAACACCATGCCGAATGAGTTGGGAAACCCTAAGCGGGTGTACTAATTCTTTTTCCGATCGTGCACGTAACTTCATAGATAGTTTCTCATCTTAATGAATCAAATCTTAGGAGAGGAGAGCTGACGGGAAGGGGAAGCGAGGTAACGAGCGGTGAAGAGGCGGCCCACCTCGGCGGCCCGGGCGAGCGCGGCAACAACAGGTAGTGAGCGGGTTCTGCCGGCTGGTGGGGCGGTGGCGGGGGCGGGGGCGGGCCTTTCCTTTTCGGTGGCGCAGCCCGCGGGCGCGCCGGCCAAGATTTGTGGCGCGCGGCCTGCTCATTTGAATGTAAATGAAGAGCTGGCCGCGTGGTTTATTTAGTTCCGGCGGCGCGGCTTCCGTCTGCCCGCAGCGCCCGCGGGCGCCCGCGCTCCTGACGGCCCCACCAGCTCTCGGATGCTCGGCGAGCACCGCGCCGCGCCAGCGCCGGACCGACACTCGCTACTTAACGCCGTAATGACCGCACTGACAGCCAGCTGATTTACAGGCGCCGGGCGCGCGTGAGAAAAGTAGCGCCCCATTAGCTAGGAAATACGACTGTCTACCGTGGGCGCGCCCGTGTTGGCACATTCTCAGATCTCAAGGAAAACCGAAGCTCTTCATACAGCCGGCCGCGGTAGCCGAGGGGACTTAGGCGCTTCAGTCACGGTCTGCATGGCCACTACGGTTGGGGGTTCGAATCCCCACTCGGGCATGGATATTTGTGCCGTCCTTAGTTGTAGGTAGTTCAAAGTAATAGTAAGTTTAGGGACTGATGACCCCGTAGTTAAGTCCCTTAAGCTTAACAAACATTTGAACATTTTCTTCATACAGTTGGTGTACTCTCGTTTAGGCAGCTAGCGTGGAACTGATGTCCGGTTCAAACAAGTGCTTTGAAGTGGTTCTTGAGTTTCTCCTGGCGTATTTGATAGTCAAAATATCCACGGGTGTACCGCCGGTCTATAGTGTCCAACGGGCCCGTTGGACACCATAGACCGGTAATACACCCGTGGATATTTTGATTGAGTGCTTTGAAGTTTCGTGTTCAAGTTCAAATATTTGTAAAGCTTAAGGGACTTAACTGTGCCGGCCGCGGTGGCCGAAGGGACTGAGGCACTTCAGTCACGGTCTGCACGGGCATTACGGTCGGGGGTTGGAATCCCCCATCGGGCATGGATATTTATGCCGTCCTCAGGATTAGCTAGTTCATAAGTAGTTTGTAAGTTTAGGGACTGATGACCCCGTAGTTAAGTCCCTTAAGCTATACAAACATTTGAACTTAACTGTGGGGTCATCATACCCTAAACTTACTAACTACTTATGAACTACCTTATACTAAAGACGACACAAACATTCATGCCCGAGGGGGGATTCGAACCCCCGACGGGGAACGACTTCGCGCATCGTAGCATAGCGCCTCAATGCGCTCGGCCTCTCCGTCGTGGCGTGTTTATAAACGGATACATATGTTACTGACGGAGCAGGTAATTGGAGAATTGTTAATTTACATCGACATCAACATCTATATACATACTCTGCAAATAACACTGCAGTCCATAACAGAGGTTTCATCGAACCTGTTTTATTATATTTCACTACAGTTCCATTCTCTAATAGCGCGCGGGAAACAGAAACAATTTTTTTTTCAGTTTTCGATCTGATTTCTCTTATTTTGTTACGATGATTATGTCCCTCTAAGTTGGTGGGTGCTAATTTGCTGCACTCTGAAGAGAAAGGTAGTGAAAGATATTTCGTGTCGCCAGTAAGAACGCCTCTCTTTTAACGATTTCCACCCCAACTCGTGCATCATTTGTGTGACACTCCCCCTCCCCTCCACCCATAACGATTTTTTCATTATACTTCCGCTTGGACGATATGGGGTAAGTGCCCGAAATATCAGCATGCTTTCTCTTCTAAGAGAGATTTAAAAATTGGGATATGTGTGCTGTATCAATCAACTGCCTGGGCTTGTCCCCGTAACTTACTCGAATCTTCTGCGAGTCAACTTCTCATGTGCCCTATCTCGGTCCATCTTCTCCTCCCCCTGTATCTGCTTCTCCTCCCTCTTTCCATATCCTCGTCATGCCCGTCTTCCCTCCTTCTGATACAAGCAGTGGTACGTGTAATTTGTAGCCCCTTTTGCAGTATTAACTATTAATTCCATAGATTAATCTATCTCCTCTGACTCTCGGCTCCTCCCCACCCCCATCCCTATCTGTCTCCCGTCCCTCCATCAATCTTCTTGCGCTTTCTGTTTCCTCCTCGCATCTGTCCGTCACGTCCTTCTCTTTGTTTCTTCTCAGTTTCCTCCTCTTTTGGTCCGTCACCCCCTTCTTTCCTTCTTCTTCATTTCCTCTCTGTGTGCTCCTACTACACATCTCTCAGTCCATCTTCCCCTGCATCCTTTCCTATGAAATATTAGATATGTAAACTTTTATGGTGATCATTCAAACAATGCCGAACACTATTGACGATATCCTTCTCCGTGCAGTGCACGATGACTGGCGGATCATAGTATCTGTCTACATAAAAAAAAAAAAAAAAAAAAAAAAAAATGTTTCAGCATTCATCGTCACTAGTGAAACGCTGTCAAAGTAAAGTACTCTCCGCCATGTACCATATGTTAGTTTGCGGAGTATAAAAGTTTTCTTCAAGAAAAATTAGTTGCATTTCCGGCTATTTTCATTGTATGGAGTAAGATCGACAACTTTATTTAATTCGAAGATTTAGTAATAAAATACAGTCTTGGATTCAACTTCTATTTATTGATTTTTGATCTGTTTCACCCTTGTGGGGCATTCTCAGAAAGTCTTAATAATATCACATGAGATGAGTATAACCAAGAAACTTGCTACCGTCAATCAGCGTCAAATCATTAAAAGTAGGACATGGTCGACAAAATCGGTCAGAATCCTAAAACAGAGCAGCAGCGGCGGGCACGATTGTGCAGTGATACAATCAAATTCACACTTCTGGTCAACGTGCCAAAGTTCACAATACTACGCTAACACTGCCGTCACACTGGCTTGCTGTTGATTTGACGCTGCCAGATTGTGGCTAGCAAGGGTTTTCGATCTACTCATGTCATGTGATATTTTAAGACTTTCTGAGGATGCCCACAAGGGTGGAACGTGTCTTAAATCAATAAAAAGGTTGCAACCACGAGTGTCTTTTATCACTAAACAATCTTTTTGGTTGCTGTACCAGCCGGCCTTAATGTAGTGGAGAGTATTTTACTTAATTCGATGACTTGATTGTCCGTTGCAGTGTATTACTGGAAACCGATTTCGGATTCTGCATCCATCATCAGACCAGTGCCTTAACAGCAAGTGTCACATACACGTATTTTTATTTTATATTTTTATTTCGCTATAAACAAGTGATGGAACAAGTTTCTTGGCGAACCAGTTTGTAATCTCTCTTAGGAAATAATTAGTGCAGCATTGGGATTTGCGTTTATTACGAAGGGAACGTACACCGATGCCTTCACTGTATTGGTCACAGTGCTCCACGTGCAACGCTAATGCACGAGTCTGGAAGAGTAGAGCCAGCTGAGAAAATTCGAGCGAATAGCAAGTTGTTTACAACGGAACGTGGTACTTAACGGCTGAGACGAGCGTCACCGGGAATGTCGGGAAAACCGAGCGGCCGTCACGGGTCAGCGGCCATCGAGATGACGGATGGGGACGTGTGTGATCGGCCGGAGCGGGCGGCAGTGCCAGGCGGCCAGCGAGATGTCTCCGATAAGAGGACACCTGCGTGGCCACGCCCTGCCGCCGGCGTTGCGAAATCGCAGACGGCGAGAGAGACGGTGGCAGGTTGCGACACGGGTCGTTCGGCGGCCTCCACGGCTGCTGCGGCTGCGGCTGCGGCGTGGGCGCGCGGCGCCGCGCTCACAATGCAAGGCCGCTGGGAGGTCGCGGGTCGCCTGGCGCGGGCCGCGTGTGTAGACCCACCTAGCAGCTCTATGGAGACACCTGGCCAGCGCAAGTAGTGAGGCGGAGGTGGGCCATACCTCACGTACATCAGCCGGTTTCCTAAACAGGCTACTCCAGGCTCTTCGGTCTCCACGTCAAGCAGGCTGGACACTAATATTCATCTCGGGCATGCAGCCGGATACCGTCGTCATCTAGACACGATATTTCGGCAGACCAACTGTGTGCCATCTACAGGTGAGAGCGCTAATACACTAACTCCGGCGAGTTAGTGTATTAGCGCTCTCACCTGAAGATGTCAGCCAGTTGGTCTGCCGAAATATCGTGTTAGTTGACGACGGTATCCGGCTGCATACCCGAGATGAATATTATCAGTTATTACGCCGGGAAAGTACGCAACCACAGGCTGGACCCTATTCTATATTTGTTTAACAGGAGTAGCAGTTTTTTTCCCATTCTGTAACCACATGTCGAGTACGGTGGACAGTTCAGTTGCCTCTGGAATATTTTTCTTTGAGTTATTTACACCACAGGCCATTAAAATTGCTACACCAAGAAGTAATGCAGAAGGTTAAGTGTGAAAAATTTCATCATGATCGGAATAAATCCGTAAATTTTGGCGAAGTTCGGAAGTAAAATACCCTTCACCATGCACGATACTAACTTTATACAGTGACTTTCGTCTTGGTTTAAAGATAAAAGTGTGCGATGTTCCATCGCAATTGGATGAAAGGTGCGGCAGTGCATAGAATACAAACGAAGTCAGACCTAGGATAGGGTTTACGTTTATTTGTGGTTTTTCAAATGTCTGCATAGGTTATGGGACTTAACTACGGGTTCATCAGTCCCTAAACTTACAAACTACTTATGAACTAGCTACCACTAAGGATGGCACAAATATCCATGCCCGAGCGGGGATTCGAACCCCCGACCTTAGTGTTGCAGACCTAGGAAAGAAAAAAATATTTCGTTAACTATTTTCTGAAGTTAATTTTAAGTTTATGTTCGTCTTTATCAACATATTTATAGTTAAAATACGTAATGTGTGGCGAAAACTTAAATGTTGTATCCGATTTTTCTGTGATGAAATTTTATTGCGATTTTCTTGTGCATTTTATGCTTTCTTAATGAATTACTTACCAATTCTGGTTTATTCATTTTGTTATACAACAAGGTACCTATTTTCTTGCATTGTTGGTTTCCTGAAATGACTGAATGGCTTCCACATCTCTTTCCGTCCTACCAGCCACAATTTTGCTCCTTGAGGCTTATAATTTGGAGTGTGTACACGAAGGATCCAGTGAATTAATTCAGACGGAGACGGTGTTCCACGCTCCCACGTGGGCGAAAGAGGGTTAAATAGATTGACAGCTCATAACCAAATTGCACCCAGGCTGCTTCATATTTTTATTGTTTATCAAAACACAGTAGTCAAGTTTTAACAACTGCGTGGAAGGAAACAGTAGTTTTGAGAATTGGGGTACCCACCATTTACGAACCTCATACTATAATAGGAGTTTGTGAGGAATATGGTCGACAGCTTTTCGTATACGAGTTTTGTCTAGTTTGTGGATCTACTGTAACGAATGACGGGAAATTTTGCAAAAGGGTATAGAAAATATGTTCAAATGTTTGTAAATCTATCGGACCAAACTGCGTGGTCATCATTCCGTAGCTTACAGGGTAAGGTAAATTAGGTAAACTAACCTAAGGACAACACACACACCCATGCCCCAGGGAGGACTCGAAACTCCAGGGCGAGCAACCGCGCGCTCCGCAGCGAGACGCTTTAGACCGCTCGGCTACTCCACCGCGGCGAGGTTAGAGGGACTTTAAAAGTGCTGGACGAGTATCAGTCGCAGTATCAAGTCCTATGAACTTCCGTAACAATTGGTTCAAACCTACGATCTGACGGAAATGAAGGAAGGATGGACCATTAGAGTGTTACGATTTGTTAAAATTGTCGTCATTAGAGAATATATTCTCGGATTACCTAAAGAAAGGGCAAGAAATTGGCCTTGGTGTTCGACAGGAACCAAGGTTGTGAGGCGTGAACTGCTGTTTTACCGAATGGAGTCCAGCATGCTAACCATCGCGCCACCTCGCCAGGTCACGATCGAATACTCATTGTACTCATTGTTGCTCAAAGCGAACACGACGCTAGTATTATGTTAGATGTAATAACAAAATACAGGAAGGTAATACAAAGAACTGCAGTGTAAAGGGCCAGCCCAGTGCCAGGGGCATGTTCGCTGGAATTAGTTCGGCGAACACTGGCCATAATAGTGGGTTTGTATCTTCTGGCACAACTGTAAACACTGCAGATCGGGGGACATGCACACACACGCAAAACAACAACAACACACGCAACACGAAATAAAACCATGGATTTCCACAATAAGAGCCCCAGCATCAGCACAACACATACGAAATAAACAACAAAGAAGCAAACCAAACGTTTTATTATAAGTCAGTAACTAAGTGTATAACAGAGTTAAATTAAATTTGAAAAGAATTGTATAATAGTAGGACCCATTTAGTCATTGGGTTTAGTCATTGGGTTAATTGTATTAATAATGAATAATAATAATAAACTCGAATATTGGAAAATGCGTGTCCGTACTCGGTTTCCATTTCCCCATTAGTGCATCACATAAAACAACATAAGCAAAGTCACAATCACAGAATAGTCTCAACCATTACTGACAAAAATAATGTTCAAATGTTTGTTAAGCTTAAGGGACTCAACTACGGGGTCATCAGTCCCTAAACTTAAAAACGACCTAAGAACTACCTTATACTAAAGACGACACAAACAGCCATGCCCGAGGGGGGATTCGAACCTCCAACGGGGAGCGTCCTCGCGCATCGTAGCATAGCGCCTCAATGCGCTTGGCCACTCCGCCGCGGCCACTACTGAGCAAAAAAAAAAAAAAAAAAAAAAAAAAAGTAATGGCAAGCGAACGAGGGTTTCCAACATCTACCAACAAGATAGTACTCCTAAGTAAAGAACAGTCAGTGCAGTTGAGAAATTTGTCAAAACCGAAAAAATGTTCTAGCATCCGCTCCAGTCTTCAAAATTGTGAGTACCGTTTCGTGGGACAAGAAGGAAATTTCTTAGAACGATTCCAAAATACTTGAGAAATACCGCAGAACCACGAGAATTTCTGCGTTTTTCTGTAGCTGCACAGGAATGGCTGTGTTATGTTGACCCACCATGTCACTCCCGTCGGACGTTGCAGTCCTCCCTTGTGTTGTCCTTAGCATAAGTTAGTTTAAATAGCTGGTAAGTCTAGGAACCGATCACCTAAGCATTTTGGTCCCTTCGCTTCACAAACATTTCAAAATTTGTTTTTCTAATGTTCAAATATTTGTATAGCTTATGGGACTTAACTACGGGGTCATCAGTCCCTAAACTTACAAACTACTTATGAACTAACTAAAACTAAGGACGGCACAAATATCCATGCCCGAGGGGGGATTCAGCGATGTCTGGAGCGCCTCAGTCCCCTCGGCCACCGCGGCCGGCTTTTTTTTTTCTCTAAAAGTAACAGTGACCAGATGGTTTCCTAGTATAAAAATCCCAATCGTACAACACTGAAAGTTTTACTACGCTAGCAGCAGCCGATGGAGACAGACAATCAAACGGGTCCAGTAATCTTATCAAGACCGATGAATCGTTGTGAGGCAATTATACGCCGTCTCATTGCTCATATATGACAGCTGGCTGTAATGGAAATTCATAGCCTGCGAGGAAAAGCCCTCGCACATTGCCTTCCTCCGTCGGCCTCAACGTCAGTCGACGTCTTACCGCGAATGTCTGCACAAGGTAGTGCGACGTCCAGTCGAAATGAGTCGGCCAATATTTCATATTTATAATGCTGGGGGGACTGTGTGAACGTCGCAAATCTAAATTGTGCGCCGCCGTTTTGTCCCGGTCCTGATTGCCGTGTGATAATTCAAGTCGAGATACATATCGCCGAGTGCTCAATGGGAGGACATGCGGCCGACTGGTTGGGCAATGGCGCGCGCGGTCGCCGGTTAGGCGGCCCAGTAAATTGCGTGTCTCCGAGCGTCATATTGTATCTGGCCCGATGGCAGTCCAGATAGCGGGCAGCCACCATTCGGACCCCGTCCAACAGCACCCGCACTTGAACGCCACGCGTTTCCACGTATTTCAGTGTGTATGTGTGACGCATACAGGACTCCGCATCAGTTCGCAGGATCTAGGGTAGGAATTTTGCTGTATCTGTTAACGAGCACCAAGATAAAGTGTTCTGATTTACGATACTGTAGCAGCAATGAAGTACAGACATGTCAAACACGCAGCTGGTGACAGTGTGTCTCCGTTGCCTATATTGCTTAGAGTGTTTCGAAACGTCCGCGAAAGACTCCGATGTAGTGTACAGGAACAGATTATGAACAGGACTCTGTGCGAAGAAGACTTACTCAGCAATATTGAGGCTTATCGAAAATGAAGTAATTAACAACTCTATAGCGTGACTTTGACTTCCTTTAGTACTTTATCTGATGACAAGTATAGATTGTGGTTCACGAGCTCCCAGCTGAACGAATATGGAATTTATTGACAGGATATACGTTCGCACTAAACCGGGCATCTTGTACAGGTATCTTGTCATCACAATGTGGCGTAAAGATGAATCACGATCGTACTTTCTTCTTCAACAGTGATGCAGTGTAATCGTTGATAGACGTATCCCAGTACTGGTCTATCATCTTCTCAAAGAACAAATGTTTAGCATATACATAATACCAACACACAAGATGACGTTCAGAAAGGTGGCATCACATCACATAAACATCCTTATATTGCCACCGCAAAGCACCCACAAAAGGAACAAACAAGTAATTTGTGGAATTTTCACAAGTCATTGAATTGCTACCTTGCAATAACAGTATGCACTTAAGAATTACGTAGGTGTTGTTTCTGTGGTCTTCAGACCGCAGTCTGGTTTGATGCAGCTCTCCACGCTACCCTGTCATGTACAAGCCCGTTCATCTAAAAATACGTACGGCAACCGACATCCTTTTGAATCTGCTTACTGTATCCGTCTCTCGGTCTCCCTCTACGACTTATACCCCAAACCTCCATTGCTAAGTTGACGATTCCTTAATGTCTCAGAATGTGTCCCACCAACCTATCCCTGCTCTTAGGATATGCTAGAAACTCCTTTTTTCCCCAATTCTGTTGAACTCCTCCTCATTATTACGTGATATACCAATCTCATCTTCATCATTCGTCTGTAGCACCACATTTCGAAAGTTTTTTTTTTTTTTTTTTTTTTTTTTTTTTTTTTTTTTTTTTTGCCTGAAATTATTATTTTCCACGTTTCACTCCCATACAATGCTACACTCCAGGCAAATGCTTTCAGAAAGGACTTCCTAACATTTGAACTAATATTTGATATCAACAAAATGACAAAACTCATCTACTACTTTTGAGCAGCAGTTATGAAATGTTGGAAGACATGGATTTTCAATAACTTCCAAGAGACGAGGTTGCTGTTCCTTGTGGAAGGTCACAAAAGTGAAGTAGTAATTCAGAAAGAAATAAGATAATGTTGATAGCCGCGCTGTGTACTGAACGAGCAATTAGAGGAAATCAGGGACTAACGGGAAAATGAAATTGAAGGAGACAAAAATAAAATTCCATTTCCAAATCGCATTGTAATAACGTCATAGGCGTCAAGAATCTTGGAAGATCAGTTGGCCGGGATGGATAATGTTTTGGGCAGACGCTATAAAATGAATCACAACAAATGAAAACCGAGGGAAATGGAAAGAAGTCCAGTGGAATCGAATCAGGCGATGTTAAGTGACAGATTAATGGATGAGAAAAATAGAAATGTTTTGCTATTCGGTCTGTTAAACAAAATCTGGTAGATGAAATTGGGAGAATAGAGAGAATGGTGTAACAAAGACAAATATTTTTGAAGTGAAGTAACATATTAACATGGAATATAAATTTTATTTCTGTGTTAGGAGTTTTGGAAGAAAAGAAAATAGAAGGTTATGAAATGTGGTGCTGCAGAATAGCGCTGAAGATCAGATGGACAGATGTGTAACTAACGAAGGAATAATGAATTGAACTGATGAGTTGAGAAGAAAAAATACTTTAGCATAGCTTGACTAGAGAGGAAGGCACCAAGGAATGGTCAATTTTGTAATTAGAGGACTCAGAATTGGATGCATAATAATCGTAGAACAGAGTCAAGGATTATAACAATAATCAGGTTCTATTGAATGTATATTTCGATAGTTGTGTTGAGCTGAAGGTGTACCAAATGGATAATTCAGGGAGGAGACCTTCTTAAAATCGTCCTTCGGATGGAAGACCATAACAAAACCGTGTACAGGGGTTCAATATTTTCATCACGTTCCAAAGTATGATCGTATTCGATTTAAATGTATATAACGCGTTTTTTTGTTTTATTTTATTTTATTTTATTTATTTATTTATTTTTTTTTTTTTTTTTTTTTTTTTTTTTTTGACGAAACCTCGATTGGTGTGTAAATTCCACGACAGACTCGCTAGAAGCGATTTTAAACTTTAAAGTGCTGTCGACAGTGTAATGAACCTTTAAATAATTTTTAAAGAAAGTAGTGGTTCTGCACGATTGCGTGAAGCACCGTTACTTCCCGCTTGCTGAGCTGGGAGGCAAGACGGCGGGGACGCACCCTCTAGCGCCTATTACCAGAGCTGCAACCACACCCTTCCTGCGCAAATCGCGGAGTGCAGCCGTTTCCTGTCTGCGACCCGCCAGCCGCGTCAAGGAGATAAATTGCTTCCTGAAGAGGAGCTCCTCGCCCGAAGCGTCGCCGCAGCACGTCCTGTCGTGGAACGACGACCAGGTGAAGATGGCCGACTGCACTCATCCTACACAATATACACGGGAAGAAGAAGGAAACTTAGGGCTTAACGTCCCGACGATAGCATGGTCATTAGAGACGAAGCTTATTTTCGTATTATTGCCGTAAGGATGGGAAA
This sequence comes from Locusta migratoria, assembly GCA_026315105.1. NCBI lineage: Eukaryota > Metazoa > Arthropoda > Insecta > Orthoptera > Acrididae > Locusta > Locusta migratoria. The sequence goes on along the minus strand of CM048750.1, from coordinate 305,757,372 downwards.
GGGGGAAAGGAAAACGGCGTCTCCCTTTCAAAAGAATCACCCCGACATTTGCGTGAATTGATTTAGGAAGTGTCGGAAAACCTTAATGTGGATGGTTGGAAGTGTGTTTGAACCAGCGTCCTTCCGAATGCGAGTCCACCTTGCTCGGTCAACATAGTTAATACCTACAGCAATGTATAGGAAATTTATGCTCATCTTGTCTGAAGAATGCTGGTCCCATCTCGCTGTCGCTGCTAGTTATACATTGAGCACTACACAATTCCAGCCACTATTTAATACCTTTTAAACGATTTTGAGAAAAGTAATCAAAGACGACATTTCATGTTTGCGTATCTGATGTGTGACTCATTCGCTCTATAGTCGTGTGCTTTATTTTTCGTCATTTTTCATAGTTACTCTGTTTGGACAAATGAAGTAAATTGTTGCGGAAATTTTTTAAAGAGTATACAGTCGTATAAACGCATTGCGCAAACTTTTCCTGTGGCTGATTTTAGCTGATAGATGGCAACTTATGAAATGTAACCAAGATATCGAAAATGTGTTTAAAACAGGGAGCAGAACTGTATCTCATGATACGTAACGCTATATCCGACAGACTGTCGTGGAAGTATGCCCGTTTCTTTAGATGCTGATTTCTCGGCTACCATAAAATATTACCGTTCCACTTTCAGAAAAATGTTTCGTGGAAAATTATCAGTTTCACACATGGTACTGTCCGATATTTTCTCCCGATGAAATACTGATTTGCTTATTGTCATTCGATAATGTATTGCGCATCAGTTTAGTGGGAGAATTTTAGAAATTGTGGTTCATCTGTAAAGGAGACCGATTATGAACCACTGGTGCGCACAAAGAGTACTGTAAAAAAGTTGAGGCTCCCCATCTGATCGGTTTAAAGAAAGTCATAGAGCCAAATCAGAGGATGACTGCTAGATTTGTCCCTGCTAGTTTCAATCAACTGGTGTTACGTAAATGTCAATCCCTGGAGTGATGACGTTTCTTCTGAGAATAATTACTGAATAAATTTAGAATCGTGGCATCTGAAGGTGACTGCAGACTGATTTGATTCTACTGCCGCCAATTTGCATTTCACGGACCACAATGGTAAGAGAAATTAACGGTGTTACGGAGGCATAAAAGCTCTATCTGGCATTGGAGCATCAAAGGAAATGGCTTGTAGCTGTCCGAGGTACCACCGGCAAGCACCGTATGGTGGCTTGCGGAGTAAGTGTGTGGATGCTGATAACACTTGAATCACCGGTGCTCAAATAACAGCTCTGTCAAAATGTTGAACTGTTTGTAAACCTATGGACCAAACTTCTATGGCCATCAGTCCCTAGACTTACTAACTACTTATGACGACGAACCTGCTGTCCGTCAGGATGAAATGCTAGCGCCAGACTGTGGCAAAAATGAAGATGGACCATCCTGTGGCACAGCATGAAGCTCAGCACAGCACTGTGAATTTCAATGACTGCTTCACTACCCGAGCCATCTGGATCCTACCCTCCACCGCCAGCTCTTCTGAACTGCGCAGATGGGAGTTCTCCCTTCAACACATTCGACGGTCCCGCAACCATCCTCGCCTCAAACTAAGATAACTTTCCATCCCTGAACACTATGCCTAATATCTTTCCCATCCCCCCTTTCTTCCCCACTCATTATCCTGTATCACATGTGTTCCTTGAAACTATGTGTAACCACTACAATATCCCCTTAATTAATTACTTTTTACTTTTTAATTTCTCCAATTTTTTCCTATTTTACCTGATATTTTTCCTCTTTTCCCAATTTTGGTTTTCCTTTTTTTCTTTACTATTCTTATCATTTAAAATCCCCCCTCCCACTCCTCCCCCACACACCTCTACACCTCCCTTTTATCAGTTCACTCCCCTTCCTTTCACTGTATTCATTACCGCAATTCAAATGCCCGCCTGTCAGAACCTTTACAATCCATCATGCAACGCAGAACGTTCCATCACCACCTTTACCCGGCATTCTTCCCCCTCCATTCTCCACCTCACTCACAGTCTAGATGCTTGTGTCGCTGGAGTGGCCGCACAAGGTGGTTGTGTGTGTATAGTTGTCTGCATGATTGTGTGAATGTATGTGTTTCTTTTTCTGACGAAGGCCATGGCCAAAAGTTTAAGTTGTGTGAATGTGATTATCTATTTTCGTATCTGTCAGCAACTTAGCGTACCTCTTTGCGGTAAGTTGTTATCTATCCTCCATTATTAACTACTTTACCTAACTTACACGAAAGGCAATACTGCTACATCTACATACATACTCCGCAATTCACCGTAAGGTGCGTGGCGGAAAGGTACACTGTACCACTACTAGGCATTTCCTTTGCTATTCCACTCCCAAATAGAACGAGGAAAAAAAGAATGCCTATATGCCTCCGTACGAGCCCTACTTTATCTTATCTTGTCTCTGTGATCACCACGCGAAATGTAAGTAGGTGGCAGCAAGATCGTACTACACTCTGCTTCAAATTCCGGCCCTCTAAATTTCTTCAACAGAAATTCGCGATAGGAACATTGTCTTTCCTCCAGCGATTCCCGGAACATTTCCGTGACACTCGAGCATTGGTCGAACCTACCAGTAACAAACCTAGCTGCTCGTCTCTGAACTGCCTCTATGTCTTCCTTTAAACTGATCTGCTGCGGGTCCCAAATACTTGAGCAATACTCAAGACGTGGTCGTACAAGCGTTTTATACGCGGTCTTCTTTACAGGTGAAGTACATCTTCCCAAAATTCAAATACAAACACACACACACACACACACACACACACACACACACACACACACAAAACACACACACATGCCCGAGGAAAGACTCGAACCTCCGGCGGGATGCCTTAGACCACGAGGCCATTCCGCGTGGCGACAGCTCTGTCCTCGCACCTCTTGTACGTCATGCGATCGCCGTCATCGTTATACTGTGACTTTCTCCACCTGAGTGTACAGCTTCGGCAACACACACACATACGCACACACTCACACACACACACACACACACACACACACACACACACACACACACACATGCCCGAGGAAGGACTCGAACCTCCGGCGGGATGCCTTAGACCACGAGGCCATTCCAGCTGTGTCCTTGCACCTCTTGAACGTCATACGATCGCCGTCATCGTTATACTGTGACTTTCTCCACCTGAGTGTACAGCTTCGGCAACACACACAAACACACACACACACACACACACACACACACACACACATACACACACACACACACACACACACACACACACACACACACGTCCGAGGAAGGACTCGTACCTCCGGCGGGATGCCTTAGACCACGAGGCCATTCCAGCTGTGTCCTTGCACCTCTTGAACGTCATACGATCGCCGTCGTCGTTATACTGTGACTTTCGCCACCTGAGTGTACAGCTTCGGCAGTCAGGTTGCGAGTCAGCCCGCTGCGGCGATTAGCGGCCCCCGGCCGTGGCCTGCCTTCGCGCTGCCGCCTCTCCTCCTCCGCAACTTCCTCAGTTCCTCTCTCCTCCTGCTCCCTCCCCCGCACCGCCCGCGTTATTAATGTGCCTTACATACCGCTACGCTCTTTACCGAGAACGTATCTCCGAAATTTCCGGAGCTGACAGCGGCGATTATTTATAAAGGGAAGATCGCTGCCGCGGAGGCCCGCGCACGTGCAATTTATTCTTTGCGCGCTTCTAATCCCAGCGCCTCATAACAACGGCGGGGGCCACCGTGTCCCTCCCGCCACACTATATATCAGTCTCCCCCGGTCGCGGTCGTGCCAAACGCTTCTCCTTTTTTTCTGCAGGGAAAAGGGCGCTCCGCGGCGAACGCGGAATCCGGCATTACGTCGTGAGGGGCGCCATCTCGGTTTCGTTGACCTCGCTCGGAATTCCTAACATCGCACTCTTTCTACACTGGAGTAGTGGCATGGTATGTTTGTTATGAGAATGTGGTACACAGGAAACTGAGTATTCTCACGAGTAGAATAAGTCAAATGACACAGCCCTGTATTTCAAAACTTCGCTTAGATGAAAAGAAGTCAAAAGAAAGGAACACGTCTTGGCTTACCCCTACTCACATTACTGAGCAAAGGTCGTCCAAAATTACGTACTTTATGGCGGGTGAGAAGTTGAATAGAAGTGGTTACAGAGTGGCTGGCCGGTCGCGGTGGCCGAGGGGACTAAGGCGCTCCAGTCACGGTCAGCACGGCCACTGCGGTCGGGGGTTCTAATCCCCCCTCGGGCATGGATATTTGTGCTGTCCTTGGTCTTAGATAGTTCATAAGTAGTTTGTAAGCTTAGGGACTGATGACCCCGTAGTTAAATCCCATAAGTTCTACAAACATTTGAACATTTTGAACAGAGTGGCTACCGTTCACACTTTATGCCCGTGCTCCAACCAGCATTTTGTATACTTATTATTATAATTTTTAGCTAAAATCCGAGCTTTGCAAGGGTAACAATGGCTTCCAATTTGCTGTTATTCCTCCTTGTTCCTCTCTCTTTGTCATTGTCCTCCTTCTTCCTTTTCGTTTATGTCCTCCCTCCACACCTCCCCTCCAACTATCTCCACCTCCTCGTCCTCTTCCTCCATCTATACTGTCTCAGTGTCTCTGTACACTACGCTCTCCCCTTCTTGTACTATAAAAATGGTACATGTAATTCGCAGTAATATAATGTACATGATGCATGTATTCCAGTCAAAATGTTCAAATGTTTGTATAATCTATGGGACTTAACTACTGGGTCATTAGTCCCTAAACTTACAAACTACTTATGAACTACTTACGAACTAGGACGGCACAAATATCCATTCCCGAGGGGGGGGATTCGAACCCCCGACCGTAGTGGCCGTGCAGACCGTGACTGGAGCGCCTTAGTCCCCTCGGCCACCGCGGCCGGCGTATTTCAGTCCTCCTCCACCGGAAATCGTCCACCTCCTTCTCTCTCTTTGTCGATCTCTTATCTCCCTCCCTCTGTTAACCTCGTCGCCGTAGCTGTCCATCTCTTTTCCCCCATTCTCTCTGTCCTTCGCTACCCTGTCCATTACCCTTCCCCCTTCGCCTTGGTGGAGTGGCACAGCGTTCTAAGGCGCCTCGCTGCGGTGCGCGCGGTAGCTCGCAATCAGGGGTTCGAGTCCTCCGTGGTGCATGTGTGTGTGTGTGTGTGTGTGTGTGTGTGTGTGAGTGAGTGTGTGTGTTTTGTCCTTAGGTTAGTTTATAGTTTAAGTAGTTTGTAAGTTTAGGGAATGATGACCAGAGCAGTTTGGTCCAAAAGGTTTACAAACATTTGAATCTCCCCCTTTCTCTTAGCCCATTTCAAATGTTCAAAATGTTTGTAGACCTTATGGGACTCAACTACGGGGTCATCAGTCCCTAAGCTTAAAAACTACTTATGAACTAGCTAAGACTAAGAACGGCACAAATATCCATGCCCGAGGAGGGATTCGAACCCCCCGACCGTAATGGCCGCGCAGACCGTCACAGGAGCGCCTCAGTCCCCTCCGCTACCGCGGCCAGCCTCATTTGATCTGCTCCTTCCTTGCTACCTACACAAAATTACTTATTACTGCCAAATTTCGTGGCGATTATTCAAATGGCATGACAGTCTATTGCTGCAAAGTACCCTCCACAATGAACGAACACTGGCCTGCAGAATAAAATAATAATAATGAAAAAACCTTCTCCGTAAAAAACTTTCATGGTGTATGATGAAGCAGGTAGAGCAGATATACACCATTGTGGCATCAATATTAGAACCTCAATATGCAAAAACCTATGCGGAAGAATCAATTTTTTCGTCTAATAGTTTCCGTAACATCTAATGAGTAATAAAACGGCTATTTCACTTATTTTCCTTAGATATTTGTTGTAGTGCGCCGTGGCTCAGCGCGCCTGGTCACAGGACTCAACGCCCTCTGTAATAAAAAAGCTGCGCCAAAAACTCATCCAACAAGAACGAACAAACACGATCAGCGTCCGCACGAATAAAACTAACCTAAGAGCAAAAAGAAGAAAAAAAAAAAAGTTCTGGGATTTATATGTTTCACTCTCCACTTCTTTCACTTCTGGCAGTATTGCTCATGTGAAAAATACCGAGTAGCACCGTGGTTCGGAATCCACGTTAAACTGTAGGTCCCCCTATAACTGGCTGGGTAAGTCAGTTCGAAGGTCGGAGGTAGGCAACGGCATACCACCTCCAAACAGGACCATGCCTAGTAAAGCACTGTGGTGTTCAAGTCAATCTTTGGATTGTTGATTGCTTTACCTTTATCTGTTGTAACTTTACTTAATTTACTTACAATTTCTTTTTTCTCCTGATAGTTGCAAAGTAGATGATTCAATTATTTCTTACGTATATAGCTTGCTCTCGGTGACGACACGGTGCACCACGTGTTCAGTTGGGTAAGCGCGCTCCCGTGTCGACCTAGCGCACTGTGTTGTTGGCGCCGGAGCTGGCGAACCTACAGCTGCGGTGGCCACCCAGACGTGAAGGCCAGCAGCAGGTGGCGCGGCCTGGGGTGCCGTATGGGCGTGGGAGTGCGAGGCGGCGCGTGGCTGCCCCGGAAACGGGGGCAGCCCCATTCCGGAGTCGCTGCGCGGAAACATCGCGTCTGCAATTACGGCCGCGTCTCAGGACCGAGAGTGACACCAGGCAGACCTGCGTTATTCACTCCGTACACTCAGCAAGTGCTGAGATTTGCAAAGGCACGAAGGAATTACACTCCTTGCCATTAAAATTGCTACACCACGAAGATGACGTGATACCTGCGCGAAATTTAACCGACAGGAAGAAGATTCTGTGATATGGAAATGATTAGCTTTTCAGAGCATTCACACAACGGTGGCGCCGGTGGCGACACCTACAACGTCGGAATATAGCCTAACGCGATTGTGGTTTATAGTATCGTGACACTGCTGCTCGCGTTCGTCGCGATCCTATAACTGTTACCAGAAGCTGGACTCGGTCGGTTCACGAGGGCAATACGGAACGCCGTGCTAGATCACAACGGCCTCGTATCACTAGCACTCGAGATGACAGGCATCTTATCCGCATGGCTATAACGGATCGTGCAGCCACGTCTCGATACCCGAGTCAAAAGATGGAGACATTTGCAAAACAACAACCATCTGCACGAACAGTTCGACGACGTTTGTAGCAGCATGGACTATCAGCTCGGAGACGATGGCTGCGGTTGACCTTGTCGATGCATCACAGACAGGAGCGCCTGCGATGGTGTACGCAGCGACGTCCCTGGGTGTACGAATGACAAAACGTCTTTCTTTCGGATGAATCCAGGTTTGTATGGTGCATGGTGAAGGGTATTTCACTTACGAACATCGACAAAATCTATGGGTCTATTCCCATCTTGTTGAAATTTTTCTCACTTTTACTTTCAAAACAAGTTGAACATCAAACTTAGTGGCAAATTCAAATTATCCGCCGGAACCTGGACACGAACCTGTGACCTTTGCTTTTCATAGGCAAGTGCTCTACCGGCTGAGCTCTCCCGGCACGCTTCGCGGGATGTCCTCACTACTTCTGTCTGTAACTCGCCTCCTACTTTCCAAACTTCACGGAAGTTTTGCGAACCTTGCAAGAATAACACTTCTGGAAGAAAGGACATGGTGGAGACATGGCATAACCACTGCATAAGGGATGTTTCCAGAATTAAACTTTCACTCTGCAGCGGAGTGTTCTGTGGTATGAAACTTACTGACAGATTAAAATTGTGTTCCGGTGCCGGGACTCGAACCTGGGACCTTTGCCTTTGCGGGCAAACTCTCTATCGACTGAGCTATCCCGGCACGCTTCGCGGTCCATCTTCACAAATTTACTTCAGCCAGTACCTCGCCTCCTAATTTCCAAACTTCTCTTGCGACCATGCGGGAATAGCACTCCTGGAAGGAAGGATATGGTGGAGACATGGCTTAGCCAATGTAAGTACGGACCGTGAAGCGTGCGTGGATAGCTTATCCGGTAGAGCGCTTGCCCCCGAAAGGCAAAGGTCTCGGATTCGAGGCCGGGTTCCTGCACAAGAATTTTAATCTGCCAGAAAGTCTCATATCATCGCACACTCCGCTGCAGAGTGAAAGTTTTATTGAAGATGAACTTTACTAAGGCTCCATTTGGTGAATGACGGACGTTAGCCTCCAATAAATTGAGACAACACTTCAATGGTCACAATGTCAGTTAACAGTTACACAGATGGAGGAGTAATGGAATGAGGAGGTAGATGCGTTTGACAGAGAGAAGTGATGATTGGCAGAGAAAGGAGAAGTTGGACAGTGACAGGAATAAGAGGAGATGAAAAGAGATAGGGGAGATGAACAGAGAAAGAGGGATAGTGGAGGAGATAGACAGAGAGAGAAGGAAAGTGGAGAGAGAGAGAGAGAGAGAGAGAGAGAGAGACAAAAGGAGAGGAGAGATGCAGTAGCCGGCCGCGGTGGCCGAGGGGACTGAGGCGCTCCAGTCACGGTCTGCACGGCCACTACGGCCGTCGGGTTCGAATCCCCCCTGGGGTATGGATATTTGTACCGTCCTTAGTATTAGCTAGTTCATAAGTAGTTTGTAAGCTTAGGGACTAATGACCCCGTAGGTAAGTCCCATAAGTTCTACAAACATCTGATTTGATTTTGAGATGCAGTAACTTAAGGCTGGAGTAAGTAAAATTTGCTTGGTGGCGGGTTTCGAGCTCGTAATAGATAAGAATGAAAGTTTGTACCTTCACACGTTTGTTCGTATTTTATCCTCTGTGGTACCATTCATCCGATTGTGATGAAATTGCAAGGGGAAATGTTATAAAAGTAGCGGTATAGAAAACTACAGAACGTTTGTGTGGTGGGAGATGCAAAACGCTTTTGAGATATGCACAATGCTGTCGGTAGTGACGCGCGTACGGAAGAGTGTAGCAGGCGAGCGGCAGAGCAGCAGCTGCACTCCATAAAGCCCGCGCCGCGGATGTGGCCATGTTTACGAGCCGGCGTGGGCGCGAGCCGCGGCGCGCAGAGAGCAGGGCCGGGTCGCGATCTGGGGTCAGGCGCGCGCCGTAGCTCAGCGCCGGCGAGTATCTCGCGCATCTGGCCGCACCGCGCGGGGTGACCGCTCCATCGCCGCCGCGGCCCACGCCCCCTCCCGTGTAAATAACGCGCGCCCCACCCCACCCCGCCGCACGACTCGCTTTACGCCTCGCAGCTCGCGCCCGGCCCCTAACTACAGAGTAGCCAAATAGATAAAGCGTCGGCCGGCGCATAAATCGTGCCGGCCGGGCCGCGCCGTTTCGTATCCAGCAAAACAGGAAGCCGCTGGCTGCTCCCCATCTCGCGCGCGCAAGGAGTGGCCACACTCCTGCAACTCCTAGCAGCGGCGACTACTGTGCTAGGGGAGACCGGGGCACGTTGGCTATAGGCACAGAGTAACATGAAGAAGCCTCCCCTAAACCACTGTCCTACGCTCCCCTCGTAGTTCCGTAAGATGGTAGCAGGTGTCAGGCCGTTCCCTGGCTTCGGGTGGCTCTCGCACGTCAGAAGGTAGCGTGGAGGGGAGGCTGAAAGGAGAGCTTGCCGGCCGCGGTCGACTGATGATCCCGTAGGTGAGTCCCATAGACTATTAAACATTTGAACTTTTTTTTGGGGGGGGGGAGGGAGGGGGGAGCTCGTGCCGCCTGCCACGAGGTCACGGCTGTGTCCAGCTTGCTGGCGTTTGAGGGGAAGTGGTGGTAGGGGCAACCGCTACCTGCCGCCTGCTCTGGCCAGTTTAAAGGGCTGCTTCTGACCTCAGCGCCATCATGGGACATCTTACGGAACTGCTGGAAATCCTCCCTCCCCGCACCCCTGAGCGTAGGACCGGGCCCTTACGGAGGTTTCCCGTCTGTATATATTTGTCTGTGCCATGGGGCAGGATGGCCCAGTCGAATTAGGTCATACAGTAGACACTATATGGTCTTAAGAATCAATCAAAAAGTAGGTAGCACTGTCCTTCACGTTATACAGGGCCGAAAACGCTGGCGGCGAAGTTTTGGACAAGCTGTAGTCCTTAATTGTTTTTGTGCATGTTTCAGTAAAATTCTACTCGTTGGTTAAGGTTTGTTATTTAACTTTTGCTCCGGCCGCGGTGGCCGAGGGGACTGAGGCGCTTCAGTCACGTTCTGCACGGCCACTACGGTCGGGCGTTCGAATCCCCCCTCGGGCATGGATATTTGTGCCATTCTTACTTGTAGATAGTTCATAAGTAGTTTGTAAGTTTAGGGACTGATGACCCCGTAGTTAAGTCACTTAAGCTTAACAATTTTTTTTTTATTTTTTTTATTTATTTATTTATTTTTTTTTTATTTTTTTTTTTTTTTTTTTTTTTTTTTTACTTTTGCTTGCTTTAGGCGTGGTGAGTAGTATAATAAAATGTCGTACTGTAAGGATTATTTCTATATGGCATAAAGACATAATTGCTTAAGTGAGTTTTCGAACGAACAGAATTTATTGGAAAGATGGCACTGGGGCAGGTTGGCCCAGAGACGACGGGGCACGATAGTCAGCCGAGACAACCTGTGACGTCCTATAGGAGCAATACTGCTTTTAACTCGATGAAAGGTATGTTAATATTACCTGACATGGTCTGGTGTGGAGGCGATCAATTCGTTTTATAGTTTCCAAATGATAAGGCAAGATCGCAAACTACCAGTTCATTACCATTTGGAAACTATAGAAAGGTATGTTATTTCTAATGATAACTCTAAAGCGTCTCGCTGCGGAGCGCGCGGTTGCTTGCCGTGGAGGTTCGAGTCCTCCCTGGGGCATGGGTGTGTGTGTTGTCCTTAGGTTAGTTTACCTGGGTTTAATTAGTTTATAAGCTACGGACTGATGACCACGCAGTTCGGTCCGATAGATTTACACACATTTGAACATTTTGAATTCTTCAATTTATTAACATAATAGTCAAAGTTAAACATATTTTGATACGTTTCAAGTGTTCAAATGTTTGTTAAGCTTAAGGGACTTAACTGCGGGGTCATCAGTCACTAAACGCACAAACTACTTATGAACTACCTTATACTAAAGACGACACAAACATCCATGCCCGAGGGGGGGATACGAACCCCCGACCGTAGCTGCCGTGCAGACCGTGACTGGCACGCCGTAGACCGATTGGCCAACCACCGCGGCCGGCTTTGATACGTTTCAGAGATCAAAAGATCGTCTTATTCACGAGACATAAATCGTTGAATGAACGCAAACCAGTAAATTTTATTTTAATCTTACACAGTTTCTCCTCTGATTTTCGTTGTGGGAAAATTTAACAGTACACGGTACCGTCCATGTACCAACAAGGCGATGTGCTTTTCCAATAGAACAATTCACGTCCACACGAATCCCGTACAACCCAACGTGCTCTTCGAGGTGTACTTCAACTACACTGCCCATCATTATCCCCAGATCTGTACCCCACTGAGCATGTCTGGGGCCGGATGAAACGTCATCTTGGCGCGGTCTACACGTCCGGCACGAGATCTGGTTCAACTGAGGCACAGATGGAAATAGCATGGCAGACCATACCGTAAGACTTCTTTCGGCACCTCTACAATCGTCTTCTTGAGAAAGTTGCACCCTGCATTGCTCCTAAAGGAGGTTATACACGATATTGGCGTCGCTATTGTGGACGCTCTGGTGACTTTACTGACGTGCGTATGGTTCTGACTGCGGTATCGTGTGTTGTATACATCCTCAAGAATTAGTCAATAAAATTTCGCTCTGCTGGGTTGACGAATTCATGGTGTTCTTTCTTCATTTTCCAGGAGTGTATTTCCAGATGAGAGTTTGAGAAAAGAGGAGACCATATGAGTGGTTGGGCTAAGAACAAGAAGGTTCCGTGCGGAACTCCCAGGACGTGCGAATACCAGCCCGTTAGCCGTAAAATAAGGAGCTGTCTCCTCCCCGATGAGCAGTCTCGCGTCCGACGCAGTGGCCAGCCGTGGCGCACACGATTCCCACGTCCCGCGCATCCAGCGGGCACGACTCGGCTATCGGATATAGACATTCGATACAAGCAATCGTTAATTACCATAATAATTTACGTCGACTCGTTAACTTATTACAACACATTAGGCGGCGTCTTCAGTGCTCGGCGTCGTCCTTTTTCCCACCCCGGCGCGCCTCGTGCTTTTATTATTCCACGACGTGCGGGGCTTTCTTTTTTCGCCGGGGCCGCACCGTTCGGCAGGTCCGTGCTGAATAAACATAATGCGAGGCGAAGCACGGCGCGGCCACTAATAGGGCCCGCTGCAGCCTCGCAGCCATCAATCCACCGGTAAGGCGAGCGCCGCGGACGGCGAACCCTGGCCGCTATATTAGCCGCCCCTATTCGCTAATTATCCCCATCCCAGACCTCCTGCCCCCTATCGTCTCGACGAATTAAGAAGCTATGCAATGCGCCTCCAGCTCCGGTATACGGGTATACGATCGGAAAATTCTCCAACTTTGACCCACTGTCGGAAATAAAAATTAGTATACCCTCTCAGGATTTTCCAATTCACTCAAGATTTATTGCTGAAACAGTGCTTACGGAGTGTATGAAATGATTACATTTACAGATACTAGGTCAAACGGTAATGATGTACTTAGAAATCTGTCTATGCTCAGACACTCTTATCAGGATGTCTTGGGGTTTCCGACCATGCGGTTTCCGTCCAACACTTTCGCCAGTCCAAGTGCTAGGGTAGGGGAGCAACTACTGTAACTTTCTTTCGCCTGTGGGTCATTGAAAGAGTTGTCAATTCGCTGGGAACGTACCTTTGTACACACCAGTGGCTGCGCGCCCTATGTGTTCACTGGCTCAGTAACAAAGCACACCGAGAAAAAAAAGTAAACAAATAAAGAAAATAAAGTGTTTTCAATCTATCATTATTCATTTTGTTCTTCTATCAGAACTCTTGATCTACATATTAAAAGTATTTTTACCGCATAAGAAACATATTACGTACATTTACATCTACATACATACTCCGCAATTCACCGTAAGGTGCGTGGCGGAGGGAACACTGTACCACTAAAAGGCATGAAAAGTGAACTTATCGCATGCCGGAATTTAAGACCTATAGTGGGGCCCACACCACCTAGATATAAGGTCGCGGAGCTTTCGTGTGACGTCATGTAGAATAGGCCGCGATCACGTAGTTGACTGGCCGGCCACTACGGCATAGTGGGCCGTGCCCCAGCGGACAATCAATCAGCTACACGATCGAGGCCTACTCAGCGTAACGTCACACGAGAGCGCTGCGGCCTTCTATCTACGTGAGTTTGGTCTTGGACGACCGGAGTCTGCGAGACAGCGCTCGCCAGGTTTGCGTCGTACGCGCAAACGACTAACACACGCATGCAGGCAAAATCTGCTTTGATCGCTGAAGGCCACGGCCCGGTATTGGATCTTCCAAGTCATCTACTGACGGCATCAGTGAAGCCGTGCACGTCGTTGCCCTGGCGTCATCGGAAGACGGACTACAGGTGTGCGTGCCCGTAGTCCCACTACTAGCAACCAGTTGGCAAAAGTTCGTGTTGAAATTCTGTGTCCACAAACCCTCTTGTCTCTGCTTTGCCGGTCGCGGAGGCCGAGGAGACTGAGGCGCTTCAGTCACGGTCTGCACGGTCACTACGGTCGGGGGTTCGAATCCCCCCTCGGGCATGGATATTTGTGCCGTCCTAGTTCGTAAGTAGTTCATAAGTAGTTTGTAAGTTTAGGGACTGATGACCCCGTAGTTAAGTCCCATAGACTATACAAACATTTGAACATTTTTTTTTTTTTTTTTTTTTTTGTCTCTGCTTTGGTATCTCTACGAGGTACCTCTGCTGCGAGTCCAATACGACGATCTTGTCAGTAGTGTGTTCTGAGTGGACGTCAAGAACCTCTTCTTCGGGTGTGAGAATGTTTATGTGACATTGCAATAAGTATTGTTGCGCAATTGACACAGCACCTCCTTCTCGTGTAGAAGTAACTTCGAAATAAACCGCCCCCCCCCCCCCCCCTCATTTGGGTGCCCCCTTCAAAGTCGTTTTAGTGACTGTAAGAAGGGTGAGTGGATCGTGGCATTGCCCATGATTGCTTCACACGTTGCTTTCACACTACCCTTACGGCTGTAAACATTCCCCGTTTTAGGGTACACGGAGATTGCACTCTGGCAACTATGTCACTACGGTATTTTTTAGCAAGCCTCGTTGAAACCATAATCAGTGCAACTACTATCTCCCAAGTGGTATCTGCCGTCATCAGATAAATAACAATATCTTATTTCCAAGTGCACTAATTTTTTCCAGCAGTGTAGCTTTACAAGCAGTGTCGCATTAGAATTGAAGCTCATGTTCTCGGAGATCATTAACATTATTGGTCATTATAGTGTGGTCCGTAGTAGATATGGTTGATACAGATGACAGTGTCCAAAGGGGAACATTACACTTCGTTACATGCTTATTTAGTTAGCGTGGAATCGTTATGGAGATGATACGTAATATGCGTCATAATATCACACAAACTTCTGAATTACGTAAATGAACAACAGCCAGAATAAAATGTCCATCAGTGCAACACAATGCTTGGTAGTGCATACTTTCATCCAGGTGGACATCTTTCCAGCTGATTAACATTTTACGTTCATCTGCATCTAATTGACTACAGAACTACGGAAGAGCTTCGTTTATGTATTAACTTTCCTGCTCATATATGATATAGCGACTCCTTCTCATTAGCGAAGGAGGTACGATCTGATCGGCGCTTCTGGACACGGTAACTAGAAACAGCTCCTTAAGCCTTATATCCCGTTTCAGGTTGCCTTACCGGCAAGCGTTAGTGCAGTAGGTAGCAGAGCTGCTCAGACCAGGCGAAAAGATTTAACCTTCCTGTAGAAAACCGTAAATTACAAGAGTCATTTTTGTTACGCTTGAAATTTTTCTTTAGCTACTCATTACGCTTTCAGGTGAACACAGAACAAAACAAGCATCAGTTTGGCGGTATGTGTGCTATATGTTACGTATTTTTTATTTACGATGGCAAGACAGTAAATAAGTCGAAAATTGAAGTAGACACGTCAGTACTGTGTTTACAAGCCTGAGAATTGCTTTGCTTTTCAGCTGACTCCACCTGAAAAATTTAAACGCTCGTCCCATCGTTCTAGAAGGCTCTAAAAGCCTTGAGCCTGGAATTTTTGTGGCAGAGTTTGCATCCTATACGTGACGCTGTTGAGCTGTAACTTTGTTTGGTTCCTTAAACTGCTGTGTCGTAGTGGTAGAGAGATACCCCAACACAGCGCACAGTACTGGCGTTCAAAGTGTTCAAATGTTTATAAATCTATCGGACACGACTGCGTTGTTACCAGTCCGTAGCTTACATACTACTTAAAATAAGGTAAATTAACCTAAGAACAATACAAAAATATAAGCCCGAGAGGGAACTCAAACCCCCGACGGCGAACGGTCGCTCGCACCTCAGGACAGCGCCCAAGTGCGCACGGCTAATCCGCCGCGGCTAGTACTGGCATGTCTACCTCTGTTGAGACTTATTTACTGATTCACCCTTGTATTTTATATTTACTATATGCAATTTGTGCCCTTTGCTCGAAGAAACTGAAGAGAACGAGCAGAATTGTGGCTAAACCACTCAAGAATATTGCATCACGATAGTGCTTCCACTTGTAGTTCTATCCAGGCTCGACAATGATTTTTTATTGCAATAAGAAAAACCGTTACAGAGTACCAGTCATGTAGTTGCTGGGTGAAAGACTAGCCAAATACCTGTTCCGTCCACACCACTGTGATGACTTGATTGGAACTGTTCATTTTTTGCATCATCACATTGATACTGCACTCTGTATTATTGTTTGGGTTATTATTATAGAGAGTGATTCAGAGCAGGCATAAATTTTACTGGACATAGAGGATGCTCCACAGCACAATTTGGGGGAGGGTATCTGGGATCAGAGGAGCTGCTTTACAGAGTTATATAAATGAACTTGTCAACTTATTTGTCTCACATTACTGTTTTCAGGAATATGTACACCTAGTAGTTTCACAATCTAATACGTTTTAATTGAATACCTGGGCCGGCATTGTAAGCGAGTCTACCTGATCGCCTGAATTGTCACCTCTCCTTGAGGTGCTTGCAAAGAGTACTACCTGAGATGATGGGGAATGTAGCCTTGGCTGTTAGAAGATATTGATACACATGACGCTATCCCACCTCACATCATTATGTATATCCGCAACCATATTGTTGTTCTACATCGTGGTCGATGGTGCTACTCCATAGCTTCGAGCTCATCTGCCCTGAATTCTCTTGATTATTTGCAATGGGGATATCCAAAGTCCTAAGGTCCCTAAGGTATCCTTAGGGAATACGATACTCGCCCTTGTCAGGCTTGCACTGCAGTTGATGGCCGTCTTTTTCAGCACATTGGAAGTTGCATTGCAAATTGTATGTTCATTGCTTCAATGGTGTTATCTGCAGGTAAGTGAAACTAATATAAATAAAAAATAGACAGTAATGTTATGGTACCTTTTTATTTACTCACGCTGACTTTGCAACTCCAGGTTCCCTAATGTGTAATATTTTATTGGTGCACCTTCTATGTAGAGACAAATTTTCTGCACGCTGTTACGGAAACATCCTGTATAACATTCAAATCGACCCCTACCCCCTCCAGTTCGCAATTTAAGTACAATAACTAACCAGTGTTAATTCTCGAATGTTTTTGAGGTTGCTTTATCCCATACAACATTGCAACTGGACAAAATATTTATAATGGAAACAGTTTCAGTATTCCAATTCATAGGGAAGATACACACGGACAACAGTGGTAAAAGACCCCACATATGAGTAATGTGGAATGGTGTGCCCAAATGTATAACGTGGTGAGGCCTGAAATGGAATGACTGAAATGACGCCACTGATTTCATTGTAAGACTAAATCTTTAAGAAACTTAAGATTACGTGACATATTCGGGTTTGGAAGCGATCCAATCATTTTATAGTTTTCAAAATGAAAAGTCAAGCCGGCCGCGGTGGCCGCGGGGACTGAGGCGCTCCAGTCACGGTCTGCACGGCCACTACGGTCGGGGGTTCTAATCCCCCCTCGGGCATGGATATTTGTGCCGTCCTAGTTCGTAAGTAGTTCATAAGTAGTTTGTACGTTTAGGGACTGATGACCCCGTAGTTGGGTCCCTTAAGCTTAAAAACATTTGAATTTTTTGAAAAGTCAAGATCGCACATTAATAATTTATTAAATGACGACCGGTTTCGGTGCACTGTGTCACCATCATCTGGTCATATATATATATATATATATATATATATATATATATATATATATATATATATATATATATATATATATATATATATATATTAATCTGGCCATCTTGTTAAAAAAATTGGGTATAAAATAACAATTGCAACATTGAACTTAGTCAACTATATAAAGCTTGTAAGCTGTCATGTTTTAACTTGTGTATTTTCTATAAATAGTTGACTAAGTGATATGTTGTACTTCTTATTTTATACTTTTTTTTTTTTTTTTTTTTTTTTTTTTATTTTTTTTTTTTTATGAAGATGACCAGCTTATAACATATATGTGACCAGTTGATGGTGACACAGTGCACCGAAACCAGTCGAGGGGTGTAGCAGCTTTTATACCCATCAGAGGCGGCAACGCCCAAAACTTTCGTTATCTCCCTCTTAAGGGTCTGTATTTTCAATCATGTACAACATGTTGCCTCCAGAATAAAACTGTGATATTTCCGGTTCTTCTGGGTGCTACAGTGTAGATCTGAAGGAAATTACTTTGAAGGGTCACAGTTGGGGTGAAGAAATATAGATTCTGCAGGAAAAACAAAAACGTCCGTTACTTGATCATACTGGTAAAAGGTAAAGCAGTCAACAATCCGAAGATTGGTTTGAACACCACAGTGCTTTACTAGGCATGGTCTTGTTTGGAGATGTTATCCGTTGCCTTCCTCCGACCTTCGAACTGACTTACCCAGCCAGTTATAGGGGGACCTACAGTTTAACGTGGGTACCGAACCACGGTGCTACTCGGTGTTTTTCACATGAACAACACTGCCAGAGGTGAAAGAAGTGGAAAGTGACAGATAAAAATCCTAGGACCCGGCGGGGATAGAACCTGTGACCTTTGAATTTGTAGTCGGGCACTCACCCCTGTGCAACCGAGGCGCACGAACTTCGTATGTATTAGTTTCTCATAATCTTTGTACCTATTGGAGAGATGTTACTTTGGTTTTTGATTTTGTATATTTCTTATTGGGCCAGCTGACAGCACTGAAGATGGTTTCTTGAAAACCGAAATCGATTTGCCTGAATAAAGCAAAAGTTTTTACGGCTAATGCTGCTCCTCTCATTATTGATAAAATATAGATTCTGCAGGCAAAACGAAAACTTGCGTTACTTGATCATACTACGTAATGAATTTGTGCTGGACCGTGTGAAACACGTACGCAGTAGACGGTGTTCACGCTCCCACCGTAGAAAGCTTATTCATTCGCGGCGCTTGCGGTCGGCGTAGCGGTAAGCGTGTAGGGCGGCTGGTGCGGACAGCTTCATTTGCAGCAGAGAGGCGTCACGACGCAGGCGCTGGTGAGCTGGTGAGCCGGAAGCGGCGCCCACGGCACGGCACGCCGCGGCCGGGCTTTTAGACGGCGGCGGCGGCGGCGGCGGCTGAGCGATTGGCGCTCGCGCGGACGTGACCCGACTGCAGACGAGAGCGCCGGGGCCTGCCGGCACGCATCTGCCTGATGGCGCCCCGGCGTGCTCACACGGGGGCGCTACCTACTCCTTAATACGAGCGCCGTTTCCGGGGCCCGAGCACGCGTCCCACCGCCGTAAGTGAAACGAACTACGTGAGCCAACGGTTCAGACATCGCGTGCTACGTGCAAAGAACGCAGATCTTCGAGGGTTCTCAGCCACGTGTAGGACGGGAAAATCTAAGCGTAGAACTCGAAGACAACTGTGGTGTCGCACAAATATGAAGTGCGCGCCACGTACTTACGCCGCGCGCCGCCATGCACGCACGGCGCGGCGTTCTTACGACGTCAGCCACGAGCGCCCTCTGCTACAACTCCGCTCGTGGCCACCACTGGACTGCATCGTTCACTTGGGACTGAGATAGGAGCCAGATAACACTTGGGAAACAGATAGGCACCAGTGAAGACTTGGCTATCGGATAGGAACTAGGAATCATCAGTAGGCAGGGCTCTATCTAAACTATGTATCAGCATTCTGCAGCCAGCCGCGGTGGCCGAGGGGACTGAGGCACTTCAGTCACGGTCTGCACGGCCACTACGGTCGGGGGTTTGAATCCCCCCTCGGGCATGGATATTTGTGCCGTCCTAGTTTGTAAGTAGTTCATAAGCAGTTTGTAAGTTTAGGGACTGATGACCCCTTGGTTAAGTCCCATAAGCTATACAAACATTTGAACATTTGTTCTCATCCATGTGTTGGATGGGAAAAATATAAGCGGAGAACGCGAAGAAAAGATTGTGAACCGCTAACCATTGTGGTGAATCGCTATTCGCTTTCTTCAGAACAACACGCAGAGATTAGACTTCCTTTTGAAGGTAGAATTGCTAAAATTGCTATATGCCTTCTCACTCAGAAATTAAAAAGAATGTGCATGCAAATCTATCATTGTGATAGCATTAACCAAACCAGATCTACGAAAAGTTCTGTAAATGTGCAGGGTGTTACAAAAAGGTACGGCCAAATTTTAAGGAAACATTCCTCACACACAAAGAAAGAAAATATGTTATTTGAAAATGCGTCCGGGAACGCTTAATTTCCATGTTAGAGTTCATTTTAGTATTTCCCTTTAAATGTAAATTGAAATAATTCGTGCAGACTATTGTCGAAATACACAATTGTTTCGTTAGTATGTACTGTACATCGGCCGGCCGCGGTGGCCGAGGGGACTGTGGCGCTCCAGTCACGGTCTGCCCGACCACTACGGTCGGGGGTTCGAATCCCCCGTCGGGCATGGATATTTGTTCCGTTCTTAGTCTTAGCTAGTTCGTAAGTAGTTTGTAAGCTTAGGGACTGATGACCCCGTAGTTAAGTCCCATAAGTTCTACAAACATATATATATATATATATATATATATATATATATATATATATATATATATATTTTTTTTTTTTTTTTTTTACTTCCTCAATTCACCAACTGTTGGCCCAATTAAAGGAAGTTAATGTTGGTTTCAGTGCCTGTGTTGACATGCGTCTCATTGCTCTACAGTACTAGCATCAAGCACATCAGTACTTAGCATCAACTGGTTAGTGTTCCTGTTTGTTTGTTTGTAATTCTGTCGGACCAAACTGCGTGGTCATCAGTCCGTAGCTTACAAACTACTTAAACTAAGGTAAACTAACCTAAGGACAAACACACACACCCATGACTTAGGGAGGACTCGAACCCCCACGACACGCAACCGCGCGCTCTGCAGCGAGACGCCTTATACCGCTCTGCTACTCCACCGCTGCGGTTAGTGTTCATGACGAACATGGCTTTGCAGTCAGTGCAATGTTTAGAAATGCGGGGAATCGAGGAAGTACAGTACATAGTAACGAAACAACTGGGTATTTTGATAATTGTCTGCACGAATTATTTCAGTTTACATTTAAAGATAAATACTAAAATGAGCTCTCATACGCAAATTAAGCGTTTCCGGACACATATCCACATAACATATATTCTTTCTTTGTCTGTGAGGAATGTTTCTTGAAAGTTTGGCCATACCTTTTTGTAACACCCTGTATATTGAGACTAAACGATGCGCCGGCCGCGGTGACCGAGCGGTCTGCGGCGCGCCATTCACGGTCTGCACGGCCACTACGGTCGGGTGTTCGAATCCCCCCTCGGGCATGGATATTTGTGCCGTTCTTAGTATTAGCTAGTTCATAAGTGGTTTATAAGTTAGGGACTGACGACCCTGCAGTTAAGTCCCAAAAGCTCTACAAACATTTTGAATCAGATGAACGTTAAGCTAGTCAAATAATAAAAGACGCGGCGGTGGAGTAGCCGAGCGGTCTAAAGCACCTCGCTGCGGAGCGCGCGGTTGCTCGCCGTCGGGGTTCGAGTCCTCCCTGGGGCATGGGTGTGTGTGTTTGTCCGTAGGTTAGTTTACCTTGGTTTAAGTAGTTTGTAAGCTACCGACTGATGACCACGCAGTTTGGTCCGATAGATTTACTGACATTTGAACATTTTCAACGACATGCTGTCGGAAAATATACTGACAGTGCACCTGCCATTGGCAGACTGGACCGTTCGATTCGCTGCTGCTCAAAGTCTTGTTTTCATTGTTGTGGGATTTCCCACCGAGATTTTCCCTCTCGTACTATTCTCTTCGTCTCACAATAGTAGCTAAAACCACAGCAGCTATCTCTCGTTGAACAATGTTTCGTTATCCGCCGCACGCCAGCGACCACTATCTCGTAGACTACGGCGCACACACGCTGGAGTTGAACGGTCAGGAGAGAGGCGGCAGGTACTTGGGTCGCTTTCCTGGGTGGATGGCGGTCAGCCCACACCCGGCGTCGCCTTCACTGGGAGCGGCCGCGCATTCCGCGGCAGAGTGGAAAGCCGGGCCGGCCGTCCCATCCCGCGACCGCCGCCGCGCCGCGCGCTTCCTGCCGCGAAAGCGCGCGTCCACTGTACGGCTGCTCCTGCTGGTACGGGCGGCCGCCAGTCGCCGACCATAATGAGCAATTAAGGCGCTACCGCTCCCGAGGACAGGTCGGGAATAACTGGATATCTGGAGACTACCGCGGTTCTACGCTAATGGCATCGCAACTTTCAGTTACGGCGTTTCATCTATAAATGTGAATGTCGGTTCGGTGTACGTTTATCACGTCTGAACCACAAGTCATAAAGAGCTAAAAATTTGTACAGTTACTAATGCCTACCCGGGGAAGGCTCCAGGCACGGTTTTATGGCGATGGGATAGCTATTTATCTATTCCGTGGTTCGAAACCCACGTTAAATTGTAGGTCCCCCTATAACTGGCTGGGTAAGTCAGTTCGAAGGTCGGACAAATGCAACGGCATACCACCTCCAAACAGAACCATGCCTAGTAAAGCACTGTGGTGTTCAAACCAATCTTCGGATTGTTAATGTCTGTTCCGTGTACGCTTATCACGTCCGAAAGAAAAGACGCAGTCTTAAATATTTGTACAGTTACTAATTTATACTTGAGGAAGGTTTTAGGCACGGTTTTATAGCGATCTTATAGATATTTAGTAATTTGTAGGATATAACGGGAAATGCGGAACAATAATTACTCTTTGAAAATTATTGAACTTAGTTTTATTGGTGGCATTGTTGCTTGAGGGTTGATAATGATAAAAGGGTGGAGTATATTGGGATAAAGTTCTACGTGTTTGTGTGTGTTAATATTTCGCTCTACAGCGAAAACTACAGAACGCAAACGAATGCTGTGTGTGTAATTGTTGTCCGACGTCTCCCGCTGGACACCACAGCAGTTCCATGCCGATAGCTATAAGGAGGTGGAAGGTATGGTGCTTGGAAGTCGTCAAATTATAAAAAAAAATCGGACGGAAGGCCAGCGATGATGTTTGCGACTCTATATAGAAGGAGGTTACATACAGCGAAACGTGATGCAACAGACAATATCTTTGGTCTATGCGTGCTACAACGTCTTAAGCTCTTTCTCTGTAAGGAAAAGCATACTAATAAGGAAATATAAGAATAAATAAATAAAGCAGTAAAAACCATCTAGAGAACAGGCTCTGCTAACGGTATACTACGCCTTCCACATCGCATCAACGGATTCTACACAAATCTATAGTTTTGTTCCGATATTCATGAAATTTTGCACACTCTACCTTAAAAACAAGAGGAAAGTCACCGTCTGAACAAAATTTCGTTTGGTGCACGGTGGAGGGTACTCAACTTACCGAATTTTACCAGGTGCATAGTTTTGCTCCAATCTTTATGAATTTTTCCACATATGACCTTGAACCAAGAGGAAGATCACTGGCTACATACATGTTTGTATGTTACATGACAAAGGGTACCTTCAAGAAAACTTTGCCGAGACAGGGAAAGGTGGAAACGAACAGAGAAATGGAAAAGAAAGAGGTGGATGCAGAGAGAGAGGGCGGAAGGTGATGTGGATTACGAGAGCGTAGGATAAATAAACACGCGGGCAACGCTAGTCAACGATATGGACATACCCAGTGTGTGTGTCACAGTGTCAAGTGCTGTTCTTCCATTGCAATGACGAGCAGAATTTTGGGACAATTATCCTCCATATTTAAGATCTGTATCTTCTTCTTTTTTATATACGGGGTGATTTTTTACACCGAGTACAATTCTAGATTTTAATTGAAGAAAAGGAACAAGAAAAGTATACAATGTCATAGTTGCTGGTAGAACTTTCGGGTTATAAGGCCGTGGTCCATAAAACTTTCCAGTTTCACCTAACGTTTCGTCCAGAACTGCGCCGGTCATCCTCAGAGGTCTTCTTACTTGCGTTGAGTCTTGCCAACAGTTTATTTTTTTTTTAATTTTTTAATTTTATTTATTTTATTCTAACGTATCTACAGTTTTGTTACGATCTTCGTGAAATTTTGCACACATATCCTTCAAAGCAACAAGGACGCCTTTGTCTGTATAAAATTTCGTGTGGTGCATGGCGTAGGATACTTTACTCACCTCTGGAGGAGCATGGCGAAGTGTACTGTACCACAGATTTTGACACCATTTTTATTGCAATCTTGGTACAAATGATTTCTCATTTGACCTTCAAAATAAAAGGAATATAATTGTCTACATAACATTTCATAAAGTGCTTCGTGGAGGGCACGTCTCTCCACATTTCGACACCGTTCGACTGACAACAATGAAATAAATGGAAAATGGAACTGCGGAGCGGTTGCACTGTCTCTCTTAATAACAACGAGATGATTGTCTTCTTTTCACCGAAGACACGAATACACTCATAGATGGACCATACATCGAAAGCAATCATCACTAATTAACATAATTAAACACTTATGGGGCATATTACTCTGGTGGGAAAGCAATACGAATGGAAATGACTACGGTGCTAAAAACTAGCATCCGTCATGCACCGTACTGTGGCTTGCAGAGTATGTAGGTAGATTCACATATTTGCGAGGTACTCTAATTTTTGTTTCTTTTTTGTTGCAGCAGCGGAGATAACGTTTTTTCTAAAATTGTTACTAATGTGATGGAGAAACTCATTTCAATTTCACTGTCGATAAAGTGGCATAATTTACGTTAAGACAAGTAATTATTAAGTAATAAGAGCAAACTTCATTTTATGTTCATCAGATGTAGACTACTCGCTTAAAATCAGAAGTATTTCCGAAATGTTCAAAAAAGGACTTCGCTTTGGTTACAATGCAGATCTTCTACGTACGAAGAAATACTGTTGTCTGACCATGCATATTTAGGCTTAGCAAAATAACTTCACAACCATTCAGGAAATCTTATTTCAGGCTTGGTTTGGAAATTTTACTTCTTTTGCTAACAAACACTAGCCGGGGCGGCGGAGTGGCCAAGCGCATTGGGGCGCTATGCTTCGATGCGCGAGACTGCTCCCCGTCGGGGGTTCGAATCCCCCCTCGGGCATGGATGTTTGTGTCGTCTTTAGTATAAAGTAGTTCATATGCAGTTCAGACCCTTAAGCTTTACAAACATTTGAACATTTGAATTTGAACTAATACTATATTCCATTTTGTCTTTTTATTTAACGCAATATCACCTTTCAAAGATCTTTTTCTATCGAGATACTTCCCTTTTAATGATCTCACACAACACTAATTCATGGTTTTTTTTGCCCTAATTCTAGTATGACAGCTACTACGACAGAACTTTGTCAGTATTTGGACAGTCTTCTGAGAATTTATCAGTGAAACTACAGGAAAACTCCTTTCCATCCATCACCGCCACATGAGCCCCATCCAAAAGCTCAGTTACGCGTCTCTTCTGGGGGTTTTGTCTGCACATCACTCATCGCGCAGCAATTGGCGGCTGCTAATTGGTCAATCAATCTTGCCGGAGTGGCGCTTTGGGTCGTTGTCAGCGCGGGCAGCGGCCAGCGGGCCACGTTTCCACACGCGCCCTCTGCTGGGTGGGCGTCCGACTGGCTGTGACGGATGGCACGCATGAGAAGCTGGACGAGGCGTCCCCGGCACATGTGGGACCTCTGCACTCTCCCACGAGTGAAGACATCACCTCTGACGCCGTCTCGCTGTCAGTCACGGCACCGCTACGAACTTCGCTGAAGAGTCTCCCAACCACTATAATACCGGCTACGCCGTCAAAGGAACCGAACATGGAAAATTCTGGCTTCTACAACGAAGAGCTAAGTAATCTGGTAAAGGCATGTGTATGCAGAGTTATGTAAAGTCTCAGAGGAAGTCCATACATGGGACAACAGGTGTCTCGCAAAAGCGTTAGATCGGGTACTGCTGCTACAATGGCAGTTCATCCCAAATTAAATGAGTTTGAACATGTTCAAATGTTTGTATAGTTTATGGGACTTAACTACGGGGTCATCAGTCCCTAAACTTACATACTACTTATGAACTACTTACGAACTAGGACGGCACAAATATCCATGCTCGAGGGGGGATTCGAACCCCCGACCGTAGTGGCCGTGCGGACCGTGACTGGAGCGCCTCAATCCCCTCGGCCACCGCGGCCGGCAGTTTGAACATGGTATTATTGTAGGGGCACGAAGGTTGGGACACAGCATCTCCGAGGTAAAGGTGAGCTGTGCATTTTCCCGTATGACCATTTCACGAGTGCACCGCGAATATCGAGAATCCGGTGAAACATCAAATCTCCCACTCCGATGCGGGCGGATAAAGATGCTGCAAGAACAGGACCGACGACCATTGAATAGGATCGTTCAAAGTGACATAATTGCAGTGTTTCCACAGCTTAAATGCTGGTGCATCAAGAAATGTTAGCCTGCGAACTATTCAATGAAACGTTATCGAGATGGGCTTTCGGAGCCGAAGGACCAGTCGGGTACCCTTGCTGACTGTACGACGCAAAGCTTTATGCTTCGCCTGGGCCGTCAACACCGACATCAGCCTGTTGATAACTCGAAACATGTAGGCTAGTCTGTCGAGTCTCGTTTCCATTTGCATCGAGCGGATGGATGAGTAAATGTGTGGAGAAGCCATGGACCCTGATGTCAGCAGGAGACTGTTCAAGCTGCTGGAGGCTGTCTAATGGTGTGGGACGAGTGCAGTTGGAGTCATGTGGGAACCCTGACAGGTGTAGTTACGACTCTGCCACGTACGTACGCATGCTGGCTGTTCATGTTGCATTCCGACGGACTTTGGCAACTCTAGCAGGGCAATGCGACACCCAACACGTCCAGAAGTGCTACAGAGTTGCTCTTGAAACACTCTTCTGAGTTTAAATATCTCCGCTGGTCACCAAACTCCCCACACATGAACAATATTGAGATATATGGGATGCTTTGCTACGTGCTGTTCAGAGGAGAGCTCTATTTCCAGCATTCTTGAGAACCTATGGACACGTCTGCATGATAATAATAATCTCGTGTGGCTCAATGGCCTGGTGCAAGTCTTTTGATTGGATGCCACCTCGCCACGGTGGAGTAGCCGAGCGGTCTAAAGCGTCTCGTTGCGGAGCGCGCGGTTGCTCGCCGTGGAGGTTCGAGTTCTCCCTGGGGCATGGGTGTGCTGTTGTCCTTAGATTAGTTTACCTATGTTTAAGTAGTTTTTAAGCTACGGACTGATGACCACGCAGTTTGGTGCGATAGATACACAAACATTTGAACATTTGATTTGGATGGCACCTCCGCGACTTGCGTGTCCCTATCCTACCCCAGTTATCCAACTAGAGAAAGGGGACCTACAGTTTAACGAGGAATCCGAACCACGTGCCATTTCTGAAGACTCCTCACATAGTTGAGAGGTGAAGGATGGGTTAAAACACAGGCTGAAAAAAATCGACTCTGTTTCCAACACGTGATCTATGGTTTCTAATCGAGCGCTTTACTCCATCAGGCTCGACACCTCTGCATGACGAATGTTGTCAGTTCCCTCCATTACAACATCAGACATTATTCTGGTTCATGGCAAATGTTGCTGTGGCATTCGCGGAAGGCCTGCATGGTGTAGGACAGGTGTATCATTTTCTTTGTCTCTTCATTGTATAGTGCTGTACTTCAACACGGCGCAGGCAGCGTCGGGAAGCCATTTGAGTAGGTTACAAGTCAAGAAACCCGACAGCGACAGGGCTAGCTGAGTAACAACTACTTATGCCTCCATATCGCATCCACTAACGCCGTTGATACAGGATGACAAGGGACTGATGACCTCGTTGTTTGGTCCCTCTTTTCCATCAACACACACACACAGGATGACAAGGCTGTTGGTGTCAGAACGCGGAACTTTGTTTGATATTTTCACCTAAGCCGAATAGATACGATACAATTTTTAGTCCTTACCAGTACAGCACAGTAATCCCGAGGGCGCGTGAACGGAGCGGATGAAGACATTAGTCGAGGTAATCCCGGTACGAGTAGCCACGGAGAGACTTACGCCGTCATTTCAACTGGCAGTAACAGCAAAAGGCTTACCGCACCGACGGTAACTCTGAGAAGCGAGGTAGGCTCAGGGCAATATGGGGACGGCCGGGAGCCTGAGTTACTCGGCCGGTTAGTAGCGGGGCGGCGGTCTTCATTAGGGTGCGTGAGGCGGCCACACGCAGGCGCGCAACGCACAGTGGCCGCGACTGGGGCCGAGGGCGCGGCGGCCGGGCCAGGCCAGGCGTCATTACGGCGGATGGCCGGCGCGCCGGCAGCACTCGTAAATTGCGGGATAATATCGGCAGCGGCCATTACGGCCGCGCCAGGAAACGCAATATTTTACGTGATGGCGGGCGCGATAGTTAAGCGGCCACAATTAAGACGGTTAATCGGAGCGACAGGGCAGGCCGGTCGCCCGCTGCCCGGTACCGCACACGTCGGGCAATCACCGGCCAGCGCAATTGTCTCGCAATCCCCCAGCCTCATTAAGCTCCGACCCATGTACTCTCCAGCTCTTTCTCTCCCGCTTTACCCATCTTTTTCTCTTATTCTTTCGCTCTCCATCCACTCACGTTCATTCTCTCCGTCATAAACACAGACCCACACTGCACATTCACCCACCCACTCACACACAAAAAAATGTTGAAATGTTTGTAAATCTATCGGACCAAACTGCGTGGTCAGCAGTCCGTAGCTTACAAACTACCTAAACCTAATTAAACTAACCTAAGGACAACACACTCACACCCATGCCCCAGGGAGAACTCGAACCTCCACGGCGAACAACCGCGCGCTCCGCAGCGAGACGCTTTAGACCGCTCGGCTACTCCACCGCGGCCCACTCACGCACGCAGTGGCGTAACTACGGGGGAGGGGGAATGAGGGAGATAGAACCCCCCTCCCAGAACCCAAAGAAAAAAAAAAACGAAAGAATGAAAGAAATTGTATAACAGCAATCTGGTAAAGGTAAAGATTGGAAACTCGGGGTGTTTTACCATAAGCTTTCATTGGATGGGAGTGAATTAATCTTCAACGCGGGTGGTAGATGGTAGTCTGCCTGGAAACTGACTAAAATTTAGCTCGTCAAGCAGATCAACCCCCTACCAAAGCCAAGTTCAAAATATTCAAATGTTTGTAAGTCTATCGGACCAAACTGCGTGGTCATCAGTCCGTAGCTTACAAACTACTTAACCCTAGGTAAACTAACCTAAGGACAAAGACACACACCCATGCCCCAGGGAGGACTCGAACCTCCACGGCGAGGAACCGCGCGCTCCGCAGCGAGACGCTTTAGACCGCTCGGCTACTCCACCGCGGCCCAAAGCCAAGTCCTACTTACGCCACTGCACGCAAACACAAGGTCTCAGCGGCATTGGGGTATGGGAGGTTGGGGACGCAAATGAGCAGAAAGCACTGCAGTGAATGTAATAAGAGTGATTGCTTTTACGGCGCACAATTTTAATCTTCCAGGAAGTGTCTTATCGACGCAGACTTCAATGCAAAGTGAAAATTTCCGTTTCCGGCAGACAATTTTCAATTTCAATCTACCAGGAAAATTTATCTCAGCGCAAACTCCATTGTAGAGTGAAGGTTTTTTTTTTTTTTTTTTTTTTTTTTTTTTTTTTTTTTTTTTTTTTTTTTCACTCTTGTAGCATTAGTACAGTGGACTACTTCTATTGCTGTACAACAAGCCAGTAACAGTACCGCTTTAAGTAGCAATCCTAAAGCGTCCTTGTCTTCTACCTGATTAGTGAATTCAGTGCCCTCTGCTTATAGCCATGAATTGATTTCCCGATTTCTAACACATACGATAGAGTAGGGTGATATTAGGCGTCATATTTCACATTATATCGAAACAATCAGCGTTTTCTTTCTCCTGAAAAGTTTATTTTAGTGGATATATTGCCCTTTAGAAATGATTGATTCTATTAAACATGAACCTGGGAAAACTGTGAAAGTATTGTTATTGAATATTAAAATAAATAAATAAATAAAAACACTTTTTACAATATTGGTTAAATCAAGTTAAAAATTTATTGTCAGCAAATGATACAACTGTAAATACATTTCCTTTAAGAAACGAGGATAATCAAAAATGATTAGATACGAAGAGAGCAGTAGGTATATTAAAATTAGGATAGCACGTTTTTTACCTTCGGCAAAAATACGTGTGTTTCTGCACTTCATTGGAACTCGATTCCCATTCTGAAGTGGCTGTATTATACAGATATCTAAATGATTCATTTAGAGATTGGAGTGTCACAGTACCAGTTGTGTGTCAGACAATGGGAATTATTTATATCAATGCACCTCTGGAACGCGGCTGTGCTCCAGCATAGAAATCGAATAAAAACGTTGCTCTCAATCAGAGTTCCACGAGGCACGCGTATCAGTTCCTTTTGTACTCTTTGATCTGCGTATTGGCCAGCGACAGTAGGCTGGCAGCAGATCTAGATACGCAGAAGCTAGCGGCTGAAATCAGGCCGTAAATGTGTCGCAAGCGGCACGCAACACGAATACCAGATGCTCGTTCTTACGGCCGGAGTGGGTGTTGTTCCCGCTATCTCGTTTCCCTTTCAGAATCGATCTCTGCCGCGATCAAAATCTCACTTTCGGCTTCTACAAGAGCAATTAAACGTGTCCCGAATATACCATTGTGCTGTCGTCCGTAATGCACGCCGGCTACCGGTCGAGCGACCGGCTGCTGCTAGAGCGACGAAGGAGAGCCGCGAGAGCGAAAGGGAGAAAGATTCTTGCCTCGAGCCCACTCAGCCTCTCTGTGGGACAGCTAATTACAGCCGGTAATGAACACGCAAGACAATCGCAGCTGATGGCTGAGAGGTTGCTCTTCTTGCCGTGCGTCGAAGTCACCCAGCGACCACAGTGTGTAACAATTGCAAGTCGGCAGTGTAATCTTTAGAAGACGCCCGCTTCAAATAAAACCTAAACACTCTCGAAAATTAATAACTCCTCCACCCTTTTTTTACACTTCCATTAATCGTGAAAGGCGCTATTATTTGAACAATGTTTATAGTCACGCTTTTGTAAGGTTCGCTGAATTACAATGCCTCGATCAGCGGTCTATAAGAAGGCGTACGAAAGCACAAAAAAAAAAAAAAAAAAAGTATGACGGAAGCACCCGAACAATACGGAAGCAGGAGCTTGATTGTGGTTCACGCTAAGTAAGTTTACCGAATGAAATTTCATAGTGAAAAAAAAAAAAACAGCAATTAAGTAAAAGTTCCAGGAAGCTTGGAATCTCTCAGTCAATCACTGACGCATATTTCAAAGTAAGAGTTATTAGAAAAAAACTTCACTTACGGTTTACCACTCGTCTCATTCCGAAGGAGGGTTGCTTACCTCGTTATATTTACATTATTCTACATCAATGAAAGTTGGACCATAATGGAAAATATTCTTTACATATATCCTGCAAAAGAATGATGTCGTACTGCACAACAAAGATGAGCAGACTTTGGATGCAGTTGTGGTTCCGTAAACAACCGCAAATGTTTTTCCGCATTGGAATTGACAGTCTTGTCTTAGAGTGGGATAAATGTATGGCGACAACGGCGATAACTTCTAAAATAGTTAACAGTTAACGTCCAGCACATTAGCCTCTCCCGTTCGCGCTCCCGCATCGGCGGTGAGCGGCCATTAAAGTGCGAGTGCCAGCAGTAGCAAGGTTAGTGACCCGTTCGCAACAGTTGGTGATGACACTTTTGGGCTCACAAGTAATCTGTGCTGATTTACCTGTACGACTTACCACTGATGCCCTTAAAAAATAGAAAGACTCTGACAGAAGTCTGTACCGCGTGGATGATCAGTAGACTACCTCGTCTACGAAAGCGATAAGTTGAAGTGGCCACTGATATTAGCAATGTTGTGTCAAGCTTGTGTCGCATATTTCGCAAAGGACCATCCTGCTACTCAGAAGACCTCTTAAATCCCTCAAGCGTGACGCCGCCTTCTACCTGACAACACCTACTGCGCATGTCCCACCAGTGCTGCAAATGGGATATAAAGTACTGGAAGAAATATATATATATTTCGGCTTATTAGACCAGCATCAGGTAAACTGTTGACAGGCGTCGACAATGACGCTGTTGCTTATGTTCTCAAAGATGGTAAACAAAGATACAACACACTGAATACTCAGTTTGCCTCGGCGGAGCTGCCGAGCGCATTGAGGCGCTATGCTGCGTTGCGGTAGGCCGTTACCCGTCGGGGGTTCGAATCCACCCTCGGGCATGGATGTTTATGCTGTCTCTAGTATAATGTAGTTCATAAGTAGATTGTAAGTTTAGGAACTGATGAC
Organism: Locusta migratoria; assembly: GCA_026315105.1. NCBI lineage: Eukaryota > Metazoa > Arthropoda > Insecta > Orthoptera > Acrididae > Locusta > Locusta migratoria. The sequence goes on along the minus strand of CM048750.1, from coordinate 305,725,441 downwards.
CCCGCAGTTAAGTTCCATAAGCTTTACAAATATTTGAACACTGAATACTAGGTCTTTGCATATGACATTTGTTGGAATTGCAAAAAAATCACCTGTTGCCATCTAGAATTATATTTACATAATTTATGTAAACATAATTCAAAATGGCAACATAGGATTTTTTTTGCAATTCCAACAAGTCATATACAAGGACCGAGTATTCAATGTTCAAATGTTTGTAAAGCTTATGGGACTTCACTGCGGGGTCATCACTCCCTAAACTTACAAACTACCAAGAAGTAACCCGAAGAAACCATTTATAACTATAAACATTAATTACTTAAAAGATTTTTTTGTTTTTTTGTTTTGTTTTTTGAGGCTGAGAAAACTTAATGCCTGGCATTACACTCAATGCATCAGAAGTCACTAAAAACTGGGGTTCCTTATTATAACCATCCATTAAAGTTCACAGAACTTCATCTTCAATCAGCCTAATTAGTGCACACAATTTTCGAAAATCGGCACGCAAACGAAGACAAATGTCCATAAAATTGTAGCATATAACTCAATCTAAAGTCTGTCAACATTAAGCAAGGAATGTAGGACACTGCCATTCAGCGGCCGTCCTTCAAACTGCATCGGCAGTACGGACGGCATTTCACGTCGTACGCACTGAGCAAGTGGTCGGCAGCACACAAAATATGCCATCGTACATCATGGTTGAGGAATTAAAAGTCGACCTTGGCTGTGGGAAGCGCGAGTGCATGTCCGTGACGTGCTACATGATTGCTGCACACCTATGAACCACTCTGAGCCTTATAGGTGTGAACATCCCGCATTAAACGCTTGACGCAGATAGTGCTCTGGTAGCTATATGTCTATTTCACCACGCTGTCTGTTGGCGACGGCGGAATAGTTATCATTTACTATCCCCCAAGTGGCATATGCCGTTATCGTCTTTTCTCGGTGTACTAATTCTGCGTCAGTGGAGGTGACGCAGAACAACGGTTAGGCAGCTCGGTAGCAGTAGCAGTAGCAGCATCGTACTCGTTCCGCACTACCGAAAACCCAATCGAGTGTTGCAATGGGAAGCTGGGATCGCGTTGCGGTCGGCGGCGGATAAATCAAGGGCCCATTACGGCGCGGCCACACCTCGCAGCGGGTCGGGCAGCTGTAAAAGGAAACCGCGATGTAGTCCGGCCACTCTTATTACCGGCCGCGCGTCTGCCGGGGAAAGGCAGGTATGCCGTTTCTTGCGGCGACAGAACAAGGTCACACGCGGCTCTCTCCGGGCCATCTCTTCCGCCGGTCGTCGGCCGTCGCACGCACGCCGGTCGCCGATCGCCGATGGCTGATGGGAGCCGCAGTGACTGACAAGGCAGAGCCCCGAGCGAGTCTGTCGCCCGCTTCCTGCGGTACCGTGAAAGCCAACTGGCCAGCTCGTTTGTTACCTCGCTTGCACCCGAAACAGGTGCCGAGGCTGACTTCCGTGTGCAGTCATCGTTATGTCATATACAGGGGAACCCGAATTATCGTTAACATTTGATACAAATAAACAATCCCAGATACGGAGTTACGTCTCAAATATGTCAAAGACATTATTGATAAATCTGAAGCATTGAATTAAAATTTGTGGTGCGGCCGCGAATCGAACCCGGACCTCCATGCTTACTAGGCAGACGTCTTAACCATTAGACTACCACACCACTAACGATTAAGGCGCCTTGGAATAGTCTATGTACGATTTCCCTCCACATCACAAACATTAATTCAGCTTCTGTGTTCCAAAGAATTAAAGTTTGTGATGAGGAGGGAAACCGTACACAGACTATTCCAAGGCGCCTAATCGTTAGTGGTGTGGTAGTCTAACGGTTAAGAAGTCTGCATACTAAGCATGGAGGTCCGGGTTCGATTCCCGGCCGCACCACAAATTTTAATTCAATGCTTCGGATTTATCAATAATGTCGTTAACATTTGAATTGTTGTGGTCTTCAGTCCGCAGACTGGTTTGATGCATCTTTCCACCCTACCCTGTTCTGTGCAAGTCTCTTCATCTGAGAATATGTTCGGCAACCTACATCCTTTTGAATCTGCTTACTGTATTCGTCCCTCGGTCTCCCCCTACGATTGTTACCCCACACACTTCCTTCTAATGCTAAGTTGACGATTCCTTGATGTCTCAGAATGTGTCCTACCAATCTATCCCTTCTCTTAGGATATGCCAGAAACTCATTTTCTCCCCTAATTCGTTTAAGCACCTCGTCATTAGTCACGTGATATATCTATCTAATCTTCATCATTCGTGTGTAGCACCACATTTCAAAAGCTTCTATAATCAATGATGAAATCGCTATTAGTTTCGTGACCGAACACTCACAACTTTAGGTCATGCATGACAGGTGCCTTTTTATACCCCAATTATAAGAAGGAATATAGGAGACGTCTGTTATTTCCAAGATGAAGATATAATCACCGATTTAATAGGTTAAACCTATTTTATCGGTTGAATACATGAGTTTATGGTTATGAAACTGGATATGTTTTGGGCTAAATAATTAATAAATCAATTACTGCCAGTTATTGCAGTCCTACTAATGATTGTGGATCAATAATCAAATGTTCAAATGCTTATTAATCTTATGGAACTTAACTGCGGGGTCATCAGTCCCTGAACTGACAATCTAGTTATGAACTACCTTATACTAAAAACAGTATGGACGTCCATGACCGAGGGAGGATTCGAACCTCCGACGGGAGACCGCACGATCGGCAACGTGGCGCTCCCGTACGGCAGCAAGATAACTGGGACTATATCGATGCATTTCATTTACATGTTGTCCGCCTCCGTAGCTCAGCGGTAGCGTCGCTGACTACCACGTATGAGACACGGGTTCGATTCCCGGCAGTGGACTAGGTGTTGTGTGTTCTCTTAATCATCATCATTCGCATGTAACTATCCCACGCGGCGTCAAATAGAAAGACTTATACTCAGGCGGCCGAACAATCCCGTAAGGGAGCTCCCTGCCAAGAAATCCATACGCTCATTTCATTTATATGCTTACCTTTTTGTTGCTGAAACTGCTCTTTCCATTATCCAACTCTCCAGTTTTCGCCCTAACGTGTCCTTTTCGTTTGCTCAATGTTACAGACAACTGAATATGAAGGCGTAATGTATCTCTCTAGTGGCTGGTCTTCCTTCATAATTCTCCAAGCACCACTTTTGAATAAATATGAGGGGACGGAACAATCTGCAATCTGGATTTTATGGGGAAAATGTGAAATCTGCATCAAATGGGTCGCCGTTCAGTAATGGAAAACCTGTGACGGCCCGTGCGACAGCGATTATCAATTACGGTGTTGGATTAAGCGCAATGTGTTAAGCACAGTCGCGGCCGGTCACCGTCTGATTTATCCGCTGGCACCGATCCCTCCAACAACAAAGATCTATTGAGAAATAAATAATACCGTGTCGGGAGCCGAGATTAATGCGCTGCGCTGCTCTGATTACAGTTTAGAGTCATTTATATTACATGCCCCGAGCGGACTTTTAAATCGACTGCCGGTCCATTTTCCCACGTGCAGCGGACGCGTACTCACACACGCAGACACACACACACACACACACACACACACACACACACACTGACGAATATGCAGAAGGTGGCGCGTAATAGGCAGCCAGCCATTTGCATGAGCTCTTTGGGCGAGGTCCAAATTAAGTTCCGAAACATACACGCCCACCCAAACTACCGATATATATACAGCGTCCCCGATCCGAAGTCGATGCAGCCCGAGCCATTTCTCCTCGGAGCAATCTTTCTGTCAACTCGTCACCTAAAAAGGGAAGACTGTTCTTGACGAATGATTTATCTTGAAAACGGAGCAGTTACTTTACATTCGCAAAAGTGCACATTTTGTGCTTTGTCGGTTTCTTATAAATGCGTAGAAGAAATCGCAATTGATACTCTAGCATGTAACCAAAAATACCAGTCGGCCGCGGAGGCCGAGGGGACTAAGGCGCTCCAGTCACGGTCTGCACGGCCACTACGGTCGGGGGTTCGAATCCCCACTCGGGCATGGATATTTGTGCCGTCCTAGTTCGTAAGTAGTTCATAAGTAATTTGTAAATTTAGGGACTGGTGACCCCGTAGTTAAGTCCCATAGACTATACAAACATTTGTTTTGAAAAAAATACCAGTACTTCCCTGTTTCTTTTGTTTGCAGCTTTTCTTAAACTGGCAGCTGCCGGCAGTGTAGTGTAGCATGAATGCTTTGATACAAGCCGGCTGCGGTGGCCGAGAGGACTGAGGCGCTCCAGTCACGGTTTGCACGGCCACTACGGTCGGGTTTTCGAATCCCCCCCTCGGGCATGGATATTTGTGTCGTCCTTAGTCTTAGCTAGTTCATAAGTAGTTTGTAAGCTTAGGGACTTATGACCCCGTAGTTAAGTCCCATAAGTTCTACAAACATTTGAACATTTTTGAACTTTGATACAATAGTAAACACAGAAGAAATATTAGATTCTGTGACTTATAAGATAAACAGTGACAGTGTTATTCAGCGATGTATCTCAAATACAGTACTACCTCAAAGCATGAGCGTGTAACTGCACGGTTTGTCATGCATGTTAAAACCTGATACGTCATAAACATCTTTTTTCTTATTTGTATTATTATTAAGTTGTTAGCGAAGTGATGCAGCTAATACTTTTTCAATTATTATTATTATTACCATAATGAGTTTCCTCCCCTACATACGGCTATTTGTGGTATCCTCTTAACTGTGCGCGTGAGACAGTCGAGAAAAGAAAACCAACTCACAGTACATTATTTTCCATTCATATACGTTTTTGACAAGGAAACTGAAAAGGTGCAGTTTAACAGCTTTTAAATATTTGTAAAATGACATGTTGATCACAGCTGCTTAATTTATTAGCTCAAAGCTACTGGTTTCGATTAATGTACCATTCTCAAGCGCCAGCAGAGTTTAGCCACTAGTTACATAAACCAAAACCGGTAGCTTTGACCTAATAAATTAAGCACCTGTGGTGAAAATGTCATTTTACAAATGTTTTTGACAGTAATGATTTTTGTTCTTAGTTGAGAAGAGGACATGGCAGTCTTTCATGTAAACAAACATTTACCTACAATATTCAGAACTTGAAATAACCATCAGCCAATGTCATTCGATTGAAACTCTCAAAAATTCTCTAGAAAATAGAATTTGAAGTTTTTCAAGTAAATGTAAGTACCAAAATTAAAACGCAGTATATGTCCGTGTAGCTCAGGTGGTAGCAATCAGGCCGTTCAACGACTCGGTCGGTGCTTCGAATCCCTCGTGGGCAGTATCTTTCCCCTTTCTTTCTTTCGTTGTGTCTAATGATAATTTTTATGAAAAATGCACGTACTTTTGTTTATTCGTAATTTTCTATATTCTATGAAACGTTGTTAATAATGAAGGTTTCAATCAAGAAACATAAGAATTTATATTTTTTACATTATTGGTTTCACTATTAGTTGACGACGGTTGTCTTTGATCATTTTATTTTGTGGAGAGCTACGTTGCTGTTTTTGTGAAGTCGTCTCCATATCCACGAGTGGCTTTCCAAGCAGCTAACCTACTCAACCCATCAGTTTAGGTGACGACAAGGTGTTCCACTCGTCTAAATACACAAAAACAAAAACTGACATAACATGTGGCATTAGAGATCCCAAAATGTTTCTGATAACTGAATTTGAAATAGTGTAAATTTGTTTACATCGTGAATGAAGTAAACATTATAGAAGATAGAAAATTACAAATCAACATAAATACGCACATTTTTCGTAAAATTTACCATTAGATATGAAAATTGAGTTAGTATTCAAAAGACAACGGAGAAAAAACTTTTCACACCAACGTACGAACCACCGACCCTCAGATTGTGAGGCTAGGCTACAACGACAGATGCTGCACTGTTTTAATTATTTTGGTAAAAAAAACAGTCTTTGCTGAAACCAAGACTGTTTTTTACCAAAACATCAATTTCGGTTGCTGTGCCAGCGCCAAAAAGATTTGAAGTGGAGTAACTTCCGTTTACATGTACTTGCATAACTTCAAAGTCGATTTTCTCGAGAATATTGGAGAGTTGCGACGAATGGCTTTGGCTGATTGTTATTTCTGAACTTCACGTTATATGGTGTCGCAGCATATATATATGATGTCGCAGCTATCTTATCCACCCAAAATATCTGTGGAACAATAACAGCTATTGGAAAACCACTTTCACCGGTATCAATGTACGACTGGGGCCCATGAATGTACATATTTGTAAACATTCTAAAACGAAAGCAAATGTGTTTTTAACACAAACTTATAAACACATAAAACAGTGGCGTTGATTGCATCGCAATATTCCAATTACATCCCGAGATATTGCGACGCGAAGTTGACGCTTGAAATACGCGAAACGCGCGGCTAGTGCACTCCTTGAGATTCAGGCGAAAACCCCATGCTGCTCAGGACGTGCGCTAGCCGCGCGTTTCGCATATTTCAAGCGTCAACTTCGCGTCACAATATCTCGGGATGTAATTGGAATTTTGCGATGCAATCAACGCCATTGCTTATGTGATATGTCATGCAATGGATTTCTGAAGAAAAAATATAGGGTTTCCATTTAAAAAAAGATAAGTTTGTGTTAATAAACATATTTGCTTTCGTTTTTGAATGTTTCGAAGTATGTACATTCATGGGCCCGAGCCGTACATTGATGCCGGAGAAAGTCGTTTTCCAATAGCTGTTATTGTCCCAGAGATATTTTGGGTGGACAAGATAGCTGGGACACCCTGTATATATATATTCTTAAATCCGATACCCACTCGGTCTCCTTGTTTTAGTCAAAATTGTTGAAATGTTTTTACAATCTATGAGACCTAACTACGGGGTCATCAGTCCCTAAACTTACAAACTACTTATGAACTAACTAAGGACGGCACAAATATCCATGCCCGAGGGGGGGATTCGAACCCCCGACCGTAGTGGCCGTGCAGACCGTGACTGGAGCGCCTCAGTCCCCTCGGCCATCGCGGCCGGCTTGTTTTAGTCCTCTTAAAAATAAACGCGTTGCGTTAAAAATTTATTTTCTTTAGCCGTTTTCAGTTGTTGGTAGTGTACATTTAAGGAGCTATCGACAGTGGAGTGAGAACCCAGCGCAGAGACACGCTGCCGCCGCCGTGCCGGATGACGAAAGACTCGCCCTTGTCGCCGGCGCGGCGGCAGAGACGGAGCGCGCATGCGCACTGCGGCAGCGGCACAGTAGCGGCGGGCGCCTAATGGCCGCGGCCGCGATAGCCGCGCCGATAGCGCCGACACACAAACACGGCGGCTACACTCGTACAATTACCCGCTCCCTCCCTTCCCCCGCTCCTCATTTGCCTCCCCCGCCTTTATTGTTTTCCTCGGAGCCCTATCTCCCTCTCCGGCTCTCTCTCTCTCTGTCTCTCTTTCTGTCGCCGCTGGCCCGGAGCTCGGGAACGGCGGCGAGACGCATTAATCGAGAGCGCGTGTACTTGGCGGCGCACCAGGGCATAAATACGCGAGTCCGCGGCCTCGCGCAGGGCCGGGCGTCGCCCACGCCGCTTTCAGCGCGGGCCGTTCCGATGAAGTTATTACGAGCGTTTAATGGTAATGCGCGGACGGCGAGCTCTCGTGCGCTCCGCCCGTAAAGCAGGCGGCGAAATCCCGAGCGCGCCGCATTCCCAGGACAGCGTAATTGGCGTTTATAGTCCCGTTTATATGTGTCGCTCATTATTTCTTTACTACTGACTCCCAATTGTCTCCCCTTTTTTGGAGCTCTCTTTGTGAGAAGCTTACAAGTACTCCCCGGATTTGATGGTTGACCATTTCGTCAAAATATTGTTTCAGGCAAGACACTCGCTATGGGAGTCATTCTACTCGAAAGCACAACAGACGGAACTGAAAAGAATAAGGATGAAGGAAGGACTCAAATGTTTGTAAACCTAGTTTGGAACAAACTGCTTTGCTCATCAGTCACCAGACTTACAATGTACAGGGCAGTGGCGTAAGTAGGACTTGGCTTTGGAGGGGGGGGGGGTGGTATAGATCTGCTTGACGAGCAAAATTTTAGTCAGTTTCTAGACAGACTACCATCTACCACTCCCGTTAAAGAAAGTAATTCGCTCCCTTCCAATGAAAGCTTATGGTAGAACACCCCAAGTTCCAAATCTGTACCTTTAACAGATTGCTGTTACACGATTTCTTTTCTTTTTCCCCCTCTCTTTCTTTCTTTCTTTTTTTCGGGTTATGCCACTGGTACAGGGTATTAGCCAACTTCGTCATCGTGTAAAACCAACCGACTTTTCGGCCACTATTGCAAGTCGTCTTATTCAGGGTATTCGTCTGACGAAACCTTGAAAAAGACGACTTTCAATAGTGGCCAAAAGGTGAGTTGGTTTTACACGACGAAGAAGCGGTCTAATACCTTAAGAACTTTATTGAAAGTGACAATGGCCGCAGAGGCCTACGCTTATATATACTTAAACTAAGGACAACTCAAAAAAACTATTCTCGTGTGCGGACTCGGACTTCCGACGGAATAGGCTGTCCAGTCTCCAGCATGTCGCCGTAAAACAAGTTGCCTTTCCGTGCGGGAAAGGAAGAAATATTGGGGCTTCACGCCCCGTCGATAACGTATTTATTGATGGTGAAATACAGCTAGCCCTTTACTCACATGATGGGATGAGTGCTATCGACAATGTATGTCAATTACATTCAGTATTCCTAGATTTCCAATCAAACTACGTGCTTATGGAATATCGCCACAATTGTGCCATAGGTTTCGGGGTTTCCTGTCAGACAGGACACAGTACGTTGTAATTGACGGAAAGTTATCGAGTAGAACAGAAGTGATGTCTGGCGTTCCCCAGAGAAATGTTATAGGTCCCCAATGTTCCTTATTTTTATAACGATTTGGGAGACAATCTGAGTAGATCATTTCACTGTTCGCGGATGATGCTGTCACTTATCACTTAGTAAAGTCACCAGAAGATCAAAAGCAACTGCAAAATGATTTCAACTGTTCAACTGTTTGTTAAGCTTATGGGACGTAACTACGGGGCCATCAGTCCCTAAACTTACAAACTACTTATGAACTACCTTATACTAAAGACGGCACAAATATCCATGCCCGAGGGGGGATTCGAACCCCCGACCGTAGTGACTGTGCAGACCGTGACTGAAGCGTCTCAGTCCCCTCGGCCACCGCGGCCGGCATGCAAATGTAGATGTAGGTTATTAGAGGCGGAGCCTGGATTGTTTTAGGTGAGAATGGGGAAGCAAATCGGCCGTGCCCTTTCAAAGGAACCATCCCTGTATTATCTGAGGTGATTTGGGAGAATCTCGGAAGTCCGAAATCTGGATGGCTGGAGGTTGATTTCAACAACGGTCCTCCCGTATGCGAGGCTCAAATGTTCAAATTTTTGTAATTCTGTGGGACCAAACTACTTTGGTCATCAGTCCCTAGTCTTAAAAACTACTTAAACGTAGTTAAACTAACCTAAGGACAACACACATATCCATGCCCGAGGAAGGATTCGAACCTCCGACGCTAGAGGCCGCGGGATCCGTAACGTGGCGTTCGAGACGGCTCGGCTACTCCCGCGCGGCCGAATGCGAAGCAGTTGTGTTACTACTGTGCCACCTTGCTCGGTAGAAAAAAACAAGACCTGTGAGTCCTGTTTATATTGTGTAACAACAAACAAAATTACAGCGGAAAATATACTCTGTCACTACAGATTTTCTTTCTTCAGATACATTTATGTAGGGTGTATAGCTGGGTCCTAAGAGATATTATGTTGATTAGCCTTGAAGAGAAAAGTGAATTCCGGAAGTATATTTGTAATGATTTACTTTTGAGGTAACTTATAGCGCAGAGACCAGGAACGAATCTGAGTGAATGGATCAAAAGTGAATAGCATAGTTCCATGGAAATAACTGAAGTCCTGAGAAACGAATGAGCTGCAAAAGGGATATTTGCAAGTATTTCCAACGTATACAAACTTTCAAAACGTGTAATCAATCTGGATACGAAAGTTTGACACTCCTTTACAACTTCAAAGGAGTTAAAGCAAAGATGATGTATGTGTCCTACAATGTTTAATTCACCATCCACAAAATCGCAGACTTTGAATGAGCAGAAATGCGCTTTCATATAACAAAGGATCAACGCATTTAAATCTAATTCGTCGCAGTTGATTATTCAAGAAGTTGATAAACCTGGAAATAAAAAAAAAAAAAAACGTCATTTCATTTGTGGTGACAATGACTGTCATTTGTATAATTCTGTTTATTTTATGATACAATCCGCTCTTAAATTTCGAAGTGTTACCGGTTTAGGCTTCCAGCTATTATAACAGATACCCTGGAAGCGAAGGTGAATGTCTCTCTTAGCGAAGTATTGCCTCTACCGACCTGCGTCCGTTTCCGAGAAGCAATGAAGTAATCTTCTTGACCGACGACACTATTGAGTCAGCTGCGACGAATTACATTTACATACTTTAACACTATTTATGAGAAAGGCCACTGCTGCACATTCCAAGACAGTCTTTCTAGACGGTGTTTTATTGTATGCCAACCGAAGGGGTCATGCTATGGAATGAAATAGCACCGCGCAAAATCACTCCAGGTAGTCGGGTCAAATGACACACGACAGACTGCTCACCGGTGCTCATTTAGAAGCAGGACTCATCATTGGAAACAAGTCTTTTCCAAACAATCAGATTCCAGGGCAAACAGGTTCCTTAGTTTACGAAGGTAATCGGCTCAAGAGGTGCCTTGAGCTCAGCACTCTTTCCGTGAGCCGTCTATTAATGGTTCTTATGTTAACTGTAACACCAGTTGCATGTCGAACCGATAATAATGTCAGACCGTAGAGTTTGAGCACCTATTTGACGATTTCATGGCCCTCACGTTCTGAATATTGTCACACGCCTGTCTGAAAGGCATAGTTACAGTTGAAGTGAGTATATGGAATGAAATTGGTAAATACTTTATGCATCGGTATCGACGTGAATCCTGCCTTTTGTGCGGTGAAACTACCCTGAACATTGAGACATTCATCAATCGGTCGACAGTGTCTAAGTTTCTACCTGTTATGCCGGCTCAAGGATAGCACCTGCGGGGCGGCAAACCACTTCACCCATAAGTGTTCCTGGCAGCCTAACCGTAGGAGTACTTTTAGTTAAGCCTAGTTCCATTACGCATGGCTAGCTGTCGTTTCAGGTGTACCTTGCAGTAAAGTCATTATTAAGGTATCTCGGCGATGAAAATAAATTCACGAAACGACGCAGTCAAAGACGGGACGACTTACATTTTTATGAGTAGTTCCGTAGATTTAAGTATACCATGCAATTACGGTGACGAAAATACGGAAGAAAATAATTCTGGTTTTGTATTAGTTTAGTTTTTTTAGAGGGTCCTGATTTACCACATCTGATCACTTGATCATCCTAAATCCAGGTAAATGTGTGATAAAAAGTGTATTTTAGTAGAGACGCAAGTACTTCCGCTTAATGGATGTTTTTTCATTTGGTTTTGACATTCAAATCAGAACAAAATAAACCCTTTGTACAGTAGAAGTGGCTGTAATATTTCGTATTGAAAGTTTAAACCTTGCTACGTTTACGCTTAGAGATACATGTAGTTTCATCGTGTTCATCACCGCAAAAAGTACATTTGAACGACGGGGATGGGAAATTGGGATCTTTGCCTTTCGCGGGCAAGAGCTCTACCGAGTGAGCTATTCTGACACGCTTCTTAGTCGATCCTCACAGCTCTATCTCCGACAGTACCTGGCCTGCTACTTTCCAAACTTCAAAGAAGTTCTCCTGCGGACCTAGCATGACTAGCACTACTGGAAGGAAGAGTATGGTGGAGACCTGCCTTAATCACAGCCTGTGGGATGTTTACAGCATGATATTTTCACTCTACAGCGGAACTTGCCCTGATATGAAACTTCCTGGGAGATTACAACTGTGCGCCGAACTAGGATTCTAAACTCGTACCAAGCCCCTATGTCCCTGGTTCGAATCCCGTCCCGACATACAGTTTTAGTACGTCAGAAAGTCTCAATACGCCGTTTAGTTTACGGTAATGCGAGATTTAAAAAAAAGTCAGGGTCAGTCCGTTAACTGTCTAGTGCTCGGCGACTGCCATTAAGTGTCAAGAGTGAAACGATGAAGACCAAAAATATTTCCTGGCTGGGTGGCTCAGACATTAATATATAACGACCATGTTCGCTCCACATCATTCTTAATTCAGTTAACTTAAATTGAGTAAATTTACTACTCACGTCATTGTCCTTTTTTTTATTACTTACTTCAATTTTCACATTAACGTTCCTTTATTGATTTTTCAAGCACTTTCAACTGTTCATCTTACTGTACAATTTATTATCTCTTTCACTAGGTCTTATTACAGCATAATGTTACCGAGCCTTTCACAATCCACTACATAACACTTTGCTATGTCCATTTCACTCTCTATTTGCTTTGAAACTAATGCATTTAACATTGATGTATGTGATTTTTTTGTCTCAGCTCCTCACCTGGAGAGATATAAACGTCCAATGTACCGTACATGTCCAAGTGTTTATGTTGTTGTTGTGGTCTTCACTCCGGAGACTGGTTTGATGCAGCTCTCCACAATTCCCTATCCTGAGTAAGCCTCTTCATCTCCACATAAGAACGGCAACCTACATCTGTCTTAATCTGCTTACTGTATCCATCTCTTGGTCTTCCTCTGCGGTTTTCACCCCACACAATTCCCTCCAACACTAAATTCACAATTTCTTGATGTCTAAGAATGTGCCCAACCAATCTATCCCTTCTTTTAGTCAAGGTATGCCAGAAATTTCTTTTCACCCCAATTCTATTCAGTACCTCCTCATTAGTTATGCGATCTACCCACCTAATCTTCAGCATTCTTGTGTAGCACCCAATTTCAAAAGCCTCAATCCTTTTCCTGTCCGCATTGTTTACCGTCCATGTTTCACTCCAATACAAGGCAACACTCCATACAAATGCCTTCAGAAAGGACTTCCTTAGGCTTAAATCAATATTCGACGTTAACAGATTTCTCTTTTTCAAGAACGCTTTTCTACCCATTGCCCTTCTGCATTTTATATCCTCTTTACTGCGACCATCATTTGTTATTTTACTGCCTAAGTAACAAAACTCATCTACCTCCTTTATTGCTTCGTTACCTAATCTAATTCCTTCAGCATCACCTGTTTTTCTTAGACTGATTTTCTAAGACTGCACACCATTTGCTCTTGTTAATGATCATCTTATATGCACCTTTCAGCACACTGACCATTCCGTTCAATTGCTCCTCCAGGTCCTTTGCTGTATCTGACAGAATTACTATGTCGGCGGCAAAACGGAATGTTTTTAATTCTTCCCCCTGAACTTTATTTCCTTCACCAAACTTCTCATTGCTTTCCTTTATAGCTTGCTCAATGTACAAATTGAATAACATTGGAGAAAGTCTACAACCTTTCTTACTCCCTTTCGAACCACTGCATCCCTTTCATGCCCTTCAACTCTGACAACCGTTGTCTGGTTTTTGTACAAGTTGTAAATAACCTTACGCTCCCTATATTTTACTCCTGCTTGCTTCAGAACTTGAAAGAGTTTATTCCAATCAACATTGTCAAAAGCCTTCTCCAAATCTACAAAAGCTAAAAATGTAGGTTTGCCTTTTCTTAATCTATCATCTAGGATAAACCGTAAAGTGAGTATTGCCTCTCTAGTTCCTACATTTCACCTGAACCCAAACTGATCTTCCCCGAGGTCGGCTTCTACCAGCTTTTCCATCCTTCAAGTGTTTATATCATACGATAAGTAAATACAAAGTGTTTATATCATACGATAAATAAATACGCCTCATGAGAGTTTTGTCGGCGCGCTGCTAGGCGAGTTCAGCGGTGCAGTTGCGGTGCCCGGCCAGAGCGGCCACAAGGTGCGCACTTTATAGAGCGGTCGTCGGCTAACAGGCGGCGCGGACGTGCCGTCATGTCGGCCGCTCGCATGCAAACTGCGGCGGCAGCACTGCCAGTAATTGACAGATCCGGCCGATGCGCGCCCGTACCAACTGCACTTTATTAGCCGTCCGCTGCGTTCCACCGGCACCGACGATAGCAAACACACCGGGCCTATTTCTGACCTTCTGCGGCAGCTAGCCGCGCGCCTCACCTTTGTTCAATAGCTCCAGTCTCTTTGTACACTGGACCGGGATCATTATAGGACACATTCTTAGACATCAAGGAATTCTGAATTTAGCATTGGAGGGAAGTGTGTGGGGTAAAAATCGCAGATTAAGACAATGAGATGAATATAGTAAGCAAATTCAAATTGATGGATGTTGCCATTCTTATGAGGAGATGAAGAGACTTGCCCAGGATAGAGTAAGGTGGATAGCTGCATCAAACCAGTCTCCGAACTGAAGACCACAACAACAACATTCTTCTACACATATTATCCTTGATGACAGTTCCAAAATATAGGTTTCGGAAATTATTGCCTTCAGCTGCTTTTTTATATATATTTTTAAGGAGGTAATCAGCTGATCATCAGACGGTACATATGATTATACAATCAGTGCAGTTGGCGCGTGACTTCGACATGGTTGATGTGCATCTATGGTAGAAAACGAGAGCAAGCAAGCACTACATGTGGTATGTTCCACAAAATGCTTGAAATGTAAGATCTTCTTCAAGGTGCGATTTACATTTAGAAGATCCATTAGAAGAGTATCCGTTGTATTTATTCCTTTGGAATACGTTATTGATGGCAATACACGTGCAAACCTTTCCATAGACTTCAACTGTAACGTAACAATCCACTGTTTACAATTTCTAAAAGAAAATTGAAATACAAAATTTTGTATTTGTTCTATAGGTTTGTTTATTATGTGAATCGATTTTACGCTTCTTAGGCCATCATCAGACATTTACTGCAATTTAATTAAAGAACAGAAATAAATTATCATCTTTGATGGGGCAGTAACAATGTAAATAAATATTTGAATGAAATTTGTAAATTAATAGTACGTCTGGTTAGTTGACAACGCATGTTCTTTGACTAAAATTCAGCAAACGACTGATGATGGCCTAAGAAGCCGAAATTTGATTCACATAACAAACAAACTTGTAGAACAAACACAAAACTGTGTATTTTCCACGTCCATCTCCGGCCACCCATATTTTAGTTTTCTCGTGATTTCCTTAAATCAATCAACGCTAATTGTGGGATGGTCTCTTTTAACCGTATATACTGAGAAAAATATTGAAAAAAGTCTTAAAATTATTATGGCCTATTAAGAATAAAAAGTTCATCGCTGATCAGCTATGTAGAGTGAATCTAAATTTGCACACTCGGGCTTCGCGGCGCGATTCCTCACATGCTAGCAATAATAAAAATAATAATAAAAAAATAAAAAAATAATAAATAAATAAAATAAAATAAAATAAATCGCACAAAATTTGGTCCTGCGCATATTTCTGGCAGTAAATGAACGTCGAAGATTGAGATAGATGTGCGTCCCATACGTCAGTGTGATTCAGAATTACATTACTACATCAACAAACTTCTAGGGGATGTGGGAAGTGTCTTGAGGAACAAAGTGAGCATAAAACCCATGCCCGGAAACGTCATCCAATGACGCTTCAGACTGTCGAAGTTGCTGGAGGGGATGTCTAGCGGCAGGAGCTGGTGGACTCTCCGTAGCGTCGTTGAATGGCGTTTCCGGACATGGCTTACCATGCTCATTTTGTTCCTCAAGTCGCCTAATACATCCCTTACCAGTTTCTTGGTGTAATTATGAAACACACTGACGTATGGAACACACAGTCATCTCAGTCTTTTACGTCCATTTACTGGCGGAAATATGCGCAGGATGAAATTTTGTGTGATACATATTTCATTGTTGGCAGGCGAGGAATCGCGCTGCGAAGACCGAGTGCGCGGATTTAGATTCACCCTGTATAGAGCTTACATGATGTCAGAATTATGCCTCTCATCGTACCAGAAAGTGACGTACAGTGCAACAGTAGTATCTGATTGACTACTTTCACATGGCAAAGGAGGAATACTAATATGAACAAACGCACATTTTAGGAGTAGCCCAATGCAGCTAACTGCTGAAATGTTTCAATAGCACTATGCACTTTATAATTTCTAGGAAGAGCTACTAGAATATGTAACACTATGTATACAAGCAGCTAGAAATGAATTTGTGGTAATATGTTGATCAGTTTGAGAGATAATGGAAAAAATAAGGTATGTAGCTGATCAGGTACACTATGCATTAAAGGGTTAAGTGCCACGGCGGATTTCCTTCCCGATTCTGACCCAAAAGTCCGAGCGTGAGTTTCGTCTCTGATAATCACGCGATCAACGGGACGTAAACTCTTTTATTTACTCAATGAAAAAAGAAAAAAAATGATAGTGAAAAATGTTCGAATTTCTGTAAATCTATCGGACCAAACCGCGTGGTCATCAGTCCGTAGCTTACAAACTACTTAAACTAAGGTAAACTAACCTAAGGACAACATATACACCCATGCCCCAGGGAGGACTCGAACCTCCGACGGAGAGCAACCGCGCGCTCCACAGCGAGGCGCCTTAGACCGCTAGGCTACTCCACCGCGGCAAAAACTGATAGTGGAGTAGGTCAAAAAAGAAGAGCATTATTCAAAAATGTTCAAATGTCTGTAAATCTATCGGACCAAACAGCGTGGTCATCAGTCCGTAGCGTACAAACTACTTAAACCTAGGTAAACTAACCTACGGACAACACACACACACACACACACCCATGCCCCAGGGAGGACTCGAACCTCCACGGCGAGCAACCGCGCGCACCGCAGCGAGGTGCTTTAGACCGCTCGGCTACTCCACCGGGGCGAACATTATTCATCTGGCCTAGTGAGCTTTAGCACTGTGAGGATACAGTAGTGCTCATTCAATGCAACAGTTACAAATGAACGCGGAAAATTTTGGAGACGAAGCCTTACGCTTCACGCACCTGCTAGGTTAGACACACACGGCGACCGAACCTCGGAGTCGGCAGGCAGCCAGGCGGCGGTGCTACGGATTTGCATGATCGATGCCCAAGTTCAGGGTTCGCGTAATTAGTTGTAAACATGGCCGGCTTTCCGCGCATTGGAGGCAATTACGCGTGACAGCTAATTAAACTGGGAATCACTCAGCGCGGACAAAGCTGTGGACACTTTGCGGCGCCTCTTTTTGCTCGGCTGGCTTCCTCCTCCCGGGCCCCACCCTGCCCCCTTCTAATTCTCCGCTGCAGGCTTTGATGCGGGCCGTGACAGGCCGCCATCCTCGCGCAATTACTGGCGAACGAGGGCGCTGCACGCCAGGTCGATGACCAGTCTCCACATGAGGAGAGCAGGCCAGAGCACTTCCTATGCCGTAATCACGGCCGCTGCACGCAGGTGTCGAGCGACCGGCAGCCCAGTACCTGCCGGTTTGCAGCAGGAAGCCAGTTAATTCTGCAACTGATAGCGTGCTGCTTTTTGTTCCCGTCTACTGCTCCACAGTCGATTTGCTGCTAGCCGCAGCTCCGGTCTCCATTCAGGTACCAAAGCCCCATCGGCGATCTCAAATAATCTTCTGATGTTTGTTGGAACTTAACTGCGGTGTCATCAGCCCCTAAACTTACAAACTACTTATAAACTATGTGGTTGCGTAGACTTTCCCGGCGTAATAGCTGATAATATTCATCTCGGGTTTGCAGCCGGATAACATCGTCAACTGAACACGATAGCCGGCCGCGGTGGACGAGGAGACTGAGGCGCTTCAGTCAGGGTTTGCACGGCCACTACGGTCGGGGGTTTGAATCCCCCCTCGGGCATGGATATTTGTGCCGCCCTTGTTGTAGGTAGTTAATAAGTAGTTTATAAGTTTAGGGACTGATGACCCCGTAGTTAAGTCCCTTAAGCTTAACAAACATTTGAACGCGATATTTCGACAGACCAAGTCGCTGCCATCTTCAGGTGAGTGCGCTGATTACACTAACTCGCCGGAAACTGAGTAATTCTAGTCAGCGCACTCACCTGAAGATGGCAGCCAGTTGGTCTGTCGAAATATCGTGTTCAGTTGACGATGGTATCCGGCTGCAAACCCAAGATGAATATTATTACTTATAAACTAACTTACACTAAACACAACACAGACATCCAGGAGAGAGGATTCGAATCCCCGATGGGGAACGGCCTCGCACATCGGAGCATATCGCCGCAATGCGCTCGGCCACTCTGCCGCGGCCCGGCAGGCGATCCCTTTAGTCCTGTTATCTAAATCTATTATTGCGGTTATCCTCCCTTTAGTTTTAGATAAGATATTTGCATGGCACAAAAATTGGCAATTGACCATTAATAATGATAAATGTAAGGTCAGCCATATGCCCACTAAAAGAAATCCGTTAAACTTTAGTTAAACGATAAATCAGTCATACCTACTAAATACCTAGGACTAAGAAGGGAAGGAAGCTTGGGGTTTAACGTTCCATCGACAGCTTGGTCATTAGAGACAGAACTAACGCTCGGAGTTTTGGGTAAGGATGTGGTAGGAAATCGGCCGTGCCCTTTTGAAAGGATCCATCCCGGTATTTGCCTGGAGTGATTTAGGGAAATCACGGAAAACCTAAATCAGGGTGGCCGGAGGTGGATTTGAACCACCGTCCTTCCGAATGCGAGTCCAATGTCTTACCACTGCGCCACCTCGCTCGGTAGGACTAAGAATTACGAACAAATTACATTGGAAAGAACACATAGGAAATATTGTAGGGAAGGCGAAACAAAGTCTACGTTTCATTCGCAGAATACAAAATCCGTTTTACACGACCGATTTTGTGGTGAAAATCGACTACTAGAAGTGCGCGCGTCTTTCGTGCCTGTGTGAAAATTAGAAGCCAATTGCAGCGCGTGTGCGTCTATGACGTCCAGTGTTCTATAGATTGTGCTGAGTGTGGAGTTCTAAATTTTCCAGTGTGCTGCAGAATGCGCATGAGCAGAACCAAGTAATATTAGTGGTGTCTGCTAACATCGCAAGTTAACCTACAGTGTCGAGCGCAATCATATTACAGAAACGCTTTCGCGTCTTCTTTATCTTTATTCCGTTGCTTGCACAGAAAATGTTGCACCGGAGTATAATATTATTTTCCTAGTACTGTTCTCCTACAAAAGAGACGAAGTATCTGCAAGCAGAAAAATATTTTCGTTTTACGGGGAAAAAGGCTACATTATATATTTATATACAAATATATAAATTTGTTTTACCGAAAATTATATCAACAGAAGAGTCAGAATAATTAGATGAGAAAATTATTTTCGATATTATTTGGAACGGTAGCAAGAAAACAAGATATAAGAACTAAAGTAAATAGTCGCTTTTTACTGCATTTTCTATTTCGTTTTATGTGTTCGCAAGTATAAACTTTCTTCAGAAAATAAACGTGTAGGTATTCAAAAGTTTGAATGACACTCTTCCGATTATTTAGGTTCTCAATTGTGATCAAAATTTGCTACATGACGTTTCAGGAGAACATTATCCTTTCGTAATTAATAATTCAATTTTCCTGTTCCTGCTCCTACGTAAAAAGTGCCCTCACTTCTTCGTTCAGTTACGAAACTACATACCAGACAACTCTAGAGTTTTGGTGTTTATTTCTGAACGAAAACGACTATTCTAGACAGGCGAGCCGCAGTACGGGAATAGCACGCCAGGGGGCGCTGCAGTAGACTCACTCGTCTTGAGGACTCAACTGAGAAAAGAAAGTCGTTTAAAGGGGACTTAGATGCAACAGTTCTACTAAAGAAACTACCCACACCATACCTTTGCGTCCTATTTTGGAGTACTGCTGCCCATTGCGGGATCCGTACCAGCTGGGACTGACGTACGATTCAGAGAAAATTCAGAGAAGGGCAGATCGTTATGTATTATCACAATATAGGAGAGAGAGTGTCACGGAAAAGATCCACGAGTTGGGGTGGAAAACATCAAAAGACAGGCGTTATTTGTTGAGGAGACCTCTATTTGCGAATTTCTTTCACGAACTTTCTTTTCGGAATACGAACATATATTGTTAGCGCCCACCTACATAGGGAGACATGATCGTCATAGAAAAGTTAGAGAAATAAGATCGACAACAGAAAGCTTTAGGTGTTCCTTTTTCCAGCGAGCTATTAGACAGTGGAACTGTAGAGAAATATCATACAATTGGTTTGATGAACCATCTGCCAGGCACTCACAGAGTATTCATGTCGATATAGTTGTAGACATTCCCCGTCAGCAATGACTCAAGCGTTTGTGATTTCATGAGGCACCATACCGGAGAATTATACCACACGCACGGAAAGCGGAAATACACGACCAGATAAGACCAGATAAGTCACAACGGCGACGAAATGGTGTGTTGAATGATCGTGAGAGTCATGTAAAATACGAGAACGACAGCTACTAAACTAACTTTCGAATTTAGTCAGTGCCAACGCATTTCGAAATGAGCGCCAACGGAGGGGATTATGAGGCGATGAAATATTCCAAAACCCCTCACGCACGTAGAAAACGTGATTCCGAAACAATAAAATGTGGAAAACAACAATATGAAAAAACGGATTGTTACTCATCACATAAAGGAGGCCCTGAATCGAAGACATCACACGCGCAAAGTTAGTCTAATAGCTGATATAACGGCCACTACGGTCGGGGGTTCGAATCCCCCTCGGGCATGGATATTTGTGCCGTCCTTAGTCTTAGTTCATAAGTAGTTTGTAAGTTTACGGACTGATGACCATGTAGTTAAGTCCCATAAGCTCTACAAACATTTGAACATTTGAGCTAATATAACTTCTTACGGAAATGCCTCCCGAATCCCTTTGCCACAGCGGAACAGCCGTGCGGACTAAGGCGCCTTGCTGTGGTGCCGTTCGCCGTCGGAGGTTCGAGTCCTCCCCCGGGCATGGGTATGTGTCTGTGTTGTGTTAAGACTAAGTTGGTTTAAGAAGCTTGTAAGAAGCTCTGTAATTAGGTCCCATAACTTTACAGTGGACTACTGTAAACACTTTGATACTCTTAAGATACGACATGGTCTGCCATTGCCAAACATTTGTCTCTTCTTTGTCTACGATAGTAATTAAAAAGAGCTGTGTAATAGTTTACCCACGGTACTTTCAAAACGCACTTGAAAACTGCCGCAATCCTCACATACGCAAGGAACTCAAGCACTACAACAGCAGTCAGTCACCCAGCAGCGTGCAGAGTCGTTTAAAAAACGTGTTATGCCCTGACTGCCGTCTGGCCGACCAGTGGACAGAGCTGATACATACGCAGTGACACAATGCGAGGGGTTCAGTGCTGAAGGCGTTGCCAATGCCTTGGCTCATGTTTAGCGAGTTGCATACTGTCAGGGGTACGTTGGCTGTGGGCGGGTTCAACTATTATCCTAGATCATATTTCTTACCTGATAAGCGGCATTATCAAGCATAATCACCGATGTAATGTTGTTTATACTGATTAAGAATAACAAGGTAATTTCCTCGTTTCATTCTGACATTCGCGCGTGATCAGCTGTTGTGCTTGTGTGATCACATGAAGCATTGTGTGGCCTGTTCTGACTGTGGCCGAAAGCTACGTTGTGTGTGCATTCGTGTGAATGAGCGACTGGCTTTATCTCCCTATCTGTCGCCTGGAGACAGTCTTTGCAGTGACTTGTGACCTATCCTTACTATCCCATTGAATTCCAAAATGGGATTTCCGTTTTTGTGCCCACCCCCACATATATAGACGAACAAGAAAATTAAAGTAACAATTTTGAATCTTAATTCTCCATCGAGGCTCATGAAACATATTATTCCGGAGAGGGTTCCATAGATGTGCACGTAACAAAAATCATCTGTGTACGGAACTGTTAAGAGTGTTTAAAGGAAGTATTAAAAGACGATACGACGCGAAAGGTACCGGTCGAGCACGACAGCCATCTGTTGGCAGAATTGTGCAACTACGTATTCGGCCGTGTTGTTAGCAGTAAAAATCAAACTTCACGGAAACAGAATAGAGTTATATCTTGGCTTCAATAGTCCGCGTACTATCTTGGAAGAGCAACATTTTTCATCTGCTTCTACTAGAGAATGCAATTAAGTTCTCAATTTAATTAGTTAATTTT
Source organism: Locusta migratoria (assembly GCA_026315105.1). NCBI lineage: Eukaryota > Metazoa > Arthropoda > Insecta > Orthoptera > Acrididae > Locusta > Locusta migratoria. The sequence goes on along the minus strand of CM048750.1, from coordinate 305,703,223 downwards.
AAATAGGTACGATTTCCTACTTCCCTTAGTATACGAAAAGGCAGGGCTCAGATAGGAGCTAAGAATCTGCATAAATTACAATAAGATTTTAAAAATTTAAATTCTTTATTTTGGAAACTTAATTGGTCGAATTTCGCCTAAAAATGTTCAGATATTTATAAATCTATGGGCTTTAGCTAATGTGGTTATCTGTCACTAGGCTTGCTAATTACTGAAACTAAATTATATTAACCTAAGGACAACACACATACCCATGCCCTAAGGGAGGACTCGTACCAGCTACGGGGAGCAACCGCGCGCTTCTCAGCAAGGCGCCTTCGATCGATCGGCCATTCAACCGCGGCGAATTTCGACTACAGGTAGTAGTGGTATGCCTGTGTATGTGCGTGTTTGTGCGATATATATATATATATATATATATATATATATATATAATTAATTGTGTATGTATATATGTGTGTGTGAGAGAGAGAGGCCAGTCACGGTCTGCACGGCCACTACGGTCGGGGGTTCGAATCCCCCCTCGGGCATGGATATTTGTGCCGTCCTAGTTTGTAAGTAGTTCATAAGTAGTCTGTAAGTTTAGGGACTGATGAGCCCGTAGTTAAGTCCCATAGACTATACAAACATTTGAACATTGTTTTGAGAGAGAGGGAGAGATAGGGAGAGAGAGAGAGAACGAGAGAGGGGGGGGGGGGAAGAGAGTGAGTGAGTGAGTTACAGAGAGAGAGAGAGAATTTGTCGAACCCCACGATTCCGCCACTAGGGTAAGGTGCTACAATTCCGATCATCTCGGACAAATGTTGTTGGTACTGGAAATATGTTGAGAAAAGAGATAATTTTAACTATGGCACTTGTTCTTGGATGTATAAAGAATATGTAACACAAATACTAGACCATTACAAATGTTGGTATAAACACAAAAAAAGGTTACAGAAGTGTGAAAATTGATCTAAAATGTACCACACTAGGTACAATTATGATCACTTCCTCGTACAATTTTGATCACTGACTTCTTCCACTTAAAAAGCACTTTTTCTCTTGGGCACCAACGCATACTTCTAGGTAACAAACATTGCATAATACAGAATTTGCAATCGCGAGGAAACTAGATGATTTATAAGAGCGCGTTCGACGAAGTTGCTCCACGTACCCCTTAACAGGAAAAAAATTACATCTCCGTAGCGCAAAGTGCTGTATTCTTGGAAAAGACAGGCTGAGCTGTAGAAACCTGCTACACTACAACGCCACACAAACGCAAGTGCTACCAACACTACAAGACTGACAAATTATGTCGATCGGAGTTGTACCTATATCGAGTTTGTACCACCTTATCCCATCTGAATTGACAAGGTGTCTCCGTCCATTTCATAAATTTCGTGAGCTTCGCCGGCCGCGGTGGCCGAGGGGACTGAGGCTCTCCAGTCACGGTCTGCACGGCCACTACGGTCGGGGTTTCGAATCCCCCATCGGTCATGGATATTTGTGCCGTCCTAATTCGTAAGTAGTTCATAAGTAGTTTGTAAGCTTAGGGAGTGATGACCCCGTAGTTAGGTCCCAGAAGTTCTACAAACATTTGAACATATTTGAACAAATCTGGAAAACAAGGGAACTTAACACATATACAAGACTGCACATCTTCAATACAAGTCCTTAGTATTAGCTACTTCATAAGTAGTTTGTAAGTTTAGGGACTGATGACCCCGTAGTTAAGTCCCATAAGCTTATCAAACATTTGAACTTTTTTTTTTTTTTCGTGAGCTTCGATTACAGTGCAGTTGTTGTCAGCAAGTTCTAACAAACATTATATGACAACAGTACCCTCCATCAGCGTCACTGCTTGGCTTCCCACGTCTGCGAGCACAGTGGACCCTTCAGACCCGCGTTACTGTCGCGCGCGGTCGGCCGACGCCCCGTACCGCCGTCCACGGTCGCCGCCGGCCTGCCGCTGTTATTATTGTTATTTTTTTTTACACTTTTTGCGGCCGGCAGCCATTACGGGTGGCGCGTTCTCTACTTAGGCGCCACTTCGCGGACAGCGGAATTGCCTTTTACGGTAGGACGCCTCCTTTTGTCCGTCCGCCTGATGCCTCCTGATGCACGGTTTGACCGCGCGGTTTACAGCCACCAAGTGAGCTGTATTTTCAGCAGACGTGCGGGTCCTCTGCGAGCCGAGGCCCTGGGACGAACCTCCCCCGTTAATGTCGTGTTTAAGGCCCAGGCGCCTGGTATTTAGCACGCATTTTAGCTGCTCCTTATTGCGAAAGCAGTGACCGTCGTGAGAGCCCCGAAATACCGCCTGCCAGCACTTCGTTTTCCTTTTCGTTTTCTCCTTTGCAAATTGCTGGTGCACGAAAATAAAGCGATTATTCCACCCCAATTACAATGAAAGTATTTGCTAAGTAACACCAATACTTCATGGTACACTTGTTTCTTTGCAGCATATTATCTCCAGTGATACTGGGAACTGATACTTTTGATTTGCAGCAGTCACGGCAAAAAATGTTTTTACTACGTATAACATACTCAAAAAGACATTAACGTGTTATTTAAAAATAGAAACTGCTGTGAACAGTCAGCAGCTCTCATATGTGAAAAAAGAAGAATATCTCAATGCGCCGGCGAATGCAACGAGGTCGTAATTTGTCATCCACAGTTTTAATTACTACTCTGCAAAATTTTTGTTAATTACTCCGAAGCCTCTAGCCAGAGCGCCTTTTCCTGTTCTCAAGTATTACTTATATAAAGAAATGACTTCAAAAATAATAAATTAGGTACATAAAGTAAGGCTGTCTCATCGGGTAGTTCACCACTGTACATCGACGTCTACATATACACTTACTCTGTAGAAACCACTAACAAGTGTAAGGCAGAAATGTTCAAATGTTTGTAAACCTATTGGACTAAACTGCTGCGGTCATCAGACCCTATACTTACAACAACACACACACACACACACACACACACACACACACACACACACACACGTGCCCCAGGGAGGACTCGAATCTCCGACAGCGAGTACGCTCGCGCTCCGCGGCGAGGCATCTTACAACGCTCGGCCACTCCACCGCGGCTGTAAGGCATATATATCTCACTGCAGTATTAACTATAATTACTTCCAGCAGTACGGTGTGGGAAGAGCGAGAAAAATAACTCCTTATATGCCTCCTAATGTGCGTTCAAATTCACAACTCCTAAAGGCTTGATACGTAAGGAGCTAACGAATACCTCTAGCCTAATTTTTGACTGTATTTTAACAAATCTTTAGATATTCCATTAGGCAATTGCATATATATTCAGGAGTCTGGAATTCTGATTGTTCAACACTTTCAGGCCTCTACCACATGAGTGAAACATACCTGCAATATCCCTTATTAATCCTAGCTTTGTGTGCATCATATTCGAGCAATATCCTAACTTGCAAAACACAAATTACTTGCAAGTTGTCTTCTTTCTAGACTGATGATACGAGGATTGGTACTTAAATAGTGGCAACCATTTATTTACAACCGATACAAAAGCACGAGATACTGTCTTCCAAAGTAGTCACCAGTGTTATGTAGAATCCGTTGCCAGCGACGTTTAAGGCCAAGTATACCGCTAGCAGAGCCTGTTCTGTTGATGGACCCAATGGAGCGGTCTACTGACTGTTGAATCTCTGTAACAGTTCTGAAGCGAATGCAACGAAATGGTTATTTAATCTTCGGAATCAAGACAAAGTCACAAGGACTTAAGTCCGGGGAGTATGGGGGATTATACAGTACTTCCAGGTCCCAACAACCGAATAGAACATCCACAGATTGCTCTGTATGCGCCCGCGCATTGTCGTGCAAAATGATGGATGGGTTAAACAGAAAGTATTGCCGCTTCTTTCGCAAAGCTCATCGCAGGTGATGCTCCAAAACCAAAATGCACTTATTCTTCAGAGCCGGTAGTGTGACCTGCCGGACGATGTCTGTCACAGTTTCCCTACGAAAGTTTTTATCCAATGTTCCATTATTCTGTACAGCAATGTCGATTCTTGCAGACCTTGATGACACTGTCGTGCTCTACTATCTCTGACACATTCAATCTTGATCCAACTCCGTTGTTCCTGTTTCGAAAACGTAATGACACCGTTACGTTAGACCGCTCGCTCACAAGCAAATGTTTTTGCTTCGAATATGCGCACGCCGGTAACGTGGGACGGGTGACTCCATTTGCTCGGAGGTAAGGTAGGTATGTCAACAACGTGTGCTATTAGCGACGATAGCAGATTCCATTGCGTAGTGTCTCCACAGCAGTGTCGCTAACATTTAAATCACAACCAAGTATTTTGCCAATTAACAGAATGATTGATACTGTGGTGGCTTTGAAAGTAGTTAATCCTAGATTTCTGTACATTTGAACGAATTTGGCCGTTTTTGCACCACTTTGAAATTGTATCATGATTTGAAGTTTTAGGCTAATTTTTTCAATTGGTTTTGAAGTAAAAGGCATAGCATCAGACGAGGCATCAATGTTAGCATTGAATAGGGGATCATGCAGGAATGTTATTAGAGGTACTATGCTCCAGACTGAACGCTGAAAGGCATAATCAGTCTCTAATGATGATGATGATGATGATGATGGTAGTTAATTGTAGATGAATGCACCATCTGTGAAAATGCTTAGATAAGTATCATTATGGTTTGCTTATTAATCAATAATTTACATCATTGACAACAGTAGTAACTATACTGTTTCCGGGGCTCGCCTGAAGTTATACTTCTCGTAATCTACCGTTGAGGTGCCATCTGGTGACGAATTACCGTATGATAATCACTGCTGCCAACTGTATGTAACTGATGATTACTGAACGAATGTCCGTTGAATTGCATTTACAACTCTTAGTTCTCGAGAAATGGTTAATGGAAGTAGGTGTTGTCTATAAGCAACATGGTCCATTACAGAGTAAAACGAGTTCTTTGGGCGAGTGCAGGAAGAAAGTGAAACACTTAACTTGTGTGTTACTACTCACTCCTTCCACTTCCAGTAAGTATATGTATATACGACACTGGTGAGCGATGAACGAGAAGGTACGTGCCTAGTAGAGATGCTACTTGGCTGCTTGCCCCCTGTTTTCCTGACGGCTTTGTAACTATGGGCAAGTAACGTCCCGGCTGCGCTACAGGAGTGCCGAGTGTTCTTGAACTCGTTTGCGAACGCTGTGGCCGGCTTATCCTCTTACGGATCACATACCCCGGCCGGAGTTTAGCGGGAACGATGTGGACACAGTACCGCAGCCACCGAGGAATGTTGTTCCCGCGTTACTCACGTCGTTGCTACACTAGGGACGTTGAGTCTGTCTCGTACAAGGTCTTGCAGCACTACAAAACCTTTGTGATTATTGCAGCGGTCTTAGACCTATCGTCGTCTAACGTAAGAGTAAGAAGTGACTTTCTATGAATGCGTCTCTTCTGCAAGAGTCAATTCGCTTGAATACCATTGATCTTCTGAAACGTTGATCTTCTGCAACTGCAGAGACGGAATTTTATTTACAGCAACTAATAATATCCAAGGGTAGGTCACAACAGTAGAAGATTGTATTGTGTTATTGATCGCCTATGTTGTGTTGTACTGATATCGGAATTAATGTGACCATATGACTGTCCAGTAGAAGTCACACAATTACATTACTGTATTAATGAACGTCGTTGGTACAAACATTTTACGTAATGTTTAATAGCACTGAAACATTTTTTCGTGCTTTTGTAGATTTAAGGTCAAGACGGATGAGAGTTTTGTCGTATTCTGTGATTAGAGAAAGATAAATAATTGTTTCTTAAGATAAAGACTTCAGCCTGTATGTAGTCATATTTGACGTATCGCTAGTACCCACTAGCACTTGCGGATGAAAGTTCGACAATGCCAGTCTCTGGTGCGGGCGAAGTCACAAAAATCGTCAAACCGAAATTCCGAGGCAGAATCAAAAGGATAATTTGTCAACACTTGGTGAAGGAAATCCAAACAAAGAGGTGATTTTTACTTGCTTAAATTACATATATTAGTCAGGATTAGATACGATTAATTGATTTTTATCCACTAACAAGCAATCAACCCTTAATTGTAATAATTTACCGATATACGTGTACACATTTGCCCCATAAATAGAGCCTATTTAACAAAAACATCAGATTTTAACAATAGATTTGTTTCCGTTTTCGTATTTGAAGTAGGTTTACACCCAATAGTATAAAAAAAGCTGAGCAAAATGGCCGCGTACTCAAAAAAGTCATTCTACGGACTGGACAGCCGTTCCCGTTGGAGATTCGAGTCCTCACACGGGTATGGATGTGTGTGTTGTCATTAGCGCCTAGGTTGCACAGTAGTAGAGTGGCAGACTATGAAGCCAAAGATCTCGGGTTCGGATTTTTATCTGTCACTTTCCACTTCTTTCACCTCTGGCAGTATTGATCATGTGAAAAATACCGAGTGGCACCGTGGTTCGGAACACACGTTAAACTGTAGGTCCCTCTATAACTGGCTGGGTAAGTCAGTTCGAAGTTAGGATGAAGGCAACGGCATACCACCTCCAAACAGGACCATGGCTAGTAAAGCACTGTGGTGTTCAAACCAATCTTCGGATTGTTGACTGCTTTACTTTTTACATAGTTCAAAAACTTTGTAAGTCTAATGACAGATGACCATAGCAGTTAGGTCATACAGGCTTAGAAACATTTATATGAAGCAGTAAATACATATATTCTTAGTTTTCAGGTGTATACGTTTACTGAAGATTTTAATACTATAGCTATCCATAATAGTTGGCACCATGAAATTTCAGTTGCTATGTAAGTGAAAAAGTTGCTTAAAATTTGTATCAATTATCATTGAAATTGAAGTTCCTGCATATTATAGTTCTCAGCAAATAAAAGAACCTGACATATGCATCCAATGACTTGTTTCAAGTTCTTTGTAAGCCAATATGCCGTCAGCGCATGAATAATTCTGTAATTGTCTTTACGCTTAAACTTATGTACAGGGAAGTAGATGAATAGAAAAGCTTTAAGCGGAAATATAAAGGGAGAATGTATGAATTATAATGATGAAGTAGGCATACTAAGTATTCAGGGAGGTAATTTATAGAAACCAGTTGACAAAGAGAAAACGATGTAAATACGAGGACAAAGTGATGGATCCCGTGTAACAAGCGGTTTTATTTGAAAAAAATTAGTACGTAGAATTGCAAGATGGCAGTACAGTACGAGAAATGCTAAACACAGTGTGAAAAAATGTCAAGTAATTATGCAACTTAATGCAGATCATGAAGTAAAGACCATTTAACTGAAAAAAATTATTTCTGAAATTTAGTCATAGTAAAATATCTATCCAATATTCTGATAAATATATATACACATTTTTAGAAATATATACACATTGGATAGCTGTATATCAAGTGTTCTAATTGTGTAATTGTATGCGTGCGCCTCGGTTGCACAGTGGTAGCGTGCCAGACTACAAATCTAAAGGTCACGGGTTCGATCCCGCCAGGTACAAGGATTTTTATCTGTCACTTTACATTTCTTTCACCTCTGGCAGTATTGCTGATGTAAAAAATACCGAGTAGCACCGCGGTTCGGAACCCACGCTAAACTGTAGGCCCCCTATAACTAGCTGGGTAAGTCAGTTCGAAGGTCGGAGGAAGGCAACGGCATACCACCTCCAAACGGGACCATGCCTAGTAAAACACTGTGGTGTTCAAACCAATCTTCGGATTGTTGACTGCTTTACCTTTTAATCAATATACTGGGCTTGGAGATTGACAGATTAAACTAATGTAACGCTTCAATGTCAAGGCCTTTCTTGTGGAAAGCTTACAGGTTATGACACCTAGCTTTCTGAAGCATTCAACCAATTCATATTAATTGTCAATATAACCACCGCTCGGCCATCCAGATGAAGATTTCGCTTATTTCTCCAAATGTATGCTGTTTAATGCAGGGATGTTATTTTAAAGAAGGGCAGAAAGCTTTTTTTCGTCCACTTTTCTACTATTCTTTCTCTATGACGATATACAATCTATCTTTCCTCCAGTCCTTAGGAGAAAGCACAAAATGTGATCAAAAACTAGCACTGCCAAGTATTTACTGAGTCGAAAGTAATTTTAATCAAACCAGTCACAAAGTTGACCAGACAAAAATGATGTCCTAGCGGAGCTTTCGTCAGCATACTGGATACGGTCTTTCTCTCGCGTTACTGTAAGAACGGGACGTCCTAGACAAAGTAGGCGGAAGTGCTGTACACTGGTCAGCTCCCTCGTAGCGACGTGATGTTCTTCCACGAGCTAGCAAGTGAAAGGATGTCGAAACGGAGGTCGTCGCTATTTTCTCATGAACTTTGCGGGATCGGAGGATAGCCTTTCTGTTTCGCGTCATTCAACAGAAGAAAAAGGAGCCTGCGTATATCTGATCAGCGATGCAGAAGTTTTTCCTCATCACATCTATGAGAGAAAGTGGGAAAGAAGCCAGTCTAAGCTATGAGAGGCGTTGTAGTAGAACTATGTTAAGAATTAGCTGGACTGGTGTAGTAGGAAATGAGCACATTCTTTGTGCTAAGTGTACTATGTTGCATCGTACGATGTGTATACTCATAACTTTTGACAGGCGAAGCAAGGAAGATATCAAACGATGACTTGTACAGACAAAGAAAGTTTTGGGTCAAAAGAAGAAAACATTGGACTTAATTTGAAGAAGAAATATCTGAAAGTGTAACGTGTGGAATTGAGCATTGTAACACAGTGTGCCTGAGGACTAAGGAAATATCGATAAAAAGTATTAAAGCGTTCAAGGTGTAGTGTGACGGAAAAATAATGAAAATTAAGTAAGCTGATATGATAAGAGAAGAAAAGGTTCTTTGCAGAATCGATTAGGAAAGTAACATGTGGAGAAAATTGAGAGGAAGAAGAAGAAGGGAGAGGCTCATAGGACATGCATTAAAAGGCCATGGAGTAATTTTCATTTTACTGCGGAGAGCTGTGAAGGGGGAAAACGGAAGAGGAGACAGCCCACAAATAACTGAAGATGTTGGGTGCAAGATGTAGGGATTGGCAGAGGAGAGGAAGCCGTAGCGGTCGGCATTAAACCAGTCACATGCTGACCCGAAGAACACGTCTCTTTCCCAGATTACAAAACCGGCGCGAGGTGCATTAAAGCTAATATGCCTCCGATTTACTTTCTCAGAAACAGGTAAATCAAACCTGAAAGTCGCGTCATTTCTCGACGTAATCTTCCTGGAGTTGCACATGTTATTTCACAACGTAGACGCTATGATTCTACGACGGCTGCAGACACCACCTTACGAGTCCTGTTTGGCCAATGGAAAATCTTGGCCATTCTTATCCACTGCCATAAACAGTGAAAATATATAAAAATTTTAGAATATTTGGGTGTTAGCAGCAACTGGTAAAAATCTGTTCCGGATCGGGATCGAACCCAGATTTTTCGTTTCGTTGCGCATCGGCCATTCATACGTCCTTCCCTAAGGCATTAAATTATCAGCTGGCCTCACGATAGTGATCTAATGTCCCCAGCCAGTCGTAACACTTGCTCTCACATGTACTGCATTCACGCAAGCAGTCGGACTATTTTTTGTGTATTCGCAATGAAATTATTGTCCGCTTTTCGAGATATATAAATACAATTATATATTTTTTGTAAAATGGTGGGAATAACAACGCTTATTTTTTTGTCAATAATAATTTAAAAAATAAAAAAAGGAAAGAAAAAAGATTGTCTGGAGCGCGCCATTTAAAATTACGGAGTATTTGTTGCTTACTAGTGTGGATCATCTGCAGGTCTACTCCAGTGTTGACATGTGGAGAGGATCAGGCGTGTGGAAACCTCCACGAGTTGCTCCAGGAAGGAAGTTTAGGGCTTAATATCACGTTGACATTGTGGTCATTAGAGTCGCATCTCACGCTTAGATTTTTGAGTAATTTTGGAGATGGAACTTGGCCTTGCCTTTTCAAAGAAAACAGCCAACCATTCTCCTGGAGTGATTTTAAAATCACGGAAAACCTAAATCTAGACGGTCGGAGGTGGATTTGAACATCGGTCCTCCAGAATGCGAGTTACCGCGGCTGATTAGCCGCGCGCATTGGAGCGCGCGGCCTTCGCCGTCGAGGGTTCGAGTCCCCCCTCGGGCATGGGTGTTTTATGTTGTCCTTAGGTTACTTTACCTTACTTTAAGTAGTTTGTAAACTACAGACTAATAACCCAGCAGTTGAGTCCGATAGATTTACAAACATTTGAACATTTTTGAATGCGAGATATATTGGGTTATCACTTCGCCGCCTGATTCGGTTATTGCTTTAGGAGCAGTGACAGTTCTGCGAGGGGTTTCCACAGCACCTGCACCTCTCCACACATCAACATTAGACTTGATATTGCACACTAGGATGGAAACTAGAAGTCCATACTTTTCAATGGCTTGCTCTAGACTTTTTTATTTTTTATCACTTACAATTTCATTTAATGTAATTTCGAAAGTGTCGCGAATAGCAGATACCTTGCATTTAAATGAAAAGATATGCCGTCAGGAGACAACAGGACTGCCTGGCGAGATGCCACGCCCACAGCCTTGTTGTCGTTCGTCAGCATTCGCATGGAGAAAATGTTTTGTCGTTTTAAGTAAGATAGTCGTCACTACCGTAGCTGCTACATGATTTCTGTGCACAGTGCAGTACTGTCATCTCTTTCTCGTACTCGCAGCAAGTGCACGCGTAATTTAAAATGAACACCATGTTTCCAACTCTAGCTGTCGCGTGGAATGCACCGTCGAGCGTGGCCAGTACTTGGATGGGTAACCGTCCGGGCTCGTCACCTGCTGTAGACAATTTTCCTTTGGAGGGCACAGGAGGGTGGCGATGCAAAGTCCCTGATCATCAGTTTTTGCACCAATGTCCTGGATTAAATTCCAAGCCTCTCCGCAGTGTCTCATAGAGTGCATGGCCCCAGGGGACTCGCGGTTCTTTCGTGAGTGTGAGTACGTGCGTGGCGAGCATGGGGCCCCGAGCGAATGCAGTCTTCCTTCCTTTTTTACTTTCCTGACTGCATTTCCTTTCCCCTCCCCTCCTTTCCTATCCTCACTCCTTCCCCTCCCAACCGGGGGACTGATAACCTCAGTAGTTTAGTCCCACTATCCCAAACAAACAATCCAACCCAACCCATAGAGTGCACGGGACATTGTTGATGGCAATCCGTCCGTCGGATGGGGACGTTTATCTCGGCGGCCCCCATGGGTACTTTTCAAGAGGGGTAGGCTATGTGCCGGCAACGGGTTAAAAAAAAAAAAATAAATAAATAAATAAATAAAAATAAAAAAAAAAGTTCAAATGTTTGTAAATCTATCGGACTAAACTGCGTGGTCATCAGTCCGTAGCTTACAAACAACTTAAACCTAGGTAAACTAACCTAAGGACAAACACATACACCCATGCCCCAGGGAGGACTCGAAACTCCACGGCGAGCAACCGCGCGTTCCGCAGCGAGACGCTTTAGACGGCTACTCCACCGCGGTTTCACCCTCTCCTTTTTCCCATCATCTCCAAATACTAACACTACATACGTACCCATTACAGTCATCTACACTTAACATAGACACTTCAACACACAGTTCCCACACTTCGCGAAGGAAAGGTGCCTGACGGAGCGAAGGTTAGGGAAAACCTTTCCAATTAGGCGGCTGAACCTCCCATTCATGCCATACGACTTCACTTTTTATTCCGCTGGCACTGGAGTTATGTGAACCCTACAGTGCTGCCATTCTCACACACATTCGTAACGAGTGCACGCCTTTCTGATTCTTATTCCGTGGAAAAAAATAAAATCGGGACTGGCAGATACTCACTACGTTTACTTGTAACACATCTTCCGGAAGACGATAACCGATTTTCGTAAACCGTTTTTCGCTGTCGTGTTTACATGGCACAGCCTGAATCGGATTTCCTAATCCACTTAAGATGGCGGCTGAAAGACAGCTGATTCAGTTCCCGATTTAGTCAGCACAATCGCTATTTTTCTTTACTTAAATACACAGATTCTTGCTCACTCTAATATTAATACTTTTATTTCAGATTAGGAAATATCCCTCTGTCCATATGTGCCGAAAATTATTACCAAACAAACACAATCTGAGAAGCCAAGAACGCTTCAAAAGCGGTTGCGTTTACATGGGCACGAAAATCGATTGTGGAACTGGAAAACCGCTTTAGAGAAGTGGATTTCCAGAATCGATTTTGGAGTGTTTACATGACCAACCAAAAGCGGAATTGGGAAATCGGTTTACGAAATCCGGTTTTGGGAGCCCATGTAAACGGGGTGACTGCGGCTGTTCCCAAAGCCGGTGAGTACCTCTACATCTACATCTTCATCTACATGGGATACTCTGCAAATCACATTTAAGTGCCTGGCAGAGGGTTCATCGAACCACAATTATACTATTTAGCTCCATTCCATTCTCGAATAGCGCGGTGGAAGAAAGATCACCTGAATCTCTCTGTTCGAGCTCTGATTTCTCGTATTTTATTCTGATGATCATTTCTACCTATGTAAGTGCGAGTCAACAATATATTTTCGCATTCGGAGGAGAACGTTGTCGATTGGAGTTTCGCAAGTAGCCCACGCCGCAGCGATAAGCGCCGTTGTTGTAATGATTCCCATCCCAGATCCTGTATCATTTCCGTAACGCTGTCTCCCCTGTATCGTGACAATACGAAACGAGCTGCCCTTCTTTGGACTCTTTCGATGTCCTCCGTCAAACCCACCTGATAAGGATCCCACACTGGGCTGCAATACTCCAAAAATGGACGGACAAGCGCAGTGTATGCAGTTTTTTTAGTAGTTCTGTTGCATCTGTTAAGGGTTCTGCTAATAAAACGCAGTCTCTGGTTCGCCTTTCCCACGACACTATTTACGTGTTCTTTCCAATTTAAGTCAGAAGTAATAGTAATTCCTAGGTATTTTGTGGAGTTTACGGCCTTCACATTTGATTGATTTATGCTGTAAACAGAGTTTAACGGATTTCTTTTCGTACTCATGTGGACGACTTCACACTTCTCATTATTTAGAGTCAATTGCCAATTTTTACACCATACTGATATCTTATTCAGATCGTTCTGCAGTTGATTTTGATCTTCCAATGATTTTACTAGACGGTAAATGACGGCGTCATCTGCAAACAACCTGAGAGAGCTACTTAGATTTTCGCCTAAATCGTTTATGTAAATAAGGAAAAGCAGAGGACTAATAACACTACCCTGTGGAACGCCCGATATCACCTCGTGACGGAATTGAGACGTCTTCCAGAAACGCGGGATTCCCCGTGAGCGCAGTGCTGCCAACTGCGGCGGCCGGAGTGCGGCGGTGCGTGGCTAGTGGCCCCCCGCGGTGAGCGCATCTGGCTTCCCAGGGCAGCGCGCTCTAATCCTGGGAGGCGGACGGCCGGTGCCGACCTCTGACCCCGGCCGCGTATTTCACGGGCCGCGCCGCATGTGGCGAACCGTACCGGCTTTCAGCGTCTTCCCATCTCCCTCTCTTTACATATATCTCTCTCTCGGTCCAGACACTACTGTCAGAACCGCAAGGCGTGCCGTAATCCCGCATACTGGTTTCTGAGCAAACAAGCTGACCAAGTCTCTTAACCCCGAACAGAGGTCTTACTGAGCTGGAGAAGACGCGGCTGTATGGTGGACTGACTGACGTTTCTCACGTTTCCTCCTGTGCAGCCTTACTTTACGTTTTGTGACATACTCGAATATGAACACAAAGTGACCCTGACTACCGCCAACACATTTTATACTACATAAGTTTGTCAGTATGATATCGGGCCATCTGATCTATAGACGTATCACACCAAATAAAAGACAATTTCATTACTTTAAAAAAAATCACCTGTTCTGGCAGGCTCTACTGCCACAATCTCTGTTCAAATGTTTGTTAAGCTTATGGGACTTAACTACGGGGTCATCAGAGTCTAAACTTACAAACTACTTATAAACTACCTTGTACTAAGGACGGCACAAATATCCATGCCCGAGGGGGGATTCGAAACCCTGACCGTAGTGGCCGTGCAGACCGTGACTGGAGCGCCTCAGTCCCCTCGGTCACCGCGGCCGGCTGCCATAATCAGATCTGTCTTCTCATACTTTTCTCAATACTTCAACGCAATACAGTGATAATTTTTGGGATATGGTACATATTGTGTACGACGGCTCATTAGAGAATAATAATGCAATTATAATTTATGCAGTTTGACTCGATAACTATCTGTTTCTGTGAAAATATCTTCAAAACATAAAAGAAAATTTTCGTCATTTCACCATATGTATAAATTTTCATAATAACGTGCAATTTATGCAGTTTGACTCGAAAACTGTTTCTGTGAAAATACTTCAAAACATAAAACAAAATTTTCGTCATTTCACCATATATATAAATTTTTACAAGAACGTGCAAAAATTGATCGGGCACATTGAAGATGCGCCTCTTAACAATGTGAGGTACGAAAAGGAAAGTAAACTTGTCTACCACTTAGTCTCGCCTTTCTGTATTCCAGATTTTTCACAAGTAATATGCGTACAGGTTTACACGTACTGTCTTGTTTATTTAAAATAATTTCGTTATTTCTTGCAAGGAAACAAAAAGGCCAAATCTGAATTCTAGGAAGTTTTATTCTACACCAGGTAATTCTGTTATATCTTATTTACATCGATTATTTCGTATGGGGATACACAAAGTCACTTGTGTATGAGGCTCCATTGCTTCAGAGAATTGTTTAAATGTTTGTAAACTTATTGGACCAAACTGCTATTACAGTCATCAGTCCGTAGACTTTCAAACTTACGCTAAGGGCAACACATATACCCATGCCCAAGAGAGGACAAACCTCTCATGGGAACGGCCGCCCATTCCGTGCTTGACGCCTTAGACCAACCGGCCGTTCCGCGCGGCTGACAGGCAGATCGAATAAGTTACCAAAACTGTAGCGGCTTATGATGTGATTCGAAACACACCACGGAAATTTCTCAAGGTGCGTCAGAATCTTTCCGCCGCTGACATGTTTTCAGTGAGGTTGACGGCTGTCAGGTTCAGATCGTTTTGTAAAATTCAGCGAAAACGGTACGGTCATTGTTCAAGTGTTCGATAAGCGTAACTGCGGGTCATCATTTCCTAAACTTACAAACTACTTATAAACTAACTTATACTATAGACAGCACAAACATCCATGCCCGACTAGGAACGGCCTCGCATATCGGAGCATAGGGCCTAAAGGCGCTCGGCCACTTTGCCGCGGCTACGGTCATTGTGTCAGTGCTGGTATTCGCAGTTAACCGTATATAATGTTAGTAAAAAAGGTCAAAGTAATTTGGTTGCAGTCCTTTTTCTTCGTTAAAGTGGCTTCTCCGACTCCTAATTCGCTATGTATAATTGTCATTTTAAATTTTTGTACGCTCTTACGGAATAACTTCGTACACGTGGTGTCTTCGCTTTTCGATATGTCCCAATTGCACTTTAAATTCCTTAGCCTCCTAGATTGCCGCAAGATCAAAATAGTGTCGAATGTTCGAAAGATTATATATGTTTACTACTCGTTTTTAATTGCAGATTACTGAAGTGCGGATGTGTCGTCTATTAACACCGCGGATTGGTTCTTGGCTTGCTGTTCCTCAGACACCACGCTTTAGCACCACAAACCGGAACTAGAAAACAGCCAGCGCCGGGCACTCGCAACGACCGTCGCGACTGAGCAGAAGATATGAGCAGCAGGCCCCAGGCGTCCCTCACGTGTGACTAATGCGCGCGGGTACCCTCGCCGTGGGATACTCCGCGCCTGATAATGACGTCTTTGTGGCCGAAACGACTCCGGCAGCAGAGAGGACAAACACCTTTTCCATGGTTCTTCTCGACACACACACGCGCGCGCCTGTGGCTAAGTGGGCGGATAGGGGAAAAAATTAAAGCAAATGAGAAAGAGAAACGCTCGTTTCGGGGTGCAAGGTCAGCCGGCCGGCTTTGTGCTGTGGGAGATCTCCCAGACTTTCGCTGATGGCGGGGCGCGCGGCGCTGAGCTTCTTGAGGCCAGCCCCATTGTGCGCGTCGAGGGCGCTTCTCACGCAGATCACTCAGGGACGGTGAAGACGCTACCAGCGGGAAGAGCCGCCGAGGAAGTGTGGCGTGGAGAGTGAAACGCCTTCTCCAGTGAGAGCCACGCTGCGCCAGCCACTCCACCTGCTCTATCCAAACGAAGGGGAAACTCCTCCCGCGCAGGTCCACTAGCTGTTCTGGAAGGCAGGGCGTGAGCTCGTTTAACATCATGGGTCATAGTAAAGGTCAGTCGCAGAGTGCTTGCAGGAAGGTGCCAGTGTCTACTTCCCTCCGGCCAATCTAATATAGGTTACCCGTGATCCTCCGAAACAAAAAGTAGGGTAAGGTTGTACAATTTCGATCATTTTGGACAAATGTTATTGAAACTGGAAATATATTGGGAAAAGAAATAATTTTAACTATGACACTTGTTCTTGAATGTTTGATGATTATGTAACACGAATATTACACAATTACAAATGTTGGTATAAACACAAAAGAAGGTTACCGAATTGAGAAAAGTCGATCGAAAATGTATCACACTAGGTACAATTGTGATCACTTCCTTGTACAATTTTGATTACTGGCATCTTCCACATAAAAAGCACTTTTTCTGTCAGGCACCAACGCATACGTCGTGGTAGCAAATATTGCGTTTTTGTTAGCGAATCCAGTCACAAGAGTGCGTTAGACTAATTAGCTTCGCATACCTCTTAACAGGAAAAAAATTAATGTCTTCTTAACACAAAGTGGTGTAATCTTAGAAAAGACAGGAGGAGCTGTAGAAACCTGCTACACTACAACGCCACACAACGTGACACTACGAGACTGACAAATGGCGCGAAAACTTACGTTGATCGGAATTGTACCTGTATCAAATTTGTACCACCTTACCCTACATGAATTTAGCAGCTCCAGCACCATTCCGGTACGTGATACGGACACGCTAGAATTTTTCGTGTGGACCATGCCCGTATCCTATACGGGAGAAGTTTTTCCATTTGCTGTAATGTTACTTCCAGCATATTATACGTTTGCGATCTGTAAGGTAGCCGTAATAGATCACACTTCGTATTCTAAGTGCGGCAGCAGTCGAAGTTCAGGATATATCAGACGTCAAAGTTGGGTATTTGTGTTCATAGCACCTGAACCTGTAGCCACAGTATTGTTCTTGGCCTTCACTGCCACATCCTAAATCTCTGAGAGCATGTACAGCAAAATGACGTAACAGGTCTTGTAAAACAAAATTAATTTCTGCTCTATTCAGGGAAAGTGATTCTAATATTAACACAAGTGAAGCAGACAGTGAATACGAATGAACAAGGTATACAGTGATGAACCTGGTAGTTATCTGTAATTATACAGTTTGCTACAAATGTAAACGTACACCATGTGAAATAACACATTAGCATTTTTTTACCTGTGTTAAGATTTTCACTGGACGAAGAGCTGCAATGAGCAAGAAGTATTACAACAGCAAGTAGAGTAAATGTACCAGTTATCGGCAACATCATGGGGATTCGCATTAAACATCACTTTTAAATCCTATTTAATATCTACGATATCAACTGTAACTTATTGTTCCATGACACATAAATCCTTCTGGTTTCGTAGGACATGCCCAAGTGCTTGTAATAACAAACGTTTTAATTTAAAATAATTACTCTTATAATATTCACCTTTCGTACCAGTGATCGGCAGTGCAAAATGTGCCAACACCCTGTTATCATCACTCAGTCCTACTATGTGTCACCATAGTGACCTAATTTTTATTCGTATTTTACGGATCTATTTAGCGATTAAAGGCGTATTTTAAATGTAAAATAAGTGCCAATTACTCATACAGTTACCCTATGGTCTCAGATGCGTAACACGAAATGAACGTACCACTGTGCAGATATTTCTTGTATTTATATCTGAAATCTTTGTGAGCGAATGTAAGCATTTTTGTGGGGTACTTTGTTAAATATTTTGGTAATGCTAATAAGCAAGTATTATTTCGAAAGGATACATAATCAAACATATTTTATCATCTTTCGTGTAGGGTGTTTCAATAGACACTAGAAGTGTGCCCCAAAATGCTTGAATACTGCGTAATTATTTTTATTTCTTTTGGCAAGAGACGTCTGATGGTACCAATCAAAGGCCAGAATAATATTTGAGGAACACAGTGTTTAAAAATGTAGCCTGTGTTTGGAGCATAGCATTTTACTGTAGTAAGTCATGAACAGTGGGAATACCGAAGAATACAACACAAACCGAAGATATAGAGGTAACGAGGAATGTATAGCAATAATAATAATTATTATTCGTAAGGGACCAAACTGCTGAGATCATTGATTCCTAAACTTACATACTACTTATATTAAACTAAACTTATGTTAAGGACCACAATGGAGGGAGGACTTGAACCTCTGTCGGGAGCGGCCACGCAATCCGTGACTTGGCTCCGCAGACCGTTTGGCCATGCCCGTGCAGCTTGTATAAAGTTCTCCGGACCGATGAGGTACAGAATGAGGAAGTTCACAGACGAAAAATCGAACAAAAGGACAAAATTGTTCAAATGTTTGTAAATCTATCATACTCAACTGCGTAGTTATTAGACCGTAGTTTTCAAACTACTTAAACTAAGGTAAACTATCCTAAGGACAACACAAACATCCATATGTCCGAGGGGGAACTCCAACACCCAGCAACAAGCAGCACAGCACTCCATCAACCGCAGCGAACAAAAGGAATATAATGGGAAACACTGTTCAGAAGAAGCGACAGCAAGAGGCGGTAAGACGTCGGGGAATAAGTGCCATAGAATTTTAGATGGCGAAAAGAGGAGAAGCAAAGACTGGAATAATTTCAGCGCAAACTTGATGACGCACATTGTGCTACTCGCACGCGAAGAGCAAGCGACAAGGGAAGAATCTGCGGTGAACCGCTTAAAAACCACTCATAAGAACGACGATAAAAAAAGACTGAGTTGTAAACGAAACCTAGACACCGCAATGCATTCCCAACATTCCTCCAGACGTTGACACGTATTGTGAATGACCAAATAAAAAAAAAGTTTTCTACTGTGAATTTTTTCTTTTTAACAGAGGAGTAGTCGTACGAGCAGAGAGGCGTAAATCGCTGTCCGGGAAGACAACGGCAGAGAAAAATGACGTGCCCGTTTCGCGACAGAGACGGCGCTTGAGGTTGCGGTACAGAGCCACGCCCGCAGGAAGCAATCTCGCGGCCATTAGCGACACGAGGCGGCAGGATGCGTGCTCTGATTGGCGCGGCGCGGGCGCGAACACTTTGTGGAGTTTCCCCGTCAGCCGCGACGCCGAGTCCGTGGTTCCGCGGCTGACGGCTGAGGGAGCGGCCGGCTTCGCGCCTGCACGCTAGGTTTGGCCGCGGGGCGCGACGCTTCCTGTCTCTGCTGTTAGCGCAGGACAAGAAAGCCACCGGCACCGTGGCGCAGGCTGCGATGAGCTGGCGTCCTCAAGCGATAGAACGGTAGTCCGCCTTCCTTTCCCTTCGCTCAAGATACAAAGACATTTAAGACATTAGACGCCTGTCGACATTGAATTAAAACAGTGGCGAAGAAGCTTTGTGCCCAGCCTTGATTCGAACCCGAATTCCCTTTCTTACTAGGCAGCCGCTCTGACATCATATACATCTACATCTACATACATACTCCGCAATTCATCGTAAGGTGCGTGGCGGAGGGTACACTGTACCACTACTAGGCATTTCCTTTCCTATCCCACTCGCAAACAGAACGAGGAAAAAAAGAATGCCTATATGCCTCCGTACGAACCCTAATTTCTCTTGTCTTGTCTTTGTGATCTTTACGCGAAATGTAAGTAGGCGGCAGCAAGATAGCACTACACTCAGCTTCAAATTCCGGCACTCTAAATTTACTTAACAGAAATTCACGAAAAGAACGTCGTCTATCTTCCAGCGATTCCCAATTGAGTTGCCGGAGCATTTCCGTGACACTCGCACATTGGTCAAACCTGCCGGTAACAAATCTAGCTGCTCGCCTCTGAACCGCCTCTATGTCATCCTTCAAACCGATCTGCTGCTGGTCCCAAACACTCGAGCAATGCTCAAGACGTGGTCGTACAAGCGTTTTATACGCGGTCTCCTTTACAGGTGAAGTACATCTTCCCAAAATTCTCCCAATAAACCGAAGTCGGCTGTCCGCCTTACTAACAACTGTCCTTATATGTTCGTTCCATTTCATATCGATCGATCTGCAATGTTACGCCTAGATATTTGAAGGACGCGACAACATCAAGAAGCTCACTACTAATGCTGTATTCGAACATTATAGGATTGCTTTTTTTTTTTTTTTTTTTTTTTTTTTTTTTACTCATGCGCATCACCTTACATTTTTCTACATTGAGAGCTAGCTGCCATTCTTCGCACCAACTAGAAATTTTGTCTAAGTCATCCTGTATGCTATTACAGTCAGTTACAGACGACACCCTCCCATACACCACAGCATCATCAGCAAACAGCCGCAAATTACAACTTACTCTGTCCATCAGATTATTTATATAGATAGAATATAATAGCGGTCCTATCACACTCCCCTGGGGCATCCATTGGAGTCACAGTCACCACCGTAGCCACGCGGGGTTTGTGTAATATGCTAATTACTGAGACAGAGTTTCTCTTATACGTACTAAAATATCTTATACTCTTATAGTACTAAGATTACAACAATAGTACATATTGACACGTGAGAATTCCTTTCATAAATTAAATAATCCTGAAGCCTTTTCGAAATTGGGATGTTTGAGGAAGTCACCAGTACTACAATATTAAAAATAAATTACAGCTGCAATGACTTTCTGAGTTACATAGTGTGTCACAAATGTTTTTCTTGTATTTATTGCTCTTGTATTCATTACCTTCTAGTACGCTACTTAAATTTCGAAGCCCTCTCGCAGTTCTCTGTCTATAAATTACAGATTTCCCTCTTTCCATGACCAGAAGTGCTCTTCTCTGCGCGTTTGACAGTTATTTGCATTCTTTGTTATATTTGAAGTTATAAAGTAACTGTCATAAAAACACATTCACAACGTAAAGTTAATAAGTCCTTGCAAATATCATGTAGTTTTTACATCGTCTCTCTGCTAGGCATATATGTTGAATTCTAAATGTTTCATATGATTGTACGTTGTATTTAAACGTCAGTACAAGTGAATACACACAATATTGTCCTAAACTGGAATCTGAAATCATCTGCAATAACTGTATTTCCAACTTTACGAATTAATTTACAAACTCATTATACAATGCAAGCGTCCGAAAACAGCCGTCATTGGAACCAGAGTTTACAAGCTGAGAGGCTGTGCTCTGGCATTTTAGAATGTTCAGTGGACTAATTATCAAAGAACACTGTTAGACAATGATCATTTTTCTCATATGGAAATATGTGTTTCTAAAGGATTGTCAAGTGAGACATTCAAATATGGACTCAGAAACACGATATCAGACACAGTATTTTAGTTATGTGAAAATAAATGTCTAATGTAACTGATAATTTATTTTTGAAAAAAATGCTGCAATTAATTCAACTATGAAGACCATAAGTGGAAAATGTGTGGTGACTTGAAAATAGTTGTAATTACGAGGCGTGTCCAGAAAGTAAGTCCCTTGTGGTAATAAAATGAAATTGTACACAGATACAGGAGAAATTTTTATTACACAAAATTCTACAACTCTTAAACTACTTTTCCACATAACTGCCGAAATTTTGTAGGCACTTGTCATAGCGTGCCACAAGTTTTTGCATGCATCCTTCACAGTAGGTTGCCGCCTGTGTATTGAACCATGTGGTAACAGCTCTTTATCATCGTTGAAGTGTTGACCACCAAGGACATATTTTAGGTGTAAGAAATGAAAGTCGCTAGGAGAGAGGTCCGAGCTGTATGGAGGATGATTAAACAGGTCCCATTGAAATATCCGTAAGAATTGTTTGTTCACTTTCGGTGTGTGAGGTCAGGCATTATCGTGAAAAAAAAAATCTTTGGACAGTAATCCTCTTCTTACATCTAAAATCTGTCCTTGGCGGACAACACTTCAACGACGATAACGAGCTGAAAGAACATGTTACCACATGGTTCAATACACAGGCGGCAACATTCTATGAAAAAGGCACACAAAAACTTGTGCCATGCTATGACAATTACCTACAAAATTTCGGAAGCTATGTAGAAAAGTAGTTTAACAATTGTAGAGTTTTGTACAATCAATATTTTTTCTGTATCTGAACCCGTTCGTTTTACATAACCAAACGGAACTTAATTTCTGGACGCGCCTCGTCTATTGGAAATGCAACAAGACTACACGAAATATGGATGTTTTCGGTGTGAGTGGGACAGTCGTGACAGATATTCCCACTATAAAGGAAAGCTTTGGCCTCAAAGGAGCTGGAAAGTGGGAGAAAAAAATTTTACAGAATGAGAAATTGGTAGCCAGTGAAAATGTTCTTCTACCACATCTTCACATCAAGCGAGGCCTTTTTAAACAGTTTCTAAATGCCATGAATCAATCTCGACAAGGGTTTATGTAACTTTCAAAAACGTTCCCTCGACTTTCTTCAGTAAAAACAAAGGAAGTTTTGTCTGTGGACTCCCAGATTAGAGAACTTGAAAAAGACCCACTTTTTGAAGAATGCCTTTCATGTACAAGAAGTTGAAAATTTGGGTAGTACGGGAAGTGAATCAGGACGCCTTGGTTAAGGCGACATCTGATCCGAAGTGCGAAATTCGGGTTCGAATTCCGGACCAGAACAAATTTCCAACTTTACGAATTAATTTATTTCAAAGTCGTGGAACCGACCGTATCTTTGAATATTTGGAATCAGTAAATACGTGAATCAATAGATCGTTTTCTTCATTGGTGTTTCGTAATGTTAGAAACCAGCATTTGTTCGTAAATTGCGCTGCAAATTATTATCACTAATATGGGATATGATTCTGTGGATTATTTCTTTTATCATGTGATCCTAAAGCAAAAGATAGATAAGATTCAAAGAGCAATTGGCCGTAACGGGTGTGCTTAGAAACAGGACAACTTCAGTGAAATTCTCAGACCTAATTGTAAGCGTTGCAATACATGCGTTGTGCAAAGAAGACAGCTTCACTCTTACAATTCCAAGGCTTTACGCTTCAGTGTTACTAACTCGCGTTATAGTCACGACGACAGTCATATACCCAAATGTCACGCACGAATAGAAGAGAAACGGGGAAAAATCATAGACTATGAAGCCTCGACTACCCGTCGCGTGGTGGTTTGCTAGGCACAAATACAGTTATTGCAAATGATTTCAGACTCCCGTTTAGGACAATATTGTGTGTATTCAGTGGTACTGACGTGTCAATACAACGTATAATCATATGCAACATTTAGAATTCAACATATATACCTAGAAGAGAAATGATGTAAAAACTACATGATTTTTGCGAGGACTTATTAACATTACGTTGTGAAAGTGTGTTTCTATGACAGTAACTTTATAACTTTACATATCACAAAGAATGCAAATGAATGTCAAACGCGCAGAGAAGAGCTCTTCTGCTCATGGAGAGAGGAAAATCTATAATTTATAGACAGAGGGCTTGGAAATTTAAGTAGCGGACTAGAAGATAATGAATACAAAAACAATAAATACAATAAAAACAATTGTGACACACTATGTTACTCAGAAAGTCATTGCAGCTGTAATTTATTGTTAATACTGTAGTACTGGTGACTTCCTCAAACATCCCGATTTCGAAAAGACTTCAGGATTATTTAATTTATAAAAGGAATTCTCATGTGTCAATATGTACTATTGTTGTGATGTAAGTACTACAAGAGCATAAGATATTTTAGTACGTATAAGACTTTTTTAAAAAATTTTGAACTGTTATGTCTCGGGAAATAAGTTTCGCATAACAACGACCAAGTGAAAAATATAGGAGTATTTTCCCAAGTTAGCTTGAAATTCACGCTAACAGTTTTGAGTGTCAGGCCTAACGATGATTCAACATTACATCAACATCAAGCATTGATATATCGTTTTGTAGAAGGATGACTATCTCTTGTAAATCCCTGCATCGTTTTGTGAATTAAGAAACTGAGTGTCTTTGGTATGTCGAGATCTTAAAATGAGACAATTTTCACCCGTTTTAATAGAGAGAATGAAGTGCAATAATAATTTTCTGGGCACCACAGAAATTCTTTCAGAGCTATTATTTGATCAGTGGTAGCTTCCAAACAGCAATAAAAGGCTCACTTCGTTATGAGGCCAAATAATAGCTGAAAATATTCTAAATTGTTTCGGTAAAACATAAGACAGATCAATATTCTTCAAAGGGGCGACAAATATTTTGAAGCGCGCCGAACAATTAATTCTGACAAAGAATCTAATTATATTAGAATTTACTCCTTAAGAATTTCACTACATGACAATTTTTCGGTAGGTTGTCAAAGAATTCCTTAAATTCATGGTCTGGAATACGAAGTAAATCAAGAAGGTACTCAAAGGGAACATCTAAAAAGAAGGCTAAATTATGGGCCTAATATAGAACTTAACTAAGGAGAATAATGTTTCTACTACTTTGTATGTAATGGCATAGTTCTAATGTATTATGTACAGTTAAAAGTTTATAGATAATAAATAAAAAAAATAAAAGTTTGGCATTGAAATTCTAATGTATTGAGAGATAACAGTATACCTTGGGAGATCGATCAAACTGATTAAAGTAGTCTATAGGATAGAGTGATGGAGTGTATCTGACTTAAGTGGACTGGTGGTGGGGAATTAGGTTACGGAACGGGCATACTATACCTTGAATAATTTCTTGGCTGTGAAGCAAAGTAAATGACGACAGCAAAAGGAAAGCGGTTACATAATATTGAGTGGCAACAATGAGAAACACATTAGGCAGTCAAATGAAAAACAGACAGTAAAAATTGAATATCCCTTTAAATGTTTCAATAATCGATTTATCTGACAGTGCATTTATCCCAAAGGGGGACACGACGATCAATGACTTTCTGCAAAAATGTTCGCATGAGTATACCTGGGGGTGCATATCTTCGTTGAAAGCTAACTGAAAGCTACAGACGTCTTTTTTCAGGACTCCAAAAATGTGGATTTTGCAAGTGGAGAAATGGCGACTTTATAGTGATTGTCTAAGCAGCTTTGGCAAAGCGTAGAGGATATTAACTTGTAGTACAATAATGCAGGCTTCGATTGTGGGGCAGGAGTTTCGCTCTATACAGTCGCGATCGTTACCCGTGAGATTTCTGTGTTTTTGAAGCTCTGTCCGTAGATTTATTTACAAAGAAGAGGTGCACTCCTAGGAAGAATCATAGTTCTGTAGGCAACCACAAACATTATTACATGAAGACACTGACCGTCAAGAGTCACAGTGTCATTAATGTATGGCAATTACTTTTGTGTTGACAAACAGCTTTCTTAGTATTTTTCCATCTGTATCGTTTCCATTTGACCGATCCTCAAACTTACCGAAGTTAAATATAAAGCGTTGAGCAGTGATTAGTGAGAATAATTTTGTCTTTAGAGTGACATTTAAATGGAAGTGGTACAAACAAGATGAGATGTGTTGTAGTTTTTAATTATTTTGACAATGAAAACTTTAAGTGCTAGATTTACGGATCGGATCACTAAGGAAGTGTAACATAAAAGAATTCGGAGAAAAGAGCTTTATTGTACAACAGGATTAAACAGAATGAATATTATCATACGAGACATGCTGAAGCGTGAGGATATAATTAGACAGTTCACCGAAAATTTGAAGCTTTTGTTTAACTGTATTTTAAAATTTCACGCAAACTTTGTCATCTCGAATTTCTGAAACGTGGTTGTTTTTCAAGCTTGTGGTGGATTGTGGCTGACGTGTTGACATTTTAGCTTTGGATCGCTTATCAATGTTTAGCGTGAGCTGAGATGTTGGACATGACCAGAAGAAAATACTCTGGAAGAAAGAACGAATGTTTCATGATATTAACGCGAGTGACATTCAAAAGTGACGACAACAGGACAACGGTGCTGGCCGAATCTTTTGGAAAACCTGTAAGAATCATATCCAACGTATTTTCAGACGTATGTATGTCGCTGAAAGATCATTCGTCTGTTTCGGACAAGTAACTTCGTCTGGAATAAATGCTGCCGTCGGGGGTTCGAATCCACCCTAGGGCAAGGGTGTTTGTGTTGTTCTCGGATTAGTTTTTCTCAATTTAAGTAGTTTGCAACGCACTAATAACCAAGCCGTTGAGTCCGATAGATTTACAAACATTTGGTTTACAAAAATAAATGCTGTGTGCATATCAGGTTTCTATAAAAAGATATCCTATTCATGGTGTCGCAGAGCAACCAGTGAAATTGTATTTTTCAAGAAAAGCACACTTGTAAAATAATGTGTAACATAGACGGATTTTAATGCAAAATAACTTTTTTCTGTTCGAAAGAGACTCAGAAATTATGATCTTAATGAAGTATTCACTTTAGGGTTTCAATAACTACAGCTCAAATATGCCACAGTACCACACTTCAAAGTTAATGGTGTGTCAGAGTCACTATCAGCGTACAGGATAGTGCTGACAATACTTGAATGTGTTTCTTTGCATTGGGAACTGCTGGAGTTACCATCTGTAATAAAAATATGGCTTCTAATAACGTTCATAATTTTAGCACACACATAAAATTGATTGAATGACCGTTACATACAACTCCGAACTCTGAAACATTGGTATCACAATCATATTTTATTGCTTATATGGTTGTCTTGCAGCTCGTCTGAATGCTTCTCGGCATTTTCATATTATGTCCTACGAAATTGTTCACTAGGGTGTAGATGAAGCAATTAACTTCAAATTTTCGCAAATGAGATTGAAAATTATACTAACTTTCTACAGAACTGTTAGGAATTGAAAAGTAATTTTAGCTTAGCCACGTTTCTGTCTGTAAGATTATCGTGGTCGTAGCTGAGTGACGTTACTACTATGGTGGTGCTTATATTATCATCTAGTTTATTATTGAGATTGAATATAATATAAGTACCCAATGAGAAAGGCACTATATTTTTCCTTTCTGAATGTCATCAGCATAAACACATTTTTATTTACTTTCGTTTTTCCTTCTTAGTGAAACGAACACAGTTCCACACGTGGTCTACATTATGTTCCGAATGATACTTTGAACTAGGCCAAAAATTAACATCTCAAAATTACTTTACTTCTTCTTACGACAATCGTGATTTCGGTTAACTGTCTGAAGTATTTTGTGTAAGAAAGAAACAACTTTAAGTAATAATTTTACAAAACGGACGAAATTTGTTTTTGGAAAGAAACTGTAAAATGCTTTATATTTGCGACGACAATTTGGAGAAGTTATCATAGATAAATAAAGGGACCCAAGAAATACCACCAAACTATTGTGTCGCATGATGTATTCATAGTTTCGGAAAATACATAGAATCAGAAAATATATGACATATAATAAAGATTATTTGCCGTTTCATTTCTGTAGACTTACCCAAAAGAGCAGAGGGAAGAAGTCTTGCGAGCGATCTAAGGTGTCTTGCTACGCGCGCGGTTGTTCTCCGTCGGAGCCTCGAGTTCTCCCACGAGCATGGCTGTGTGTGTGTGTCTGTGTGTGTGTGCGTGCGTGTGTGTGTGTGTGTTGTCCATATGTTAGGTTAAGTAGTTTGTAAGCCTAGGGACTGAAAACCGCAGTAGTTAAGTCCTATAGATTTACAAACATTTGAAGAAGTCTACTAATTTAGCTGTAGACGATAATGTTGAAGGGGTACACAATGTCAAGTATAGTTACATTTAAATCACAGAAAGAATCGTCAGAAGTAGTTTATACGCTGTGTTCATAATCAAATATTTTTTACCACTAACATGGTGAAAGATGTAGTGGTACAAATAAGAATAAGCAGTCCTTCCTGATCAACGTCGTCTTTGACGGAGTATTTACAATACGCTCTCAGCAGGTGTAGCAGTAGCGTTTATTCCGTGTAAAAAGTTAAGTGGATGTGGTGCTTCCTAAGGCGAAGAGATGGTGGCATAGCGGCACGTACGAGACGAAGGGTCGAAGCACAGAGTGGTGGAAGGCAAGGGTCCGTCCGGACGGCGCTGACAGCTGAAGCCGTCAAAAAGCAGGTGCAACGGCCGCGCGCCTGGGCAGGTGGTGGAAGGGGACGGCGCATGCGCACCTGACCCCTGGCCCTTGGCCCGCTGACCCTCGTCCCAAAGCGACGATTAAATTACCATAGCTGGAAACGGAAATCAGCTCAGCGTGCGTCGCGCCGGCGTTACGTCGCCGGATTTGCATCCAGTTGGCGGCGCCTCTCAAGTCTACGGGGTCGTCGGGCGTTTGGCCCGCGCCACACGTTCTAGGGCTGAGTACCTTTATACTGTATCAAGTGACTGTTCGCCACACGTTCTCAACGCATTCTTTAATGTGTTAGTGAACTTGGACGATTATGTCGAACGAAACGAAACTTCGGTCCAACCGTTTTCTCTCAGCTTTGGGAATTTACAGATTAAAAAACACAAAATCAAAATTTTGAGCACTTATTTTATTTTATTTTATTTTTTTAATATTACCTCAAATTCTATCAGCCACGGAAGTCGAATAAGTGTCAGATATGTTTTCTATTCTGAGATTTACATGTATCATGATACTTGCGTTCGTCATCCGCTCGGTTTGCCCTGCGGTCTAACGCACCGCTTTCCGAGTCGGGGTGACATATCGTCCCCGGTTAGAAACGGGTCGGAGTGCCAGCCAGCCTGGATGTGGTTTTTAGGCGGTTTTACACATCCCCCTAGATGAATACGGGGAACCCTAACCCAGTCCCGCCTCAGTTACACGATTCGCAAACATTTTGTAACAGATTACACTTTCACGACACATAACACTATACGCAGATATTTGCGATACATATTTCCTCTCGGGGGGCTTGGGGAGGCGACGAAAGGGCATACGGCCACCCCGTAAATATTAACACGCCAAATCAGACTTAACAAAGCCGACCCTGCATTTGTGGGAACATGGCCAAAGAGAAAGAGACTGGCGTTCGAGGTTACCATTTCATGTGAACACATGTAGGCTATCTAGGATTAATACTTTAGAAAATCCAAGCGATCAATGAATTCCCGAAGTCTGCGAGAAACTGATGTTATGGAGACAAACATGTGTACGAAGTCAGTCTGTGTCAGAATTTCCTTAAAATTTCACTTCATTGGAAATGTGACAATAGCTACATTTTATGACCGACAGTTCCAAGATGTTCACGTTACCCAATGCAATTACACAATTCGTTTGGCTTTACCTCTCAAAACAAGCAAAGTTGTATGGGATGTCAGACCTTATCAGTTTTGTGAATACACGTAGAAAATATTTCTGAATTTATGTTGTTGTTCAGTTACGTAATACAAGACGAGACCAGAGACCTCTATCAATCAGTCGTATCACCCGCACGTTTAAATAGAAACTTGGTTTTCAAATTAGACGCAAACCTTTCCTTTCAATGATGAGGCTGAATTAATTTAACATTCATATGTATTTGTCTTCAAATGTTCTTTAAATATAAGGCAAATATAGGGAAATGAATTACATTACTTTTGTTTCAGCGTGCAGCGGCAATTCGCAAGAATAAAACATTGCAAGATATTATTACTGACACATGTTATTAAATCACATATAACTTTCGCGTCACTAATATTTAAGTAAACAGCACTTTATTTGGATTTATGTAACAGGTGTTAATCCGACGAGACTCTGAAAACGATCCTCTCCTTCCTACGAGACTCTGAATACGATCCTCTCCTTCCTCTTTCCCACACACAAATTCCCATACATAACCAGAACAGAGAGAGAGAGAGAGAGAGAGAGAGAGAGAGAGAGAGAGAGAGAAAGAGATGGGGTGAGAGAGGGGAGGGGGAATTTAATGGGCTAAGTAACCGTAAAGAAAGTTACCTGCTGATCCTCAATAACAGCAATAATTTGTTTGGTGTTAAGGATTTGCCATGGTGGAATGTCTGAGCGCTCTAAGGCGCCTTACGCGGAGAGCGCGGTTGATCCCCGCCGGAGGTTCGATTTCTCCCTCGGCCATGAGTATGTATGTGTTGTACTTAGGATAGTTTACGTAGTTTGTACGGCTAGGGACTGATAACTTCAGTAGTTACGTCCCTTAGATTTACAAACACTTGAACTTTTGTTAGGAAGTTGTGCTATAATTAACAAAGGTGACAACCAAACCTGAAGTCACTGAAGTATGTACATCCACTCTCTATGATAACTAAAAAATCTCAGAATCGACTTATCATAAATTTTGTAAATTACATCACTGTTTAAATATGTTAAGGAAAGTTTCCTGACTTTTCTGACGATAGGTAGTGACAGACTGAAAAATTGAATAACAGACACCGTCTCTTTCTTCATTATGACAAATAATATTTCTGCCCACAGTCTTTTTGTGTAGGTAAATGTAGCTTTCATGGAATGTTTCGAAAAGGAAGCTTGCGGTTTCTTTTATTGCTCTTTTTGGTGACGTTTGTCCCCAGAAATGCGAACAGCTCCCTAGATGCACAGGAATTAAGTTTGTCTCTTTTAAGAGGGAATGTACATATTTTAGAGGTCTCTAATGACCTCCCCAAAAACCGTATTTATTATGCACCCTTGTTTGGAGAATATGCAGCGTAAGCTTAGAAATACGCCTGTGAAGAAGCAATTTGCAAAGATATTACCCACGCTGTAATTACGGACTGTTACCGACGGTAATTGCAGTTTTCCGATATTACATTAAACTGCTAAATGTGCACGCTTCTCAAATTTTGTGGTGAAAATTACACAACCAGAAAGCAAGATAAAATGCTCGTCTTCGTCTTTATACCTAGTGCTTGTAAAACAGATAATTTTCTTATGACTTCGAGGTGTCTATGGTGTGTTTTATGGGTTGAACGTGGAAGTTGTCCTGCTTATAAAATCACGCGGTAACTTCCCTGGCGTGAATCTGTAACTATAATTATATATTGCTGTTAGTGATGACGCTGTAATAATAAAAGGCCACGCCTTTGAAATTATGACGTCAGTACAGAACACGGTCGAAGCAAATAACAAATGATTACATGACAATTTGGAGAGCGCGAGTAAGTCGGGTAGACACAGGAACGTTAGGTAGTCTACTCCGAGGCGAAATTCATAACGGAAAGGGAGTTGAAGCTACATAGGTTCATCAATGTAGTTGAAAATATGTACCTTTCTTATTGACTTATTTCTGCAAGCAAGCCTTTAAGACAGTTGATTGCTCGTTCAGTAAAAATATAATCTAAAGAAATTCGGAAAGGTTAGGGAACTTGATAGAATGGCAAAGTACTTACTGATGACGAAAAGAGTAATGTCGATTGCCATTTTATAGGAAAGAGTACAGGCATGAAAGATAATTACACGCCGCGGCGGATTAGCCGTGCGTGCTGGAGCGCCGTGTTGCAGTGCGCGCGGCTGTCCGCCGTCGGGGGTTCGAATCCCCTCTCGGGCATGGATGTTTGTGTCATCATTAGGATAAGGTAGTTAATAAGTAGTTTTTAAGTTGAGGGACTGGTGACTCAGCAGTTAAGTCCCTTAATCCTTACAAACATTTGAACATATTGATAATTACACTTCTAGTAGAGAGGATACAATATTACTTGGCTCCTAGTTTCGCAAACGATGCTGTAAGAGGGGGGGGGGGGGGGGGTTCCTTGGTTGACACTAGCAGCGAGATATAATTCCACAATGATTGTCTGCCGGATACAGAAATCAGTATCTGGAGAGAGAATCAGATATTTGGACGAAATTCAGCCTCTTATTGAGTGTATTGTGCAAAAATTACTTATTTTCACCCATAGTATTCTCAGAATCAAATGACATAGCAGCCCTAAGGCCGTACAGGCAGAACGGCACACCGAGAGAGTAATTGCGGCGGTTGTGAAAGACGAAGACTGGATAAGGAAATGAGTTTTCGTTCTGCTCTCAATTTTAAGTAATAGTTTGATGTACTGTATAACATAAATTTCATCCACAGCTATATATGACATAGTATCAACCATACGCAAAGTATACCAAATTATACGAGAAAATGTCATGAAGTGCTTTACCTAATTTGACACAGCAAAGAAGCTATAACGAATAAAAATTCAGTCCACTGTCATTCGAAAATTTGAAACAGTTCTCTTTGCTTAAATGTGAATGTCTAAAAGAATAGTTTTCTCAAGATCGAATGAGAAGTATTACTTAGCATACGCCATGCCAGGTTCTTGGAGGGGCCAATGCAGTATTGTCCCTTTCGAGGGCTGGGGATTTACGATCAAACGAATTGACTTGACCTACGTGTCGGACGAAAATGTATCTCTGATCATCGGCCATGGTATCTAGTACGGACTATAAAATTTTCGGTTGAATCATAACGGGAAGAATAATGTATAAACGAAAAGTAGAAACATATGAAAAAATGTTTGCGATAAAATGTAAAACAAATGAAAATTTTTTACGAACCGTGGTTTTTCTAAATATGGTAAGGCACTTTCCGGGACGTTTAACAACTACACATTTTTATTAGCCACCCATGTGCAAGCCGAGCTTTTGCAATCTCTCTAATGAAAACATCGTAGATCGGATGCAAAATACCTGTCATATACGGTGCCTATCTTCTTGTATCGAATACAACGATTTCAGTTTTTATCAGTGTGTAAAAATATGTAAATGTTCACATACCGTTCTCCATATTTATGCCGCGCGGTCTGGCGCGCCAAGTCACGGACTGTGTCGCCGCTCCCACCGGAAGTTCGAGTCCTCAGTCGGGCATGAACATATGTGTGTGTTGTTTTCATCGTAAGTCAGTTTAAGTATTGTGGAATTCGAAGAACCAAGAACCTTAGAAGTTTGGTCGCACACTCTTACAAACATTTGAACATTTTTAACCCTATTAACATTACACGTTTCCTATAAATTACTTCCAATTCGTCTAGTATTCGAATAAAAAGTCCTTGAAACTTCAACCTTTTGTTACTTAAACATTTAGTTTCAAATACAAAACAAAGACTAATTAAAAATGTAGAAGTAAGGCTGATGATCCGACTAACCATACACCTACTGGTTTCTGAGCTACTTTCATAATAATATGAGCAGATACTAATTTGTTTTGTCCCGTTATTAATTATACTAGGGCAGCCATTTAAGTATAAGGAAGAAGTATATTTAGGCTACAGAAGTCAGTGTCACAACGTCAGGAACGAGTAGGTATTTTCGACTTTTATTCAGATTTAAATGCAGTTTGGAAGAGTATTATTTGCCTTTGTGAGATACAAGATCGTTTTGATAATTGTTTTTTACACTGATCCAAGCAGAAAAAAAACTTTGTAATTTTTAATACAGTCTATTTATGTCTTTGCATGCACAAATCGCTTTCGGGAGGCAATGGAGATCTTCCGTAATTGAATTTGCTGCGAATAAGTCACGGTTTGTATTTGATGCGTCACGAATAACGTAAAGCGAACCGTAATAAAGTACCTTGAATTCCTGTAGATAAAATTGCTCCCATTTGAACACCTCGTAAATCGCAAAGCTCACCCTCTCGCCTCTGATTGCGCCGCACGTGGAATGACTGCACTAAACTCTGAAGTTTTGTCCCGTGTCGTTTATGCGTGTTGTGATTAACGACTGCTGGGACTTACTTCGCTGCGGGGTGTCCTGCCTTATTCGCGCTTAACGTCTGAGCTCAAATGCAGCGAAATATTTTGTGTTTACATCGTGTCTTAATGCCAGCTGGCGTCTGCGGCAGATAATGAAGCCGATCGCCTCTCTTACATGCATTTACGGGAGATTAGTAACTGCAGAGCTATAAACGCAAATTTAATTAAATCGCGAATTGCCATTTATTTATAGGTAAGCTATCACTTGATAATGGATGAGACCTTGTGCTAGACAGAGACTCTAATCTGGGTCTCCAACACAGGATGACCGGTCGCCTTAACGACTTCGGTTAACCGCACCGGTTCGAACTTCCGTATGTCCCACCTGTCAACACCCTCTCATGCGCGCACATTAAGTATCTTATTACTGCAACGGGAACAGAGAAATGTTATCCTCGCTGTAACATCTCTAGGCGTGTATGATGTACTACTTTATTTTGGAGTGTCTTTTCAGCCATGCAACGACATCTGAAAGAACATTTGGGTTAAATGTCACAAAACTAATTCAAAAATTAAAAATTATTTTTGAGGTAATCACTGATTTGATGAATATCTCCCAACATCGGCTGAAAAACTTATGATGCGTCACTCTTTTGCAACATGATTCAGTTTTTTTTAAACACGGTTTCTTTTCAGACATTCCATACCTTGTAAGAAAGTCAACGGACTCTTACCACAATAACCAAATTACGTACGTCTACTGATCATAATAACGAATGTAGCGATGGGCGGATCATACGGGAGCTTGAAAGGACCGCAGTGGCCTATACGTTTCTGAAACAATGTAGCGATGAAAAAAATTGCGAACATGATTTACACGGCGAAGCAAACAGTAACACTAATCCATTGCTTAACTAGATCACTTTGTAAAATCCATGGTTCAACGTTAAATCCCACCATGCATATGCTTTCAGTTGGTATTTCTGTAATGAAGTTATGTATTATTTTCAATTTGTTATTAATTCTGATTTTTTTACTTCATCACTATTGCGTGACACATTTCCCGGCAAAAAACATATTTTAACCGCTCTGAAAAGAACTGCCAGTCGAAACGTCAGCAGTTCATTCACTTCATTTACTCTTGTGCTTTTTAATGAGATGGATCGACTCGAAAAAGCATTTCATCCAAAATAATAAGTTTAACTTTTTTTAAATCTTACTTTCTGTTCTATCAAAAGTGTATTGCTATTTTATTAATAATTCTCTTTCGTTGTCGGAAGTATGTTGTGTATTTGGGAGAAATTTGTTTTGTCCCTATAAGTATAATGATAATAATAGTAATAGTGACCCTTAATTTCGTAATTGTTGAAGTTATCGGAACAATTTCGACTAGCAGTAACACTAAAGATTTCTTCTACAATGTCTCGAGTCATAAATGTTCTGTCCTGGATCTCGCTTGACGTCCTTGTAACCACATTGCGAAGTACTGTTTACATTTGAACGATATTCAACATTGAACAAATATTATTAATTACTGTTAATGTTTTCGAAAAATTAAAAGTAATTAACTACACATGATGGATGAAAATGATGGGTCAAGGTATGTCCACCCCGTTGTACTGATAGAGGGAACTGCAGGTTCTAATTTGTGGTGATCGAATTTTGTGGAACGTAAATAGCCATCCCATCATCTTGCTTCTCTTGTTGTTGCCTGTTTCACGTAAGCAGTTTAAATAAAATTGGAATGGAATATCGAAATACAGTTGGGCATAATTTTCTACGAAACGTTTATAACGTTGTTTACATTCTGTCACACCTCAAGCTTCCATTATGACATTAACTTGCCGTACGGCAAGGTAAGAGGCCCTTCTTACAGTCGTATTAAAACACAAAAAAGTGTTCCGTTACAGTTCCGTCGATTGTGCTACCCCTAGAAAGAGACAGGAAATCAATTAACCGCAATTATTATCATTTGTTGAAATTATCGTTCCAAGCTTGATAGGATTAGCAGGATTCAGCTTCTCATGACAACAGAGATTTAAATTTATTTATTTTGTTTTTGGGACGAATATCGGTTGCACAGTTTAAGTAAAATAATTACCACACAATAGATGAGTGATTATTTTGCACTTTACAGATGCTGGTTTAGCTTAATAGGAACTAAAGAGCGTTATGGATGAATCTTACATGTAAAACAGCGTTAGATTGAACAATGGGAGCTTATTGGTGTTATTAATATTACTTGCTGAAAAGATAACTGTTTACATTTTTTTTCAGTTGTTTTGGAAAATGGAAACAATATGCAACTAACAATGTCACTTGTACGTCACCTTAAACGTATTTTCCTATAAATTACATTTGATACTTTGCCTTCGAATCGTTAGTCATGGAACCACACTGGCTGCAGTTGTCCGTGATAAAAAAGCTTATTTTAAATTTCCTCTGCATCATCGAAATGTTGACCCTTGTTCCCTATTGGTAATCGTACTGAGGTGACAATGTTACCGGAAACTGGGGCATTTTAAAGCAGAATAAAGTTAAAATGAGTGGAATTCGTACGTTTATACTACAGTAACTTAAATTTATCTTACGTAGTTCATATCTACACTTCTGTTCTGTTATTGCGAGGCAGTGTTGAAAAGTTCGAATGATTGTAGTAACATGTTTTTCTGTATTAGTTGCTATATTATTGCTGTAACTATTCACTCGTTGCTTGCGTAGTTTTTCTCTTTAAATTGAGGACTTGGATGCAATAACAGCGTTAGTCTATTTACGCTGCTGAGGCATAAACAATTGCTTGAACCTTCTGGTATTAAACATAGCAGCTCTTAGTTCCATATGATGCTCCCAGGAGCACCATTTGAAACGTAAGAGCCAGATTGTTTAATAGCAGAAGTTGTAGGATTTAAAAACGAGTGTTCATGCAATAATAGTGTAAATAGACTAACGCTGTTATTGCATTCAAGTCCTCAATTATTACGCTGTATTTACTACATTTTTATCAACTCATTAGATAAAATGAATGTGATGGAAATCAATGTGATGTGTGTCGTTTCCAAGTTATGTTCTAGAACATTCCTAAATATTTTGGACCAGTCGGAAATCTTTGAAAATTTCGAGTATGTGTGGTAAAATTTTAAAAACTCTTCTTCTAAAAACACAGTGGTACAAAATTTGAAAATCCGCTTATGACTGCCACAATGTTATGTATATGTGTATGGCAGCGTTATCATTTTTAAATATGGCAGTGTTTGATAGCAATATGTTGTTCTCTAGGATAGTGACATTTCCTTTCACAGTTATGCGACCAGTGAGGGAGCTGATAAAAGTAGTTGAATTCCCCTATATACATGCCCAAAAACGGTGGAAATTCCCCCATGCTTGACTGTAGGAAGCAGGCATGTTGGTTCATAAGCTACGTTTGCCGTTTCTGATTCGAAAACACCATTGTTTGTAGGAAGCAACAAAATGGTCAAATGGTCAAATGTTTGTAGAACTTATGGGACTTAACTACGGGGTCATCAGTCCCTAAGCTTACAAAATACTTACGAACTAGCTAAGACTAAGGACGGCACAAATATCCATACCTGAGGGGGGATTCGAAACCCCGACCGCGGTGGCCGTGCAGACCGTGACTGGAGTGCCTCAGTCCCCTCGGCCACCGCGGCCGGCTAGGAAGTAACATAAACGATGATTCACGGGAGCATTTCACATACTTCCCAGTCGTTAAGGGCTTACCACAGTTTTAATAGATTTGGAAATTTGTGAGCTTCCTACAGCTGTAATTATGGTTTGTATGCTGTGCAAAATTCTTACATACGAAGAAAAGTGTGCCTATACCAACAAATACAGCCAATAGTAAGTGACAAAGTGATGAAACGTCACATGTAAAATTCTTTGTTATGCTTCTGAACTTAACATTGCTATCAGTGTGACTCCTAAATTGTTCTTAGTCATGCTGACAAATTTTTATGAATTTATTTGTAAACGTATCGAGAGCGGAAATTAAAATATCCTGTGCAGCTTCTCCTGTTCGAAGTCTACCGTTTGACGTTCTACCCCTCTTAATTGGTTCCGCACAGGCCATTGTGCTGAAAGCCTCCACTGTAGGGTAAAGGCTTCATCCTCTCAGTTGGACGGTGGAGACGAACACCAGACAAATCAAATACTTTGTAACAAGCTGTGGCAGAAGAACTTATCATGGAAATCTGGAGGTTTACTTCGAAGTGACGAAGGCAGTCCTTGAATGGATCGAGAACCTCTTTTAAAGATAATGACCTTACTGTAATTTTGACAGAATATATGTCATCAACTGCAAATAGGCCAGGCTGAATATGTGTACCCAGCCGGGATTCGAACCTGGGTCTCCCGCTTTCTAGCCAATTGCGCTGATCTCTACAGCACTGGGGACACTTTGATCACCGCACCGACAAGGACTACTAAATACGCCTCCCGTCAGATGCAAATTCCCAGCTTTACCCTGCCCACAGTACTTAAACTCGTAGTTTTGAAACTAATTCTCATAATAATGAGGACCTAAACTTGTCCACCACTCCCCACTAACGAAGGGATCATTGCCCGTCACCGGCATATTATATACATATATGTGGCGTCTGTTCCGAAAGAACAGACGTCACTTCTGATTCTACAATGAGGGATAATAATCCTTTCGTTAGTGGAGAGGGGTGAGCAAGTTTGGGGCCCTTACTCTTATGGCAATTAGTTTCAAACCCACGAGTTTGTTTACTGTGGGCAGGTTAAGCTGGAAATTTGTATCTGACGGGACGCATGCTTAGGTATTCCTTGCAGGTGCGATGATCACTGTGTCCCCAGTGGTGTAGTGGTCAGCGCAAGTGCCTAGAAAGCGGAAGACTCAGGTTCGAATCCCGGTTGGTTACATACTTTCAACATTGCCCACTTGCAGTTGGTGTCATATATTCTGTGAATATTAAACAATAACAACTGCAGGATGAGAAGTGACGTCTCTTCTTTCGGAAAAGGTGTCACATATATGCATACAGTAATTCTTTTGCAATTTCTTTGAAATCATGCAACTTATTATTGTTAGCTGCAGTTCATCGGTATTATCGTACGCTGATAATAATAATGGGGGAAACTATCCAAGAGAGGCAACTCACCATCTAAGTACAAGAGGCTGAGTAGGCCTACTGCGCGTGACGTTAGTACTGAGGAATGTGTCGACACCTCAGCGGTCGTATTTTTGCGAGGAACGCGGAAGGCGGCAGGTGTCGAGAACGAAGTGGACCAACAAAAGCAGCGCAGCCGCGGCCGCGGCTACGCTAGCGAGGCCCCCTAGCACTAGCGACGTCACGGCCCGCCTGGCCAGAGTGTAATGGTAATGGACGGACACTTGCGGGGTCGCCGGGGACGACTCGTGGCGAATCGCTGACGCACGCCCCGCTCCGAGCACAACTGCCCGCTCCGCGCCTTGCACGTGCCGTGCCAGTCCTCACGGCACTAGCCACATTTAGGTTTTTCGTATTTTCCGTAACACTTAATCACACAGTCGCCGTAATATTACGTCCGCCGAGAGGACGAACATTGCGAGCCCCGTAATATTACGTCGCACAATTTTTCACGTTGTTTTTGTTTTTCAGGACGTTTACGGCCTTAGCTAGGACCCACAGGTTCTTCAATAGTTCATCACTTCGCGTTCAATTTTAGTTAAGGCATAGGTGGATCCAATTTGGGGGGGGGGGGGGAAGGGTCGTTTGCTCCCCCCCCCCCCAGCAGGTGGTGAATTTTTTTTATTTTTTTGATGCGTAGCTAGCGTGCTATCACTGCACTGAGTCTTTACAACAACTTTGAGACTTTTATTTGATTGGGCGTGTTGTAAAAAGGGGTGGCCGGTATTGCAGTCTTTCTACTGACCCAGGGTTAGCTGACAATAATAATTCTTTCACATACCCCTATCGCCCGCCTCCCCCCCCCCCCCCCTCCAGGAGGCCGGTCTGAATCTGCCCCTGAGTTAAGGGGATTTATCGACGTATATTCCTTCTATGCTGCTGTGACGTTTATCGTTATTATTGTCACTAATATCGTGGTGTTAACTTGAAGTTCAAAATGTTTGTGAATCTACTGGACCAATTTGCTACGGTCATCAGTCCCTAGACTTCTTGAACTAACTGACACTAAGGACAATACGTACACCCGAGGGAGGACTCGAACTTCCGACGGTAACGTACGCCCAGTCAGTTGCTTGACGCCTTAGCCCACACGGCCATTCCGTGCGGCCGGTGTTAACTTGTTCAATATGCAATCAAAATTTCATATGGAAAAATAAAAAAGTCAGGCTAAGGTAACAGTTGCAGGCGCTATGAGAATATTGCGTTGTTATATTTTCTCTCACGTGACGTGTTCCGATGTACTAAACATCATTTTCAAAAGAGAGGAATATATCATTAATGGCTCAAAAATAATCTTCTTTCGTAATAAGATACCTTACTGATCAACCTGATAACTTTCTTGATTCAGTACCTGTTGCATCAATGTCCCAGTCTACACAGACTCTCAACATTGGAATTATGAAATTATAACGAAATTACTGTGTTAGATTTCATTATTTTTTGTTATACATCATTTAAAATAAAAATCAAACTGAATTTCGTTGAAACTGCAGACGTTGATGATTTTTCGCAATACGATGGCGATAGTTAAGTATGAAAGAAAGTAAATCAGCAAATCTGGCCAGTAAATCACTGTATGGTAGAAGAAAGCCCTATTAGGAAGGCTAGGAGGAAATATA
This sequence comes from Locusta migratoria, assembly GCA_026315105.1. Taxonomy (NCBI): domain Eukaryota; kingdom Metazoa; phylum Arthropoda; class Insecta; order Orthoptera; family Acrididae; genus Locusta; species Locusta migratoria. The sequence goes on along the minus strand of CM048750.1, from coordinate 305,662,666 downwards.
GTTCATATTATTGTAGGGAATGTAATGAAGGTTTTTATGTCACCCCAAAATTATGAAGAATTCGTCATTATGGAGAACAGTTTCTGCGCTTGTAGGTATGTATGATGATTAATATATTTTTCGGTTATATATTATCAGTTTCCAATGTTACTTCTTATTTTAGCTAATGAAATAATGAAAATCAAATTTTCGTAAAAAGGCCTTCTTTTTATTTCCTGATAACAATATATCTTCCACATAAATGACTGTTTTTTCACACCACGTTGAAGCCTCAACATTTCAAACTATACCTATAGTTCGTATATGTCTCAAATCAAAATTGCGCGTTGGACTATAATAGTGAAAATCAGCCATCACGTAGGATGCGGCATACCGTCAAGGTGTAGTATGGTAACTACTAAAGCGCATTACGAGAGTGCAACATGAATGCCTCTGAAAACGTCTCCCTCAATCCGAAATAATTATTCTCAGTTCCTAATGATATCGTTGACGACTGGAATATGCTTCGGTTGCAGTGTCCCTGATATTAGTGGATTCTACCGAATATCGATGTCAGCCGAATAATGATGCACGTTTAGTGGTTACATACACAAGGAAATGCATATGTAAAGGAAGGTCTTCGCAGCGCTTCAGATCTTTACACTCTTACGTAAATTTAAATTTAAAATGTATTGCATGGCTTTTGCAAATGTAATTTCTTAAATGAAAATGTTGATTCTAGTTGAAAACATTGCTAGAGAAACTCGCTCAACTTCTCAAAATTTTCACCGGTGTCGCAGATCTACATTTTACTTTATATGTCATATAGAATGGAAATATGAAAGATATTGTCAGCTCATAGAACATTTAAAATGATTCAAATAACAATATTCTTTCTTCTAATATAGACAAGTGTATTTTAAAAAGTCGAACTACTAGTTTCTTAAGCATGCGTATCTTGTTACAATTTCATCATGTAACCTTATATCTCTGAGTAACTTTATTTCCCAAGGTTTCTCACGATGACAATGACCGAAAAGCGTTATATACTGTGTTATAAATGATATTGTTTCGATCTGGGTGACTTTTTTATCAGCAACGTATACAGCTATTCGTAATTTTCAAGAAGGTGGCTTGTCTCCGTGATTTGATATTAGTTCTGTTTAGACAAACCTATGTAAACCTTCTTGAGGATGAAGGTGTTCTCACTCAACTAAATTCAAGAGAATATTTTATAAGTTGTTTTCGAAAACACGCCAGTCATTTTCAATGTCACTAATAAAAGGTGTATAGATACTATCTGAAGATTAGTTTGTATAATTTTCGGTAACGCTGATTTTGTAATATTGTACGAACGGTTACTTTTCGTTAAGTTCCGACGTAGCTGATAAACTACGAAATTTGATTTGCTTCGAATATTAATGTAGTTTTAGCTCTAATCACTGTCAGAGGACCCTATGTTTTCGTATCTTCTTTCAATGTAAGTTATTTTAAAATAATCATTATCGATGTGTTCGTACCTACCATAGAAGAACACTAATACATTATGAAAAGATGTGGATGCGAAATAATTGGATATTTGTGTGAGCATCGTAAATGTTATACGATTGTAACTCATCAGAATTCTGAAGATCAATATTTTTGCAAGACTACCTTAGGATTTGTAATATCAGAAAGGCTGCAGTTCCTTACCAACAGGAATCTTAGGATTGTCAACATTGATTCCTAAAAAATGCTAATGTTTGTGTGTCTAAGGAACCAATCTGCTAGTCAGGCAGGAGCGCATTAGACCACGCAGGCATTCCTGCGCGGCTATTAACTCTTCGAGCTCTTTTCACTGTTTGATCCTTTATACCAAATGGTTGCTGGAATCGATATAAACTCCTCCCATGACGTAATACCATTGTACGTTAAATAACAATGAAATATTTACGCATGAATAGCCTCAACTGCTTTACAAATTTACGCGTTCGAATATTCGCAATTTTAGCTTATCGAATGTTACAGGATATTCTTCCACTTACCACGACGTTTCATTTTCTTTAGCGAAACATGAGACTTCAGTGTGCAGGAAAAACAACAAGATTACCTGAAAACAGCAAGAATGCGATAACGAAGAAACGATATTATGTGATTGGATTGCAACCAATTACACGTTGAGATTTACAAACACTCCCGTTTGACTTTAACTGGCCCTTTTATCCACGGCATAATGACAACAACCAGAGCATGATACGAACACACGACAGAAAGTGCGATACAAAAACTTTACAGAAAGAAGTACGATGAATAGCGCTTCTGAAAAGTCCGTGCGAAGTCCGTGTAGTCTGCGACTGAATCGTAATAACTATCTGCTCAAATCAACAAAATTTTGCTTCGATGTAGTCGTATGTTTCTGTATGAATGTGGAAGAAAAGTAATGAAGCTGATGCTCCTAGCCGATCTGAATCACACATCTTTTACAGATCAATCCGTGATGTTGCCTGGCAAGTTATTAATTTAAAGCACATCAACTGCACGGTAATTATGAAATTAATGCATTCACAGATTGGTATGAACAAACATGTTACCGTGATGTTTAATGTAGGTTGCAATATGTTCAAATGTTTGTATAGTTTATGGGACTTAACTACGGGGTCATCAGTCCCTAAACTTACAAACTGCGTATGAACTAGCTAACACTAAGGACGGCACAAATATCCATGCCCGAGTGGGGATTCGAACCCCCGACAGTAGTGGCCGTGCAGACCGTGACTGGCGCGCCGCAGTCCCCTCGGCCACCGCGGCCGGTGATCTGAATCACAGTACGCGACATTCTTGCTGATAGTAAGAACCACTTACGGATACTTTATTTTACAAATTAAGTGTACAATAAGGTTCTAATAACAAGTTTGTTGCTGCCACTGGATGGAGGAACCATATGTATTGGAAGGTCTACGAAGCTTTAATGCACGGTCAGGTCGTCTTTGAAGTGTAAAACTACACAAGATGCACCCATGAAAGCATATCTCAACAGAGGACGCTTTTTTTTACGTAGACGTCTTACGCTGTACCGTGCGTCACTCTGACTGGAATGAGAAACGATGGTATCGTCGGAAGCTATTAGAGGCAAGGCTTTCGATTGATACCATTGGTTGCTGTTCTAACGACCGCGCTGTTTACCTTGGCTGGGACACGAGCGGCGGCCGGAGATATGCGGCTCGTTATGGAAAGCGGGCAGTCTACGACGAACCCGAGACCACGATCTGGGAGTCGCTACCGCAGTTATGGCATGGCTGCGTCACGTTCCAGGAAACTGCAGGTGCTACTGACGCAAACGAACTCGCGTCGCAGCTCCGAAACGGTTCTCTTTCCGTCGATTTTTAGGAGCGCTTTGGGATTAAAATATCAGCGTGTCGACAGAAGCTGTCCATTTGTGTCGAGCAAATGATGACGTAAATCCGACGGATATGGGATTCCGTCGCAAAGACTTCTCCATTCCGTGTGACAGGTGTGTTTCTACTTGCCTTCGCTGAACTGTCACGTCAACAAAATTATGTTATCAAAGAAGACAGCAAACGTACCCACGTCACTGGCAACACACCTCATTCGCGTTGAGCAAGAGAATATCCACTGCCCAAAAACGTTCAAATGTTTGTTAAGCTTATTGGACTTAACTGCGGGGTCATCAGTCCCTAAACTTACAAACTACTAATCAATTAACTTACACTAAACACAAAATATCCGTGCCCGAGGGAGGAATCGATACTCTGACGCGGGAGGCCGCACGATCCGTAACGTGGCGCTCCAGACCGCTCGGCTACTCCCGACCGGCCACTGTCCATACTTAGGGTCCTTAAGGCGTCCACCAGAATCAATTTCGGCCACTGCTGGAATGACTTCTTCCACGACGGTCCCGTCCGATTCATTCCTGCTTTTATCAAATGTTTGTAAATCTAAGGGACTTAACCACCACGGTTATCAAGTCCTAGGCTTACAAACCCCATAAACTAGCCAAAGGACAAAACACACACACACAATCCCGAGTGAGAACTCGAACTTCCGACGGGGAGCAATAGTGCGATCCAGAGCCAGGCGCCTTAGAGCGCTCGACCAGTCCACTGTGGCCTCCTACGTTTCTCAGTTAGGATTTCTATGCCACGAACATGATATGACTGAGCTTCCTATGATAGCAGTAGAAGTCGGTGAAACATAAATATTACGCCGCGCGGTCTGAGACGCCATGTCACAGCCTCTCGGGCATGTGGGTGTGTGCTTTGTCCTCATTTAAGTTTGAATGATTTATAATTCTAGGGACCGATGACGCTAGTAAGTTGGTCCCTAATTTACACACAAAAAATTTTGCTCCGATTATCAAGCCGATCGGCATCAAAGAAGCATCCCGGTTCCATGGTATATACACATGTAGGTATGCTTATGAATGCTTCTTTCACCTCTGACGACAAATACTAACTCCATTGACGTTTCCAGTTTTACGGTGACTCAGTGGACGATTAGCGTCAGTCTTTGACAGATAGGATCCGCAATACCAGTCAGGGATGTCTACGAATCGTCAGTTAAATTTTTCTTGGTCTGTGTCCTCGTCATGGAGTGAAAAAAATTGCAGATTTTTCGGATGTCAGTGCAAAGGGTTTCATTAAAGTGTCAGTAATAACAACCAAAACAAATTAGCAGTATTTGTCATAAACGACGCGACCATTCATCCACTAGAATTGTATTAACGCTAGATCACCTAAGGGAGAAAATGTTACATTGCTACTAAACCATCATAATTTTACCATATCTAATTTTTAGCCAAGGAAGAGTAATTTATAGATCATGCATTATTTCATTACAAATATAGGGTTCAAAATGGAATGACGCAAACAAAAAAGTACAAAATGTTTTAAAAGTGCCTCTAACATGTACAGATTGGTGGCAATTGAAGTCGTAAATCTTACAAGGGTTTAATAATGTTGCTTCAAAAGGGTTCCGGTGGTGGAAGTCTACTCTCTGATGCTCACAGAAATCACGTTGCGTATCAGAAATTTCGTGTCATCTACATATGTTGCAAAAATTTGTGTGATCAGCCTAAACTTTTATGTAAAACCCATGAATCATACTAATTAAATTTCAAGTTGAAAACATTTCCTAAAGTTACCAATATAATTTTATCTACCTTAACTTGGAGGACTTTGGAATGTTATCTACTAATCGACAGTCGTATTTACATTAGTGAAGTAAACAGCAGAACGGACTTGTATTTGGTTCGCCTTGAAAATCATCAAACGCATAGTAATAATAATAATAATAATAATAATAATAATAATAAAGTGAACCTTTAAGAACTGAACCACTGAAACACTAATTTAGCGTGCGTATTACGCTAAATCGTGTGTTTGTCATCATTTTGTCGTATAAATACATCCTTCCGATATGTTCGAGGATACATGAAATACACGATCTCAGTACTACAAGAATGTCTGGGAAAGATGGAATACATTTTTAAATATGCCCTGCATACACTAAAATAGCTAACTGGATACTCTGCGTTTATTAGCAACATAACAGATACGTAACACCAAAAATGCATATTTTATGAGGTTAATACTACTTTCATATCCAACTCGAGAGCTTCCTTCTGCTTCCGGACAGTATACATGGCAAACTAGTCACATCATATGTGTCAGTCCAAAAATTGGAAGCTTCAACTTGATGATCATTTCAGCACAACGTATGACAACAAAGCAAGGTTTTACAGTGTTTAAGCTCTGTCTCGTATTAAGAAGAAATGTGGTTAAAAATTCACGTGAGTCTACACATATTTCCGAATTATGTCCTTTCCTTTCCTCTTTGAAGTCTATGGTTTCTAGAACGCCCTCAACTTATTTATCGTCACATTCCTCCCACAAAATCAGATGGTCGCTAGGCTACTTCTTGAAAGTCGAGACGCTGTTTTCCCTCTTCTCATTGCTTTACGAAATGCTTAAGGTAAGCGGCGGTGCAGAGCGTTCTAAGGAGCCTTGCTGCTGAGCGCACGGTTGCTCGCCGTCGGAGGTCCGAGTCCTTCCTGGGGCATGGGTGTGTATGTTGTCCTTATGTTAGTTTAAGTGGTGTTGTATGCCTAGGGACTGATAACCGCAGCAGTTAAGTCCCCTAGATTTGCAAACATATGAACATTCGCTTAAGGTACTGGGTGGGGGGACAATAACTTGTCTCGTTGCCGGCATTGCACATATATTAAACTCAGTGTCAGATTTGGAGGATTTGTTTTACCAATAAGGTAACTAATCTCCAAACTACATTTACGCAGGATTAGAGCGAGCGCTAAGGAGACTGGGCTAGTTATGTACGTTATCTAAATCACATCTTAATGCAGCAGTGGATGAAAAGTAATTAGCCAAGTTGCACCTCTTAAATCTATGATCACACTAGACGATAACGTTGTTCTAAACCCTGCATCTCTGACAGAGTCAGTTTATTATTGTACGAATAAACTGCGAGAAACTTAATCATCAAGCTATCTGCAATCAAAGTTGAGTCTCTTACGAAAAAGCGAAATACGACCTAGAGTTAGTGTAATTTTTCTCACAGACAGAAACCTTCTGTCCAAACCTGAACACACGGCCACTACGGTCGGGGGTTCGAATCCCCCCTCGGGCATGGATATTTGTGCCGTCTTTAGTATAAGGTAGTTCATAAGTAGTTTGTAAGTTTAGGGACTGATAACCCCGTAGTTAAGTCCCATAAGCTTAACAAACATTTGAAAACCTGAACAAACTAAATACAATTTTCTTATGTATTTGGTTTCGTCATTAATAACTGGCCGCGGTAGAGTACCCGAGTGGACTAAGGCGCCTCGCTGCGGAGCGCGCGGTTGCTCGCCGTCGGAGGTTCGAGTCCTCCCTGGGACATGGGTGTGTGTGTTTGTCCTTAGGTTAGTTTACCTTAGTTTAAGTAGTCTGTAAGCTATGGACTGATGACCACGCGGTTTGGTCCGATAGATTTAAAAACATTTGAGCATTTGGATATTAATAACTGATGCAGATTCCGTTAAGACTGAACTTTTATGAAATAGTCTGAGAATACCCTAGTTACGTACGCTTTTTAAGATATGTGCCAAGTAACCACTTCGATAAAAGAAATAGCTGGTTGTCTCCTTCAGAATACTTCAATTCTATAACCAATGAAAAACCTCGCGTCTCCACAATCAAAAGTTCATTGGGCACAATGTGGGAAGAAAATTATATTTTGTTTTTGGTTTGCGGTCAAACTGCGAGTCAAATGTTATCGAGTTATAAGCAATCTATACTATTATGTACATTTCTTACAGGCCAGTCTGTATGTTGCGTATAGTATATGGTATGGTTTGGTTTGGGATGTTGCAGGAACACCGTTTCGATCCTGTTGGTCTTGTGATATTTAAGATTATTACAGACGAATAATTTGTTAATAAACGATTACGCTTAGTACACGCTGATTCGCATATGGAGAATAACAACAGAAAATATATATCATCCACTGAAAGTACATTTGCATGCATCCTATTAATCGCTAGTTCCTATTTTGTAAAATTATATCTTGTGAACGTCACCAGTTTCTTTAAGGAAGGTGACATCTGTATATCGCTAGGAAAAATATGATGTCCTACTCAATATACATTTAATTACAACAAAAAAACTCTTTCCAGAGACAGTTTCATATTCTCTGAAGTCTTACAGCCGTTACAAAAGTTCATATTCATATTGCAGCGCAATACACGCATTCGACCAGTCATAAGTGATATTTCATTTTCCTTAAGAGGGTCAATTCTGTTGTGGCGAATATTAACCTAAAGCTAACCGAGTGGTTGAATCACGCAGCGAAACAACGTAATCGTGGTTTCAATATCTATTGACATTTCATTATATCCAAACACAATCACGGTCGTAACCGAACGATGAAAATGCCGTTTCATGACCGGAGACACAGACAACGTAGTTTAAACCCCTTAAACCCCAATTCTACAATAGTAAGAAACCGTGACATTGTAAAGTTTGCGACGCTCTTGTCAGAGGATACGGGCGGTACTTTCCTTCCCCGCTTCTTAACACTTGAAGGTATATAACACATTCGGTGGACAAGTAAGGAGGGTTCTGTAACTGCTTGAAAAACTTCCTGTACATCATGCTGCAGCATTCAGAAAATGTTCAAATGTTCAAATGTTTGTAAATCTAACGGCCCAAACTGCGTGGTCATCAGTCCGTAGCTTACAAACTGCTTAAACCTAGGTAAACTAACGTAAGGACAACACACACACACACCCATGCCCCAGGGAGGACTCGAACCTCCACGGCGAGCAACCGCACGCTCCGCAGTGAGACGCTTTAAACCGCTCGACTTCTCCACCGCGGCTTCAGAAAATGTCTCCTATAAAGTGCCAAATGCCACTGTCATGTGTATCTGCACACAAATAATTTTTTTTTTTTCATTAAAACAGGTATCCTCAACTGTAAGTTTAGAACCCGACACACGATGTTAACCAGCCTCTACCTTTGACGTTACGTGGACTGTCCAGTTTTGCGCTTGTTAGAGGAGAAAAATTGTATACTGTAGGAGACACTCGTCTATGTGATAGATGCTGCAAATAAAAACGTACAAGATGGAAAAAATAAAATCTGTCACGTCTTCCATAACATAGACGCGGTCACTACACGTGCCAAAGCCAAGGCAAACAACAAAGTGGTTATGAAAGCAACTAATGGTATCAATTGAAAAATGTTGCCAGTCATAGCTTTCTCGTTCAGCTGAAAATGACGCACATAAATACCGTATGATACCCACAATTATGTACGTAATGGAAAAAATGGAAATGGACCGGGAAATATTTCATATACGTCATAGAATTACATCATACAGCTGCGTGAAGTCCCGGGTTGCCGTTCTGGCACTGAAAATATTTTTCGTAATTGTTCTTTTTTTTACCCTGCGTTTGAAGCCGAGTACAAAAAAAATATATGCAGTGATAATTGTTACTACTAAAAGTCTGGTACAGCACCCGATACTCATTTGCTTCACACCACCTATCTAACGGTTTCCAGGAAGAACAAAAATTTTATTTTCAGTAATTACCGTCCGAATTTAAAATTTTAAATTCATCATAATAACACAGCCACTACAGTTGTAGATCGTTTGTTTTCCTGGAGGCTGCCCTTTTAATTGAACCAGTACTGAAGAATGCCACTTCCACCGAACTTTTCACAAAATTTAAAATCTTTTTTCGCCGACCCCTACCCCGCCTCACACAAACATACACCAACAAAAATGCCGAAATAAATATCACTCACTACTATTTCCGTGTTCACTCGTACAAACTTATTACGTATTTAACAAAAACTCAGTCCCACATAGTTTAAGGACAGTATATATAATTAAGACAAGGAAGGAAGATTGGGTGTAACGCCCAGTCGACATCGTGGTCATTAGAGTCGGAGCACAATCTCGGACAGCATTTTGTCAGGGGAGGGGAAAGAAAACGGCCGTACCATTTGAAAAGAGCTATCGTGCCATTTTCCTGAAACGATTTAGGGCCGTCATAGAAAACTTGAAACACTGACTGGAGATGGGTTTGAATCGCCGTCCTCCCAAATGCGAGTCCGGTGTATTAATATATCACTGTAGCTGACTGCCAAATTAGGTCATGAAACGACACATAGTTCAGAAACCTTTGGCGTCAGGAACACTGAGTTGCACGAAAACAAGCTTTGCGTAAAATGGAACACAGTTACCCTAAATTACTGGCAGGAAGTTTCATATCAGCGCACAATCATATGCAGAGTACAAATATCTTTTTAAACATCCTCTTGGTTGTCGATATTCCATGTCTCCACAATATCCCAGTCCCGTAAAATTCGCAAGGGAGCTTCGGTGAAGTTGGGATGCTAGGAGGCGAAGCACTGGCGGAAGTTGTGAGGATAAACCGTGAGGCGTGCCAGGATAACTGAGTCGGTAGAGTGCTTGCCTGCGAAAGGGAAAGGTCCCTGGTTCTGATTTAGCACTCAGTTTTAATGTGGCAGGAATTTTCTCTACCTGAGTCGTTGGAGATCGTACTTCTTCCTGTTCGTGAGACGATGCGGATATAACATGACGATGCGCCGCTTCACGTCAGAGTGGATGTCCGCAACCTATCAGTCCTCTATTTCCATGCCACTGAATTGGAAAGGGAGATCTTATTCTATGGCCTGTGAGGTCACCTGACCTGAATCCCTTTGATTATTTCCTAATCAGATGCCAAAAGTCACCTATGTATGAAACCCCAGTGGATACGGAGATGCAAATAGTTGCCATTATTGTAGCTGGTGATGTTATTTCAAATACACTAGAGATATTTGTCAGGGTGCGTCAAAATCTTATTCACCTATGTCATGCTTGCATTGAGATTGACGGCCTTCAGCTTCGGCACTTTTTGTAAGAAACAGTGCAAGTTTGTTGACAAATGGCAAGTTCGTTCCGTCAATGATAGTATTTATTAATAAAAATACACCTTGTTTAGGTTGTTAAGCCAAGATCGATTATATATTTATTACCGTTTACCGGTTCCACGATTTAAATCATCATCTTCAGAAGGGTTTACAAGATAAGAGAAATTAGGGCTCGTACGGAGGCATATAGGCATTCTTTTTTTCCTCGTTCAATTTGGGAGTGGAATAGGAAAGGAAATGCCTAGTAGTGGTACAGTGTACCCTCCGCCACGCACCTTACGGTGAATTGCGGAGTATGTATGTAGATGTAGATGTAGACGTAGATCTTCACTTAGGAGAACATGTCTTGTCGAAACGGAGAATGATTAAAAAAGCATGGTCAACATGTTAAAATATACGTCACCAAAATGGATCGTAATATTAGATTAAAAGATAAAATATGAACATTTCTCATATAAGTGTAAGAAAGACTCCCGGTATTTGCGGTTACTGTAACTAATGTGAATACTAAATATCAGAGACAAAATTAGGTAACGAAAGGTAACGAAAAGTTATATTCACCTTTACAAAAACCATACGGCAGTTATGAGTGGAAGGGAATAAAAGAGATGCGGTGGCTGGGAGAGGAGTAAGGCAGGGTTGCAGCCTATCCCCAATACTAATCAATCTGTACAATGAATAAGCCGTGAAGGAAAGAAAGCAGATATAAGGAGAAGGAATTAAAATTCAGAATGAAGAAATAAAAACTTCTCGTATTGTAGATGAGTTTGTAATTCTGTCTGAGACAGAAAAGGACCTGAAAGAGAAATTTAATGGAATGAGCAGTGTCCTGATACGAGCGTATAAGATCAACATTAACAAGAGTAAAACAATTGTATTTGAATGAAGTCCAAGGGAATCAGGTTATACTGAAGGAATTAGATTAGGTTACGAGACAATAAAAGTTTTATTATTGGTGTAGAAACATCTGATTGCCGAAGTAAAGAAGATACAAAATTCAGAATGGATATGGAAATAAACCGTTTCTGAAGATGAAGAAGAGAAGCCGCGCGTAATGACCGCGTGGTGGGCTACCATTATCGTCGGATGTTCAAATCCTTCCTCCGTCATGGGTATGTGCGTTGTCCCTTGTGGGAGTTAGTTCAAGAAGTTGGTAACTCTACGGATTGATGACCATATCAGTTCAGTCCAACAGGTTTATAGACTATTTTTTCTTAAGAAGAGAAATTTGTTGACATCGTATATCGATTTTTAAGTGTTAGGAATTGTCTTCTGAGGGAATGTGTCTGGCGTATAGCCTTGTACACAAGCGAAACGTGGACGACAAAGAGTTTACACGAAAAGCTCACAGTCGCGGCGGAGTGGACGAGCGCATTGAGGCACTATGATCCGATGCGCGAGTTCGTTTCCCGTCGGGGGTTCGAATCCTTTCTCGAGCTTGGATGTTTGTCTTGTCTTTAGTACAGGGTAGTTTATAAGGAGGTTGTCTTTAATACAGGGTAGGTTATAAGTAGTTTATAAGTTTAGGGACTGATGATCCTACAGTTAAGTCCCATATGCTTAACAAACATTTGAACATTTTGAAAAGATCACAGATGCTTCTAAATTGTGTTTCTATAGACGAATACTTAAAAATACACGGACAGATTACGTGGCTATGAGGAGGTGCTGAATAAAATCGGGCAGAAAGGAATTTTCCGACGTGTTGCATAGAAGAAGGGATCGATTGGTAGGACACATAGACATCAAGTAACTGTTTATTTAGCATTAGAGTGAAGTCATCATCATCATCATCAACATCTTAGCCTTTTCTCACGTCATGTGTGGTCGACGTTGCTTTGCTGGATCTTTCTCTTCCATAAATGTCTATCCAGTGCTTCTACTTTGAGCCATAATTTCTCTGCTACCTTGTTTCCTCTTCTTCTTGCTCCGATTTCTAGGTCTTCGAAACTTCTACCCACGTAGTACTGCCGTCTTCTCTGCACGTGTCCATGCCATCTTAGCGTACTTTCTTGGATCTTCTTCCCTATGGACCTCACTTTTACTGTTCCCCTGATGTACTCATTGCTTTGTCTATCCATTCGTGTCGTGGAGGGAAGTGTGTGGGGTAAAAATCAAAGGGACAGAGGGACGAAGACAAGCAGGTTCAAAAGGGTGCAGGTTGCCGTTCTTATTCAGAGATGATAAGACTTCCACAGGACAGGTAGCGTGGAGTGCTGCAGCAAACCAGTACCGCGGTGGAGTAGCCGAGCGGTCTAAAGCGTCTCGCTGCGGAGCGCGCGGTTGCTCGCTGTGGAGGTTCGAGTCCTCCCTGGGGCACGAGTGTGTGTGTTGTCCTTAGGCTAGTTTACCTAGGTTTAAGTAGTTTGTAAACTAGGGACTGATGACCACGCAGTTTGGTCCGATAGATGTACAAACATTTGAACATTTGAACCAAATGAAAAAACAGCCATTAAGCCGAAGTACTTGCGTCTCTACTAAAATACACAACATTTTAGCACACATTTACCTGGAGTTAGGATGTCCAAGTGCTCAGATTTGGAAAATCAGGACCCCTCACCCCAAAAATCTAGTCTAATACAAAACCAGAATTATTTTCTTCCGTATTTTCGACGCTGTGATTGCACGGTCTACGTAAATCTACGAACCTACTCATGAAAAAGTAAGTCGTCCCGTCTTTGTCTGCGTCGTTTCGCGAATTTATTTTCATCGCCGAGACACGTTAATAATGACGTTACTGCAAGGTACACCTGAAACGACAGCTACCCATGCGTACTAGAACTAGGCTTAGCTAAAAGTACTCCTGCGTTTAGGCTGCCAGGAACACTTATCGGTGAAGTGGTTTGCCGCCCCGCAGGTGCTATCCTTGAGCCGGCATAACAAGTAGAAACTTAGAAACTTTGTCGACCGATTGATGAATGTCTCAATAGATTTACAAACTTTTTTTTTTTTTTTTTTTTTTTTTTTTTTTTTTTTTAGCAAACCAGCCTTCCGGTTGAAGACCACTACAATTTCTATTACTCAATAAGATCACTTCTCCGACCCCAAGTAGGGTACCTCAAATTGTTCAGTATAGCATTCTCTGTGTCCTATTAAATTCTGGGACGCTCTTATGGGAACACCCTGTTTACCAGAAGGCGACTTTGAGCTCCTACGGTCCCTCTGGCACGACCAGCCCGCAGAACTCCGCGGCTCCTGGGGGCAGCTCTTAGCGGTCGCGAGTCTCATCCCAGATGTGAGCGCGTGGCGGGAGACAATGCGGGCAATTAAGCGGCAGCAGGTCGCGCGGCCTTTTTCCTCGCCCCGCCCCGCCTCTGCCTGTGCAGAGTACACGCTCTCTACAATTTAAATGGCGCGCATGACGCGCGCCAAGCGCCAGAAAAAGCGGTCAGCCGCCGGGGCACGGCACGTGTCATTTATCGATGCAGTAAATAAAGGCCGGCCGCTGTACTAGATGCCTGTCAGATACGCCTTGTCTCCTGTCTCCTCACACACCGCACGCCTTCGGCGCCTCTGCAACGGCGACGACTGGAGCTGGCGAGGCATTCGTTAAAGAAATATCTGTTTGTACATACGCATAATATAATTGTTGAGTACTGTGAACTTCAAATACACCAACGGAATTACGGTTATTGGTCATGCATATTTTCTGCACTGGCTGCTCATAGAGAATTTATAATCAGTTCCCCTTCTTACACCCATTTTTGTATCTTTATTGCACTGGAAATATTTTACTCAGCAAAGGAAAATACGACATGTGCAACGCACGCACGATTTGGATCCAAACAAACACATTCATACAACTTGCTACTGACAACAGCAATCTCCACTTTGCACTTCACCCACACTCTTGTAATCGGGACTGCTATTGCTGCTTTCATTGTGGAAATACGCTAACACTAAGGTACCATTATTATCTTGATCAGCCAAAATATCACTGGAACAACAACGCCTATTGTAAAACGACTTTCACCGGTATTATGCATGTAAATATTTTGAAACATTCTGAAACGAAAGCATATATGTTTTTTAACACGAACTGATGTGTTTTTAAATCGATGCCGGCAGCGGTGGCCGAGGAGACTGAGGCGCTCCAGTCACTTTCTGCACGGCCACTACGGTCGGGGTTTCGAATCCCCCCTCGGACATGGATATTTGTGCCCTCGTTAGTATTAGCTAGTTCATAAGCAGTTTGTAAGTTTTGGGACTGGTAACCCCGTAGTTAAGTCCCATAACCTATACAAACATTTGAACATTTTTTTTAATCGATACCCTGTTTTATTTCGTCAGCAATCTATAGCATGACAAATCACATAAACAATGGCGTTGATTGCATCGCAATACGTCAATAACATCCCAAGATACGCAAAACGCGCAGCTAGCGCAAGTCTCGAGACTCAGGCTACAACTCAGTGCTGGAGTTCAGGACGTGCGCTAGCCGCGCTTTTCGCGTATCTTGGGATGTTATTGACGTATTGCGATGCAATCAACGCCATTGTTTATGTGATTTGTCATGCTATAGATTGCTGACGAAATAATATAGGATATCCATTTAAAAACACATCAGTTCGTGTTAAAAAACACAAATGCTTTCGTTTCAGAATGTTTCAAAATATTTACATGCATGAGTCCCTACCGTACACTGATACCGGTGAAAGTCGTTTTGCGATAGGTGTTATTGTTCCAGAGATATGTTGTGTGGTCAAGATAAATGGGACGCCCTGTATAAATAAGCCATAATGAAAATTAAAGTATAGATTTTTAATAGTAATTATAGAAAGAGGCTATTAAACTTATATAATACGAAAGCCGCTTTCCCACAGACGCGCAAAAAAGACATGTGTGTACAGAGCCGATAAGAATGGTTGAAAGATGTAGATGTTTACATATACAAAGGAATTATTAGACGACGATACGCCTCCAAATATACAGGTGTATCACGACAGCCATCTTGTGGTACAATTGGTGGAACTTCGAGAATCGAAACTGATCCTGTTCTCAGCAATGGAAGTCAAAATTTGGCGGAAACAGATTAAATGTATCTCTCTGAGTCGCTTACATTGGAAAAATTACTAGTGTCGTTACTTTATAAACACAATAGGCAGTAATCAGTAATTTAATAGGTTTCGGTTCACTTTTACAACAAATAGACATAATATGGCATTATAATTTGAGAATATCACTTAATTCACATCTACAATCATCTAGCCCTACTTACGAGGCACATCCAGAACGTAAGTTTCCGTATTTTTTTCGTATATATATATATATATATATATATATATATATATATATATATATATATATATATATATAACTTTACTGGCAACAGCTATACCAATGTTTGAGGTATTTTTCGACATACGAACCAAATGAATTGAGACACTTGCCCTAAGGTGAGATCATCTTTCGTATTCCTGTGTCACAGAAGTCTCCTGCCCGAGAATGAAACCAGCGTGTGGCAGTCGCCTTCAGCCCGTACTGCAAAATGCGACGTAGAATTCAGAAGAAGCGGCGTGCATGCTTAATGAACATACGGTGCTGCTCCGTGACAATGCCCGACCCTATACGGTCGGCTCACAGCAATTATTTTCCTGTTCGGCTGGAAGTTGATTGGCCATCAAACATATGGTCCTGATCCTTGTGCCAGAGATTTCCACCTCTTCTTGCATCTCAAGAAATTCCTGTCCTCCTACCAGCGTCTTGTCACCGACAAAGAGCTTATGAGGACTGTTACTTTTCTATTTACATTATTGTCAATGGCATTTGCAGACAAGATTGACGAAAAACACGTGAGGGAGTTGCATGTGAGGGTAGAATGTGCTACCAGGTGGATTCAGTATGACATGAGAGAAGAACATAAAAGCCAGCTGCAAAAGAATAGCAGAAGAACCGCTTCATCGCCGACAAATGCCACAGTACTGATTTGAGAGCATCAGATTTTGATTGAAGGAACCGTTTACATACGCTTGGTTGCCGATGCTGTAAATAGAAACTGAGGTGCACTGTACTGATTGTCTAGATTTCCATCAGCACAACTGAGTCAGCTCGTTAAAAATGCTTTATTTGTTGGTACCAGCATTGGATATTAATGAATTCACGAATGCATGTCTTCTAAAACATTGGGAGCCTTATTCTTTATAAAGACCAATACCGAAAAAGACCTTTTAAAATTTAGGGAATTCATTTGCATTAGTTTTGTACTCATCAATAAGTAGCAGGATGAGCTCTCTGTGACATTTTGGTCTTACATTTTTGGGCTGCACAGAATTTGTCGCTGTCACTAACGGTAAAATCCAAAGAATATAGGTAGCAAAACATCAAGTTATTAAAGAAATAAAATCATGTATCATAGGAGAAAAAAATCAAAACATTATTAGAGAAGAACCTAATACACATATATTATATGTCTTAACAAACAGGGGCAGAATACATCATATGGAAACAAATAAAACATATTATTTAAAGAAGAAATAAATGGCAGACCAACGGTATATACAAATGTAAAAGGACCGACAAGCAAATGACGTCAAGGAAGTCGGAACAAACATCAAGCAGACTTCATGAAGAGAGAAAGAAGAAATGAGAGGTGTAGCAGAATTTATTGAGCTACTGTGATTAAATCACGTGTCATCAAGACAACCATAATATACCTTCATCGGCAAAATGAACATCTGTATATTTATATACTGAGAAGAAAGCAGGTATATTGGAAATTAATTCTCAGCAAGACTGAAAGATCAAAGAGGACTTCAACGAAGTGCTGGGAATCTATTAATTTCTTTCTTACTGGTTCCACTATCGTATTCCTCCATACGCGAACTAATCATTTTCTTGCCCCGTGTCTGAAAACTCCCTCATGGAATTACGTGCGCGTTGAGTTACTCTAGCCACATTTACAACTTAAAATTATGTTTCAAAAATTTCCAAATGATATCAGCACGTAATTCTGTTTCGTGCTGCTCATATTTTACAGCGGAGCAGACTTCCTACACTGAGGGCTTGTAAATTCTTAATAGATATACTGTTCACATATCTGGCAATCCAACAAAATCTCATATTGTTGTACTGTGATGCTATTGAGTGAAACAGTTAACACATATATTTATAGTTTTCATCCACTGACCAGTACCTAAACTATCACCGCCGGAACCATAAATTTCAATCAATACCAATGTCGAGATTCTAAACCAAGATCATGCCTCCGTAATATGAAAATATTTCTGCATCCTTTCACTCTAATTATTCCCATCGAATTAAAACTTCGCAACTCTGTGTTTTCAGTTAAAAATTTAAATGCTTCGTGGATTTAGTTTCTTGTTAACTTGTTTTCACGAGATATCAGATTTGGACTTTTTTCTACTATAAGCCAATTTACTCATTTATCTGTTGTACACCCATGGCTAAAATTAGAAAAAAAACAACGATGAATAGCAGCCAGTGTTTATTATGTTGTTGCAACAACTTAATTCTAGACGCTGGAACTTTGTAAATATTTATCGTATATGACTTTAGCTAAATAACAAAAATCGTTTTATATAACGAGGCGTATTAGTGGGCAATTCCAGAAATACAGACGTGTTGTTTAACTATTGTTTGTTCTTACTACGATGGCAGTTACACCAGCAATGTGTTTGTCTGATCCTTAATTAAAGACGATAAGCTACTACTTTATGTATCTTTGTCACTAACACTTGGTGGAGAATAAATATTGGATCTTACTTTTCATAGAGGATTGCTTCACTATAAAAACTTCTTTAACTTCTGATACTAGGTGCATCCACTTTTTATTCTTTTTTAAACAAAGACGACGTAGTTCATTGGCGCAGTTACATCAAAGTTTGAGCTATTCTCAGGTATAGTCACTGAATTAACTAGTGCGTGACCGTCTTCAGTTCTTATTGTGAAATAATTCAGAAATTGCGACATGCCATTTAAAACACGAGGCGTGGAATGCTTACCGCAAATGTTGTACTGCTCCGTGACAATACTCGCTACATAGGAACTGTTTCGCAGAAGTGCAGATGGGAGCTTTTTGATAATGCTGCCTCAGATTTCCACTTTTTCTCGCATCTAAAGTTCTCCATGTCGTTCAACTTGCGTTTTGACACCAATGAAGAGCTGAAGACAAACGCTGATTCCATTTACAGGCGGCAGTTTTCCGTGTCACAGGATTACAGAGGCCGAACTCACGATAGGACTACTGTGTCAGTTCTTTCGATGGCCGTTGCTAATGTTTATTACGTATCTAATTTTTATTGGTAAATATAATTTCTGAATTTGCCTCGTAAAACTGTCTAGAACGCTGAATTTTGCAGAAGTCCAGATGGAAGGTTTTTGATGACGCTCCCTGAGAGTTCCACTTTTTCTCGCATCTAAAGTTCTCCATGTCGTCCAGCTTGCGTTTTGACACCAATGAAGAGCTGAAGACAAACGCTGATTCCATTTACAGGGGGCAGATTTTACGTACCTAATTTTTATAGGTAAATATAATATCTGAATGTGACTCGTAAAACTGTCTACATCGCGGAATTTATTATTATCGTTATTATTTCTACGACGTTTCGGTATCTACCATCATCTGATGTCTAAAAAAGCTTTATACTTTCGAAACGTACTTTAAGGCAAGAGTAAAGTCGTAATCGGGGACGTCCCTCCCTGGTAATGTACCAACTTGTATAACTGAAACTGAACTTTGTTTCGTAAGTTCAATTGTTTTTTAGATATCTGATAACAGCAGTTGTAGGAAATATGTATCCTCTGTTAGCAACTTCTTAAAATGACACTTCGTACCCTTCTTGTTTGATAGAGGCAGTGGATGTCGACTGAGCCCCACCTGTTGACAGAGGGGGAGCTACGCGTGTATACCACCTGTTGATACGAGGGTCCACTTGTTGCTCCCCTTCTTGCCATAGGGCACGTGCGCGTAAAGTTAGGGCGGAACAGAGAGGGTGCGTCCCCCTGCATATCGCACGTGGGCAAACGGCGCAGCAGGCAAGCGCAGCGGCACAAGCCGGCGCTTTGCCGCTCTGCTAGCTCCCTAACAGCCGTCACACTCTGACGCCCTGCCGTGCCATACCGCCGGAACGGACCATGCCCAGCCCCGTACACGAGTTCATACCCCACGAATCACTGCCGGCGGTCGACCTACTAGTGTTATCATTGCAACCAGCACCGTAAACCGAGGGACGTATTTACCACATTAACTCTGTCACTTACCAACACACAAGCTAACCGATGTACTAATTTTATTGAAATGCATAAATAACATTCTTAAATTTCTAGGTAACTGTCATAAAATCGTCAGATTACTGTTTACTGTTCTACTATTACTGTCTCACCGAGGTAAAATTAGCAATGGATCATTTTTAAGAACAGACCAACCGACGTTTACATATCTCTTTACCCTTCTCCTACAACCGTGTCATAATGCTTTCAAATTCTGTATATAATACAAAACACACTTTACTCAAAGTGCTGCAGTTTCACTATGACGTCTTGCTTATGTAAATTCCACGGAATTATCAATCAAATTGACGTTCGACTATAGTACGCATTGTGTCCAGAGGAACACATGCCTTTTAGGGGTTAAGTTGAATATTAAGAATAAAGTGTGAGTATATCGTTTTAGAATTCGTTTACATATCAGATGTTTATGAGTGTCGCTATTCTATTCACTCTAGCAATTAGCGTCATGTTGCGTCATTAATAGTCCATGTTCCGCTTATACGTAAATGTCTGACTGAATCGTATGCATTTAAATTAATTATTTTTACCGACTGTAAACAGACAAAAATCGTACAGTCTTGCTATTAATACGACAGTTATGCGTCTCGACAAACTCTCATAACATTCGAACATGCACTGTTTCTCTACTGGTATCGAAAGATTATTTAACGATATTTGATTTTGTAAGAAGTTTCCTTGGTTTGAACCGGATTCATGTAGGAACGTTTCACATCTTTTAGCTGTACGGTACAGAAATGCTGTAGCAGAATTCTGTCCTCTATGAGCTAAAAGCGTGTAGTAGGAATATCCAAAATGTTTCTGCTGCTATTCGGTAATATTTTATTCATTATTTTAACCACATTTGCTTTCCTATTTTACTAACAAGGTATTTTTAAATAAACAATGGTGTTGAGTCCATCGAGAATCTGTTGTTATTGTGACACCGCATGTCGCGAACATTTTTAAGTATGGGTATTAAAGCCCACTTACTCATTAGAAACATTACAAACGTTATTCAAATGTATACGTGTAGTAGGTAATGATTAAAATGCTGGACAGAAAGCCGACAGAATCAAACGTGCAGTGCCGATTATTTGCAAGCATCGGTCTGTTTGTTTGGTACTTAATATTGCTGGATGTATCCCGTAATCTTTCATTTATTTACATGTATTGCTGCGATGACTTAGCTGAAAAGTGCTTTAAAGGCAAGACCTGAAGCACTTTGTATGGGAAGACACGTAAACAACATTGATAACTTCCTTAGACATACATATCAATCGGTGGCATAATATGACGAAACGAGGAGTCTCTAATACGTATTCCAAGCTGTCAGGACAAAATCGTATTCAAACAACACATGTGGGAACTGTCAACAATTTTACTGACGAGTAATGTATTGCAAAAAACCGTTCGTATCACTCTGCTTTAAAAATCACTTATGAATCAAATCGACTACAGTTTAAAAGTCGTTGAAATGTGCGTTGCTGCTGAAAATTTATTAGTGTGTTATATTGAAATAATTTTTCTTTTGTCGAAAAATCGTTCTATATTTTAAATGCTAAAATGTCTCCCTGCGCAAAGTGCAGGGAACAATATTAAAGCAGTGAGTGCTGATTTGAACTTTATCTAATATGCAAAAAATTATGTTCTCTGCAGGATTTCTAAACAAAAATAATGCGATATCATCAATTTGTCCATATTCATTCTCTCATTGTTTAGCGACAAATAACTGTGAAAACTTTTACTAATGTACAGGCCTGCGAGAGTTTAATAGATTGCGTTAAACAGAAGTGTTAAATTACTAGATATGTTTCTGGAAAACTCAAAATCGTAGCACACGGTACACGTGAAGGAAGGGGATTATACACAAGCAACATATAATCTGAGACGAATGAGTAAGGCACACACCACTGTTTTGGACAGCGAAGAATTTGACTACGACCGTCGTTATTCTGTATTCTGGTTGATTTTCTGGAGTAACTAAAAATAATCAATTAATATTTTACTTTTCGTCACCCAAAAGTTCAATTATTGTTCTGATTGGGAAGTCTTCCAGTCTTATTTCCATGTGAAGACTAAAGACTAAGTGCGCACAACAGTGGGGGTAACTAAAAGAAATGTGCTGATTCGGAATTCTATTCTGGGTTTCCTAATTTGCTTCGTAGTTGCTTTCACCATTACGCCTTCGGGACGCAGTGGTCACTTCGATTAACGCCACGCAAATTTTTAATTTATCCAGACGCTACTAACGCACTGTCATAACTCCAGTTTTCAGATGACTTAACGTTACTCAGTGTTTATTCATCTTAAGAAGGGGACAACTGATGATGATACTTGCTTATGTGTTGCAACGTTGAGTTCCGAAGAAATAATGATCCCACCAACATTTAAGGCCTTTCATTCCCATTGTTGTTCGTGGACAACGGCCTATTAAAAGCCGATTTATACTTTATTTTGTTTATTAGTCTTTAAAGCCGCATGGTTGTCGATGAACAACATGCTTCTAGTACGAGAGTTTGCAGCTTGGTACGGCTTGTAGCCACTTCTGAGGCATTAATTTATCTGTTTTAGAGGTTGTGTTACGTTGCCGTCTGTACGTGGCTGTGAGTGTGAGCGTGAGTGTGGTTCCTGTTATTTTATTTCAGCAGTGAATTGTCTTTGGTGGTGTGTTGAAGATTATACAAGAATTACTGATTTGGCAGAGTTATGTATGAACAAAACAACGTCCCAAGTAAGAAAATACATCGATACAAACGTCTGTGTTGCAGATGATATACATGACATCAAAAAACAAACAAGAGTTTGATCAAAAATTTTAAAATTTATTCTGATGCTTAGTTCATTGTATTAATACAGAAAGCACTGAATTTTTTCCAAAGTTGAATTCATCATGTGGGAATTAAAGGGTAACGCGGATTGAAGGTTGGGAGAAAGGATTGCAGCAATGCCGTATAACAACTGAAAAATATTTGATGGTATATCGTCAAAAGTATTGGAGGGAATTTGTGGGGTAAATATATGTGAGGAAGAGAAAGAGACTAAAACAGTAAGCAAGTTTAAAATGGTGTAGGTTGCCGTTCTTATTCATAGATGAAGCGTCTTGCACAGGCTAGGGTAGTGTGGAGAACTGCATGTAGTCAGCCAGAGTACTGAAGACCAGAACAACTGTGAAGAGCAAAGTGAAACAAAATATGCACTGGCAATATTCCTATAGCCTAATGGGCAGTATGACGGTTGTTAAGAGTTCGCTGTCAACGAGTAGAGAACGCCGTATTTCACCTGTCATAGAGGATTGTTGGATCGATTACACAACGCGAGGAACGGTCATCCGCCGCGTCAGCGTCCAAGAATTACAGAAGAGAGCGTCATGCGCGAAGGTCGCAGCTTGCTCGCATCCGGATAAAGGGAAATGCCGCGCAACGAGTCGTCTGGCTTTCTGTGCGAGTTTCACGGCAGCGGTCGGTACACTTCCGCGTCACCCGCCGGCCGGTCACTCGCGAGCGCGCGGGGCCCACGTGGTCTGTCGCGCGCACACAGCGAGAGATTGGAAAGGCGCTTCGGTACTCACGTCATTGTCGTCCAGGTAGCCGTAGACCTCGAGCTTGTCGAGCCGGATGGTGCCCTGGAACGGGTAGATGAGCGTGCCCTGCGGGATGCGCGCGTTGGTCCACACGTTGACGCGCATCTCGGGCAGGCGGTTGGCGTTGCGGTCGACGGGGCTGGTCGCCGTCAGCACCAGCGAGAACTCCTGCGGGATGAGCACGCACGTCTCCATCGTGTCTGGCCGTCTAGTCAGCTGTCAGCGCACCAGAGGTGCCATCCAACACGCCTCGCGCCGGCGTCCACACGCAGTGTCACTGTACGTCACTGACAGCGGCTTCAGAGGGAGCGAGGTAAACACGCGTCCGAGCTTAACGATGTCAGCTCGCCGGGCGCGAACAGACGCACTGTCACTTTGAAAACACCGAATGTCAACCCGCGGAGACGCTATCGCGACAGAGACGGAAGCGCCGGGGGAGCGCGCCGAGTCAGTCCGTGGCGGGCGTGCTGCCACGTGCAGTACCCATCGCCAGTGCGACAAGAGACAACGCCCACTCTTGGTGAGGGAAGCCGCTGAGGTCACACGGACGTCCGCCGGCGATCGCGGGAGGAGCAGATCTGTGCGAGCTTGACTTTGACCTTGCTACCCCCCTCTTCGGTGTGCCACCCCCCCCTCTCTCTCTCTCCTCCCCCCTTCTCCCGACGTCAGAGCCGAGGGGGCAGAATTTTTGTTAAGTCGAGTATCGCGCTGGCGAGCGCCGGGCGCAGAACTGAGTGTTACCGCGAGCGGCTACCATCGCCGCACCTTTCTCCCCCCTCCGCCTCCCCGCGCTCCCACCACCTTAACGATTTGTGGCTGCCGCCGTAAGACGTCGGTCGCCCCAGCCACAGCCGACTACCGCCGGCCGCTACCTTCTTACCGACAACAAGGCGAAAAAACAGCTGGGGTCCCCGTGCCAGACGCCCCCCACTACCTACCGCCTCCTTCCCCCCCTCCGTTTTTTAACGTCTTGGCGCTGCCCCCCTCCTGCTACTTCCTCGTCTTTCGCCCGTACCTTAAAACAAGCGCAGCGCCTCGGCGGCAGGTGGCCTGGCGCCGAAGGAGGAGTAGGGGAAAGGAGGAGGGGGGCAGAAAAAAACCGGCCGCGCAAGAGCAAAAAAGCCCCCGGGAAGGCGGCGCAAAGGAGAGAGTATCTACCAACCAGAACGGAATTCCCTTCTCCTTTTTGCCGGCGCCCGAGCCAATGGGAGAGCTCCGCTACGTACACAATCAGCTAGTAGCGAAGAGCGCCGCGCTGTCAGAAAAGAAACAGTGGGCAGAATGCGAGCGGGATAGCTCCTGCTACCAGGCTACACTAGTCCTTGAAGACGTCTGCGGCGGCGCTATCGTAAAATGTAATCTAGATTGGGGTACAGTCGCGTGCAGCGGCGCGCCGCTGGCCTGCCCTCGCTCTCGTCTCGCGGTGGAGGGGGAAACGCACGTGACCACTGAGCCACCTGCCGCACTCGTTCGTTTACAAGCACGCCTGTCCAGCGGATAATTTCTTTGACGTTCTGAATGTTGTGCCCACAGATTTTTCGAGGCATCAAGTCGCAGTAAAGTACTAAACACAACTTAAGTTTTCTTGTGCACTCCTCTTAACTGACTACAGTAAAATTTCTTGCCCATATTTTTACGTAAGTTCCCTGGTTACAGATGCTAAAAATTCACTACAATTAATAATCAGACTTACCTATTAACTAATATTACTTGCCCAGAAATTTAGTTCACAGTATATAAGCTACCTGTTAACGACGCGAAGCAATACTTCTAAAATCCAATTCTACAATTTATTCGTTTTCTAAGATATCACAAATTTTTCATTACACATTTTATCTCTATTCACTAGGATAGCAAATTTCTGCAAGTGATTCATCTGGATTAACAGTTAATACGTCAAAACTGAAATATACAAAGCAGTATATCTTACGGCGTAACAATTATTTCTTAAACGGTTTCTTGCTTAACCAAGCATCGAAATCTCCATGTAAATGAGTGTGTCTGTCCTACACGGTATCTGAGAATGGAGGCAATTTCACTTTTTCCTCCCCATTATTTATTCAGGAGATATTTAACAGAGAGAACTACAGAGGTACACATGTTCCTGAATTGTAAGAAGTAAACCTACTAACTTAAAAATAAAATAATTTTGCGTAATAGGTCACATAATGACAAAATAATAAACAAACTGAATTACCAACGTTTCGAGCAACTTTCCAACAGTTCTATTAAGGCGTTCAATTAAATATCTTGTGAATTAGGTTCTACTCGAATGGCAATGAATCTTCGTGTCGTAAGAATGCGTAATTTTAATTGAAACTTTTTTAGTTATATCTTATCAAGGACGAATTGAGAATGCCCTAGCTTTAGCGTTTTCTTTAATCTTCTTCAGATAATGTTGTAAATATTATTTTAAGAACAGGAAGGGATGTAATACGATTTCGTAGACAGTTCTTTGTTTAACCACGCATTAAATCACGGATTAGAAGATTGTGTAGTTTTCTTATGGGGTCTGAGATGAAAGTAATTTTTTTTATTTCCTTACATTTATTCAGAATGGTTTCAAATGAGATTTACATGAGAGCAAATGGTCGTAAACAACGCAGTGGAAGACTACAATAGTTTTTCTTAAACAGCTTCATGCTTAACCAAGCATCGAAATCACCATCTAGAAGATTTTGTATGTCTTGTACGGCTTCTGAAAATGTAGGAAAACTCATTTTTTCAACTTGCATTTATTGAGGACGGCATAAAATGAGACGCTGTTGAATACTTTTTAAGAATAACTAATATTTCGAAGATCATAATAAAATTTCTTCGAGAGTTCCTTTCGTGACCAAGCATTGAAGTCACCATATGGAACAATGTGGATGTCTACAAATAGGTTCTGCGAAGCGTTATATGCACTTAAACAATACTTTCACCTCTAAGTTGTAATTTTTTTATTACGCAGTTTCCACTTTTTAAGCTAAAAAAGTTCAAGATTGAGCTACTCGTTTATCTTTCCCATTTTCTATTATTCTGGAAGCTTCTTTTCTATTTATTTTTTACTGTGATTCTGTCTATGATTTCTTGTTCTGTGCAGCATCTAAGAGCATACTGCACGTATATTACCATTGCGTACATAATTATGTAGGTGTATGTTTTAATGAAAAAATAAGTTACAAAACCTATTGTTCGAGGGAGCATTTGAAAAATATTTTATGGAAAGTAGAGGTGTACGCCACACGAGTAGAAAATAGCACATTAATTTCGGGATTACAAAACTGACCACACTCATGCAAAATTAATCTCTCTTGCACCCACTGCGTAAAGAGGACAATAAAATATTACAATAATTCTCTTTTAAGTACCAAACATCGTAGGGAAATATATACACTGATCTCAACAGTTACGCAAGTTAAATTTTCATTCTCAGAACATTTAGAGATGTATTGACGTGAATGGTCATTTATTCATAGTCATGAAAAAATAACCTTGATACTGAACACTGAATTACCCATTTCAGAGATTCGGAAGGCTACGTAAGTTTGATGCAACTATTCATATTTTTGGTGAGCATTTGAAGCAATTTCGCACTGTCATTTAGATAAAATAAATAAAAATAGTGTTCATGAAACAGGTCGATTTCAAATGTTTGTAAATCTAACTGACTCAACTGCTGCGGTTATCAGTCCCTAGGCTTACAAACGTCTTAAATTAACTTATGCTAAAGACAAAACACACACACACACACACACACACACACACACACACACACACACACACACACCATTGCCTGAAGGAGAGCTCTAACCTCTGACGCCGAGCAATCGCGTGATTCGCAGCAAGGCACCTTAGAGCCTTCGGCCACTCCACCGCAGCTGCGATTTCAATTGCTTAGCAACAGGACCTGCTGCGCTCTTATTACACAAGAATTTCCCAGTCTCTAGCAGATGAACTCGAATTAATATATTTTAAAATACAATGTATCTGTTGTATCATCCGTCGTGGTGAGTGATACTTTGTTTCTGTTGAAAAACGATGTTTGTATGTTACTAAATATGAAGAGTACAAAAGACCAAGTTGCTGAAGAAAAAATACCTTTTAACAGACAACTGTGACAAGAAAAAAAATTAAATAAAAAAGTCATAAGGATCATCAGTGTGGTACGTAGTGAAACTGGATAACTTACTCAAAATTTCGACCATTAGGGAAAGGTAAGCTATCGATAGAAATAGACTCGGTTTGTCTCTTAGACGATTTTCATTGTTCTCCATCACATTAATATACAATGACGATGGGGAAATAATTTTATGCGTTGCCGTTTTCAATCAAAGAGTAAGGTTATGACGCGGATACTAAAAAACCAAATATTTTCTTTATGTTTACGAATGTTGTAATCAGTTTCAAACTCTGACTATTTCTTTACATCGACGTTCATAAGCTTGCGTTATCGGCCAGAACATAGTTCTGCAATCAGTGTGACCACAGTGCTCTAGCATTTAGGTAATATCATTTAGCATAAAATGGTAGAAACGGTATATTTTCCCTGAAAAACCTATTGCCTTCTCAGGTTAAGATTACTAACCCCCTACATTTCGACAATTGATTTACGTCAACTACACGATATTTTCAAAATCCACAATACTGTTTTCCACATAGTCTCGTCCCCCCGAACAGCAACAACATCCCCCACCTATTTTCTGCTATTCACACTTAGTCTGATAGTTACCGGCAAGCCGGTAAGGGGGCCCAACTTTTGCAAATGTGGCAACTATGATGTTTGGTGATTCGCTAAAGGTAAGTGTCTGAGGGCATGAAACTGGAGTGTATACAATACGTCGCGATAAGTCAGACTTTTACCTGTAAATCAATATTCCCATATTTATTTACACGATAGGCCTATTCTACTATGTCGTAGTGTGATCGCCGGCCGCGGTGTCCGAGGGGACTAAGGCGCTCCAGTCACGGTCTGCACGGCCACTACGGTCGGGGGTTCGAATCCCCCCTCGGGCATGGATATTTGTGCCGTCCTAGTTCGTAAGTAGTTCATAAGTAGTTTGTAAGTTTAGGGACTGATGACCCCTTAGTTAAGTCCCATAGACTATACAAACATTTGAACATTTTTTTGTAGTGTGATCTACTTCTGATCACTGCTACTGTTTAGGAAAGCTTTCAGTCTTCTTGAATTAATTATTGTCGATGACAGGGTAATTAAGTCTCGTCAATTTACATGTGTTTTCCGAAACTAGAAATTATTTACTTTTGACGCCCGCGAAGATAAACTTCGAATACTGATTGGATTACTTGTAGTACTGAGGAAATCACTCACGACATGATGAGGCTACCTTAGAAACGGAGTGAGTCAGAAAAGGTCACGCCGGGAGATGAAAGCGGACAGGAAGGAGCAGAACGTCTCTACCTTTCACGAGTGTGTTCTCCCGCCACGATGATCTAGTTTACTCCACGTCCGCCCGTAAACCGTGTTCATATCTCATTTTGTAACCGAACGAAGGTCACATTACAATTAACTGTATTGTAATTTCTGCAGCAGGAAACAAGTTTTAAAATATAAAAAATGAAATCGTTTTGTGGTTTGTTCAACATATCGGTATAAACACACCACCACCTCAAGCAGGCAGAATAGTCACGGATGTGGTGAGCTGCATGAAAATGATCCTCGAGATACAAGCCGCGGCGGAGCGGCAGAGCGCATTGAGGCGCTCTACTACTTTGCGCGAGACCGTACCCCGTCGGGGGTTCGAATCGCCCCTCGGGCATGGATGTTTGTGTCTTCTTTAGTATAAGGTAGTTCATAAGTAGTTTGTAAGTTTAGGGACTGATGACCCCGCAGATAAGTCCCTTAAGATTTACAAACATAAACCTCGAGATACAATACAGACTTCCGTAAGTACAGTGTGCTAACATATATCACTTATGCTCGCAGCCAATTATACGTAGTTTCCGTACGTCCGTTTAGAACAAATTTATGCATAACACAAAGAATATGAAGACGCAACTCAATTTTGGCAATGATATGACTTTTAGTTTGGCCGTAGAAAAGGTAAAAGCGCCATAAACGCAGGCCTGTCATCACGCTTGGTAACTGAAGAAAGAGGGAAGAAAAGTAGACACGTTGGTAGGATTTGTAGACCAAGAAAAAGCTTTCGGCAATGCAAGAAAGGAAAATGGAGCAAGATGTTCCAAATACTGAGAGAAACAGAGTTAAGCCTTAAAGAAACTTACAGTACCTACCGACAGGGAATGATAAGACAGTAAGACCAAGAACGAAGTGTTCGGTTTAAAAAGAGTTTAGGTCAGGGATGTAATCTGTTGGCTTCACTTTTTAATATAAACAACGAAGACACAATGATGGAAATTGAAAAATAATTTCAGGATCTTTTGAATGAAATGAATAGCATAATGAGTACAGAAAGGGGACTGCAAGTAAGTAGAAAGGCAGAAGCAGTGAAAAGTGTATTGGTGATCTCGAAATAGATGAAGTAATCTGCAACCATGGAAGAAAATAACCTACAGACGCAAAAGTAGACTACAACAGGCAAAGATGACATTTGTGGCAAAGATAATTCAACTGCAATAATCAGTCATATTGTGAGAATAAAAATTTGTGAGCAAGTACATTTGATGCGCAACTTTGTGGGAAGTGAAACACGAAGAGTCAATAAAAGTAAAAGGTATTTCAGGCTATCTTTATTAATTGGTGAAACGTTACAGCAATAACGATGGAAAGTCCTGGTTGGAATGTCAGTAACATGGAGATATGTAGCGAGTTACCGTAATGACGATCACTGAGCCGCTGATAGGCGCTTAGACAAACAATTACATTCACACACAAATATTCGGCCACAGCCATCGTCAGAAAAATGCCATACATGCATTCACATACGACTCACGCACACATGGCCATTATCTCTATGCGTTTGCGGCTCAACGCGCAACTTAACACAGCTGGGCGTCGGGTCGTAGCGGACATAGATATGTGGGTATTAGTTTCAGTGATTGAGTGAATGTATTTATGACCATTTAGAGACAAAGGCGGTGGTCAAAAATTTATATCCTGTGACCATCGTCGTCTTTTCTACAAGTCTGTCTGATGCTCAACGCTCGTCATTATATTATAACGAATGATCTGATTACAAGATTAAAAGTTAGGGACCTAATCATTCACACCGGAGCTGATTCGTAACAAACTCACAAAATGCGAGGGTGCGATGAAAATAAATATCTCTGAGTATTTTAGTCTGTTTTTAATAGTTGTTGAGGTATTACTTGTCGGCTGCATCTACATATTTACTCTGTAAATCATACTTAAATGCTCTGTAGAGGGTTTATATTTCGCTACCGTTCCATTCCATAATACCGCGCGGCAAAAAAGAACACCTACATCTTTCCGTTTAAGATCTGATTTCTCTGACTTTATTACAACCATCGTGTGTCATGGTGAGGTATTACTTGTCGTCTGCATCTACATATTTACACTGCAAATCACATTTAAGTGCTTGATAGAGGTTTATATTGCTCTACCGCTCCATTCTCTAATACCGCCCGGGGAAAGGAACATCTAAATCTTCCTTTTTTTTTTTTTTTTTTTTTTTTTTTTTTTTTTTTTTTTTTTACTTTATTACGATTATCAAGCTTTCCTATGTAGGTTGGCGCTAACAAATATGTTGACATTCTTGATAGAATGTTCAGGAAAGAAATTTCGCAAATAGATCCACCGCAACAAATATTACCTTTCTTTTTATGATTTCCATCCCAACACATGCATCTGTTCGTGACACTCTCTCCCATGTATCGCAATAATAATAAAAAAGGACACACCTGGTGAGGATTCCACAATGTGCACCAATGTTACTAAATAGGATGGACAAGTATAGTGTAGACAGTGTATCTGGTAGAGCAGTTACATTTTCTAAGAGTCCACCAATTAAACGTAGTCTTCTTGTCGCCTGCACACGATTTATTTTTTTTATTTTTTTTTTTTTTTTCAACTTTACTTGTTCGCAATATTCAGTTCAATTTACGGCATGCAGATTTGACTGATGTATGGTGTAAATAAAGTTTAACGGGTTCCTTTTTATTTTCATATGGGTGACTACACGCTTATAATTAATGCAAATATCTTACCTTAATCATTTTTCAGTTGCTTTTGATCTGGTGGCAGCTTCACCTTACGATAAGCGACAGTATCATCAGTGTCTAAAAGAAATACTCATATTTTCTCATACATCGTTTGTAAAGACAAGGAGTAGTAGCAGTCGTGTAACAGTTCGATGGGGAAGCCAGAGATCACTTCTGTTTTACTCGATGACGCTCTGTCAGTTACTACGGACGTTGTCTTTTCTGACAGAGAATCACGAAAGCAATAGCATAAGTGAGACGATGTTCCATATCACGCGGTCGAATTTGTAGCGTCGCAGGGCAAGTTACAACCTCTCGCGAGTACGCATTATAATGTATCCTATGGCAATGTTCGCACGTAATTATGTCGGTGGGTACTCTTGGTCTGTAGTTTCTAACCGTGACATCAGTAATGCGTGATGCTGTCTTGTTCGTGACCGTGATGGAGGAAACGCAGTGCTAACCTCAGTGTGTGTGAGAGAGCTCGGTATGAGCGACCGCGTGTGTGTGGCGATTCATCTAAATCGGGTAGTTGTACTAATCAGAGGAAATTGTCGCATAACAGAGACACTGCTATCAGGTAAGTGTGGCATATCACGAAGCGCGTAGCAGGCCATCATTGCTGAAATGCCGTACAGAAAACCGTGTGCAAAGTGGGCACCTCCACATGATGTCTCCTGACATGAAACCGAGAGGACTGGACATCCGTAAAAAATTTCTTTTATGTTTTGAGCGTGAGTGTGATGACTTCGTTAAAAGCATTCTGATAGGGGATGAAAGCTAGTTCACCATTTTGTACCATATAAAGAATGAGCAAAAAAAGGAGGGAACGAACGATATTCCGCCTCAATTTATCACCGACACCAAAGAAGTTCCAAGTATGCAGTCAGTTGGCAAATACATACAGTATATACAGAGATCTGTTAAGTTCAACGTTTGTAGAATACGGAATTCATGCCTGAAGGCACAAACGAAAACTTCTGAAATATGAAGGGGCTACACAAAATAGCATGAACAGACGATATAGACAATACATGTATTTACTAGGATTGAGTAGGTCCACTTATTGGCTTTCAGAACAGCTGCTATTCTGCGAGGAACAATTTCATAAAGTGTGTTTTTAGTATCCGACAAAATCTTATATACTGTTGTACCAAAACTTCTAGAAGTTGGAGCTGAAAATTTGGTTCTTAGTATCTGATCTAAAACTTCCCATAATGGTTCAAGTCTGTTGCGGCATGACGATTTTGCTGTAATGGGAAGATATTTAATAGTATTTTGATGCTGCACAAAGTACGCCTGAACCTTTTTGAATGTGGGTATATTATCATTTTGGAATATGGCGTTGATAGTTACCAATATTTTAGTCATTGTTTACTGTCGACCATGATGAGATCTTCATACACACTTATTCGACGGTTTAAGGTAATGATACAAGCTGTTGAATACGACAATATATATGGCCATTTATGACTGAACGTCGCCCACGATATACTGAAGGAAGTATACATGCCACATGGTAAACTTCTTTCGAGGTTTTGGTACATAAACCCAGTCGTCTGTAGGTAATAATACAAAATATATATGGCCATTTATGACTGAACGTCGCCCACGATATACTGAAGGAAGTATACATGCCACATGGTAAACTTCTTTCGAGGTTTTGGTACATAAACCCAGTCGTCTGTAGGTAATAATACAAAAAATCAATTATCGGACTGTAGCACATACATCCTGTCATCAAGTGTCCACGTTTAACGATCATGCAACCACTTTTTTCGCAGCTTTGCGTTGAGTTTCGTTATTATCATTATATCAACTACAGCACTTCCATGCATATTAAGCTCCAACCGTACAGTTATTTCGAATTACTCAAGCGAGCGTTGAGTTTTGCAGACGCTTTTGCCGTGATAGTTTTATATTTCCTGACCATAATTATTCATAATGCTAGTCGGGCGTTGTCGGTTAATGCCGGGTTTCGGCCAGTATTCGTCTTCGCCACTGATCTGTTTACCTTGCTTTGTGTACGCCGCCGCTACTGAGGAAACTGTCGGTAGTGGAAGTTTAAACAGTGTAACCGTTTTCGTTAGTTATACTCCCAGCAACTGCGCTCAATCGAGTTTGTCTCAGAGCTCACGCTTTTCACCACATATCTGTTTTTATCGTCGATGAACAAAATGTATACTATGCTGACAAATAACGTCTCACTTCTCGTAGCTACGTCAATTGCACACTGCCGTCACTTGTCAGTACTAACACGTACGCTATAACATATACTATACTGCCAAGTTTTCCATTTCGTCCACCCCCTTGCAGATCGTACTGCGAAACCCTCAGAAAGATCAAACCGGCCACGGTGGCCGAGCAGTCTGCGGCGTGCCAGTCAGGGACTGCACGGTCGCTGCGGTCGGGGGTTCGAACCCTCCTCGGGAATAGATATTTGTGCCGTCTTTAGTATAAGCTAATTCATAAGTAGTTTGTAAGTTTAGGAACTGATGACTCCGTAGTTAAGTCCCATAAGCTTGACAAACATTTGAACATTTGAAAGAACAAATCACGAATTGGCAGAGTCTCTCCACTCGTGGAGCGCCCTCTCCTTCACAACAGAATGCCACTTAATAAAGGAGCGCTGCGAAATCTGCCTTTGGTGCACTGTCCAAAAATGTTCAAATGTTTGTAGAGCTTATGGGACTTAACTACGGGGTCATCAGTCCCTAAACTTACTAACTACTTATGAACTACTTACGAACTAGGACGGCACAAATATCCATGCTCGACCGTAGTGGCCGTGCAGACCGTGACTGGAGCGCCTCAGTCCCCTCGGCCACCGTAGCCGGCGGTGCACTGTCATCCATCGCCCTCTATACTGTTCCTATTCTGACCCGACCGATAATAACTGCTTCCAGAATTTAAAGGATACCCTCCAATAGTTTTGTGGAACTTCAGGGAGGAGTGTGATTGAGTCTTCATGAAAAATGATCGACAAGCAAAGGTAACAATGAAACAGTTTAATACGTGCTGAAATCCTGACATAGCCTCCCTCGTGCTTTACTGAAGCAAGCATGTATGCCGCATGATAAATATCTATTTGGGTTTTCTATACATAAACCCGCGGCTGTTACTGTGACGATATCTACCAACGGGTTGCTCGTTTGGAGGAATGTCTTTGTCGTAATAGTGACTATTGTGGGGAATAGGTATGCAAACAGGAAGAATAAATATTTAGAGTGACAATAATGTTTGTTTTATTTAGAAAGCTTTTAGAGTTTGCAAATATAATAATGGGAGGCATTGATTTATATCACCATCCCGTATGTACTACAACGATTTAAGATCAATAAATTTCTCAAAAATGCGAAGTTTTATCATCAAACGTGGTATTGGAATAACTCAAGAAAAAATCCCTCGGACTGAGCGTCATTTCGTGAAACATTAAAAATAGTTGAATTGAAGAGACCTTAAAATATGAATGACTACTCTTCGAATTATACCTACCGATGTTCATTGGTCTTATTTTACAATCGGAGTATTTAGATGCGATATACTGTAATTATATATCTGACTCGAAGTTTCGTATCAGTGCACAGACAGCTTCAAAGTGATGTATCATTTTAGAAGCCTTCAGATCAGTATTGACGCACATGTAGTCTCGTAACATGGGCTTGAAGATAGCAGTAGATCGTTCATGAAACCGGTCAGTGAAGAAATAGAGACACCGACTGTCAACAGATATAACACGAGAAAGAAAAGAGTAATTTTATCTCAGTTTCTATCAACGTTTGCAGAGTTTTCTCTTTGCCAGAAACGAGAATTATAATACTGGTACGTTATGTAGATACGGTGGTGACCAGTGTTTATCGTAAGAAGTAAGAAAAAGAGAACTACTTACAGCTTCGTGCACATGCTGTAGCAATGTCAACAACTAGCAATTACATGTGGTGTGAAATAATAAAAGCCGCGTTGGAGTAGCCGAGCAGTCTAAAGCGTCTCGCTGCGGAGCGCGCGGTGGCTCGCCGCGGAGGTTCGAGTCCTCCCTGGGGCATGGGTGTGTGTCTTTGTCCTTAGGTTAGTTTACCTAGGTTTAAGTAGTTTGTAAGCTACGGACTGATGACCACGCAGTTTGGTCCGATAGATTTACAAACAACAACAAATAATAATAATAAAAAATATATAAAATACAGTCAACGAAATCATTTTGTGTTTTAACATAAGTAGAGGGTTGTACAAGAGTAAAGTATAAAACAATAGTTTAAACTTGGTACATCCAATACATATATTCACATTGATACGATTGTATTATTGTATGGGATACAAACAGATCCGTCAGACTGTGAAGTCTAATATAAAAATAATTTTTCACCATTAAGTGTTTACGTTGTTGTTATTGATCTATTGTATCCAATAAAACATGTCAAAGGCGAGTATCTGCAGTAGTTTTCTAGAAATCCCAGAGGAGCAAAGAAATAATTTGGGAAAATTTGTACTATTATAACTACTTAGCCCATTTTTTTAATTCTAGACAATTGAAGAAAATTTTCAACAGTAGTAAGCTGAAGTTAAGTAATACTATAAGAATGTGTCAGATAATCTGCTTTTATTAATACAATACCATATGTGAATTCATGTTAAACCGTAAAAAGCAAAGCTCAGTGTGAAGAAAGTTGTACAGTATCCATAAAGTTTCACAATACACTTACAATAAATATTAAAAAATGTCTACACCGAGTTCAATGCATTTATCTGCACGTGTAGGAATTGCCAATATACTTAAAGGAAAGTCAAGTTCACTCGTATAATCTCTGGAGTTTACTGCTATAATCTATAGGATTTCTGGAAAACTACTGCAGCTGCACGTCTGGACCATATTTTATTAGATTCATCAGATCAATAACAACAAAATAAATGAAAACGTGGTTTACTTTAACCTTGTACAGTTTTGCGATGGCTTCATATTAGCGAGGTTGCTAAATTTTTAATAGTCGTAACTCAGTAACTAAACATTTGCGGACCTATGGTTATATGAAATTTTTCTTTTGTTTTACTTGTAGGATAAAATATTAAAATATTTGCTTATCTTCGTAAATCAGCACTTTTTATTCTTCACTGTTTATCTATTCATATTCACGGAATGCGAACGAGTAAAGCTGAAAATGAGTACCCGGTCTGTTATACACTTCCAACTTTAGCAAATGTTTGAAATGTTTGTATAGCTTATGGGACTTAACGCCGGCGTCATCAGTCCCTAAACTTACAAAGTACTTATGAACTAACTAAAACTAAGTACGGCACAAATATCCATAACCCGAGGGGGGATTCGAACACCCGACAGTAGCGGCCGTGCAGACAGTGACTGGAGCGCCTCAGTCCCCTCGGCCATCGCGGCCGGCTTCACCTTTACCCAATCGCATTTAACGTCATAAAGTCCGTGTGTACGAAAAAATGAAGTTTACAGATGTTAATACTACACCACTTGATGTAATTTGTATTTTAGTTTAAACACCCATCTTTTGGTGCTATGTCTCAAAAACTGTATGATTCAAGGAGGACGTATATTAATTAGGTGAGGTTAAAAAAGGAATTATTATCCGCTCCCAGAACAGTAGTGAGATGTGGTAGGGTTTCCTCCCACCCCTTCAACCTCTTAAATAAGATTTCTCATATGATGGTTAAATAATTTTCTTTGATTTTTTTGGTTTTTTTTTTTTGTTTGTTTGTTTGTTTGCTTAATCCCACAAAAAATACGCAAAACATATTAGCAATGTAGACTGAACTACACTTTTTGCATGAAATTCTACGAGGTAGAAACGAGGTAAGAACCGTTTAACTTTATTAGCAGAAGTAATCCCTTCAATAAAGTACATTCTCTGGATTAAAATGTTGACGTGACCTTTCTATTTCTCTTTCTCTCCAACTCCCTCTCTTTCAATGAGATTTGGTGAAGCTCTGCCGAACATTTATGTTTGTTTTCAACTCACGTAATTACTGAACGACCCAAAGAGAGCATCTGGTTTTCCGTAATAAGGTAGAGGAGACGATAGGAATATGAGATATGTAGGCAGTCGACATCTATCGGAATACTGTAAATCTTAGGTCCAATTTCCCGTCAACTTTTGTGTTGGCGCGTGCGACTGTTGCAGTATTTAACTGTTGACAGCGATTTTAGTATTCTGAAGCAGGGCGAAGTCTTTGTACTGTACATTTTGGCAACATATTTGTTACAACCATCATCCGGCATATAAGATTTCATAAGAAGATAACTATATTACAAAGTTCATATTACGTTTATCACATATATTTTGGTAATTTGAATTTGCGTTCGTTCAGTAGTTAGTCCTATCATTAAAATTGATGGTAATATGGGACACTAAGTAGGTATTAGTATGCATACTGTCTCATATTTGTGACCTATACTATAGCGTGTACATATACCGTTTTTGTTAGGTTTTTATTACCCAACAAGGCCCATTAAATTTTAGTATTCGTTAATAAATTCCGCGGTACAGTCGTCGAGAGTTCTAAGGTGCCTTGCTGCGGAACGCGCTGTTGTTTGCCGTCGGAGGTTCCAGTCATTCCTCGGGCATGGGTGTATGTCTCGTTCTTAGGTTTGTTTAAGTACTTTGTAAGCCTAGGGATTAATAACTACAGAACGTTTAAGTCCCTTAGATTTACAAACATTCTAACATTTGAGTTAATAAATTAACTGTGGTGTCTATTTGTACCAAGAATACTTAATGAATTTAGGTAATTCTACAATATTAAATTCTTGATTCTTTTTTGTTTTTCTTCTTTGTCAGAACTGTTGATAAATACGTAAAATGTAATAAGTTTTCTGTAATTTAACGTCATAGCGGAACAAGCTACACAAAACCTGACAGCAAATCACGTATACAGGCACGAAATACGTGAATAATTCATTGCATTTATTACAACAGTGACAGCAGATGTTAGTAACTAACGTCAAAACATCGTAGCCACGGCGAAGTGGGCGAGCGCATTGAGGCACTATGCCCCGATGCGCGAGGCCATTCCCCGTCGGGGATTACAGTTTGTAAGTTTAGGGACTGTTGACCCCACAGTTAAGTCCCATAAGCGTAACAAACATTTGAACAAAACATCGAAGACGCGCTTGATAATGACAAAAACGGCTGTAGCGATACACAATAAAGTGTAAGCAGTGATCCGGATCTTTTATTACAATGTTCCACAATATTAATTTTCCTACTAAAACGCACTGAATATGTCCAATAAAAAAGCAAGAAACTAGTTAAAGCATCATAACCAACCCGCGAATTATCTTACCAATCGTCTACTAGTCTCCCTATCCCAATCACCCAATTAATATGTTCTCCGAACGTCATTCATCAGTCCGAGACTCCATATGAAGATAGATCTAGACTTACATTGACATCTCCTAAGGAAATTACACAGTTCCGAAACTGATAATTACAGGTTATAACCGAGGACGGAAATCTAGTCAATCATCTATAATAACGTCATCAACATATAACAACGAGTTCATTCGGCAACAACAACAACAACGATCAGCCCTAGTAAAGTCAAATCAGATGTATCAAAGTAAGAACCTGACAACTTCAAAAAAATAAATAAATAAATAAATAAATAAATAAATTCTGACAAACTGAAGACTAGCAAAGAAGATGACACATCAGAAAGTAATAGCTCTCTCAGTGAATCTGATGACGGCCAGTTATGTATGAACGTAGACCTTCACGGTCATTATTATTAACATTAAAATTCTTCTGAGCTATTTGCCGCGTCATGACGCAAATAGCTCAAAAGAATTTTAATATTAACTAATGACGATCGTTTGTCAGCAGAAGGTCAAGACTGCCCCCACACAGTACAGGGACTTTCTGTTTTCTGCAATGGAAAATTTTCTCAGAACTGCCAGGGAGAGAAATGGATGCTGTGCCTGACGTATAGTATGCGGGTGCCACAGACTGTACAAATGTGTAGGAAGCTGACTGCATTTACCGTTATTGTTCCTACAACAAAACTTCCTGAGGCCACTGTTTAACATGAATTTAATTCTTCATAGTTCATGTATTGACGTTTGCTCACATTTTTTCAGTTTTTGTATTGCTTGCTTCTTACTGGTTTGATTTATAGATATTGTTCAATTGATTGTATAGCTTATGGGACTTAACTACGGGGTCATCAGTCCATACACTTACAAACTACTTATCAACTAGCTTATCCTAAGGACGGCACAAATATTCATGCCCGAGGGGGGATTCGAACCCGCGACCGTAGTGGCCGTGCAGGCCATGTCTGGAGCGCCTCAGTCCCCTCGGCCACCGCGGCCGGCTATAGATATTGTCTCTCTCTTTCTTTTTTTTTTTTTTTTTTTTTTTTTTTTTTTTTTTTTTTTTTTTAAAAGCTATACCAACACAATAAAACTAGTATTGTCGCATATTACCATCATACTTACAAAACTGCATATACGGTTACTTCCTATGAAATTTGAATACTACGTGAATATCAATTAACTATTAATTTACTGAAGTACTTGAAATAAACAATTAAAAATAGACTACAGGTACCCCAAGTTTCATGAAAGATTGATAAACAGTTTTTCTTTTATCCATGAGAAACAAAAATGTATCTCATGATTCTACCTTCTCTAATTGCAGACGTTAAAATAGCTGGCATTTGATTAGGTTGTTGCTGTGAGTTTGTTAGGGAACCAATCTAGGTTTCGCCTGAAATGACACATAAATAAATAAAAATAGAATTAAAAAAATCTAAATGGACGCTGGATGGGCGTTTTGAATGTAGCACCCGTCGCATGCGAGTTTTAACCGCTGGGATGCCTCGCATTTTGTCACATTCGAATGTAGCGGTATTCATTTAATAAAGAGCATTGTAGTTTTCATCAATACACGTTCACAAGGATAAAAAAGTTATGAGGTCTCTTGTAAGTCAAGGCCATTGTAGAAGTAAAGTTCTAATGGATTTGGTTATATTACTACAAGAAGATTGGAACGGATAATGACTCTTCAATGTTTATAGATATTTTCAAATGTTGAAATGTTTGTAGAGCTTATGGGACTTAACTACAGAGTCATCAGTCCCTAAACTTACAAACTACTTATGAACTGGCTTATACTAAAGACGGCAGAAATATCCATACCCGAGGGGGGATTCGAACGCCCGACCGCAGCGGCTGTGCAAACCGTGATACCGCGCGCCGCGGACCACTCGGCCACTTCGGCCGGCTTATAGATATGTCGCAGTTAGACTTTCTATAGACGATTTATGCGAACTACTAACTGTCTTAATTTTCGTTTCAAAACTGAAATGAAATGTTTTCATTCCGAAACTGGTGACACATCAGAAGTGATGTTCTCAGTGAGAGATGTGCCACATAAATATCATAA
Source organism: Locusta migratoria (assembly GCA_026315105.1). NCBI lineage: Eukaryota > Metazoa > Arthropoda > Insecta > Orthoptera > Acrididae > Locusta > Locusta migratoria. The sequence continues at coordinate 305,621,915 of CM048750.1, read as the reverse complement.
TTTGTGACGCACTCATGTCTGCAGTCGTGATTTCCACAAGTAGTACTATCTCTCTAACCATTTCACAAACTTCTTTCGTTTGGTTACTTACATGAAAGTGATCAGAACGTAAAACCAAAACACGCTTCCTATGTCGCACGACATTGTCACTGGTCAGATTTATTCAGAGCAGGTAGAATTATGTCGACAATTTCCGAATTTTTTTCAGAGGGATGTTCGCCGCGTAACATAAAGTAGTATCAACGAAAGTTATGTGAACCCTAAACCAGTGTTTCCAGTTCCAAGATTTGACTTTCAACCTGTTAAACGGGAGCCGGTTTCATGAACAGCACACCTGCTCGTCTTCAGAAACAAACAACCAAAAATGCATAGAACGCAGTGTAGTTGAATAGTACCTGAGTGACATCACTGAAGTATGTGTGACGTAGTTATGTTACTTATTTACCTTTTTTCCTTAACGGAAGACAACACATGACAACAAATCAGTTGACACCCACACACACACACACACTGACACACACAACACAGTAAACCAGTCAACCAAGCTATCTCAACTCAAGCTGGAAAACAAGTGCGTACACACACACATACACACACACAAAGAAAGTTCGTTCACTGGTTTATGAAATATTAAGGATCGATACTGACGTTAATCCACGCCTTTGCAAGACGTCTCAAGAATAATACATGGATCTTGAAGGTTTATATGAGCCGCAGCGGAATAGCCGTGCGCACTAAGGAATCTTGCTGCGGCGCAGGCGGCCTTTCGCCGTCGGAGGTTAGAATCGTCCGTCGGACATGGGTTTGTCCGTTGTTCAAAAAAATGTTCAAATGTTTGTTAAGCTTATGGGACTTAACTACGGGGTCATCAGTCCCTAAACTTACAAACTACTTATGAACTACTTACAAACTAGGACGGCACAAATATCCATGCCCGAGGGGGGATTCGAACCCCCGACCGTAGTGGCCGTGCTGACCGTGACTGGAGCGCCTCAGTCACCTCGGCCACCGCGGCCGGCTTGTCCGTTGTTCTTAGGCTATGTTACATTAAGTAGTTTGTAAGTATAGGGACTGATTACCACTGTAGTTAGGTTCCATAACTTTACAACCATTACTTCAGCGATAGTGGAGATGTAAATTTGGACCTCATTCGTCATAACGGTTCAGATTCATTGAGACATTGCAATTATGCTATCCTGCGGTGATGTTTGATAATTTTATTATGTGTAATGGACGCATTCTTATAACGTAATTTGACACTGTTTGTTAGCAATGTGTTAGGCGTAGTAAGCATTTTTGTTGTCGTGGATGTGGAAATGTTCATACACACTTATCCGACCATTAAGAAAACTAAGAAATCGTAACCTTCCTTATGGTTGACCGTAGGAAGCAGGAATATCGTATGGTAAGCTTCTTATGAGGTTTCACATATTTAATGTAGCCTATGATTCATCGGATCATACGAATTCTTCGAGTCATCAAGTGTAAAAGTTTTACGGTGGTACCACCACTTACCTCGCAGCTTTGCTGTGGCTTCTGATATTAAGGTTTTTGCAACCCGAAGCTCTTCCATGAACGTTAAGATCCCGCCGTAAAGTGAGTGCTGAGTTTGGCAGTCGCTTTTTCCGTGATAGTTCAATATTTTCTGGCCTCCATGGTGCTTAATGCTCATTGCGTGATGTCAGTTCTAGTTTCGCCGCCATTTACTCCTCGCCAACGATATTACACTTGTTTTTGTGTACGCTGTCATTACTGAGGTTTCCGTCGCTATTAAAACGTAAAACACATCAGCGACCACTAACTGCGCACCACCGACTTGCCATATTTGGAAGTCAAGTCTGAAAGGTCACGTATCATGTATCATGATGGCTACAGAACAAAACTTATAATATACTGTAAGGCAGTTCTTTTTTTCTTCTTTATATATATATATATATATATATATATATATATATATATATATATATATATATATATATATATATATATAAAGGGAGCAGCTGGCGATCTGGACTTCAATATAAAATTTATTTTATGAAAACACTGGCGCTATGTTCGGAAATGTACAAGCCTTCAGAGGTAAGCAGTAATTATATTGGTGATTCAGGCAGGCCTACATTTCCAGGTAGCTGTATTTTTAATTTTTAACAACATTTCTCAGTATTACTGCGAATAACAAATTTCAACTAACGCCAGTTTCGTTTTGACATCACGGCTACCGTATCTACACCGTATACTTTAGGTTTGTACAAGCATATTTCAGCGGGTTCTCGCACATGAGCAGAGCCGCGTATGAGCTGCGACTGTCATCTCCTGCTTCTTTCTACTTGATGTGTGGCTGATTCTTCTATAAGCAATGGCAGATAGTAATCTCATTAACAGATTCTACTCGGAAACTTTTTTCTCGCGTTTCCAGGCTGCTAGATTAGTAAATGCAGAGAAGCATCTTGAGTTGGGATGGGGTTAAATTCACGCGATTCGGACTCGTATTTGTGGAGGGTTGGACTATTTCATATTTATGTTCTATAGTCATGTGTGAGTAAAGTATCTTATTTAATCCTATGAAACACATTTAAACATTGTCGGTTAATTCAATCCGCGAAAAACGTATTAGCAGAGCAGGCACCAAATATTAAATGCTAAAAGCAGTGTACAGTATTTGGCTAAAGACATACACTAGAAGATTTGCTAGTAATATCTGTGAACGGAAATCCTGTGTTTGACTTTCACCCAAAGGACCCACTGATATGTGGCACTTCTCAACAGAAAGACAATGCTACTATGGTATTGGTGCGTATGTTTCTCGTAAATCATTTAATATGGTATTATGTGTAAAGATATTGGTCGAACATAAAAAGGAAAGAGAGGAGAATTATTTCATTTTAAGATAAAGGGGTTGTGGCGACCAAAATTGTTAGACAGCCTGGTGAATTTAGATCTCAAATGTCGCACCTTGCCCCCATCCTCACGAATCGTAACGAAACTATAATATTTTAAAGAAAAGAAATCCTTCTTTTGCTTCTGTTTCTTTTAATTCGCTGGATGAAGTTTTTGTGTGTATTTTTTGAAATGGTATACATTATTCCACTTTTACATAATTTTCAATAGAAAAATATATTTTGGTTAGAGAGTGTTTCGCATTTCAGACAACACTCAGAAGCGAATTATTCCAATTAAGAAAGGTTACACTGTATGCACAATTTCAAAGAAGCATATATTTTTTCGAATTTTTTGTGAATAACGTATGTTCTTTTACCTATTGATTGGCTCGTGAAAAGAGTATTCAGACTTTACGCTCATTCATTGTTAACATATTGTATTATAAAATAATGAACGATATATTCAGCTCGCAATGAATGTTACACAAGGAACTCCGTAATTACAACATTAAATAAATTGCACTCATGCATACCTTTTTGTATTACTGAACTCCTAGTTATCTGATGATGCAAGTACTTCCACCATGAGACGGCAACCCCCCGAGCAGGACTTTCCGACCCCCTGGGAGTCGCGACCCACATGTTGAAACACACTGCTGTAACGTAACGTTCAAGACTTAGTTCGCCAATCGTGCATTGCGGTCGCATCTCAGTGTTAACATTAAAGCAATGGTGCTAACTTAAAACACAATGTAGTATAATGCATAGTGTTCATATTATTTTTTTCCAACTTGTGTAGTCACATTACACACACCGACGTTATGTCCTATAAATTAACGCTCCCAGAATAATACGGTTGCAACTTGGGTCAAAAAAGAAGAAAAGCCTACCGAGTAATATACATGACATGTAATATCTCAACCGATAATGAAAATAGGATACAAAATTCGGAGGCATTACTTTTTCGGCACTTAAACCTTCTGGTTTACATTACTTTATATTTTTCTTATCCATTCCTTTAAAACAAAAATATTAAAAAAATTTCTCTTTCATAGGTAGCTTGTGAAAATGGACAAACTCCTAAACTAATCAGCCAACAAATAACTAGTAGCTAAGGAGAAATCCGCTAAAAAACAAAATTGAATTCTCCTGAATATATGAGAGCTGCAAGATGCGATATACTAAAATTTTTTACAGGCAATAAATTTTCTTGGTTGTAATAGGGAGTCGTGCTTCCTTTACTGTATTAACTTAGCAGAAGTGATTTACAGTTTGAGGACGATGGCAACAACGTGATGAAATATTCATCACACATTTTCGTCACCTGCATTGACTACCGGCACCGGCACTGGTCTCAGGCTTTTACTTAACTCTCAGCACCAAAATGTTATGCTGGTTCACAACACCTCATTAAGTAAAATTATTGTGTTCTGAAATAATAAGTAGCTGTTATGAATATTCAAAAAACGTTCAAATGATTGTAAATCTACGGGACTTAACTAAGGCGATTATCAGTCCCTGCACCAAGCCCCCCTCCCAACACACACACACATATGCCCGGGGGACTACTCGAACCTCCGACGACGAGCAACCGTGCGGTCCGTAGCAGGTGTTACGAATATTAATAGTGTTGATACACGCTTGGTTTTGTGTGTACTCTATTCAAAGGGGGTAAACCTGGTCCTTTCCGCGACTAGCCATGGAATTTCGTGTCACTTTTGCGACGTATTAAACAATTACATGTTTGTTTATTTTATAAGCCGTAAGTTGATCACTCTGAGAGCAGGCAATGTGGCAGGAGTCTACCACAAACTTCCGCTCCTGGCATCATCCACTCAGAGGCCGAGTAAAAGTGTTCGATCGGAATGTGTGACTTCGGCGAGCAGATAAAAGCCGGAAGTAACGTGCCGATTGGTATACTTCATTCTTTCAGTGTTTATTTATTGTGCAGCGGAAGGAACATTGCAACAAACATTCGGGGAGGTGAAAATTCCCTTATACCTTTCTTCATGCCCTAACGATATATACAGTGGTGGTTTCCTAACGTTTTTTTTTTAAGTTTATTCAGCATTCTTTCGCGAAAACTACATCGTATTTCTTCCAGGTATTTCATTTCAGATCTCTGAGAATATCCGTAAGTCTTCCATATTGACTAAGCCGATGTGTTACTATCTTAGCAGCACTTGTCTCGATTAATTGTATGTTGTTACAGGCCGGCCGAGGGGACTGAGGCGCTCCTGTCACGGTCTGAACGGCCACTACGGTCGGGGTTTCGAATCCCCCCTCGGACATGGATATTTGTGCAGTCCTTAGTAGTAGTTATTTCCTAAGTAGTTTGTAAGTTTAGGGACTGATAACCCCTTAGTTAAGTCCCATAAGATATATAAACATTTGAAACATTTTCTTGTTACAGCTCTTTCACACGGACTTCAGAACTGTACTTCAGGCAAATTTCAAAAGGAAACTTTAACAAATTTCTCTCCTATTACGAAAAAAAGTCATATTCGAAAGATCTCACATCAGAAACTGACCCAGTACAAAAATACAGCCACATCACCCCTACATAAAAAGTAATGGCTACTATGATTACGTTATTTTTCATCAAGACAAGACACACACGTTGAATATAATTTCAACAGTAATCTTGTAATGGCGTTTTTCAGCTATATAAACGCTTGAAAATCAAACTGAATAAATCACAAGCAACTAAAAAATAGCCAAACAATGGAGTTAATGATTTTCGATTAATAATTTATTGACGACGATCATTTTGAATATTGATATATCTCATCTGAAGAAAAAAACGCACAACAGCTATGTTAACAATGGTTTTTCGTTTAATTAATTTTCATTGCATTTGTGAATCGCGAAATAGAAATATTCATATCTTATTTCATGCACATTTCAGAAATACGCCAGAAACCACGCACACAGTGAACAAAGTATGTGACTAATGTCTAAACAGTATTTCACGAACCTTCTGCTTGTTACACTGAACAGTAATTCGAGATTCGGCATTAGGAGATCCTAATGGCACGCAGCGAATGACAAAACCCCGTGCACGCCACAGTTTAAAAGCTGTAATTTCAGACACTTATCACTACCTACTGTCCGAATTATAGCCCAAATTTACTGGCAGGATCAAGTGATATATTTCAAGTGTATTTTTTTGCCCTGAAAATACGAGGTCAAGTTGTTCACGTTTCCTCGTTCGCCTTCTTTTCCGCTTTGCTAATACTGGTTTTAAGTTACAGTCCGAGCTCTTCTTAGCGTTACACTTATACGTTACACCAATGTTTTTTAACCTTTTAGAATTTGGGAAACTCTTCCCCCTCCCCTGTAAGTACAAATATAACGGCGACCCACTTCCAAGGATAAATATTCTGGAGAGCCCTATCGCCATCATTATTACGCAACCTAACAAAACAATGTTGATGTCTTAAAGGCAACAAATGTAATATTCTTTCCTTTGATACAGATTTCTTGTAAATTGTCAGACATTGTTTTCTCTGTATTTTTCGTAAAAGATGGCATTTATCCTATTTTTAGTAGATTACCAACGGAAATTTGAATTTTGCACAAAGAGTGCCCAAAACCCGAGGGAGGACTCGAACGTCAGACGTGAAAGGCCGCTCGCACCGCAGCAAGGCAAATTATATAGGCGCAAGGCTATTTCTCAGTGGCACACTCAATTCTAATTTCATCATCTTCCTCACTACATGCAGAGGTTGTTTATTTAAATGATGTGATCAGATTACGAAATGTTATTTATTAAATATATCTGGAGTTTACTGCACATTCAAAGGAAGCTGTCACACATTAAATGTATTTGAAATAAATTTTGCTCCGGTGCTTAAAATCGGCCAACGAAGATATACTCTTCTATGCACAACATAATTGTTAACGAGCAACATTTTAAACCTATGCCGGCCGCGGTGGCCGAGGAGACTGGGGCGCTCCAGCCACGGTCTGCACGGCCACTACGGTCGGGGGTTCGAATCCCCCCTCGGGCGTGGATATTTGTGTCGTCTTTAGTATAAGGTAGTTGATAAGTAGTTTTTAAGTTTAGGGACTGATGACCCCGTAGTTAAGTCCCATAAGCTTAACAACCATTTGAACATTGTAAACCTATAATATGGTATTTAGTACATTGAATTGTGAAAATCAAATATAGTGTTGTTAACGTCGTAAGTGCGTGATTAGCCCTTATGCTGGTGCTACTTTCAACATTGTGATGTAGACCAACACTCAATAGAATTCACGGGGCCGCGGGAAAAGGGTCTATGAATGTTTCTGTACCCAACGGTAATATTCGATATATAATGACAGAATGACGAATCAGTGCCCAAACCTCGAAGACGATGTTCTGACATCGTATTACTTCATATCGCTGGCATATCCCGGAAAACTTAGTCAAGACCGGATTCCACCTCGTCTATGATTTCCGGTGGGTAACACACATGATAAACGTTTGTGCTTGGTTGCTCAGTCTATGCTGCTATGGGGAAATGTGCTAGAGGACCGTTGAACGATGGAATCAAATGTTCAAATGTTAGTAAACGTACTGGCCCAAACTACTGTGGTCATCAGTCCACAGACTTACATACTACTTAAACGGTCCTAAGGACAACACACACTCACACACACATACAACACACATATTCAAATGCTCGTGGGAGGAGTCGAACCTCCGACGGGAGTGAATGTGCTATCCTTGTCATGGCGCCTCAGACCTCGTGACCACTCCGACATGGTTAGAATATTTTTTCAACCAGATCTACTGTAAAGGTGCTACTGTTACTTTACTAGCAGACATTGCCGAGTAATTATTATCTCACCAAAAAATTTTGATGCACCAATGGAAATAAAATTCTCACAGTATACCCGTAACAATATAAATTACTTTATGAATTTTACAAAAGTGTACATTGTAGTATCAGTGGGGTAAATACTGACGATGCTAGAAGTCAAACATGTACCCTTTATTAAATGATAAATTCCAACATTAGTCGATAAATGAACTATACAATAACTATTATTCCTATTAACGAACGTTACAGTCACATTCTGACCCAAGGCTGCAACTATACTGATCGTGCCATCGACGTGACGTCATATCCTAACCTAATGATTTTTTTTTTTTTTGTAGTAACAAGGAACTACCTGAACATTAAGACAGTAATGCCAAATAACTGAGTAGTGAATGTGACACTTAATGTTTTTCTGCAATTATTCTCAAGTGGCAATTCAGCCTTGCGTGCGACATGACATGACATGACATTTTCCTGCAAAAACACATCTCCAGCAAGATCTTTCTACAGCACTCAAGAACTGTCCTCTAATAGTAATTACTGCCCTTGGCACAAAAATATTATCATTTTCACGATAGACAAGAGTTTGAGAATATTGTGGCACCTGTCAGTTCCAAATCAAGCGTGGTAAGAAGAGAACGAAGTAGAATCTCGTGTAACGCGAGTAAACAAAAACATCAGATATATATACTAAATTTCGTCCAGCAGTACGTGTAACAGAGATATTATCGTACGAATTTTTATACCTGTTTAAATATGAGCAGGAACGAAAGGTTTTTGAAATTTTTCTCTGGTAAATATCACTACGATCATCTCGAAAGAGACCGGTAATCTTATTTGGATCTCGATGCTGCTAAAAATAAGATTTTGACCTGTTTATACAGTAAAGTATACAAGTTTACATTGAGTGTATATCGTCAGTTTTATCTTCAGGTGGCAAGAGACGGGAAGTGGAAGACTTAATTATAACAAAAATTAAATTGTCGTTCTGAAATGTGTCAAACCAAAGTAAAGAATTTGTTTGTTGTTTGGAAAAGATTTGTTCTTACTTCCTCCCAAAACACGGAAAGAATAAAAAAACTGCTCTAAAAGAAAAGTGTTTCAAGGTTTGGAAGATGAAAAAGCTGTTAATTATGGTTTTCATTCAAGTGTCCTTTTTTTAGATGTATGGAAACTGTATTCATTGTAAAGAGAATTCATTTACACCGTGCCTATGTTATTTAACTACAGTATTTAACACTTCAAAAATTGGCACTTAATGATTGATCCTTTGACAAACCTAAACATTCTAGCGCAAGTTCATTTAGTGTCCTGAAGAGGCTGACAGTTAACTGTTAAAAATAAATGTGATTACGAACTCACTGAAGCTAATATAAGACATGGGAAGCTTGTCTGTGTGGAAAGAAACCTATAAAAGGCGACTTTCAGTTTCAATTTATGTCCAGTAAGTCTTTTTAAATGTAAATCCGTTCATATTTGATTTTCAACCGTTGCCAGATTTCCACCGACGAAGTGCAATTTCTTGCAGCTACGCCGAGGACGTTTTAGGACGACAACCTTCCAGAGTTTCAAAAACTTATTGCGATGTTTCCATGCTGGTGATACAGCATGTATCTGGATAACGATTTTCCTTACTATTTTCAATCAAAGTAATAGCGTCAAATTAATCTACCAAGAAAATGCGGCACATTATATAGTCAGAAGTTTTACACTGAACCTTTACATTTTTCAATTCTTGAAGAGCCTCTTGCAAAGAACTTCTCCAGGAAGGACGCCATGGCACGGGATACATCACTGCAGATCTATTTGTGTGACGCAGGCACCTCGGATCTACATTTACATCTGCATCTACATCTACGTGACTACTCTGCAGTATACACTTAAATGCTTGGCAGAGAGTTCATCCAGCCATCTACGGTTTATTTCTCTACCGTTTCACTCTTAAAAAGAGCAGAAAAATACGAACCCCTAAATCTTTCTTTTGCAAATCTGACTTTATTTTTATTTTATTTTTAATTTTTTAAATGATAATCGTTCTTTAAATTAGAGGTAGAAGTTGCTGATTGTGACTGTGTAGAGAAAAAGAGAGACACCTAGTTTTGTATGTCATTAAGGAGATGGACCACTTCCTTGAAAAAGTTTAACATTTCTAAATCAATGTTACTAAAATATAAAAACACTTGAAACGAAAGTTTTTTTTCCTTAATGTACGTGAGAACGGTGCAACCAGATATTCAAAAATACTTTTTCTAAATTTTCCAACCTTCCCCTTCTCCCCTTCCTATCTTTTCCTTTTCATTTCGACATTTGACTAATAGCAACACATATTGCATCCTTCATACTGAATCCGATCATATATGATACAGCAGTTATCTAAACAACCATTTGTGAAAATATCTTTATATCACTGTATATATTGCAATGTGTGTGCCAAACAACTCTATATATTAAAGATCAGAGAACTTTTATCTGAAGTATTTCTTTATATCTGTAACCGTTTTATCAGTATAGTATACATTTAGAATTGTGAAATTCAATCTTTGCAAAGGGTTTTTCACCTCTTTAATGGCCTTATGTTTACGTAAAAATATTGTGTCTTATATTTTTTTTCTACACTACCTCATTTCAAAGCCTATCAAAATAGAATTGTTTTCATTACGTAGGTTTAATTGTAAATTCTCCGTTCGTATTGGCCATAATCTATGTTATTAAAAGTTTATTCCGGCTTGCACCTCTTGCAAGCTAAGTAGCCTACGTAACGGCGTGCAGGACGAAGAAAAACTTGAGTGTGTGCAATAATTGAACCAGTTAAAGGATATAAAATGCTTTATATTCCAGTCATTAAGAAGAATTATCTTATCCAAAGCTTAACACGATAATACAAGTATTACAATAAGAAACAGAACATTTGTCTTGAAGCTAATGGCTCTCAAATACACGAAATTCGTTCGTCTATTCCTCGAAAATTATAACAAATACTTCAGAGGTATTCGCATATTATTTGAAACATTAATGAAAATTTTTCTTGAACGACTCAAAAAACTTTTTGGGCTATAAAAAATATCTTTAAGACTGCGGATAAATTATCTCATACCAGAATGAAATGAAGAATAATATGTTTATATATTAAAAGCGTCCGTGATTTCAGTGCTTGTATTGTTTACAAATCTACGGTTTAGTCCGATCTGTAAGGAATTTTACACAGTTGACCTTCGAAACAAGATGAGGATCACTTTCCACGCAAAATTCCGTTTGGTGTTCGGCGGATAGTACTTACGAAATTCGACAAAATCTGCAGTTTTATTCGGACCTTGCTGAAATTTTGCACACTTGACCTTCAAACGAAGTGGATGATCGCTGTCTACACAAAATTCTGTAAGGTATATGGCGGGATAATTTACTTAAAATATTCAACAAAATCGGCAAGTTTATTCCGATGTTGAAGAAATTTATTACACTTGACGTTCATAATGAGAGGACGGTCACTGGCTTCACAGGATTACGATGCATGTCAGAGGGTACCTTACAGCACTCTTTGACACTGTTCATTTAATCTTTATATATAAAGCAGGGTGTTTGTGTGGACGTACTGGATACAAATCTATAGTTTTGTTCCAATCTTTATTAAATTTTGAACACCTAAACTTCAAACCAGTAGGACGGTCGCCGTAAGAATCACGTACAACACGTAGTTCACGACATATGACGTCATATACAATGTGACACGCGAAAAACTGCTGGATTACACGACAATGCTGCTCATTTTCTCCTAAACCACTGGACCGATTTCAACCAAATTTCACCTAGTTACAATATAAATTGGCACATGCGCTTATGTTTCCGGTGAGAAAGTTTTTATATTCCGCAAACCACCGTATGGTGCGTGGCAAAGTACACGTTGCAAAGAACTTTGTCACTGTTTCACTGATCACCACGAATGTTGACAGATATATCATTTTTCATAGAATACCTACGAATTACTATTACATCAGACTTAATCTGAAAAGAATACGTAGATAATGCCGTGGGAAAGGCGAACAACAGACTGCGTATTATTGGCAGAACCCTTAAAAGATGCAACAGAAGTACTAAAGAATCTGCATACACTACGCTTGTCCGTCCTTTTTTGGAGTATTGCTACCCAGTGTGGGATCATTATCAAGTGGTTTGGACCCTCGAAAGAGTCGAAAGAAGGGCAACCCGTTTTGTATTGCCACGATACAGGGGAGACAGCGTTACGGAAATGATACAGGATCTGGGATGGGAATCATTATAACAACGGCGTTTATTGCTGCGGCGTGGTCCACTTACGAAACTCCGATCGCCAAGATTCTCCTCCGAATGCAAAACATATATTGTTGACTCCCACATACATATGTAGATATGAGCATTAGAATAAAATACGAGAAATCAAAGCTCGAACAGAGAGGTTTAGATGTTCTTTCTTCCCGCGCGCTAACCGAGAATGGAATGGTAGATGAATTTTATAAAGGTGGTTTCATGAACTCTCTACCAGGCACTTAAAAGTGATTTGAAGAGTGCCCCATGTAGATGTAGATGAGATGAACTGACGAGACGGAATTGAATAAAGACAGAGGACAAGTAGACGGTGAAAATGGGGGGGGGGGGGATGGGCAGGGAGAGAGGACGGAGTAGATGTACAGGAAGAGAGTATGGAATAAATAAATACCCCAGCAGCGCCGAGATCTTAGGTTGTTTAAAATGTATAATACTTTTTTCACCATCAGGATTTGTTCCCATAATGCAGTGAACCAGTGAACATATAGGACGTGTCGGCCCCGGCACAAGACTCGCTGTTGTGTGTTTGTCGTCAGCGCTTTCATCGTCAAGTGAAGTGGTGTCAATAAATGGACAGCAGTTGAGTATCTCGTCCACTAAAAACCATGCTATCATTTCAAAAAGTTTAAAGTGTCTGTAACTTACCGAACTGCTGAGGTCATCAGTCTCTAGACTTACACAGTACTTCAATTAACGTAAAATATGAAACTTTGTTGCAGATTTAATTTGTATGCCGAAACCGGGATTCGAACCTGGGACCTTTGCCTTTCGAGGGCAAGCGCTACTCCACTGAGCTATCCCGACACGACTCACGGTTCGTCCTCACAACTTTACCTCTGCCAGTATTACGCATCCTACTTTCCAAACTTCACAGAGGTTCTCCTGCGAAACTTCCAGAACTAGCTCTACTGGAAGATAGGATATGGTGGAGACATGGCTTAGCCACAACCTAAAGGATATTTCTAGAATGAAACTTTCACTCTGCAGTGGAGAGTGCGCAGATATGAAACTTCCTGGCAGATTAAAATTATGTGATGGAAACGGGACTCGACCATGGGACCTTTGCCTTTCTAGAGCAAGATCTCTACCACTGAGCTATCCCGAGACGACTCACGGTCCTTTCTGCAAACTTCACACAGATTCTCCTACGAATCTTGCAGAACTAGCACTCCTGAAAGAAAGGATATGGTAGACCCCAAAATAAAAAAAAAAATAAATAAATAAATAAAAAAATAAAAAAAAAATAAAAATAAAAAATAAATAAAAAAATAAAAAAAAATAAAAAAAATATAAGTTTAAATGTTTGTATAGCATATGGGACTTAACTACGGGGTCATCATTCCCTAAACTTACAAACTTCTTATAAACTAACTATTACTAAGGTCGGCACAAATATCCATGCCCGAGGGGGAATTCGAACCCCCGACCGTAGTGGCCGTGCAGACCGTGACTGGAGCGCCTCAGTCCCCTCGGCCACCGCAGCCGGCATGGTGAAGACATGGCTTAACCACAATCTAAGGGATGTTTCCAGAATAAATTTTTTAGCTCTGCATCTGAGTGTCCGGTCATAGTTACTGACAGATTAAATTTGTGTGGAAGAGCCCTTGCCTGCGAAAGGTAAAGGTCGTAGGTTCGAGTTGCGGTTTTGGTACACAATTTTAATCTGGCAGGAAATCCCATATCTACGCACACTTCACTGCAAAGTTTCAATCTGGAAACATCCCTTAGGCTGCGTCTAAGGCATGTATCCACCATATCCTTTCTTCTAGGAATGCTAGTCTTGCAAGTTCCGTAGGAGAACTTCCGCGAAGTTTGGAAAGTAGGAGACGAGGTACTGGCAGTATTGACGTCGTGAGGACTGATCGTGAGTCGTGTTGGAATTGCTCAGTGGTAGACCGCTTGTCCGCGAAAGGCAAAGGTCCCAGGTTAGAGTCCCTTTTCCGGCACACAATTTGAATCTGTCACGAAGTTTCATATCAGCGCATAATCCGCTGCAAAGTTTCTGGAAACATCCCTTAGGCTGCGGCTAAGCCATATCTGCACCATATCCTTTCTTCCAGGACTGCTAGTTCTGCAAGTTTCGCAGGAGAAACTCTGTGAACTTTGGAAAGTAGGAGACGAGGTACTGGCAGAAGCCGTCAGGGCGGATCGTGAGTCGCGTCGAAATAGCTCGGTGGTAGAGCGCTTGCCCGCGAAAGGCAAAGGTTCCAGGTTCGAGTCCTAGTTCCGACAAACAATTTGAATCTGCCAGGAAGTTTCATATCAGCGCACACTCCTCTGAAAAGTTTCATTCTGGAAACATCCCAAGGCTGTGGATAAGCCATGTCTCCACCATATCCTTTCTTCCAGGAGTGCTAGTTCTGTAAGTTTCGCAGGAATAATTCTGTGAAGTTTGGAAAGTAGGAGACAAGGTACTGACAGAATTGACTTTGTGAGGACGGATCGTGAATCGTGTCGGAATAGCTCAGTGGTAGAGCACCTGCCCACGAGAGAAAAGGTCCCAGGTTCGAGTCCCATTTTCGGCACACAATTTGAATCTGCTCAAAAATGTTCAAATGTTTGTATAGCTTATGGGACTTAACTATGGGGTCATCAGTCCCTAAGCTTACAAACTACTTATGAACTAGCTAACACTAAGGACGGCACAAATTACCATGCCTAAGGGGGATTCGAAATCCCGACCGTAGTGGCCGTGCAGACCGTGACTGACGCGCCGCAATCCCCTCGGCCACCGCGGCCGGAGTTGAATCTGCTAGGAAGTTTCATATCAGCGCATAATCCGCTGCAAAGTTTCGTTCTGGAAACATCCCTTAGGCTGCGGCTAAGCCATGTCTCCACCACATCCCTTCTTCCAGGACTACTAATTCTGCAAATTTCGCAGGAGAAACTTTGTGAACTGTGGAAAGTAGGAGATGAGGTACTGGCAGAATTGAAATCGTCAGGACGGATCGTGAATAGTGTCGGAATAGCTCAGTGGTAGAGCGCTTGCCACTACGGTCGGGGGTTCGAATCCCCCCTTGGGCATGGATATTTGTGCCGTCCTAGTTCGTAAGTAGTTGATAAGTTGTTTGTAAGTTAGGGACTGATGACCCCGTAGTTAAGTCCCATAAGCTATACAAACTCTTGTAGAGCGCTTGCCCGCGTGAGGCATAGGTCCCAGGTTAGAGTCCCATTTCCGGCACACAATTTGAATCTGCTCAAAAATGTTCAAATGTTTGTATAGCTTATGGGACTTAACTACGGGGTCATCAGTCCCTAAACTTACAAACTACTTATGAACTAGCTGAAATGTTCAAATGTTTGTAAAACTTATGGGACTTGTCCCTATGGTTACAAACTACTTATGAACTAGCTAAGACTAAGGACGGCACAAATATCCATGCCCGAGGGGGTAATCGAACCCCCGACCGTAGTGGCCGTGCAGACCGTGACTGGAGCGCCTCAGTCCCCTCGGCCACCGGGGCCGGCAACTTATTATTAACCGTAAGTACGGCACGAAGTAATTCAAAAAGTACTTTTTCGAAGAAATTTAAAATATTAAGTATTTTTCCAGATATATCGATTTTTTTTTTTTTTAAAAAGGGCTTTGTAGAAAAATGACTATAGTTGCCCTGAGGATCGACCTAGAGTAACGGACGGCACGGACGGCACAAATATCCATGCTCAAGTGGGGGATTCGAAACCCCGACCGTAGTGGCCGTGCATACCATGACTGACGCGCCGCAGTCCCCTCGGCCACCGCGGCCGGATATGAATCTACCAGGAAGTTTCACATCAGCGCATAATCCGCGGCAGAGTGAATGTTTCATTCTGGTAACGTAACTAATTTGCGCTAAGAACACACAAACACACATATCCAAGGGAGGACTGAAACCTCCGGCGGGAGCGAGTACGACACGGAGCCTCAGTCCGCTCGGTCGTCCCACGCGGCTACGACCATTTCATAGCTCGCACCCTACCGCTGCGGGACGAGGTACAGAAGCAGACAACCGGAGAGCTCCTGTTTTAATATTCAGTCCTGCCCGTCCTTGTCGTCACGTCAGGCCTCCGACGGGGGCCTCCCGAAGCTCACTGACACATGCAAATCAGGCCGGGCTGGCCGACTCCGTCTCCACAAAAGGCGGCCGCACACATCAGATAGGCGCGCGTCGGGACGCGTGTCCCGCGGCCGGCGGGCGGCGGGGGAGGGGGCGGGCGTGCGTGCGCGCGTGCGTGCGTGCGTGCGCGCACGCGAGCCGCGGGAGTCATCGCCACGCGGCCGGAATGCGACCGCCACAAAAAAAAGCCGCGTCGTAACACAGGTAGAAGCCGCGCCGGCGACCGCCTGCCCTCGTAATAAACCCGCCGCCCGCCGGCCACTGTACTTCACTACACACACACACGCCAGCGCCGCCTTTTGCTCTTATTCTACAAATTGGTAAGCATGCGCCGGGGCCACCGCCGCCGTCATACGAAAAGAGTGGCCGGAATTAAAACGGAGGAGGGGGCTCGCCAACAAAAACACAAAAAGAAAATTAGCTCCTTCCTTCCCCGCTTTTCTTGTTCATCATCATCATCAGCGGTGGCGGCGGCGCGCGCTACCTCACTCCTCCTCAGCCTTTTTCTTTTAATTTTTTTCGGGGCCGAGTACCTGATTGGAATACTGTATCATTAAGTGGCAGCATAATTGCTACTGGGTCGGCAGCAGAAGCGTCACAGGAGCACAGCCTCTCCGGACGGCCTCCGCTGAGGCTGACGAGCGGTCGTGTGGAAGTGACGGTGACAGCAGGGGGGGGGGGGGAGGGGTAAGGCCGTAGAAGGAGGCGAGATTAGAGGTTACGAAGGGCAGCGCGAGCAGCAGTATCAGACCTGTTGTTACGTAACCCAGGGGACGAAGATGCCGCCACAGCCCGAGAGCGAAAGTGATGGCCACCGACCGATTGAGAACGAAAGTTGTCGGGGCCAATCAACATTGCTCCGAGTTCTCACTTTCGTCGTGCCTCACGATTCGGGTTTTTCCACGTTTCTAAGAGGACCTGGGGAATTGTCTTCGGGCTAACTAGTATGACCCGTTGAGATACTGGTTTCGCTTTCGGAAGACCTGCACTCAATTTCTCGTCGTGCGGTCCTTCGTGATTTATTGTGGTGACCCAAGGGCATCGGTAGTTCGATGAGGATTGTCGTGGTTGATGCTGTGGCGAAATTCTGGACGATCTGTTGTGAAGAAGCACAGTGCTCATGCCCTAACAGCAGACATTAGTCTTGAAGAGACAATAAAGGCTGCAAAATGTTTCATGTGCGATGGTGTCATTGTAACTGGATCTGCTACTGGAGAACCAGTTGATGATGATTACTTCAAAGCTGCAAATCAGTCAGCGAAAGGCCCAGTGTTAATTGGCTCTGGTATTAAAGCTGAAAATGTCAAGAAATATATGATCTGCGATGGGCTGATTGTTGGTTCACATTTCAAGAAGATTGAAGGTGGTAGAATGAAGTTGATCCACAACGAGTGTAAAGATTCATGGAGAAAATAAAGCTGCATCAATGATGATTTTACTACTGAAGAAGAGTCTTGTCACCACAAGTCACCTATACATCTACATTTGAATAAAACATTTTAATATTTACCGACGCTTAGTGTAGGGTGGGGCAAGTCACAGTCATCATCATCATCATCATCATCATCAAATCGACGATCGAGGACCCTGTAGATCATGCGCCGACCTCACAATACTCCTCCATAGATGGCGATCTTGTGCACTTTGGATCCAGTTGTCATGGACTCTCAGCTCACAAAGGTCATTCTTTAGCTCATCTGGGTCTTCCGATTGGACGGGTACCTTCAGTTCTTCCCTAAGTACGACTTTTGCTCGAGAGGTTTCTGGTCTCCGAGCAATGTGGCATGCCACGCTTCGTCTCCGCACTTTCAGCTTTTGAACGATACTCGTTTGGCTCATCATTTCATACAATTCTTCGTTTTTTCTAAGTTTCCATGAGTTCCCTTTCTAGCCAGACCCAAAGATTCTTCTCATAATCTTTCTGTAGAAGACCAACATGTTTTCTTCATCCTTCTTTGTTCTGCTTAGGGTTTCTCTTCCATACAACAATACTCTCACGGCATTATATGATTTAAGTTTGGTCTTAATTGACAGATTCTAGGATGACATTATTTGCTTTAGACTAAAGTAACTTTTAGACCCATTAACAATACGCTTATTAATTTCCAGTTTTAACTTATTTTGCCCGTTGAACCATGTGTCAAGGTATTTAAAATTGTTCACTTTACCATGTTTCCATATTCCTGCCTGTAATGGGATGTCATTAGAGGGTTCTATGGATACCTCCAATACTTCAGTCATGTCTGCATTGAACCGTAACCCGATTTTATTCGCATTTTGCGCTAGGTCCTCTACAGTTTCTGCCATTTCTACCTCTGATTCTGCTATAACTGCGATGTCATCTGCATAACCCAGTAAATCTGTCCTACCATTTAGCTCCACCCCTTTGTTTTCTCTTTTCATTTCTTTAGAATCAGATTAAATAGCAGTGGTGAAATAACATCATCTTGTCGCACACCCGTTCTGATATAAAATTCCTTGGACAGTTCGCAATGGTATTTCACTTTGGCTTTTTTCTTCGCTATGCACACCTTGACCATATTTATTTACTTCAATGGTATGCCAAGTTCTTTCAGGATGTTGTACATACTTTATCTGTGGACACCGTCATAAGCCTTTGAGAAGTCCACGAAAGTGACCAGAAACCGATGGCTGAATTCCAGCACTTTTCCCAGATTTGCCCCATGGTGAAAATTAGATCGATGAAAGATCGTCCTTGCTGGAAGCCTGCCTGGTACTCTCCTACAGTATCTTTTGCAAATGACTTACGTTTTTCAAGTATTGTTAAAGACAGAACTTTATAAGGCACACCTAGGAGAGAAATACCTCTGTAGTTGTTACAGTTCCTTTTACTGTTCTTTTTCTGCAGTGGGATAATGGCTGATTTCCAGTCTTCTGCGATTCCCTCTGTTTCCGATATTTCCTTTATGAGATTATATAGCTCTTTCTGAAGTGTTGCTACCCCTGCCTTAAACACCTCTGCCGTTATCCTATCTTCTCCTGGTGCCTTATTATTCTTTAGTTTCCTCACTGCTCTTTCTACATCTTGTTGAGTCACTCGAATGTTTGCGGCTTCTCCTTCACCATCTGTATTACTAACGAGTGGAAAGATGCTCTCTGGATATTCAGAATTTAATAACTCTACAAAATATTCTCTCCACCTACTCAGAATATTTTCCTTGACACTCAATTAAAAAAATGAATAAATAAATAAATAAATAATAAAAATAAAAGAATGTAACATAGTACAATTACGCGGAACGAAAGTTCCTTTATTACACGATTACGCAATTACAAACAATGAATGGATGCAATTATTGCCATAAAATACGACGGCTATTCAGAAAGCAGGGAACGTTTCCGTTTGTCGCCCTAGGCGCGCGACGATCGCGTATATTTTGGTATGTGCGGGCTCGGCAGGTCAGTCGGCATCCAGCCGTATCAACAGGAACGTCTCTTCGTTTCTGGTTTTTTATTTTTTATTTTTATTTATTTTTTTATTTATTTTGTGTGTGTGTTTCGATATTCGAATTGGAAATGTGCGTTGCAACTGAAAATCCCGCCAGTTTTGAGGTGCGTTCTATGATACGCATTTTGTTGGCAAAAACCCTAAAACCTATGGTAATTTATCGCGAAATTTGCGAAGTGTGCGGAAACAACGTAATGAATGAATGTTCCGTCCGGAAATGGTGCATTCGGTTTAAAAGTGGCCGAAACGTTCATGGTAAAGAGAAGAGTGGACGCCCGAGCATTCTGACTAACGATCTTGTCACTAAAGTTGATGAAATGTTAGTGAAAACCAATACTGGAACCTTCACTTTCTTTACCACAAGGTTCACGGACATTTTTTTTTAACATTAGCTTGTCCACCGCTATGATAAGTGCCTCAATTTGTTTGGTGACTATGTGGAAAAGCAGTATTGTAGTCGCTCTTTCAGATGTATATAATAAATCTTTGTACTTAGATGTTTTTAATGCTAAAAAGTTACCTACTTTGCGAATAGCCTTCGTAACTGGAAAAACGCATGAGGAGCGATCTGATGTATAGCAACCACATACAATTAATAGAGCCCACATGGAGATATACTTCCTGATTTTTTTTTTTTTTTTTTTTTTTTTTTTTTTTTTTTTTTTTTTTTTTTTTTTTTTTTTCCTCACGATCTTTACGCTCAGGGATGCAGCTTGTGGAGTAGGGATGTAGACATAGATTCAAGTCTTGTGTTCACAAATCAGTACAGGTATTTGATGAAACATAAGTAAAATTGTATACAAGAATTATGCAGCGAATTTATTGCAAATGGCTATATGGCGACTGTGTGAAAGAAAACGAAGTTTCTCTGTGATGCTGAATAGACATTGAACACATTGAATACGATGTGTGAATAGAAGTAAGTGTTTAATTAAGGCATGGCCAACCTTTCGTGAACCGAAGGTCGGATCGACAAACGTACTGAAGCTTGCGTGCCGCCTCTCCAGATTGAGTAAAGCACCGAAGTGATATGCACCCGTTTCTCGATATGCCAGATAGTCGAATTTTGTCTCAAATTACGCTTTTTTGAATGTGTATTCACTCTATGACAACAGATTTCAATTGTTTGCATTTATTTAAGAGTTTTAAATATTATATCTTTACTTACGACGTTTTACAACTGCTCTATTCCCCTCCTCCGAATTTCTTCCGCGTGCTGGATCCGGCCCAAGAGCCGCCGGTGCCCACCCATCCACCCATGGTTTAGTTGTCACTCAAAGTACGAAAACAAAAGGAATTCCAATTCACGCGTTTAGCTATGTGTTAGGATCGCTAACTGGATAATTCTTGGAGTTTTTTCGACTTTTCTTTCGTCATCGAGAAAGTTTGTTGATGTGAAAGATATTTGCACAAGCTCTTAGTTTCTGTGTAACTGGTTAGGAAATTTGAAGAGTGGAAGAAGGCAACAGAATATCACCTCCAACGGGCTTACACCTAGTAGAGCACTGTCGTGTTCAAAACCATCTTCAGACTTATGACAACTTTATTTGCCTTTCACGCTTAGTTTTCTACGTACCATCCATTATTTTCCATAGACTTTGGCGCACTGACACATTCCACAAGAACTTTCGCGCTAAGAATACAGATAGTTCATCGCTGAGAAAACTGAGAAAATCAGCAGACCCTGAAGAAAATCTATTGTCTAACAAGAGAAAGCAGAAGACCATGATACGACCTAACAACTTCGAAAAGTTTGACTTCTGTTTAGCCTTACGTTTCTCTCACCATCGCTGATCGCATTACATTTTGTTTTTTATAAATGATTTCAAATATTGCATTATGATACCTATCTAAAGATCTACCGAAAAATGTAAAAAGCAAACTACATAATTGTTTTAAGTGATTTCAACGATGTAATTTTTAAGCCAATAAAAACTTCTATCAATTGAATGAAGAAATAGAAAAATAATGCTATCGAACGTTGTTTCTATTACAGACGATTATATCAGCGTACTTAAAAAATTAAAAAAAAAGTAAAACCACTACGAAAAATTGTGAAAATACAGAGAATCTGTAAAGTACGAGACTTATTCAGTGTATTCAGAAGTGTCTTCAGGATGTAGTACCAGATGTTCTGATTAATGCGGAAAACACTTCCTTCGTTTTGAAACTTTTTAATATTATGCGGTAAACTGCTTCAGGGCCAAACATTCGGTTTCAGAAGTCGTATTATATATGCGGCAGGCGTTGATACGGTAGCTGAAACGTCCCTTGAAATATACGTCCGCGATCGACTGAGAATGCAGAAAAATACACCATATTATTATACCTGATATTAGCCAACAACTTGGCACTGCCGGGATATTAATTTTTTCCATTCTTGATTTAGTACTTCTTTTCCTTTCTCTCTCTTCCCATCTCTACCATCACGTCTGTTCCTCTCATGCTTCACCTACGTCGGCCCATCATGTCCCCTCCCCCTTGCATCTCCCACTGCTTATATTGTTCTCTCTGTTCGTCTCCCATCCAGATATGCAACGTGTAAAGTATTATATAGACAATGATTTTACTGCTCGTTTCAATGTGAAGTGTGCAAAATTTCATCAAGATTGAAATAAAATTGGTGTCGATGCCAGTGAGTAAAGTACCCCCGTCATGGAGCATAAGAAGTGTTATGCAGACAATGAGTGACCCGCCTCTCCTTTCGAATATCACATGTGCAGATTTTCGTTAAGATTGGAACAAAAGTGTTTATTTATATGCAATAAAAACACGCAGACACACTGCTCTGTATACAAAGTTTTGAGAGAATCGACTGGAAATAATGTGTCTCAGTATACGAACCAGTTTATCATCAGAATCACACTTATACACTATTAGCTCCTACTTCTGCAAATGTTTCTGGAGCTTTGTGTGGTTTGGGTTGCAGAATGTTAGAGTGAAAGACTATGTATTCATATGTCGTGGATTCGATCCCACAGTAGGTCTACGGATTTGTCTTGCACTTTTCACCTTTGGCAATGTTTTTGAGGTGAAAAATGACGAGTTAAACCGTGGTTTGGAATCCGCGTTAACTGTTTCTTTCCGTATAACTGGATGGGTAAATGAGTTGAAAGGACGGAGGAAGGCTTTCAAACAGGTATGTGCCTCGCAAAGCACTGTGGTGCTCAGATTAATCTTCTGTCTGCAGACTGGTTAACCGTAGAGCAAACTACGTCTGTAAATTCCCCGAAAGTGCGAACAACTAAAACTTTGTAACAACAGTTGCTGAGTTTTCGTAAAGACATTTGTGGAAAAAAAAATTGTGATTAATTTGACGACCGATTTCTGAACGTCACAACTGCACCCTCGGATGCGAACAACTAAAAGTTATTAGACGTACCTGATGACCGGCGCAGTCAGTATAGAAAGTCAAATTTACGGCCGTTTTTTCTGTAAGGGAGTTAGGGCAGCGAGTAGACCATCACAGAGGATGAAGCTGCAATGACCTGCAACCAGTGACTTAGGCAATAACAACATTTCTGTGCAATTGGTGCAGATTCTGTCTTTATCACCAATATGTTGGTGTCCACCATGAATTCCTCTCCTATGCCAACCTCCTCATTTCAAACCTGCAATATTAACCTATGTCCTCCTTTATTTGCTGGATAAATTTCAGTCTTTGTCTTACTATACTGTTTATATCACCTACAGCTCTTTCTATTGCCACTGTGGCTATTCCCTGTATCCTTAACACTTGTCCTATCATTCTGCCCGTTCTGCTTCGTCCATTACGAGTTATTTTTCTTTCGCTGTATCCGAAGCCCTTAACTTCCACTTAACAGATCCTATAGTATCTTCCCTATCACTCAGGACAACAAATTCATATGCGAATGATATCATTGAAATCCTGTTACTGCTAATTTTAATCCACCTCGTGAATCTTTGCTTTGTTTCCGTTATAGCTTGTTTAATCTATGGAATGAAATTTCTTCTTCGTCAACCTACGGAAGAACTTTTATGTTACTCTATTTTCTTCTCAGTTACCTCTATAGTGCCTCTGTCTGCCAGGCATATTTGCTTACCTCGGCTGAAATGTCAACTCCTCGTTAACTTAAGTGCCTACTCTGATGTACGATATGTCACTATCCACATCCGAAAAGATCTGATCATTCCCCCATTACCTACCCATTCCCTACCTCTTCTCCCGGATGATTATATCAAGCTTCAACATACTTTTTATCGTTATCTAATTGTTACCTGAGCCACTGTTTACTCCGGGGGAAGCCTAGATTCAGATTTCAGGTCTTATTGTATCCAGCCGTAATCTTCCCATCTCTCCTCTGTTTTCTCCTTTTCTGAATCTTCAGTAGGGTATTTTATATTACGATCTGAAACATATTAGATAAAACAGTGTTTCTCGTGCATCATGCCCACTGCCAAACACACATTCTCCCAAAACCGGTCCTTATATTCCTTACCCTACAAAAGCATTGCAATTCCGTATGATTATTACACTTTCATCTTCCTTTACCGACCAAATCACCCTTTTAATATGTTCATATATTTTATTTATCCGTTCATCTTCAGCGTGTGATGTCCACATGTAAAAATGAAGTGTCGCTGACACCAGTGATTCGCCTTACTTTCCTATTCATAAAAAATATTACATGTCTTCTACCACATTCTGCTACTATTGATTTTCATCTCTATTCATCTCACCGTCAATCCTTATCCTCTTACCATTTCCCATTTTCCCATTTTACATTTTCTAGGATTCCAATGACGTATGGAGCTCCATACTTCGTCTCGTAATACGTTATTCCTAATCAGGTTATTTCATCTTTTTTTAATGGTCACCTCCAACTTGGTAGTCACCTGCCGGAGATCCATATCGGGGACATAAGGAATCTTTAATCAATTAGGGGATCACCATAACACTTTTCACTAAAAGGCAGTATGTTACTTAGATAAAATGGATTTGTTTTCAGTGCAGTGGTTACTATTTCTTTTTGTATCCTCATGCAGCTTTTCATTGTTGTTGTTTCCAACTTTTATGGTCAGTTTCCGAAGTGCAAGAGAATGTCAGAAAATTCTGTCCGCTCCTCCGCTTATTTTAGGCCAGATCTATAGCACGACGAGGGTGACTCTTTATGCCTGTCGCCTTTGGGCGCTACTTCTGATGATTTTTATTCTAGTTTTACGCAGTTAAGACTTTTTCAAGAGCGTTTAGAAAATGATTTCATTACCAGTGAAAGACACTACTATGGATCAGCGATACGTAAAATAATTAAGGTACAAGCAGATGTGAAAGGGTTACGGTGTACGTCGTACACAATACGACGATATGTCATTGCGGTCAAACGGAATATTGAAGGTTGATATATGCCTGACTCCATGTCGTCCAATATGGGGTATGTATCACTCACTAATGGGACTCTGCCGATCAAAATAAAGAGCTAAAAGATGACCAAGGCACTCTTAAAATACTTTCGGTTTTTGATAGCACTGTATTATACCAGTAAGTGGCATCTCCATATATTTGACAGGTATCGCTCGATATTTGAACCTGTTTACGTTCCTTACGTACCCTACCAGGACTGGTAATCCTCTCTGATGTGAGTACATACAGCGTAAGCTTGCTTGGTTGCCAAATGTTGTCTCTGTAACGTACATACGATACCTTCTGTTAGCACTCGGCTCTAACTTACTCAGAGGACATGCAATAGCACGGAAACTGTTCGTACGTGCTGCTAACCAGTATCATTGATTGCAATGATCAGTTGTGATATAATATCAAATGTAAATCGAAAACTGCAACTCAGATATTTTTCCTGATATGGAATATCACAATTCTTAGAAATGTGGATTGGGTCAGTTTAATGAAAATATCCTTACACGATATTAGAGTATGTACATTCTTTTGCAATTTATTAATTTCTATCCAAAATACACGTGCGATCCTTTATGGTAGCATAATTCACCCTTTTTTGGGACAAATTTAGATTTTACCCTGCATTCTGAAGATCATTCTCCCTCCCATTGTTGCAGTTTTGCACTCTGCTATTACTTTTATTTCTTTTGGATTTGTATATGTAATGAAGCTGCGGTGAAGATCCCTATTACCTTAATTAATAGTCTATAGGATGAGTTTTACTGAATCCTCAATAATTATTTCTAGTTACACGCGTTTTTGCCATGGATACGTTTTTTTCTTGACGATGGCTTACATCAAAATAAGATGCCATACGAAGAAGTGAAAGGAAATGGGCATAGCAAGCTAATGTACTAAGATGACTATCGCCAAAATTAACAAAAAATCTAATAATTCAACTTCTCATCATATTTCTGTCCAAAGATTTTGCTTATTGATAGTGTCATGCCATTTAGTGTACAATACTATATATTCTGTATTTTATCAAGATTTAACGGAAGTTCATTTGCAAAAAAATCACTTAACGATTTTTTGAAAGACAGTTACAATTTCGTCAGTTAATTACTGTTTTTCAGGTTTGATTACTTGTATCGTCAGAAAAAAAGAATTAGCTTAGAATCTTAGTCAACAATTAATGGCAAGTCATTAATATACATTAAGGACAGAAAAAAGCCATAGAGCGAGCGCTGTGGAACCTCTTCTTGATAGCACCAAAGTTGAGGAAACAGCTGATTTTTTAACATTTTATGAACCCCTTATTTCAACTTTCTATACTCTTCCAGTTCTGTCAGAGGTAAATAAATGGAGTATTACCCCAGTCATACCACAGTACTTTACCTTATATAGAAGAATTCCAAGGTTTATACTATCAAAAGCCTTTGGTTGTTATAGCAATTAACAATTGATTAGTAAAAGTGTATATTACCTTTCCTGTTGAAAATACTTTTCGAAAGTCAAACTAATATTTTGTTAGACTTTATTTTTAGAAATTTGGGAAACTACTCTTGAAGGCATTATATTTTCAAGAATTTGGGATAGAGAGGTCGGAAGAGGGATTGGGTGGTAGTTGTTGACACTAGACCTAGCCCCTATTTTATGCAATATCTATACGATAGTATATTTCAGTCTATCCCTGTTTCAGAGAGCTATCACGTATGTGGCTGAGAACTGTTCTTATCTGTTGGGAACAAGCATTTAGTTCTCTCCCGGAAATACCATGTATTCCATATGAGCTTTTACTTTTTACTTTTTAGTGAGTTTATTTTATTTTATTTTATTTTATTTTTTCTAATTTCAAAGGCAGAGGTGGACAGAATTTCAGTTGTATCAAACTGCATGGTATGGCCTGTTCCTTAACAACCTTGCCTCTTTTAATGAACTTCTACATTCTGTTTCCTCCACAATATTTGAAAAACGATTATTAAATATATTCTCAACAGCTGCACTTTTGGTAGTAAACTTTTCATTCAGTGTCATGGTATTACAGTCTTCTTGTGTTTTGGTTGCCCTGTTTCTCTTTCAATAATATTCCAAATTTTGTTATCAGTTGTACTAATCTCAGACACGATACACATGCTCTTAGACTTTTTTATTACTTTTCTGAATGTAGCTTATTAGATTTCATAATATGTGACTGTTTCTGGATAATTACTCTTTCTTGTTGATAAGAGCAATCCCATTTTCTTGTTACAAGATATATTTATTCTTCTGGTAAGCCATGGTTTTTACATGATTTCTTACAATTATTTTTAATTATATTCTTGGGGGAAAAGTATTCATATTATCTTAGAAATGTATCTTGAAAGAAATTATATTTTAAATTAGCATCCGGTTCCTGGTACACTTCAAGCCACTCTAACTGCTGTAAGCTTTCCTTGATATTTATTGCTGTTAAATCATTAATCGAACAACTGTGCACCATGATTGGAAAGAACTTTCTCAGCAGGTTAAGCGTTTATGTTGTAATTTACCTTGGCCTATAGTAAAATTATCTGCTAGTGTGCTGTTGTCCTTTACCTCCTTAGTAGGAAAGTAAATGACGGATATTAAATTGAAAGAACCGAGCGAAGTTTAAAGTTCAATCTTCCTACTACACTCTTGCAGAAAGTCAGCATTGAAAACACGGCAGATAATAATTTACTTCGCCCTGTATGACAAATAAACAACAAGAAATCCAAGTTATTTTGAAAAAAGCTGGAAATTTCCAAATGAGGATTTGTATACAATTACAATCATAAAAGTATCATTTTAACTCACAGACACATGCTTCTATATGTTGTCATAAACAAATCATCTTGTTGCTAATTTTTTCGTACGATGATAATTTTAAACATGTATGGCAACTCCTCCTATCTCCTTATTTTCTGTACTTACATGAGGTGACAGTTTGTATCCACTATTAGTTACTTTTTACATGTTAGTGACCATGTGATTCTCAGATACCATAATACATCTATTACACTCTCAATTTCTGTACCTTCGAAGCAAACAGAAGCGCATTAACTTCATTCATTAAGTCCCCAATGTTTGGAACAAATATAATATTATTTTTTTACTTTAGTTTTGCGAAAATCGTGTGATATTTTCACATTTTTCGCACATACCAGTCCGTCATTCTTACTGGAAAACGATCTCAGCCTAAAAAAGGTACTCCCATAAGTTATAGTCCTACATTAGTACGGTTCGCTGCAAAAGCTATTTTTACCAAGTCACTATCATTATTATATCCCTGGTCCTTATAAATACTGTTTAGTGCTCCACCCACTAGCAGAACATGCTCCTGCTTTGTAAAGCCATTGCACAATAAGCTGTAATAGATTTCTACTGTTACATTTACCCGTTGGAACCATCGACCTAGCAAACTTACAGACCGAAAATTTATTAAATATAATTACAATTACAATAGGAGGGAACTAAAAGGAAAGAAAGTGTGGGATGTCTATCTGGACAGAACGACAAGTACAATGACTGTTTCTTTGGGTAACATGTTTATAAAATGCTTTCGTGTGTGTACGTAGTGACAGGTTTTGGTCCATATCCACCCACTTTCAACCACTTGTGGTTGTGGTGCTTTTAGTAAGGGCTTTTTGTGATGCCCCTCTGCGCGGGATGAGTGTGGCAAGCAAAGAAGTACGATTCATGGAGCATGTATAGTCTTTGGTAAAGCTATATATTCTGTGATTACGACTTTCACAATTGATGTGTAAATGCGCTTGTTGTTTCATTCGTCCGATATCATACGACGCTAGCACTGCTTCGTATTTCCAAAAATTGTAATGACGTGTAATAAGAAATAGATACGTGTTTTATCTCTAAGCATGTTTTCGAAAATCAAACTTTTTCGAAGATCAACAGAGACACAAAGATAAAAATACAAATGGACTTAGAGATAAAAGTATAGTGTTCGTTTGGATATGATTTGTACTGACTTAAAGTGTCGTATCCTGACCTCTAAAAGGCATACGATCACATCATATAGTTTGATTTTGGTCCTGTTAAAATGTTGCACACTTGAGATTGAAAACAAGAGAAAAATAACTGTCTACAATAGATTTCGTACGATGCATGGCGGAGGGTACTTTACGATAGACTCTAACATCTTCTGACCCGCCACCACAAAATTTATCATATGTATGTGCGTACGTTTTCATAGAGAAAGGTTTTACATTACACAAACCACCGTTTATGATGTATGAAACAGGGTCCATTAAAATAGACTTCTGTAACGTTTGTTTGATCACAGAGAAAACAGGAACACGAATGTAAGTGTAATGGAGATTTTTATACATGGCAAGACAAGGCAGAGAGTGCCTTGCAATAGACTTCAGTGCCGTTTCACTGATCACCATTATGTACACTGGTCTCAATCAGGGGATCCAATGAAGTATCCAGGTTCTGAAGTATTGTCGTCGGCAGAACGAACTAAAGTGGTTCGACGTCTTTCTGTCGGTTCTACGGAATGGAGACAACAACATTACCGCAACTCAGATAGCGGTAATAACAGAAAGTTGCTGCTGAAAGGATTGGTTTGACTAGTGTTTACTCTACCAAACGATTACACAAGCAGCTATTTTTAGATAGTATAGTGAGGAGGTAGTGCAATGCTACAACAACGTGAATTACTCGAAGCTATGGCATGGAGAGACGTAGGAGAGTTGGAAGTGTGACAGACACAAAGGGAGTTGACCGCAGCTGCTGCAGTGACCCAAAGTGTAATTTTAGGACCTGGAGGCCATTTTAGACAACAGCAACCGTTAAAAGGAAGCAAAGCGAAGATCGTCAACGGGTAACATCACGAATACGTGGCCGTTATCTCTAGTTAAAATCCCGTCAGCCAGGTTGCTGAATGCAACTCAGCTGAATAGCACCCTCCAGACAGAAATTTCCCGCGCAATATCAACACAAACGGTCTGAAATCGCCTTCGGGAATGTGATGCCTACGCGCGGAGGCCTTTGTTGTGTGCCTCATTAACACAGTTTAGCCCTCAGAAACTGGCCAGAAGAACAGCAGGATTGGAATCATAACGAATGGCGTCAAGTTACGTTCACAGATGAGTCAAGATTTTGTGTTGAGTCTGACAATCGTCGTTCTCTCATCTGGAGAGAACGTGGTACTCGGAACAACTCATGGTAGTGGACGAATGGTAGTAGTCAGTATCGGCTAACATACGGACCTCTGTGTCGTTCAGAATGGTGTTTTGACTGCTCAGAGGTATAGAGACGAGATCCTTCGACCTTTTAAAGTGCCCTACGCTGGTACCATAGGAAATGGGTTCCTTCTGGTGGACGACAACGCTCCTCCCCTCTGAGCTACAGTGGTGGACATGCTTGAAGCTGAGGGCATTAAACGAATGGAGTGACCAGCTTATCCACTTGACTTAAACTTGAGTGGGCATGACTGGGATGCACTTGGCAGACACATTGCATCCAGACCAGCACATTCCACATTGGTTGCAGAGCAGTATATTGCCAAATATCCCTCAAGAGCTGACCGATAATCACATACCGTCCATGCCACGCATGTGTACAACTGTGCTGGCCATCCGACGGGCAACTAGAATCACTTTTCACTATTATGGTCGCCCAATGGTGCCTTGATATAAGAAGACGCCATGTAACCTTCAAGTAGAGAGATGAGACAGCAAAATATCATACTATATTACAAACAAATTACTATTGTAAGCAATATCTAAAGAAAATAAGTCTGCATATGCATATTATTTATGATAACGTACCTCAACTCCAAATTTTTGAGCTGTTTATTTATAGGGTGACCCACTTGAACTTTTCACTCCATATATCTCTGGAACAAGTATTGAAATACGACTTTCACAAGCACGGACGTAAAGCAAGGGCTTGTGAAAACTCAAATGTTTGTTAAGCTACTTAATAATTACCTTACACTAAAGACGACACAAACATCCATACCCGAGGAGGGATTCGAAACCCCGACGGCGGACGGCCGCGCGCACCGCAACACGGCGCTCCAGTACGCGCGTCTAACCCGCCGCAGCGGCTTATGAAATTACTAGCTTATATGCCCGTGCTTCGCAACGGTTGTTAAAGAGGGGCCTGTTTATATTATGTTTTTTTAAGGTTCCGGACCTAGACCAGTGAAAACGGAACCCTTGTTGGATTCTTTTGTCAATAAACTCAGTTCTCATAGCCAAGATGTCAAATTTAAGTAGAAGTCATTGTCGAAAACGATGAATGTTCACAAAGCTTTTCATACAAAAAGTGAAATTAATTAAAGTCCGTTCTCCGGAACGATGTATATTCAGTTCTGATTTGTGTTCATAAAGTTAAGACTGCCGTGTGTAATTGTCTGTCTGGCGTAAACTTCTGAAAACACTTCTATCGTTGAGATGAGGCATAGTAATAATAATAACAAAGCCATGTATTGGTTCTATGGTGTAGTACTATATTGTTTATCTGTCACAGTAAGTGTATGCTGAAGTATTAGTATGTTATAGTGTAGCACTGGGGATAATGTAGTTATTCTGTATGCAGTGCTCCCTATTATCAACAACTCGACGAATGCTGAAAGTCTGGTAATTCAATCTACAGAGCATTTCATGTCTGTTTAAATAAGACGTTATGGTGATGTTAATGTGCGATAAAGCAAATCTGTGTAATAGTTGAAGGAATGGTGTCAGCTGATCGTCTTTCCATTAAATATAGAATTACCAGTGAATTGTCTTGACTGTGTTAACATTATCGACCACTGTTTCAGCTAATACATGTCCCCACGTCCTGCAGTGATTACTCCGCAAAGCTCGAAATCGACCTTCTGTTGTAGAATTATATATTCAGAAGTCGAATTATAACTAAGTGCACTTGTCTCTGCTAAAGAAGACGTCTTTCTCTATCTTAATGTGGTGCGCACTAAAAATAACTAATTGCAAATTTTAATCACAATATTGTACCGAACAATTATGAAAGCAAAGACGTTTCTGATGAGTTTTGTCGCTCGCGTATGTATATTATCTCTAGTGGCAGGCAGAGAGCAGAAATATCTCTGGTGTGAGCATTCAGATGCGCAGAACTGATTTTGAGTTCTCAACAGTGAGGTGGAAATAACACACGATATTGGAAAAAATCTAATAATCGCTGACTTAATTGGGTTCCTTTTTGTTCGGTTAAGGCGCTGTGGGTAAATGGGCTTTTAGCGACGCCTCCTCAATTTTCTTGTTGCTTCTGTGGCTCATTTATTTACATATTGTATCGTGTTAGGTGGTTCCTCTGCGAAAAGGAGGTGGGGCTTCATTCCACACAATGCGGTATAAACAAATCGTAATAGCAAATAAATGTGTGGAAAGAGTGGATTTGTCTCAAAATAACGTAATAATTCCAACTTAATGTTGAGAAGATGCACAGAAGGCAATACTCACTCCATAGATATTTCTACTCTATATACAATTTAGTGGTTATACCCATCAAAAGATGCACTTCTTTTCTTTCCATGGCATTGCAAAGCATATGGGATATAGCTAGGAAGAAACCAATCTTTTGTTGTACTACCTGGATTAAATTTTACTTCCAGTGGCAGCGCTTTAGTTTGCTATCGTTGGCAACGAGCTATTCGCTTTAGGAGGATGACCACAACAGCATAAATTATTTATTTTATCGTGGACATAATGATTTATTCCCTCGTTCTATGTGACTGATTTTTGAAAAAGCATTCAACGGCCGTTGAGAACATCAGTGCACAACGCCGCCGCCGTAAGTAAAACTGTACCCATTCTTGTAGTCTATTATGCCACATTTATGAGAATGAAAAGAAAAACTATGCAACGCCATAATTAGTTATTTGGTGTACTATGTTACTAACGTCGCCCCACTTTGTCGTTTTTCTGTACTATGACGTTTTCTAGGCATTCCTAAACAGAACACCGAGCGAGGGGGCCCAGATTTAGGTTTTTCGTGATTTCCCTAAATCACTCCAGGCAAATGCCGGGATGGTTCCTTTCAAAGGGCACGGCCGACTTCCTTCCCCAATCCTAAACAGAATGCACTCAAAATGTAATGAGGATACTCCGAAATCAGAAAGGTAACAACATAAATCCGATTTTCCTTGCAGAGAAATCTTATGTAAATTGGAGCATCGATAGATGAGAAGGAATGTCGTTATGTTTTATGTTCAACTGTTCCCTGTCAAAAAGAATCAAAGAAATGTCATTAAACTGTGCATATACGAAGTGTAATCAGCAACTCGCTGTTCAATGTTTGTTTGTGTTTGCAGAGATGAGAATGCGGCTCTTAATTCAAAATACTTCTGTTACTGAAGGAATACGCACAACACGATCATGTATTGTTTCTGTGTAGCACTACAAAACCAACAGGACCTTTAATGGTGCGTTGCTGTTCTGTGGCATAACTATCGAAAAGAACTTAAAAATTAAAAAATGCAGCAGCGCCAACTATTAGTTTTTTGGTGCACTATATAACTAACAATGTGTCCTGTACTGTACTACACCGATTTCTAGGCATTCCTAAACAGAATGGACTCAATATGTAATAAGTTCACACGGAAACAGAAATGAAACTACATAAAATAGTATTTCCTTCCAAAGAATTCTTAGTAAATGAAAACATCGATAGACGCAAAAGAACATCGTTACGTTTTAAATTCAAATGAAACCGACGAAAAGACGCACAATTTTTCTTTCCATGGCATTGCAAGGCGTGCGGTATACAGCTAACAAAACAATTTTTTTTTTTTTTTTTTTTTTTTTTTTTTTTTTGGTGTCGTATCTGAGTTAAATTTCACTTGCAGTGCCAGCAGTTTAATACGTTAACGTTGGAAACGAAATATTCGCTTTAGAGGGGATAATTAATTTACTGATCGGAACAAAATTAAATATTTATTTCATTATCAACACAAAGAATTTTTCCCGTCATTGTACGTGACTGATTTTTCAAAAATTATTCAACATCGATATTCTACACCGCTGCCGTAAGGAAAGTGTAGCATTTGTTTCAGTGTGTTACACCTTAGTAATGTGAATAAAAAACGCAGTATGGCCATTTATGAGTTATTTGGTGTACTATGGAAGTAACAGCGCCTCCATCGGATCTTTGCTATTCTACGCTGCAATTCAAGCGTAGCATACACCAGAAACTACAAATTACGATATCTTTTCTTCCCCTCATCCGATTTGATGAAATTAAGCTCATATGTTGCCCCAAGGGGTACTTTCAGATGACCTATGAAACCTTACAAAAGTTCGTTTAGTACTCTTGGAGATTTCTTGTAATACACCATACTTATAAGCAAAGCATAGCACACGCAAAAACTTCAAATTACGATTTCCTTTCCCATCCTTATGCAAACAATCAGAACGTAAACTCCGCCTCTAATGACCATGTTGTCGACGGGGCGTTAAACGCTAATATTCCTTCCTTCCTTCCTGACTATAAACAATATTTTTGTGACTTGTCCAGGATATAGTATCAATATTTTCTGCGGACTGCCCATGCCTGAGCAAGCGATATAAAGCTGACTGTGTGAGAAACATGGAGATTTCAAATACACTCCACAGTACTGAGTAGATTGCCCCGTGATTTATTAATCATAATAGAAAACGCAAGTCTCACTGCAAACCGCAGTCTCTTAAAGTTAAAAGCCAGATCTGTCGGAAATAATGGGTATTCCTCGGATGTACTCTGTTTCATTCTCTTTCTTTCCTTGTATCTCTATATGTATCTGTTGCTTCTTCCTACAGCAGTATGCGCTTCACAGTTCAAAGTTACTTCAAAATTTTCACTGTCATTTTTCAGGAATTTCATTAAGCTCATTGGAATACAGGAGTGTATCAGCAGTAAATAAGAAATCTAATAAAACGTGATGCCAGACGCGAAAAGTTTTTACCCATCGCAGTACATATGATCTCATATTTACTGAGTTATTAGTTGTACAATTGTATAATTTTTCAGGTATATATTCATTTGCATAAGTGCTGTATGTCTGAAAAATCTGTTTCGGATGTAATTAGTAGTAAACAAGTAATAGATTAAAACTTGGCGTGTGATGGGGCGGTTTTCCATGAACGATACTGTTTTTGTGCTCGTATCTCATGAACTAAGTGTCGTACTTTGATACAATTTAGAAGGTACATGCAACTATATGTGTGTATATTTGTTTGTAAAATTTCCTGCAGCTACAATATGTAGTGTAGAAGTTATAAATTTCTACGTTATACCGAATGCCGCAATTTAACTCCGTGAACAGCGGAAAAGTAGTAAGCGATTTTTTTTTCCTTTCATCATTTTGCTATGGTTCTCAGGGAGAAAAAGTTTCCTGAAGGTTTGAAATTATGTAGTTTGTTGCAAGTCGCTAAGTGCTCTCATTCTCAAACAGTGCACTGATAAAATCACGTTATCACGTGCTGAAAGACGGGGACGTTTTCATTGTTTATGACGTCATATCTCCTGAACTATAAGTCCTGTCGCAAAATCGTTTCTTAGCAGACGTCGACTACCTATAAACTACATTCCTGCCAGATTTGAGCTTCATAGGTGAAGTAGCTTTCGAGATTTCCTGTTTAGTCAGTGAGTGAGTGAGTGAATGAGTGTATAAATGAGTGTCCTGCCGCTTTTATATGGATAACATATACTATGAGAAATTCTAAGATGTAGACAAATATTATTTTCAAGTAAAACTTATATTCTTTTTAAATGGATATCACATATAATTACTTGCTCAATCAATAGCATGAAAAATCGAAAAAAGGAAGATGTTGATTGCATTGTAATACATTACACCCCGAGATATTGAGAAACGAAGATGACTCTTGAAATAAATAAATCGCACAGCCACTACACGCTGCCTGTAATCGGGCTTTATCAAAGTGAATCAAAAAATAAAAATTACTACACTCTCATAGAGCTTTTCAATTCACTCAAGGTTTATTATTGTAAGAGTCCATATGCACTTTACAGGGATGTGTGTCCCTTCGGTAGTAACCGATTAGCAATAGTTCCTGTTGACACTTCTGGGCTTACAAACTCTCCTATCTGTAGTGTGGTGACTGTGCAGATTAACCACTCTTGGTCTTACGATACGTCGATCTTGGCCGACGTCTCTGCAGCGAGGCGTCCACAGGAGGGAAAATTTTCACGCCACCATTGCGACCAGCTTCGTAGCACAGCTGATTCTGCAGGCCCAACTTCTGTGTCAATTGTTTGAAGGGACCATCACGGCATTCGGATAGTCACAATCTGACCTCTTTCAAAGTGGCTCAGTTGGCTGTCGGAAGCACGAATGCGTGTTCGTGGCGCGGCGCCTGTTCGTTTCACACAAGGTTATCACGCTTTGCCATATTGACGTAAACATTCGTTTTTAAAGGGTACAATGAGATCTTCTCTGACAGCAATGCCACCCTGCTCTCTGATGGTGGACTAATTCACAACAACTATCGGTTCATCTACTATTCCCTAGGTGGTAACTGCCGCCATTGGATCATCTACATGTACATCTACATACATACTCCGTAATTCACCGTAAGGTGCGTGGCGGAGGGTACACTGTAACACTACTAGGCATTTCCTTTCCTATTCCACTCCCAAATTGAACGAGGAAAAAAAGAATGCCTATATGCCTCCGTACGAGCCCTAATTTCTCTTGTCTTTGTGATCTTTACGCGAAATGTAAGTAGACGGCAGCAACATCGTACTACACTCAGCTTCAAATTCCGACCCTCTAAATTTACTTAACAGAAATTCACGAAAAGAACGTCGTCTTTCTTCCAGCGATCCCCAATTGAGTTGCCGGAGCATTTCCGTGACACTCGCGCATTGGTCGAACCTACCGGTAACAAATCTAGCTGCTCGCCTCTGAACCGCCTCTATGTCTTCCTTCAAACCGATCTGCTGCGGGTCCCAAATACATGAGCAATACTCAAGACGTGGTAGTACAAGCGTTTTATACGCGGTCTCCTTTACAGGTGAAGTACATCTTCCCAAATTTCTCCCAATAAACCGAAGACGGCTGTCTGCCTTACTCACAACTGTCCTTACATGCTCGTTCCATTTCATATCGCTCTGCAATGTTACGCCTAGATATTTGAACGACGCGACAGCATCAAGAAGCTCACTACTAATGCTGTATTCGAAAATTATAGGATTGTTTTTTCTACTCATGCGCATCACCTTACATTTTTCTACATTGAGAGCTAGCTGCCATTCTTCGCACCAACTAGAAATTTTGTCTAAGTCAACCTGTATGCTATTACAGTCAGTTACAGACGACACCCTCCCATACACTACAGCATCATCAGCAAACAGCCGCAAATTACAACTTACTCTGGCAATCAGATCATTTATATAAATAGAAAATAATAGCGGTCCTATCACACTCCCCTGGGGCACACCTGACGATACACTCGTCTCTGATGAACACTCGCCGTCGAGAACAACGTACTGCGTTCTATTACTTAGGAAGTCTTCCAGCCCGTCACAAATCTGTGAACCTATTCCATAAGGTCGTATCTTCGTTAGCAGTCTGCAGTGTGGCACCGCGTCGAACGCTTTTTTGAAGTCGAGAAAAACACAATCCGCCTGTTGCCCTTCGTCCATGGCTCGCAAGATGTCATGTGAGAAAAGGGCAAGCTGAGTTTCACATGAACGATGTTTCCTAAACCCGTGATGATTCATGGAAAGAAGCTTTTCCTTTTCAAGGAAATTTACTATATTCGAACT
Source organism: Locusta migratoria (assembly GCA_026315105.1). Taxonomy (NCBI): domain Eukaryota; kingdom Metazoa; phylum Arthropoda; class Insecta; order Orthoptera; family Acrididae; genus Locusta; species Locusta migratoria. The sequence continues at coordinate 305,584,248 of CM048750.1, read as the reverse complement.
GAGAATATGCTCCAAAATTCTACATGAAACCGATGTCAACGATATTGGCCTGTAATTGTATGGGTCAGTTCTCTTTCCTTTCTTATACACGGGAGTCACCTGCGCTTTTTTCCAATCACTAGGAACTTTGCGCTGAATTAAGAAGTCGTCTTTCCAGGTTTACTCCTTTATCCGACAGGACCGGATGTTATGCGTCTTAACTCTTTCGAATCTAACGGGACACATATGTCCCATAAAAATACGAAATAAACATTTAGGATACAGATGTCCTAATTTAGTAATGAATCTGCACATTACAGTGTTTTAAACTTTCCTCCTTCAGGGTGGACTAGTATGATATATGTAAATGATGTATCTAAATTGGTTGTTGAATTTCCAGTGGCACTGAAAATTTACAACGACTGTGTGGGTAGCGTGAAGTATGCTGATAAGAGTCACCTGCGCTTTTTTCCAATCACTAGGAACTTTGCGCTGAATTAAGAAGTCGTCTTTCCAGGTTTACTCCTTTATCCGACAGGACCGGATGTTATGCGTCTTAACTCTTTCGAATCTAACGGGACACATATGTCCCATAAAAATACGAAATAAACATTTAGGATACAGATGTCCTAATTTAGTAATGAATCTGCACATTACAGTGTTTTAAACTTTCCTCCTTCAGGGTGGACTAGTATGATATATGTATGATTTCGACAGAAAATGATAAAAGGTGGAAGAAAGTGTTCTGCAAGTTGTTGCTAACCACTGTAGCAAATGCATGGAAATTCATCACAAGAAAGTGCCACTAAAAGAAAGACCTAGAAGATGAAGTTGTGTTTTTTGTTCCAGCAACAAACAGGAAACAAGAACAAAATCTATCTGCAAAATTTGCTAGCTTCCATTAAGCAAAATGTGCTTCTCACCATATGGTATGTAATTTTATAGTAACTTAGACATGTGTAAAAATCTTTCATAATAAATGTGCCATACAATTTGTTACTAACTAGTGTGATAAAAACTGATTGCGCTGTTGAGTACTGGTCGGACCACATATGTCACACTCATTAAGCCTATTGTGATGTAAATTGATCACATAGGATGTGGGTTATTCAAAAAGAAAGTACAGATTTGAAACATTTAGAAAGGTAGAAACATGATTCCAACACTAATGGAAAGAGAAAAGTTTACAGTTTATTAATAATTGTGGTATGCTTTCAATGTGAGCACCGTGTGTTCCACTACAAATGTAAAAACGTTGGCTCATTTCTTGCCGCACACCAATCATTTCGTCTTACCGAATTCACAGCTTCAACAATCGATGTCGTAGACCTTCAAGAGTGTCAGCCATAGAAGGGATAAAACACGGTCTTTTACGTAGCCTCATAGATAAAAATTAAACGGAGTGAGATCTAGAGTTCTGGGAGGCCACTGGAGATAAAGTTTATCTTCCGCTCCTCTTACAATCCCACGTCCTGGAATGGTGCTATTCAAGTAAGGTCGAACGTGTTTAGAAAAATGAGGCCGGGCACCATCTTGCAAGAAGATGAAGTCATCAGAATCATCTTCAAGTTTGGGAAATTACCAGTTTTGAAGCATGTCCAGATAGGTTACTCCTGTCACAACATTCTCCATGAAGAAGAAAGGCCCATAAACTTTGGTTACGGCTATCGCATAGAAGACTTTCATCTTTGGTGAACCTCTTTAATGTTGAATTTCATTTGCCCAAATTCTAACGTTATGGCATAACTTTATCAGAAAGATGAAAAGTGGATTCATCGGAAAAAATTTATCGTTGAGCAAAATTGTCTTCTTCCATATCATCTAACATTCAAATGCAAAATTCGTAACTTTTCTTGTGGTCCTCAGGATGCAATAACGGCAGATTGTAAGCTTCATGTGCATACGTTGTTTTAGAACGCACCATACCGTTCGTTGAGGATTGTCAAGTTCTTTGCTTGCCCGTGATGTGGCCTCCTTTCGTAAATTGTACGAATACGCTCGACATTCTCGTTCGATGTGCGTGGACGTCACGTGCAATTCCCTTTGCAGATGCCACTCATAAATTTGCTTATGCCGTGGCGGTTGTTTATTAAGTTGACCGCGAAATGCTCGCTGAACTGCAACAGTGAACTCTAGTTTGGCCAATTGCAGCACACAAAATGACTTCTCCTGTGGTGTCGTCGCCATTTCACTACAGACAACGAGCGACAAACAACAACGCCAATGCGGCCGTGATTGGAATTTCTACCCCTGCTGTTTAAATTGTAAACCTTACTTAATCCATTAACGTTTGAATCATGTTTCCATCTTCTATAGTTTGGAAAAAAGAAATGTTTGAAATTTGTTCTTTCTTTTCGAGTAAATATATATATGCCGTTGGGTACTGTTGGGACAACGTAAGTGCCACACAGTTAGCCTAGTTGGACATCAGTGTCCCACGGAATACGACTGTTGGGACTCCCCTAATTGCGCCAAGTGAGGTCAGAATTGAAAAATAAATACGTAATATTATCACGACTAATAAAACATTATGTAGTCAAAAGAAAATCTTTCCGACTAAATTTTAAACGATCCGTCTTCAAATGGTGAATGGGGAATGTACACGAAAATGACCAAAATTGTGAAAAATTTCAATAGTTCTTCATTTCCTACATGGTATTGAAATTTCAGTTACAAAATATTACGTTCCAATTCCGCTTCTAAATGCGAAAACAATAATAATTTGTAATAGTTTGCACAGAGCCACGACTTCTTCCTTGTTCTTAATTCTCGTATTATCTGTTTATTCTACATGAAACCGATGTCAACGATATTGGCCTGTAATTGTATGGGTCAGTTCTCTTTCCTTTCTTATACACGGGAGTCACCTGCGCTTTTTTCCAATCACTAGGAACTTTGCGCTGAATTAAGAAGTCGTCTTTCCAGGTTTACTCCTTTATCCGACAGGACCGGATGTTATGCGTCTTAACTCTTTCGAATCTAACGGGACACATATGTCCCATAAAAATACGAAATAAACATTTAGGATACAGATGTCCTAATTTAGTAATGAATCTGCACATTACAGTGTTTTAAACTTTCCTCCTTCAGGGTGGACTAGTATGATATATGTAAATGATGTATCTAAATTGGTTGTTGAATTTCCAGTGGCACTGAAAATTTACAACGACTGTGTGGGTAGCGTGAAGTATGCTGATAAGAGTCACCTGCGCTTTTTTCCAATCACTAGGAACTTTGCGCTGAATTAAGAAGTCGTCTTTCCAGGTTTACTCCTTTATCCGACAGGACCGGATGTTATGCGTCTTAACTCTTTCGAATCTAACGGGACACATATGTCCCATAAAAATACGAAATAAACATTTAGGATACAGATGTCCTAATTTAGTAATGAATCTGCACATTACAGTGTTTTAAACTTTCCTCCTTCAGGGTGGACTAGTATGATATATGTATGATTTCGACAGAAAATGATAAAAGGTGGAAGAAAGTGTTCTGCAAGTTGTTGCTAACCACTGTAGCAAATGCATGGAAATTCATCACAAGAAAGTGCCACTAAAAGAAAGACCTAGAAGATGAAGTTGTGTTTTTTGTTCCAGCAACAAACAGGAAACAAGAACAAAATCTATCTGCAAAATTTGCTAGCTTCCATTAAGCAAAATGTGCTTCTCACCATATGGTATGTAATTTTATAGTAACTTAGACATGTGTAAAAATCTTTCATAATAAATGTGCCATACAATTTGTTACTAACTAGTGTGATAAAAACTGATTGCGCTGTTGAGTACTGGTCGGACCACATATGTCACACTCATTAAGCCTATTGTGATGTAAATTGATCACATAGGATGTGGGTTATTCAAAAAGAAAGTACAGATTTGAAACATTTAGAAAGGTAGAAACATGATTCCAACACTAATGGAAAGAGAAAAGTTTACAGTTTATTAATAATTGTGGTATGCTTTCAATGTGAGCACCGTGTGTTCCACTACAAATGTAAAAACGTTGGCTCATTTCTTGCCGCACACCAATCATTTCGTCTTACCGAATTCACAGCTTCAACAATCGATGTCGTAGACCTTCAAGAGTGTCAGCCATAGAAGGGATAAAACACGGTCTTTTACGTAGCCTCATAGATAAAAATTAAACGGAGTGAGATCTAGAGTTCTGGGAGGCCACTGGAGATAAAGTTTATCTTCCGCTCCTCTTACAATCCCACGTCCTGGAATGGTGCTATTCAAGTAAGGTCGAACGTGTTTAGAAAAATGAGGCCGGGCACCATCTTGCAAGAAGATGAAGTCATCAGAATCATCTTCAAGTTTGGGAAATTACCAGTTTTGAAGCATGTCCAGATAGGTTACTCCTGTCACAACATTCTCCATGAAGAAGAAAGGCCCATAAACTTTGGTTACGGCTATCGCATAGAAGACTTTCATCTTTGGTGAACCTCTTTAATGTTGAATTTCATTTGCCCAAATTCTAACGTTATGGCATAACTTTATCAGAAAGATGAAAAGTGGATTCATCGGAAAAAATTTATCGTTGAGCAAAATTGTCTTCTTCCATATCATCTAACATTCAAATGCAAAATTCGTAACTTTTCTTGTGGTCCTCAGGATGCAATAACGGCAGATTGTAAGCTTCATGTGCATACGTTGTTTTAGAACGCACCATACCGTTCGTTGAGGATTGTCAAGTTCTTTGCTTGCCCGTGATGTGGCCTCCTTTCGTAAATTGTACGAATACGCTCGACATTCTCGTTCGATGTGCGTGGACGTCACGTGCAATTCCCTTTGCAGATGCCACTCATAAATTTGCTTATGCCGTGGCGGTTGTTTATTAAGTTGACCGCGAAATGCTCGCTGAACTGCAACAGTGAACTCTAGTTTGGCCAATTGCAGCACACAAAATGACTTCTCCTGTGGTGTCGTCGCCATTTCACTACAGACAACGAGCGACAAACAACAACGCCAATGCGGCCGTGATTGGAATTTCTACCCCTGCTGTTTAAATTGTAAACCTTACTTAATCCATTAACGTTTGAATCATGTTTCCATCTTCTATAGTTTGGAAAAAAGAAATGTTTGAAATTTGTTCTTTCTTTTCGAGTAAATATATATATGCCGTTGGGTACTGTTGGGACAACGTAAGTGCCACACAGTTAGCCTAGTTGGACATCAGTGTCCCACGGAATACGACTGTTGGGACTCCCCTAATTGCGCCAAGTGAGGTCAGAATTGAAAAATAAATACGTAATATTATCACGACTAATAAAACATTATGTAGTCAAAAGAAAATCTTTCCGACTAAATTTTAAACGATCCGTCTTCAAATGGTGAATGGGGAATGTACACGAAAATGACCAAAATTGTGAAAAATTTCAATAGTTCTTCATTTCCTACATGGTATTGAAATTTCAGTTACAAAATATTACGTTCCAATTCCGCTTCTAAATGCGAAAACAATAATAATTTGTAATAGTTTGCACAGAGCCACGACTTCTTCCTTGTTCTTAATTCTCGTATTATCTGTTTATGTAGCGTTTTATTTTCAATGAATGCAATCAGAATGTAGGTAATGTGTGTATACTACATCAAGAAGGCTGTGGAATAACAGACCTCACAAGAAATGTGTTCACGGCAAAACGCAGAATCCTGATAAGTTTCTGAAGACCCTCATCTGAAAACGTTGCCCCAAAACTACATTTTTCTTATCCGAGGTAGTTAATATTGCAGTATGATGCAGTTATTGTCTCTAATGGTAGCAGCTCAGAGAGGATATGATTCTTGTAAAGAATGGACTTCAAGCCCGGAGTTTTCACTCGCGACATCTTGATGGGATTGACACTCGACATATACTTGCGGCCATTAAATCCACTGAAGACCTCAGAGAGCAAACAAGATAGAAAAGAAGAAGCCAGAAGAGAAGTCTTGAATGAAATGAGGACATTCATTACAGATATAGAGGCTTTTGAAGGTGGGAATGCCAAAGCATGTTTAACTTTAAAATGCATTTTCGTGGAACTATCATTTTCATTATTCAGGTACATTTTCCTCGAAAACGAGAAAAGATTTTACTGTGACTTTTGGCATGTCTTTTCCATTATATATAAGAATATACAGAATGAATATTTTATATGAAAATAGAGAATAATGAATTTAGAATTAGTATATGTAGTTTTCCAATTAAACATAATTAAACCAAAATCTTCTTTCAATATCAATAAATTGAAACTAGTTGACCTGTGTGAATAATTCGCCCTCTATCCTGATCAGTCACAGACAGGTAAGATAGTAATGGAGAAAAGGCAGGTACAAGTACATATGTATAAAAGATAATAATAATATTGTGTGCACCGTCAAAACAGGAAATTAAAAGTTAAATAAAAAATTATTATAAGTTTTAATAGTAAGCGGTACTTCATGTGAAGATGAAAGTTGAGGTAATTCAGTTTATTTGCGCAGTACACATTTGCTTGAACAAGGTGAACAATTCCAACAGCTGTTCTGCATCAACCTTTGAAATAGAAATGTCGTCATAAACTACGCTTACGGAAAGAATCTATACAACTCCAAGAGCTGTCGTGTTAAATTATTTGAGTATTTTTCGTCATTACATCGACGTGTGTAACCGAAATCGTGTGATAAACAATGCTCGCCTCAAAGAAGACCTTTGGCTTACATAAACAATCTAAACAACTGCAAGAGCTTTATTCATGTTACTTAAACAGATTGTCAATAGATGGCACCTTTTACATTGCTTTTATATTGGGCCGGCCGCGGTGGCCGAGGAGACTGAGGCGCTCCAGTCACGGTCTGCACGGCCACTACGGTCGGGGGTTCGAATCCCCCCTCGGGCATGGATATTTGTGGCGTCTTTAGTATAAGGTAGTTGATAAGTAGTTTGTAAGTTTAGGGACTGATAACCCCGTAGTTAAGTCCCATAAGCTTAACTAACATTTGAACATTTTTTTATATTGGCCGAGCAAATGAGGTTGATACTCGGCACGGTGGCTGATGGATCAACTTGGATTGTACGAACAGTACATTTGTTTTTTCAAAATAAAGTTTTTTTGTGAGAACAATAACGTTAAACTACCTGTGTATTCAGAATAAAACTTTTCACTCTGCAGCGGAGTGTGCGCTGATATGAAACTACCTGGCAGATTAAATTGTGTGCCGGTACCGGGACTCGAACCTGGGACCATTGCCTTTCACAGGCAAGCGCCCTACCGACTGAGATATCCCGACACGACTCAAGATGCCGCCTCACAACTTTACTTCCGCCAGCACCTCGCCTCCTACTTTCCAAACTTCACGGAAGCTCTCCTTCGAAACATGCAAGACTAGCACTCCTGGAAGAAAGGATATGGTGGAGACACGGCTTAGCCATTCTGGAAACATCCCTTAGGCTGTGGCTAAGCCATGTCTCCACCATATCCTTTCTTCCAGGAGTGCTAGTCTTGCATGTTTCGCAGGTGAGCTTCAGTGAAGTTTGGAAAGTAGGAGGCGAGGTACTGGCGGAAGTAAAGTTGTGAGGCGGCATCGTGAGTCGTGTCGGGGTAGTCAGTCGGTAGAGCGCTTGCCCGCGAAAGTCAAAGGTCCCAGGTTCGAGTCCCGGTTTTGGGCACACAATTTAATCTGCCAGGAAGTTTGATATATGTGTATTTTTCGTCATTAGTGAAGAACTGAACCTTGAAAATGATACCACAATCATAAATTTTGGATAAGTAATATAGGAGTATGGCGTACCCATAAAAAATACCCATGAGAAATAACATGATAATTATGTGGGTTTCTTTGTATGATGGTTGAGATTATACTGCAAAAAATTCAAGGCAATTTCGTAGTAACGTCATAGTGAATGGTACCTTTGTGAAACATGAGTTTGTAAACTTAAAAACTTTTTAAAATTTCAATTATAATTACAAAACAATTTCAGTAGATGCTCTGAACTACCATCAACCATTGTACATAATTTCATTTATGTAACTCTAAAATTGTGGATTTTGTGACAGGTAATATTTGTACTTGCTTTTCGTGTACATCCCCCGGTAAGGTATGCAACCAAAAATGTTCAAATGTTTGTAAATCTATCGGACCAGACTGCGTGGTAATCAGTCCGTAGCTTACAAACTACTTAAACTAAAGCAAACTAACGTAAGAAAAATGTTCAAATGTTTGTTAAGCTTATGGGACTTAACTGCGGAATCATCAGTTCCTAAACTTACAAACTACTTATGAACTACCTTATACTAAAGACGACACAAACATCCATGCCCGAGGGGGGGATTCGAACCCCCGACCGTAGCGGCCGTGCAGACTGTGACTGGCGCTCCGCAGACCTCTCGGCAACTGCAGCCGGAAAATCGGATATATGTAGTTCCCTTTCTGATTTCGGAGTATCCTCATTACATTTTGAGTGCATTCTGTTTAGGATTGGGGAAGGAAGTCGGCCGTGCCCTAAGAAAGGAACCATCCCGACATTTGCCTGAAGTGATTTAGGGAAATCACGGAAAACCTAAAATCTGGACGGCCGGAGGTGGATTTGAGCCACCATCCTAACCTAGCAGAGCTGTGCCGCGCGTCGCGGCGGCCCTGGCCGCCCGGCCGGCGAGCGCCATTACGCCGGGCGCCAGCCAGGGCTGTCATTAGGCCGCGGGGTGTGTCCGCGCGGCAGGATGTCATCAGCGGGCGCTTATTAAGCGCGCATTATGCAGATGTGTCATCCGCCGCGGCCACTCCGCCGTCGCCCGCCGCTTCATTAGGCCCCGGGCCGCCGCCGATGGCTATCAGGTGGGGCCCAAGGACGCCGCAATCATTGCCCGGCCTTCCGCCGTGCCCAGCACTCGTAATCTCTGTATAGTGTGCGCAGCGCGAACCCTATGTTACCTGTCATCTCGACGTTATTCACCAGCACCTTGTGTGGAGTAATTGTTGCACATCAAGACGTGAAAATATTTTTCTAGAAACCATTAGGGTATTTCTGACCTCTTTCAATGTTTTTGTTCTGGTCTTCAGTCCGCAGACTGGTTTGATGCAGCTCTCCACGCTACCCTGTCCTGTGCAAGTCTCTTCATCTGACAATACTTTCGGCAACCTACATCCCTTTGAATCTGCTTACTGTATTCGTCCCTCAGTCTCCCTCTACGATTCTTACCCCACAAACTTCCTTCTAATGTCCGCCTCAGTAGCTTAGCTACTACCCAAGAGACCCGGGTTCGATTCCCGGCACTGGACTGCGTGTTCAAATGTTCAAATGTTTGTATAGTCTATGGGATTTAACTACGGGGTCATCAGTCCCTAAACTTACAAACTACTTATGAACACTTACGAACTAGGACGGCACAAATATCCATGCCCGAGGGGGGCATTCGAACCCCCGACCGTAGTGGCCGTGCAGACCGTGACTGAAGCGCCTCAGTCTCCTCGGCCACCGCGGCCGGCGACTGGGTGTTGTGTGTTGTCCTAATCATCATCATTGGCACGTAAGTCGCCCATGCGGCGTCAAATAAAAAGACTTACACTAAGGCGGGCGAACAAACCCGCATGGGTTCTCCCTGCCAAGAATGCCATACGCTAATTTCCATTTCCTTCTAATGCTAAGTTGACGATTCCTTGATATCTCAGGATGTGTCCCACCAACCGATCCCTTCTCTTAGTCAGAATACGCCACAAATTCCTTTTCTCCCCAATTCTGTTGAGCAAGTCCTCATTAGTTACGTGATCTACCCATCTAATTTTCATCATTCGCCTGTAGCACCACATTTCAAAAGTTCCTATCATCTTTTTATATATACATGTGGAGTCTGTTCCGAAAGAACAGACGTCACTTCTGATCCTGCAGCTGTTATTATTTAATATTCACAGAATATATGACATCAACTGCGATTAGTTTCATAACTACCAGTTTGAGTACTGTGGGCAGGGCGAAGCTGGGAATTTGTATCTGACTGGAGGCGTGCTTAGGTAGTCCTTGCAGGTACGGTGATCACTGTGTCCCCATGGTGTAGGGGTCAGCGCAACTGCCTTGAAAGCAGGACACCCGGGTTCGAATCCCAGCTGGGTACACATTTTCAGCTTTGCCCAATCGCAGTTGATGTCATATATTCTGTGAATATTATATATCATCTTTCTGTCTGAACTCCTTATTGTCCACGCTTCACTTACATACAATGCTACACTCCAGACAAATACCTTCCGAAAGGGCTTCCTAATATTTAAACTAATATTGGATGTCAACAAGTTTCGCTTCTTCAGAAACGCTTTTATTCCCATGGACATTCTGCATTTGATATCTTCTCTACTTCGGCCGTCAGAAGTTATCTTGCTACCCAAGTAACAAAACTCGTCTACTACTTTTATTGCCTCATTACCTAATTTAATTCCTTCAGCATCGCCTGATTTTCTGACACTACATTGCATTATCCTTGTTTTACTCTTGCTGACGTTCATCTTATAACCTCTTTTCAAGACGTTGTCTATTCCATTCAATTGCTCTTCCAGATCCTTTGCGGTCTCTGACAGGATTACTATGTCATCGACAAACCGCAAAGTTTTTATTTCTTCTCCTTGAACTTTAATTCCCTCGCTACCTTCAGAATTTGAAACAGTGTGTTCCAGTCGACATTGTCAATTTTTTTTCCAAATCTACAAACGCTAAAAACATACGTTTGCCTTTCCTTAGCCTATCTTCTAAGATACGTCGTAATGTGAGTATTGCCTTCCGTGTTCCAACATTTCTCCTAAATCCAAACTGATCTTCCCCAATGTCGTTTCCACCAATTTTTCCATTCGTCTGTAAATTATTCGTGTCAGTATTTTGCAAACATGACTTATTAAACTGATAGTTCTGTAATTTTCACATTTTTCTGCACTTGCTTTCTTTGAAATAGGAATTACTATATTCTCCTTGAAGTCGGAGGGTTTTCCCCTGTCTCATATATCTTGCGTACTAGGTGGAATAACTTCTTCATGACTGGCTCTACTAACGATATAAGCAGTTCAGACGGGATGTCATCTATTCCAGGGACCTTGTTTCTACTCAAATCTTTTTAGTGGGCTGTCAAATTCTTCTCGCAGAATAGTATCTCCTCTCTCATCCTCTTCTACATAATCTTCCATTTCTGCTTTTAATATTGTTTCCTCTTTACAGACCTTATATATATTCCTTCCACCTTTCAGCTTTTCTGTCAGTATATAATCAAAAGTACAATAGCCGCGGCGGATTAGCCGCGCGTACTGAAGCGCCGTGTTGCGGTGCTCGCGGCCGTCCGCCGTCGTGGGTTCCAATCCCCCCTCGGGGACGGATGTTTGTGTCGTCTTTAGTATAAGGTAGTTCATAAATAGTTTGTAAGTTTAGGGACTGATGACCCCGTAGTTAAGTCCCTTAAGCTTTACAAACATTTGAACATTTTTGAAAAGTACAATACAATGAGGTCACAAAACTCATGGTATATGTTCTATCGAATTATGCGTTATGTAACAGCAGTCTGCGCACTTAGGCCTATAAGGATACTCATGCAGGGTATTACCACAGTCTAACATATACAGTCGCGACACTCACTGCTGTGATTGTTACCAACTGATATCTGCAACGACACTGTGTTCCTAGCGGTGGGTAAGCCGCTATTGGAGTAATGTTGGTTTATAATTATCTTTGTACGCAATTAACCAAAGAGTTACTATTGCCGCGGTGGAGTAGCCGAGCGGTCTAAGGCGCCTCGATGCGGAGCGCGCGGGTGCTTGCCGTCGGAGGTTCGAGTCCTCCCTGCGGCATGTGGGTGTGTGTGTGTGTGTGTGTGTGTGTGTGGGTGGGTGTGTGTATTTGTGTTAGTTTAAGTAGTTTGTAAGCTACGGACTGATGACCACGCAGTTTGGTCCGATAGATTTACAAACATATGATCTTAAAAAAAATAAATAAAAATAAAATAAAAATAAAAAAATAAAAAATCTTATTATTTTTGCGTTGCACGCGTTAGTAGAGACATAACAGTCGGGAAATTAATGTAAAAACAACCGAATTTCATTGTTTCAGTGGTATAAAGAACAAAGTCGTCTTGAACAAATTCTTCCGAATATGTGTACATTTGCAGCTAATTCCGCTGAAAGTAAATAGAATATAAATATATGAAAACATAAATTTACATTGTGGTCTGTTTTTGCTATGAAAGGCAGTCTTTTGACGCATATCAATTCGTTATGGAGTCTAATGATTTTCATTTTTTTACACTTCATAAACGTTTGAGTATAATCACTTTTACATGAACAGCCAATGTTTTGAATATACTTGCCGTTAGTAGTTTAGCTGTAGCAACAATTGTGGATTTATTTTTTTTTCTTTGTTGGGAAACAGTTTGATTGCTTTTGCGCTTTTATTGCCACGTCTGTGACTTTTTCCTTTAGCTACAGTTGTGGCCGTTGTTTGGTATATGTATTACTGTAGTTATTACGTTCTATATACGTTTCCTACTTTCTGCAAAAAAATGTTCAAATGTTTGAAAAGCTTATGGGACTTATCTGCGGGGTTATAAGTCCCTAAATTTACAAACTACTTATGAACTAGCTTATACTAAAGATGGTACACACATCCATGCCCGAGGGGGGATTCGAACCCCCGACGGGGAACGGCCTCGCGCATCGTAGCATACCGCCTAAATGCACTCGGCCGCGGCTACGTTCTGCTCTCACCGACTGTAATGGAATTATAGTGAACGTCCCTGATTAGAAAAGCGACGTCTTTCTGACAAAGGGCGGGTCTTCTGGTGTTTCCTAGCCATTTTTTTAAATTTTTGATAGAAAATGAAATTCTACAATAAAACCCTAAAGGTTTCAAGATAATTATAAATAAATTGTACCGTACTGTACCGTTTCATACATTGTTAGGAAACTAACGAAACCTAAAAGTATTGAAGTATTACCTGTTTCTGTGGCACTACATATTTTCCCTTACGTAAAAATAAAATCAATATAAACAATATTATTCGCATTCATCCAATAGAGTATTCAGAAATATAGCTCGCCGTCCGCTTGGAGCGCTGCTGTGGCAGTATAACAAAATTCAGTGGGCGTTTCGTGACTGTATACGAGGCGCGTCCAGAAAGTAAGTTCAGTTTCAATTTATCTCCGCTGCAGCGCTGCGATTGTAGTTCCGCACATGTGCTGTAGACGATGTGTTTCAAGGAGAAGAACGTGCGCCATTGGAGATCGCTGTCAGTTACGTACGCTTTGTTGTGCTTGTTTGAAATGTCGGCATTGATTGAAAATCCCGCCGCCTGTGAAATCAGGTCGGTGATTCGGGTTCTGAATGCGAGGAAAGTGAAACCAAGTGAAATTTATCGGCAAATTTGCTATGTTTACGCACCAAATGCGATGAGTGATTCGATGGTGAGAAGATGGGTCCGACAGTTCAATGGCGGCGTAGTGATGTGCACGATGAAGAACGAAGTGGGCGTTCACCTTTGGTTACAGAAGAACTGGTTCACGAGATTGATGACAAGATCCAGGAAAACCATAGGTTTACAAAAATGTTCAAATGTCTGTAAATCTATCGGACCAAACTGCGTGGTCATCAGTCCGTAGCTTACAAACTACTTAAAGCTAGGTAAATTAACCCATGCCCCAGGGAGGACTCGAACCTCGACGGCGAGCAACCTCGCGCTCAGCAGCGAGGCGCTTTAGACCGCTCGGATACTCCACCGCGGCGTAGGTTTACAATTAGTGCTCTCGCTATGGACTTCCCCAAATTTCACTGTTTCCAACTGGTTCAAGACACAGGCGGCAGATTTCAATGAAGAAGGTATACAAAACCTGGTGCCACGCTATGACAAATGCCTGCAAAATTTCGGCAGTTATGTGGAAAAGTACTTTAAGAGTTGTAGAATTTTGTGCAACAAAAATTTCGTATCTGTGTACAATTTCATTTTATTACCAAACGGAACTTACTTTCTGGACGCGCCTCAAATGTTAGACTTTGGTATTTCTATAAAAACCATTCTAATTATCAGAAAAATTACTTTGGTATTACTATAATAGGCATTTTAATAATTAGAACAATTTATTTACAAAACGAAAGAAAATTCTTCTCCGTGCTTTAGAGAGGAGTAGCACAGGAATACTTCTAACAAACAATAACTGAGCTAGTATATAGCCCTCTGGCACTGCTCGCGGGTCTGGTGACTTACTGACTGGATTCACGAGGAATATGCATCTAGTTACATCAGCAATGTAGAGCCGCTGTTCTCTGCTATAGGCGTGGCCGCGCTTCTTATCGTAATTAATGCGTGTGGCGGCGCCTGCTAAGCTTCAGTCTGTCGTTGCTGTGCTGGTTGCTGTTCACTTGACACGAATCGACGGCACAGTATATTGTCGCTTTGAAATGGAAGGAGGCTTGACTTCGAAGGCAGGGTTGTCAACAGAAAACAGCACTTACACTGAAAGCAGGTTTATTGCGAACTGAAACGTACACGCAGCACTGACTGCCTCTCGGACCCAGTGCTTAGCTATTTATACGCAGAAAGAATGTACCAGAAATTAGAAGATTAATTAACATAAGAAACAAGTAGAAATTACAAGTGAACATATAAAACATGTAGTATTTTCTGGAAATGTTAATTACAAAGAAATAAATTCTTGCCAGTGGACGGAATTGAACCGGTGAGCATCATCACCGCAGTTGGTGACGCTACCCCCTGCGCTACGCCAGCAGTTGGTATACGTGCGGTCTCGCGGCATTGCTCCTCTGCTGGAAAAACAGCCCCCCGCTGTTATGTTACCTTTGGAGCCAGCTGCAATGTCCTGGATCTTGACCTTGTTATGGGTCTGCTGTATGGCGGTTCTGGAGAATCCTCCCTTCTCCACGATTATCAACGACAGACGTTCCTGTCGTGGCTTCATCGGTGTCATTACCGTCCTTAGAGTCCTTGAATAGGAAGACAGTGTTGCCTATCTGCTCTTCAGGATCGTAGTACGGCTTCATGCGCAGGATGTGTACAATGTCTCTTCGTTTTTGTCGTTTCGACGACGGCTCATAATCCTCAACTTCGTATGTGACCTCTGACAGGCGGCGGATGACACGATACGGACCAAAGTATCGCTTCAATAACTTTTCCGATAGTCCAACTTTCCGTACAGGGGTAAAAATCCATACCAGATCTCCTGGGCTGTACACAACAGATCGGTGATTGTCGTTATAACGCTGACGGTCCTTCTCCTGGGCGTCCAGTGTCCGTATGCTAGCCAGCTGTCTTACTTCTTCGACCCTGGTGATGAGCTGTTTAACATAGTCATCATGAGTGTCGTCCGGTTGGAACGGGAACAGCGTATCCATTGTCGTCTCAGTTTCACGGCCATGGATCAGAAAAAGGGCGTGAATCCTGTGGTGTCCTCCAGACGTCTATTCTTCTGCGTGGTGTCATAATTGCCGGGGGAATTAGTTGTGGTCGCGTCGGTCGGTCAAAGGCTGCTGTTTGGTAGCTGCAGCGTAAGTCATAGCAGGGCGACGCCATTCTTCACGTCGGGTGCGACTGGCGGGGCACACAGGAGCTACTGTCTGAAGTACCTCTTCCTCAGCGGCGTCGGCTCCCTCGTCACTTACAGGGCTTACTTCCATGGCCATAATCTGATGCTCTCTCGGTCTAATAGTCCCGGCTGCCATAAATTGTTGTAATTCTCCTCTCACAATTTGACGCATGAGAGAAGCGAAGTCATGCTGGTCTTCCACAACGGCCATAGGGACTACATTCGGGAGTCTGTCATAGTTCTTTCGTCAAACCCTCCTTTGTTGCATCTCTTCAATCCGCTGGCACCACTTGATGAACTCTTCCGTCGTAGCGACGTCTTTTATCGGAATAGCTTGGTACATGTCTTCTGCAACACCCTTCGTCAGGTGCGTGATTTTGTCGGCCTCAGTCATATTCGGATTGACTATGTTACACAGGGCCAAAACATTCTGTATATACGACTGTGTCGACTCACCATGTCGTTGGGCCCGGTTCTTCAGTTGTTCTTCCGCCGAGCGGATTTGTCGCTGGCGGTCTCAAAACGTCTTCTTAAGTTCCGTCTCGAACGTTTCCCAGTCATTCAGCTTGTCTTCATTGTTGTCAAACCATTGTTGGGCTGTTCCACACAGGTAGAAATAAACGTTGGCCAAGCACATTGTATGATCCGACCTGTTATATCAGACGCCTCCACCAAACAATGTTGCGTTTAAATGGAAGCAGGCTTGGCTTCCAAGGTAGGGTTGTCAACAGAACACAGCACTTGCACTGAAAACAGGTTTATTGCGAGTTGAAACGTACACGCAGCACTGACTGCCTCGCGGGAAGAGTGCTTTGCTATTCATACACAGACAGAGTGTACCAGAAATTAGAAGAATAGTTAACATACGAGACAAGTAGAAATTACAAGTGAACATAAGAAACGTTTAATACTTTCTGGAAATTCTTGCCGGTTGACGGGATTGAACCGGCGACCTTCAGCACCGCAGTCCGTGACGCTATCCCTGCGCCACGCCGGCAGTCGGTATACACGGGGTCTCGCGACAATATCTTCTAATATTGTTTCTCACTTCCTTTTGCTCGGGGAAGTGCAGTGTAGGTGGAAATTTCTTGCAGCTATTTTGTACCATGCTCCCTCTATAACCGTGCATAATTCGAATGAATTCCCTTAGTGGGAATTTGTACAGCAACTGATCTAACGCTCGATGACATTCAGATCAGGTGAGCTTCGCAGGCAAATCACTTGCTATAACTATCCTAAACATTCGTCAAAAAAGCTTTGAACAAGTGTGACTCGGTGATATAGTGAATGTATCATGCGTAAAATTTCAGTCGTTTTTTAGGAAGCTGAAGTCCACGAATGGCTGCAAATGCTCTCCATGTAGCCGAACGACCATTTCCAATGAAAGATCTGTTGAGTTCAGCCGAAGGATCCAGTCCATACCAAATAAAACCAAAACATGCCAGTGTGGAGCCACCACCAGCTTGCGCAGTACCTTGTCGACAACTTGGAGCCATCGCTGTGTGTATCACAGTTCAACCCTATCATCAGCTCTTACCAACTGAAAAGCTTCAACTTTACAGTCGTAAAGAATACAGCGGATATGGTCACGAATCTAAGAGAGACAGTGTAGGCACTCGGGTAAATCGCCTGTTTCCATAGTTCATTAACCCCCAATTGTGCTGCATTGTGGTAACGAGACAATGGACTCACATTCGGGAGGACGGTGGTTGAATCCAGCCTCAAGCATTACTGATTTTGGTTTTGCATGATTTCCCTACAGCATTCCAGGCAAATGCTAGGATGGTTCATCTCTAAAGGCACTGCCGACTTACATTCCCATCCTCAGCAAAAATCAGCCTGTGCCTGTTGCAATGTCATTGGGATGCTACACTCTTGTCTTCGTATCCTCATTCACTCCTTCGTCCAAACGGATACGTTTGTCACACACACACTATTTTATGCAGCTATTTCACGCCTTGTTACTTGTATGTTAGCACTGACAACTCTTTAAAAATGTACAAATGTTTGTAAATCTAGGGAACTTAACTATAGTGGTCAATAGTCCCTAAGCTTAGAAATTAATGACACTAACTTAAAGAAACTAATTCTATGCACGTCACACACACCCATGAGCGAGGGAGAACTAGAACCCCCGACGATGAACGACCGTGCACATCGTAGCTGGACGCCTTAGTGTGCACGGTATTCGGCAGCGGCTGACAACTCTATGCAATGCCACTACTCTCTGTCATTAAGTCCACGCTGTGGGCCACTGTGTTGTCCATGGTGAGAAGAAATGCCGTGGTGAGAGGAAATGCCTGAAATGCGGTATTCTGGTAGACTTGACACTTTGGATGCTGGAATACTAAATTCTCTAACGATTCCCAAAATCAAATGTCTCAGGCTTTAGCTCCAACCTACATTACGTGTTCAATATCTGTTAATTCCCGAAGTGCGTTCAGAATCACGTCGGAAACCTTTCCACATTAACCAACAGAGGTAAAATGAGAGCTCTACGAATGTACCGCCCATTTTATATGTGATGCTACCACTATCTGTGTCTATGCATATCACTTTCCTATGATATTTGAAACCTGGTCGTATAACCTCGTTGCTTTTAGCTAGGGAACAGAGTAATTCGACCCCGCTAGCAGGAATGGGCGCCCTGTCTCTCGCGTCCTTTGAGCTGGCTCCGTCAACGGACTCCGACAATTCGAAGATGGCCATGCAAGATCGGGAAATGGCATTCGTGAGAGACATGGATCACAGGAGTTACTGCCTAAATTGAATATTATTTCCATCGGGTCTGTAAGAAGCACGCCCTTTGGGTTTGGTATCTACAAAAGTTAATAGCACCGTTTAACTTCTGAGCTGCATAAGTTTGTAGACCGTGCGCCATACACTGCATGGGAACTGAGAAGAAGTAACTGATATTTCTCTTAAGGAACCGCCAGTTGATACAGGACAACCCTGCAAATTATTGGAAAAGGAAATGCAGAGGGCGGGACGTGCGTAGGTCATGCTGTGTGGTGTATGACGAAGTCTCTATTGGAACCAATTAGTGCAATATTCCGTGTTGTGCGACAAAATATCTAGAATTTATCCTTTGACTGTCTTGACGCGGACTGCCCTTGCTCGCATCCCCGCAGTAATGAGTAATGACGGGATAACGGGCAGTGACACTACGTCACTAGTATAAAAACATACAAATGTTTCTTAATCTAAGGGACTTAACTGCTGCGGTTATCAGTCCCCAGGCTCAAAAACTATTTAAACTAACTTATGTTAGGGATAAATCATACACCCATGCCTGAAGCAGGACTCGAACTTGCGATGACGAGCAACCACGTGCTCCGCAGTAAGGCGCGTTAGAGCGCTCTGCCACTCCACCGCGCTGGTGCGGGAATGAGTTAAGGATTTTCGTCTGAAGGAAAGAGAGGAAGGATAGCCCGCACGGTAACGGCGATTACTGTGTTCCCAGTGACGCAGTGGTCGTTGTGTCTGTCTAGTAAGGAGAACGATGCGGTTTTGAATCCCTGCTGGGCACAAATTTTCAACTTCCCCCATTGATTTAACTCAGTGTCTACTGGAGATAAAGTCATGAATTTCTAGGCATCGTTATTAATAATAGGTTCAGGATCGAGGCTGGTATCTGTTCTTCTGGGACCGAGCGAGGAGGCGCATTGGTAACACACTGGACTCGCATTCGAGAGGATGCAGTTCAAACCTGCTTCCGGTCATCCTGATTTAGATTTTCCGTGATTTTCGTAAATCACTCCAGACACATTCAGGAATGGTTCCTTTCAAACGACACTGCTGATTTCCTTCCCAATTCTTGAAGAACACTATCCCAATGTGTACTCCGTCTCCAATGACGACGATGTCGACAAATTGTTGCCCCTTAATGTTCTCTCCTTTTCTCTTTTGTTTGCCCGGAATAGAAGACAAGTCACGTGTATACAGGGTGAATCACCTAACACGTGCACCGCAAATATTGCGGAAACGGTAAGTACGATTGATGTGCGGTTTTCACAGAATGGATTGGTAGTCAAGGACTCGTATTGTTAGCCAATAAACAGATCGTAAAAATACCTAGAAAGTGAATTTTTTTATGGAAACACACAATTTTTCAAATGGAAGAATGGTTGTTTCTATCATGAACTGGAATTTTTGACACCAGCTGTGTACAAAGAATTTTGAATGACATTTTTATCACGTTAAGTTTAGCAGCTAATACCATTCAAAGTTTTGGGAGCTCAGGCTACGACAGCGTAGCTGACTGGCTGGTGGTCATGAGACAGTGGGCCGTGCCACAGGGGCTAGCCACTCGGCCAGTCAGATACGCTTTCACAGTCTCCGCCCCGAAACTATGAACGGTGGTAGCAGCCAAATTAAACGTCATAAAAATGTCTTTCAAAATTCTTTGTATACAGCTGGTGTCAAAAATTCCAGTGCATGATAGAAACAACCATTGTTCCATTTAAAAACTGTATATTTGCATAAAAACACACTGTCTGAGTAATATTACAAACAGTTTGTTGGCTAAAAATACGAGCCCCTGACTATCAATCCATTTTGTGAAAACCGCACATCAATCGCACTATCCGTTTCCGCAATATTTGCGGTGCAAGTGTTAGGTGATTCACCCTGTATAGTAATGAGTGTGATAAAAACCCTCATATAACGATTGAAAAGAACCCGTTGAACGTGAAATGCTGAGCTCATCGGTCTCTAGACTTAATAACTTCTTAAACTTATGTACACTAAGACAAAACACACACCATACTTGGCCGAGAGAGGACTCGAAGCTCCGAAGCGCAAAGCCGTGCGCTCCATAACGCTACTTTATCGGTATAGTCTGACCTTATGGTCGAACATAGCTGCAAAGCTTTGCAAGAGATATCGTTGAATGACATAGGTATTACAAGGAAGTTATGCATGATCTTTCGGTCTGTACAGGGTGTGCTTTTGGTTATCGGCCGACAGTGCCCTCCCAGACGTGACCCCTCTGATGTGGGACACAATGAAAATGGAGGGTATTGAATGCACCTCACGACAGCAAATCCTATAGATTTTCTTGGAAGACGTTTTCCTCAACGGACACATACTTCCAAAACAGTGCAAAAATCGAAAATTGCTTTGAGACAGAAGTCGGACAATATGTCGCTAGGCCTTCTCACAAGTATGGTTGCGAGTATGACCAAAAGAATGAAAATTTGAATTAGTGTCGAGGAGTGCATATTCCTTGCTCGGAGTCCAATATGTTCGGAGAGTGACCTGTGTCAAACTTGAACATTGTTTAGCTGGCCGCGGTGGCAGAGGGGACTGAGGCGCTCCAGTCACGGTCAGCACGGTCAATGCGGCCGGGGGTTCGAATTCCCCCTCGGGCATGGATATTTGTGACGTCCTAGTTCGTAAGTAGTTCATAAGTAGTTTGTAAGTTTAGGGACTGATGACCCCTTAGTTGAGTCCCATAGACTATACAAACATTTGAACATTTTTGATTTTGAACATTGCTTAAGAAGTTATCCTGCCTTCCCTTACTGTGAAGGCTTTACCAATTTTTGTTGAAAATATATAATTTAACAATTCTATTTAGTATTTACTGTATCACACCGATGAAAACAGGCAGTGATTATTTTTGTCGAATGATATTTCTGTTTCCCAACATTTGCCAAGCAGAATACTAATTGGAGTTCAATGATATTGTATAGGTTTCGTTACACTGTTTCAGAGTAAACGTCAGTGTTATTTAAAAGGATTTATAATTTGCATTAACTTATATTGGTAATTAGCTCAATGTAATTTTTATCTTCTTGGATGCCGGTTTATAATTTATGGAAATTGTTCGACCTGGATTTATACTGAGGTTTAATATTATTGCATGTTTTTAAGTGAATACGTGGGAGCATTCTTGTTTAAATTTTATTCATACACACTTTTTATATATAAGACTGAGTAATCTAAATTTAACCTTGTGATAGTCACCATGTTTTCCATATTGCGCATAGCCCGTACTACATGTGTGACTTTTTATTCTTTTAAATCTGGTATTCTTCATATTAATAATGAGAAATGTAGAAACACTTATAGCAATGCAATACCCTACCTTACGACTTATATTAGAAGACAGAGTAAGGAAAGAAAACCTACGTTTCTAGCTTTTTATGGATTTGCACAAAGCTTTTCAAAATGTTACTGAAATACACACTGAAATTTTGTGGACAGAAGGGTAAAATGTAGAAAAGTAAAAATTAATTAGAGCACAACAAAAACAATAATCTGCCATCAATCTGCCGTTGTCATCCGGAAACCAAACGAGTGCTCGGGTTTCATATGTCATAAAATCAGGGATTTCTGTTTCCATTCTTTGCTAGACGTCCTCTTTTTCTTCTTTCAGTGAAATCCATTTCTTTATTTGCCGTGATAGTCTATCCGCTGTATTTCTTTTTGTATGTCTATACAACTGTAAATTTAGGTCTTTATTGTATCTCTGAAGTCTGGTTCTCCCTCTACTTTCATAATATCTGCGATCTGTCTGTTATATCTCAATTTCGTAACTTTCCTCTGACCTGCTTAGAGGGGTAATTTCTGTAACTAAAACTGTGTTTTGATTTCTGGTTGAGATCTGTCGCCTATCTGCATTATAAGTGAGATATAGAACTATTGATATTGGTTTTATATATTTACTATTTTGCTTTTTGTTATCTATATATCTCTTCACATTGACTTTAGGGCATTATTTCCTATCTTTGTATCGGAAATTCTGTATTCCATTTTTGTCTTTTTATCGTTGGCATCTATCTATTCTTACCGATAAATACAATAATTCAATAGTTGGTTCTATTATTTCTTCGTTTTCTAGTTTCAGTGACAATATCCCTTACCAGTAAATAAATATTTGATTTTCCTCGCGTTTATTCTCAATCCACAACTTACATATTCCTCTTTCAATTTCCTTCAACACCGTTATCTGCATGGTGTAAGGAGGGAAAACAACACTAGGAATTTCAAAAAATCCAAATTTTTATTGAATAGGTCGGTATCCAAGAAGTTTCAAAGCGAAATTCGGATTCTATATTACCAGCTCGTACGAGTAGTAGAAACGAACAGCCCTTGGAATGGAGCGTGATCCTCACCGTAACCCATTGCTCCCCGACGTACAGAAGGAAATTTTTCCAATCTACGAAGGATTTTCAGAGGATGATTTACTGGAGAGATGTTTAGGAAGCGACACACAAAATGCTAAAGAAAGTTTCACTTCCACTACTTGGCGTTTAGCTGCTAAACGCACTCCGGACTAAAAGTCGTTGAATTGGCACGGTATTTGGCAGCAGTGCGTATACATTGAAGATAATTCTCTTTTATTGGTCATGAAGGAGCCAGGAATTGTAGTAGCCACGCAAAACTTCAATTATGGCGAAGAAATTGGTTACCAGAGCGTGAACCGGCAGAATAGACGTAGTTCATTGGAATCGAAGGTCGGTAGGCAGGCTCGGAAAGCACTGCTGCAAATGCAAAACGAAGCCCATCAGGAAGACAGGGGAATCGCAAATTAATAGGTAAGCGTGGTACGTTATTTTTAATGTTCGAACGCGTTTATCTCGAAATGACGTTTCACACATTTTCGTGCAGTCTAACCCGAAAAGCATACATCCGATCATTACGACAATTTATAGTACGATTCTTTATATAAGAACGAATTATATGAACTAACTTGTGAGATAATATTCTGATTTTAAGGGTCTTTTTTGTTGCATAATTAGAGATAAATATTCGTGAATATCGAATTAAGTTGTTCCAACGCCTGCAACATTTGTACTTGTCATTTTTGTCACCTACAGTGAGGTTCATATACTTAGGAAATACGTAATTCATGTACACCCAAAACCTTTTTGATTTCAGATGAAATTTGGAATGGCTACACTCTACGCTATTGGAGACCCAGGCTCACAAGCTTTCGGCGCGCATCACAGCGTAACGTTGTTATATGTGGCTGAAATTATCCATATAAATTCACACAAACAGTGAGAATTATGAATGAAATATATCATTACGTCTCACCATCCAAAATAAATCCTTCAAAATCAAACAGCCTCCTAATGTGGTTTCCCCCCTCAATAAGTATACATGTATTTTTGATTCGTATAACCAATTGTTGACATATTCTCTTTCAGTGCTCTTTGTAGATACATTGTAAATTGAAACGGTAATAAACTATATCCTTGTATTAATTATTTCGTAAAATGAAAACGTTCCCTTGTTATATATCCTATTTTTATGTTCATAATTGATCCTTCAATAATGTTTCAATTCCCTTTATTAATTTTGTTGTAGAACTTGTCATTATTTTCTTAGCGATACAGTACTGTATTGCTTTGTGAGTTCAAAAAATAATAGGTGAGTACCTTTATTATGGGCTTTTCCTTTCCTCTATTGATTTATGCAAAAGATGTGTCTGAACATCCTACCTGCTGTAATTCCAGACTGGATCCAACTCCAAGTATTGGAGGATTAGCACCCCGGACTAGCATTTGAGAGAGTGACCATTCAAACCCGTCTCCAGCCATCCAGATGTGGGATTTCGGTGCTTCTCCTAAATCATTCCATTCATATAACTGTATGTTTCCCTTGTAGGACCATCCTTCACAAAAACAATAATGTTGGTAGTTATACTCTGTCTCTAACGACCACATTGTCAACGGGACGTGGACTTATTATCTTCGATTCCATTTTCTTTGCAGTTATCTGAACTTTATATTGTAGGCCGTAATACGCGAGCTATTCCTATTGTTTCGACAGAGTTTCAGATTTAATGATTGTATATTTTGGCAGAAAATCCGAAATTGATTAAAGAGCTATTGTCGACTGAGTATAACTCGTTGACTATTGTGTGGCCGCCGGCAGCCACAGAGCGCAGCCTCACTCCTAATTGCCCTTGCGGTAATCAACGATTGGAGTGTAGCCAGAACATACTGAAACATTTATTTCCTGATATTATTTCGATTAACACCATTTCCAGCAAGATATCAAGCATCAGCTTTCTCATTGCTATTTTTCGTATACAATAAATGAGGTCAACTTCATTCTTGGCTTTTCCACAACCGGAAGTAAATGGTGACCAACGTCGAAACGGCTGGCTTCTTTGGCGAAATCAGCTAGTCTCGGTACGAGTTGGAACGTATCATTCTAAGAACAGATTGTAGTCCATTGATCTGGAGCTTAGTGGATACTTCAAATCAGTAGCTCAAATGATCCTCTGACGAAAGTTTCTCTATATCCTCTGAGATGAGGAGACTTGGAGGATGTGTGGTAATTAAAAATTCAGTTGTGCACTACACGCATGAGGTGGCTACTGTGTTAGTAGCATATGTATGGCGACGACTTACTTTTGCTGTTAGCCCTAGCAATACCCAGAGGGAAAGGGGGCGAAAGGTATTTTGTGGTTAACTTCTGAACTTATTGTAAACTAGTTAAGTACATTATATTTTAATATTCTGAAAAACAAATATTTAATATTTTTAATGTATTCGTGCATTGCATACCACAATTGTTTCAAAAATGTTGCTTAAAGGCATATAGAAAATTTAATTTTAATTTTATATGCGAACTGCACAACTGATTTCGTACTAAGCAATTTTAGATTCAGGACTGTATTTATTTGTAAACACTCCTTTAAAGGGTATAGTGTGTGTATTGGTTAAAAAAATAAATAAATATATATATATATATATATATATATATATATATATATATATATATATATATATATTTAATTGTGTTGGTCATCAGGTACCCGCGTTTTGATAACACGGGTGTGAAAGTGTTTTGGTGCTACTACGAACTTGCTAGGATAATAATTTCAGGTTCTAGCTCTAATTACACGTCATTGTATCTTGGAAAGGTAGATTGTCATCAATCAAGAATTAAAAAGTATTGTATTTTTTTCGACTTCTTAAGTTGGGCACAACGAGCCCCCTTGGCAGTTCGTGTCACGAAAAGTACGTTGATATGTCATATGTTTTGCTATTAGAGAAATGTTGAAAGCAAAATCAAAATTGTGGAACTAGAAGGTGATTCTGAAAAAAATACTTCTGTACAGATTTGTGCGCTCATTTGTAACGTACATCAACAACCTTACAAGTGTCCTAGAATTTCTTTGTTGTATCTGTTACCGTTTCACCGTTATTCATTCAGACATGTTAAACTAAAGCTTTATCAAAGCATTCTATCCCCTTAACGGCCGTATGGGCAGATAGAAAAAAGGTTTACCTGTAAGACCGCATTTTCACGGGTAATGGAAATATCCAAAGACATCATTCTAGACAAAGCAATACACTGACCTATTAGTACATTTCTAGAAAGTAAAATAATATTTCGAGGATCATATTTAAATATTTTCATAAACAGTTAAAGAAATAGTTATATACGAATCCCTATGTTCTATAACTACAGGAGCATTACAACACACGATGTACGAAAAGTAATTCTCATCAATAATTACGTACCGAATTCACATATCTAACAAATGTATTCGTTTTGTAGATAATAATTCCTGATTTACGACGAATGGAGGATGTAATTCCATGAATGCCACGGAATTAAATGATTAGTAAATGTATGACACATTAATTTTATGAATAGCGAAAATGATTTGTGATACGAAATTTACATTCAGTTTGATAACGTATTGACAAATAAAAGGAGAGTAACTAGTATTCAACTTATATTTTAACGATGTTTTATGAACGTATGATCAGTGCAGATCTCTTGGCGAGTCAGGTGTTACGTTTCACTCGTCATGTATTACCTTTGGCGGTGACACTGACTTTTTACGACCATGAAGTCTGCACAAAAAGTACACTCGTAAATGACTAATGTCAATGGCAACTACTGCAATGGACTTAATGCAACATGTAAAATATAGAAATCGTAAGATACGGCATGAAGGAAATCGCAGGGATTATTACAGAGACGCGATCAGTCTACTGCAATTTTACATCAATTAACTTTCATGTGAGAAGGAGATTGTGTAGAATTACGTTCTCTTATTTTATTACTGCGAATCACACAGTTGGGCTATCATTACATCCTGTATTTAACTTAAAATACTTAGGTTTACAATTAGAGCATTACCAATCTGTACTCATTATAGTGTATATACCGGGTGATCAAAATGTCAGTATAAATTTGAAAACTTAATAAATCATGGAATAATACAAATAGAGAGGTAAAAATTTACACACATGCTTGGAATGACATGTGGTTTTATTACACCCCCACCCCCCAAAAGTTCAATTAAGTCCGACAGTTGGCACTTCATCTGATCAGAAAAGCAGTAATTAGGATAATAAATTAAGACAAAGCAAAGATGATGTTCTTTACAGGAAATATTCAATATGTTCATTATAATTCCTCAACAATAGCTGTAGTCGAGGAATAATGTTGTGAGCAGCATTGTAAAGCACGTCCGGAGTTATGGTGAGGCATTGGCGTCGGATGTTGTCTTTCAGCATCCCTAGGGATGTCGGTCGAGCATGATACATTTGTGACTTCAGGTAACCCCATAGCCAATAATCGCACGGACTGAGGTCTAGGGACCTGAGAGGCCAAGCATGACGAAAGTGGCGGCTGAGCACACGACCATCACCAAACGACGCACGCAAGAGATCTTTTTTTGAACTTTAGTTTTTTTCTAATAAAACCCCATGTCATTCCAAGCGCGTGTGTCAATTTTTACCTTTCTATATACTTTATTCCGTGATTTATGAATTTTTAAAATTTTTACTGACTTTTTGATCACCCGGTAGGTCATGTAGCAATTTATCTTGTGTGCTACAACAGTTTGGGATTCTACTCTTGTAAGACTTTGTGGAATTTACTAGCAGAATAGCGTCTAATACAGATGTTGTCTGGAGAGTGATTTTTCTCAGGTTTCTACGCTAGTATATACAACTTTAATCGCTTTATTTCTTCAGAAAACCACAACTTTCATCAACCCTGTTATTGTATGCATGGTATGGCAACCACATCAGGTTGTAGCATTCGATTATCGATCATGTTCATCTGTTGCCAGTTTGTATTACCGCCATTCATTTTCAGTTACCTTGACGGTTAAATAGGTAATCTCGTCTACTATTTATGTGGCACATGTCATCTCAGTACAACGTTATTTACTTTTGTATTCCATCATCATTACGAATTTAGAAAAATTAATCGGATAACCGTTTAGTAACATGATGTCTCTGACAGAAATATAGAGCCAGTGTCAAATTTTAAGATTATTGGTTCTTCTGCATGATCTTTAAAACTATATATATATATATATATATATATATATATATATATATATATATATATATAGTATGGTATGTCCGCTACATATAATACTTTAGTAAGATATACTAGTGTCTAATTAATAAGATAAAACATATCTCTGTCACAGAGCCAAGTCCAACTTCTTTAACCACTGGACAGCTTCCTGACTGACTATATGGAGTTCGGTCATCCCTCCTGAGAATGATCGTAATGGGCTATTAGTAATTAGGTGGGTCATCGTTTGTATGTCTGCTCCACAGTCACATGACTGGTCGTCTGTCTGTCTCCTTTTGAATTTCCAATAGTTACAGCGACCAACACTAGTTCGGAAGCGGTTGGTCAAAGACCATTCTCTCCTGGGAAGGTCCATTCCTTGGAGCTGCTTAGAGGGATCGTCTCTCCAGATGCTGTTTTTTTCCATTAAATGAATCCCAAGTTCTTGCCCAGTTTGATTTAGGTGAGAAGCCACTCTCATGTAGTTGCACGGCTGTTTTAAGAGGTTGTTTACGTGATTTCTGCCGGCTTACCTATGGTGGAAAGTCTTGCAGGATAGGAAACTCAGGAGTGGACAAGATCTTATAATACTCTCTCATTAAGGCTTCCTTCCGTCTTAGATCAGGAGGAACGATGTTGCATAATATTGGGAGCCATTGAAGTGGTGTAGCCATCAGAGTGCCACTGATCAATCTCATTGCTCTACTTAATTGTACATCAATGTCTCTCACATGAGCACTGTTGAGCCAGACAGGAGAACAGTATTCAGCTGCAGAGTAAACTAGGGACAAAGCTGTTGTACGCGAAACCTTAGCACTGGCTCCCCAAGATGATCCTGCTAAGTGCTGCAATATGTTATTCCTAGTTTTAACTTTGTCTGCTGTTTTATTAAGGTGGTACTTAAAAGTAAGAGATCTATCCAAGATGACTTCCAGGTATTTTGGATGTTCATTATGTTTAAGTTGAACACTATCAAACGAGATATTAAGTTTATAGTCGGCCATCCTATTATTGAGATGGAAACAAGTTACTTCCGTTTTATTTGGGTTTGGCTTTCGTTTCCACATTGCGAAGTAATTTCTGAGGAGAGTTAGGTCAAATGTTAAAGTAGTTTCCGTCACATGGATGTCTCTGTGTTGTGACGCTATGGCAATATCATCGGCTTAAATGAATTTTCTAGATTGCGTAGCTGGAATATCAGCGGTGTAAACATTAAAAAGAATGGGAGCAAGAACCGAACCCTGGGGGAGGCCATCGTGAAGCTGTCTAAACCCACTTTTTGTGTTGCCGAGATAGATCTTGATCAGACGGCCACTTAGCATTGAGTTCACAAATCGCAATAAAATGGTCTTCCAGACGGTATCATAAGCTGCCGAGAGATCCAGAAAAGCAACGGAAGTGGTACACTTCTTTTCGAAACCAGTCTCAATGAAAGATGTCAGTGCTAGGACCTGGTCACAGCAATTACGGCCTTGTTTGAAACCAGCTTGTTCAACAGGAATACTAGCAGTGAGAATGGGAACAATACGATTGTAGATGAGTCCCTCGAGCAGCTTGTAACATACACTGAGAAGTAGAATTGGGCGATAGCTATCTGCAGGTTCGGCTAGTTTACCAGGCTTCAAAACAGCTATTATTTTAGATCTCTTAAAAGCTTTTGGTAGAGAGCTGTTTTTAAGAATGTTATTGAATAAATTTAGAAGCCACAATCGGGTCTTGAGTCCAACATGTTTAATAAATTCTGGGAAAATATCATCTATATCGGCAGCTTTCCAAGCCTTCACATCAGAGATAGCCACATGCAGTTCGTCTAAGCAAAAAGATTTTGATACTTCCAGGGGAGCCTGTTGGCATTTCTTAACTTCATTTAGTTTATAGGATATTAATCTGTCAGACTGTTGCCGTTTTGATTTGGATAGTGCTACGATTCGTTTGGCTATGTCGGAAGGATCAGGGTGTGTGAGAGGCAGTTTTTTCTCGGATACACTGGTAGACAATTTCCTCAGAAGTGACCAAGCTTTTCTGCTGCTGTGAGTGAAATCTAAACTCTGAACTTTTTTCACCCATTTCTCTCTCCTGGCATTATCAAGGGAGTTCAGTAGGATGTCGGCAGTGCTTGAATCTTCAGTGCTGATAAATTCGTTATACAGGTCTTCACACTCTTGGCTCCACCCCGGAATATATGTCTTTCTGTAGCCTCGAGGTATACAGGCTTTAGCCATAGCTTTAAGGAGTGCAGCGAATCTGTCATAATTTTCTATTGTAGGAGGAATGAACCTAATGTTGTCCTCTAATTTGGAAGTAAATGCCTCCCAGTCTGCTTTATTAAAATTCCACGTGGGTCTCGGAAAAGATTTTATTAGGGGAATCTTAATCCCCACTGATATCAGCACTGGTCTGTGCTGCGACCGTGGGAATGTGCCAAGTACCTTTCTCGTAACTGATAAAGATCTTAATGTCTGATCACAGGAACAAAAATACAGATCACGTGATTATCCACGCTTCCAGCGGGCTGAGAAAAATGTGCTGGAGTCTTTTGCGTCAAAAACCAAGGAAAGGTTATTATTTTCAGCCCATTCAGCTAAAGCTATTCCATTTTCATTATCAGACGAGTACCCCCAATGGCTACTGTGGCTGTTGAAATCGCCGAAATGTAGGGAAGGGTGTTCGAAAATTGGGAGAACCGTATTTTGCCACTGGATGTTGGGAGGCTTGTAGACATTAACTATGGTAGTTCCAGACACTTTCACTGCCAAAACAGATATGTCATCGTCACAGCTTTCATGAATTATAGATACATCATCCAAGTCCTGTCTAGCATATGTAGCCACGCCATATGTTCTATGGCCTATCTCTCCCACAAGTCTGTAGCCATGGATATTGCCTCTTGAACAACTTTTAAGATCTTTGTAGAGCAAGGACCTCAATATTGTTACTCAGAAGATTTTTACTGAGGAAGTCACATTTTGACCTACTTATCCCCTCAATATTCAAATGGCAGACGTTTAGGACTGAACCTATTGCTCTGTTCAGATCGTTTTGTTGACAATTTTGTTGGCCCTGACAAGAGCCATTCTGGATTGTCTGGGTAACTGACATAGCTGGGAGATCACCGTGGTGACAGGACCAGCTACCAAAGATTGTTGTCCGTTTAGAACCATCCAGGGGGTACGTGGACCTTTGAGGATTGCTTCAGGACGCGATCAACTTCGCCCCCCATCTTTAAAACTGTTTCTACATTTATCTTTTGTTTGCTTTACTGCATTGTAATGTGGACAGATTGAACAGTATGATGGCTAGATCAAAATCCTGTTTCAGTCCGTTTACAGTTACAGTCATCTCTCCTTACCCTGTGACTCATGTGTTCTTTTTGTACAAGCTTCGCATAAATCTTTCGCTAACTGTATTACATCTCTACTGCGTTAGGATTTTCGAAGAGCATGTTCTAGCCAACAACGTAAATACTTTTTCCTGTTCATGATGGGCTTGATACAGAAACCAGTATGTATGATACGAAAGAATAAGCAATCTTGGTTTCAGTATTAATTTCTTTTTTAACTTACAAATGAGGGTTTCCACGTTTGTTTAGGCATGTTACGATTCCTCCATGGAAAGAAAGTAAGGAGTTTCACAATAGTCACGTGACCACATTTAGTGAGACTGGATTACCAAGAATATTAAACACCTTACTGGTATTCAGTGGTAATTGATACATAGGATCCACGCATAAAATATTCTATTAGACAAATGACCTTGTAAAAGATTTAAAAATCCTCCGAGGATATAATGAAACATGACCGATGGATATTTTAAAAACTATTTAACCTGCTTTGTTCCTAAATTCACTACCCACACTTAAAGTAAGAAGGGGTCAGTAGATTACCCGATTACGACATATGACGTAGTCCATTATAACCAACCGGGGTTGAACCCGCAGTGGAACTTTACACCAGAGACATTCCGGAGATATAGTGCATATCCTGGTTACACATGTCGAAAAAATGTTCAAATGTTTGTTAAGCTTATGGGACTTAACTAAGGGGTCATCAGTCCCTAAACTTACAAACTACTTATGAACCACTTACAACTAAGGACGGCACAAATATCCATGCCCGAGGGGGGATTCGAACCCCCGACCGTAGTGGCCGTGCAGACCGTGACTGTAGCGCCTCAGTCCCCTCGGACACCGCGGCCGGCTACACATGTCGCTTTGAATATTAAAACATACAAGACCCTTAACTTTCCGTTAAAGAGGAAGGCCGCAATGTGCCCTATTAGTATTTTCTTTTACAATGTTAACTGAAATAAAAAATTAAGAAACTCACATAAAATTATTTATTGGAAATTTTACAATAAGGAAGAAAGGAAGGATAATTGTAGGTATTGGGATGCAATACGCACCACCTTATCTGGGCTGTCTCATTTATCTTGGCCACCCAAAATATTTCCGGAACAACTACAGCTATTGTAAAACGACTTTCACCGGTATCAAGAATATTATTTCATCGGCAATCTATAGCGTGACAGATCACAGAAACAATGTCGTTGATTGCGTCGAAATACGCTAATTACATTCCGAGATATTGCGAAGCAACATTGACGCTTGAAATACACGAAACGCGCGGCTAGCGCATGCCCTGAGTAGCATGGGGTTCTCGGGATGTAACTGGCGTATTCCGATGCAATCAACGACATTGTTTCTGTAGTATGTCATGATTGCTGATTAAATAATATAAGGTGTCCATTTCAAAGCACATAAGTTTTTGTTAAAAATACATATGCTTTCGTTTTAAAATATTTCAAAATATTTACATTCAAGAGCCCTTGCCTCACATTGATACCGGTGATTGTCGTTTTACAATAGCTGTTGTTGTTTCAGAGATATTTTGGGTGGTCACGATAAATGAGACACCCTGTATACAGCACTATGATCCAGTCTTCCACTGGAGGTTTGTTCTGTAGAAGGTGGTAACAGGAATCACTAAATATAAGCGATAGTGGAATGTTCAACTTTATTGATTTATGCTGTCAATTCCTAAGCCGTCGGATGGCTGTATTACTTAGAACTGACAATTTTTAACGTTGATATGACTAAATTACATTATATCCGTATTTGTGTTTATTAGCATCTCACTTAAGTATGTTTTACGACGCAGATGTCGCACTTTCGGAGACTCCAGATATAAAATTGACAGTAGTCATGGAAGGTGATGAAAGGAAATGAGTATGTGATACGTTATCATATTATTTAGGCCGGCCGCAGTGACCAAGTGGTCTGCGGCGCGCCAGTCACAGTCCGCACGGCCGCTACGGTCGGGGGTTCGAATCTCTCCTCGGGCATGAATATTTGTGTCGTCTTTAGTGTAAGGTAGTTCATAAGTAGTTTGTAAGTTTAGGGACTGATGACCTCGCAGTCAAGTCCCTTAAGCTTATCAAACATTTGAACATTTTTATTATGTAGAACATTTTACTTCATTACCAGTCTATCAAACAATGTTTGCAACACCAGAATACTAGAGAGACCTAATCAGAACAAGATATGTTGTGGAAATGTGGAGGTAATTATGATAATAGCAATCTTCAAGGGACAGGTGTTTGTAACAAAATTCTAGAAATGTGACAGAAAAAAGACACTGCACCTGATGGCGACTACGGAAAAAAGTGAATGTTCAGTTCACTGAGGACCGACAGGAAAGGCAATTAAAATTTTTAACAATGACAAACCCTAAAAAGTAAAAGGGCACAGTTACTTGTTATGTTTAACTGAGAGTCATGACTTTCAGAGGCATTGTCCTGGATTCAAAAGGTTTACATGATTGTTTTGAAGGAAGTATTTCCATTACTGTCACTGTGATAGACTCCAGCCAGTAGACTAGAAGTTTGCCAAATGATCCTTCATGTTATTTCTAATAAGGTGATTTAGATTATTTTAGCCAAGTGTTCAAAAACATGTTTGTAGAGCTTATGATACTTAACTACGGGGTCAGCAGTCCCTAAACTTACAAAATACGTATGAACTAGCTAACACCAAGGACGGCACAAATATCCATGCTCGAGGGAGGATTCGAACCCCCGACCGTAGTGGACGTGCAGACCGTGACTGACGCGCCACAGACCGCTTGGCCAACGCGGCCGTCTAGCGAAGTGTGATTGACCTATTGACGTGAAGGAAGACATGCTAGTTAACAGAAAATGGCATAATACGTTTTAATCCAGGTGAATGAATCATATTCAACCTTACAGCAAAAAATACCACGTTATTCTTCAACGCCAACCACATACCTGCAGGCGGTCCTGACAGGATAACAAAGCAATGAAACATTGCCCCACTTTACGTTAGTAACAGTAATAGTGGGCCGTTTGTAATGGCCTTTTGACTACTCGGAATTTAATTACAAATAACGCTCGAACCGTTCGTCTGATTGGTAACTGGATAAACGCAATTGTAAAGGAGATAATTCTCTACAACCCTGCTCTCTCTTGTTTCCTCATATCTGGTAAAGATTCTGAAATATTTACAAAGATAAGTACGATTGGACACTATGTGATTATCAGATCCCATTTTTTCGGTCGTTCCGTGCAACCAATCAACACCCTCTGGCGCCATAAGCGGACGCCGCTAGTAACCGGCACTGTACCGTATCTCGGCTATTATGCGTTGAATTAAAAAAAAAGTTTCAAATAAACGTTGCTCAGACTTGAATATCGAGTAACTACAGTTTGAAAAATTTATCAATGTTTTGACTCTGAAAGTTGGTACGCACGTCTAAAGATATAACTTTCTAATTGGCTTTAAAGTCATATTCCTTTGCTATAATTACTTTAATGGAGGTAATAACCATTGTTTCACGTTAAAATTTCAGCTATGGATAAATATATCACAGTAAATATCTTTTTGTAAGGAAATAAAAAAAATGTACAAACATTGAAGATGATAAATAAATTGCGTCAGACATAGCGAATATATACTGAAGAAAGTATATGATGTAAAACATTCCAAAAATATGTACATTTAATACAAGAAGAAACAAATAAAATAGGAAGTTGCTGCAATAAATGATGCGAATATGGTAACAATGACACCAGGGTGGAGGAGGTCCTCACTAAAACTAAACACAAAAATTCAAATGTTACATAAAAAATGATGATGCCAATACAAAACGTTTTGGATAATAGCTAACTACAAATAAGTAAAAAAATAGATACATAAGACATTATTGTTTTTTTATGTATTCAGCAGCCGAATTCGGCAACGCTTCGCAATTGATAACGTGTATGGGATGTATACCCTAATCT
This sequence comes from Locusta migratoria, assembly GCA_026315105.1. Taxonomy (NCBI): domain Eukaryota; kingdom Metazoa; phylum Arthropoda; class Insecta; order Orthoptera; family Acrididae; genus Locusta; species Locusta migratoria. The sequence continues at coordinate 305,549,164 of CM048750.1, read as the reverse complement.
TATCTCTTCTTCTCCCTACTCTATCCCTTCCTCCCTCCTCTACTTGCCCATCGCCTGCTCCCCCTACCATTTTCCATCACCTCCACACCACTCCCTCTTATCCCACACTATATCCATCTCTAACCCCTTCCTCTCTGCGGCTATATCATCCCACTTTTTAAATCCATTACATTCCTCCATTCCTTGTCTCCTCCTGCACCTCTCTCTGATCTTATTTATTATTATTGCAACTTGGACCTTGACTGGGGATAGAAGTCAAAATGGTCGGGTAAATCAGTTAGAAACGATTTATTAGAGAGACCTTTCGAGCTGCTCTATCTATGAGTTTAGTAGCTTTAATGGTCGGTTTTTAATGGTTTTATTGTACGAATAGGTACGTTTATAAAATTATGCATGAAAACAATTTTCCTGTTTTATGTAAAAATGTGTGGGAACAGGAAAACAATATCGCTCTTTTTAGAGCAGAGATTAGCATGTTTCTCTCGTAGCGAGCAGAACAGAAATGCTTTTTATAATATGTTTCTATCTTCTTGATTGTTTATCAACTGAAAACAAAATAATCGTTTCATCACAGGAATTCCATATGAAACAAAATAATTAATTGGAATACAATAAGTGGATTGGAAATACAACGTTTCGAAAGTATTTGTGCTGCGTTCATTGTAACGCTTACTTGGCCGCATGTTTTGTCGGCGATACAAATTTTTTGTGCGTAAGCTGCAACTGAGCGAGTCGAACTCGACTCTACCCGTTGTTCCAGGGTATTAACGGATCGCGCTTGAGAATTTCTTTCTCAATTTAACTCCAAGCGCTGTGTACGATATTCATCAATCTCACTGACTCTTCGATCACGTAGCAGGATTGCGATGCGCGGGAGCCGACCGATATTACGACGCCCCAATGGAGGCATTAAAAAATAAACCATAATCTGTATACTTAATTTGTTTGCAACACTGAAAAATACAACGAGCTGACATCGGTTCTATCTTTGCAACGCTCCAAATATATGGTCACCACCAATAGCACGATGCAGGTAAGAATAATATGGATGGGCTTCTAAAGAAACAACGCTTTATGTTAAATCTGTCCGACTGCTTTAAACTTGTGTGCATGGGCTTGTCGCTAGTTTTAGGAAGGATTTTGCACTATAATGGCGAAGGGTTATTTTTGCGACGCGATTCCATCCGTCTGGAAACGAACTTTCAGTATTTCTCAAATTGTGATATTTTCCGGCAGACTTCCCAACTGCTTTCTGCCTTCAAGCAATGCCAGTTCTCAGAACGGATGACGCCATTTTCCTTTATTCTAACCTCCTTGGCGTATTTGTTCGCTCCATTGAAGCGTATTTGGTTGCTAGGAGAATAATCCGAGCTCGAAGCGTATTTTCAGTTTTCCTCAAACTTCTGAAATTTTCCGGTAAATTTTCCAAAATTTTCTGTCATACAATCCTTGTCTTGAGAATTACGAACAGAATAAGGAAAAAATCAGCCAAATCGATGTAGCCTTTCACATGTGTTGCGCTTTCATACATGCCGCAATTCACTTTTCTTTTATAAGGAAAACTATGGGTACTGATTCTAAAAGTTTCGAGGAGACGATGTTTAACGTATCGAAGGATCAGAATGAGTCTTGTCCATGTTGGTCGTTTAAAACTGATTTCAATTTTAAGTACTTTTCACTAAGCTGCTTTCAGAGCATGATTTAAATGATAAGGCTATATTTTTGCAACACTCAAAAGGGACTTTTTTTATACCGAACGGCAATCAAGAACAAAAGCGAAGAGAAAGGACATGGAGGATGTATTTTCACACACTCTTCCTGTGTCACCAATTTTATGAAGAACATACATCTACATCATTTACATAGATACTCTGCAAATCACATTCAAGTGCCTGGCAGAGGGTTTATTAACCACTTCCATAACTTTTCTCTACCGTTCCATTCTCTAATAGCGCGCGGAAAGAAAGAACACCTAAATCGTTCCGTTTTCGATCTGATTTCTCTTATTTTATTGGGATGGTCATGTCTCCCTAAGTAGGTGGGTGCTAGCAAAATATTTTCACATTCAGAACTAAAAGTCGGTGATTGAAACTTAGCAAACAGATCACGCCGCAATGAATAACGTCTTTCTTTTAACGATTTCCACCACAATTCGTGCAACATTTCCGTGACACTTCCCCCCCCCCCCCCCCGTAACGTGATAGAACAAAACGAGCTGCCCTTCTCTGTACCTTCTCAATGTCTTCCGTCAATCCCCCCTGGTGAGGGTCCCACAAGGTGCAACAGTACTCCAGGAGAGGACGCACAAGTGTGATGTAGCCAGTCTCTTTAGTGGAGCTGGTGCATCTTCGAAGCGTTCTGCCGATGAAACGTAACCTTTGGTTCGCCTTCCCCACAATATTTTCTATGTGTTCTCTCCAGTCAAAGTTGTTCGTAATTGTTACTCCTAGGTATTTGGTAGAATCTACGACCTTAAGGTTAGACTGATTTATCCCGTAATTGAAGTTCAGCGGATTTCTTTTAGTGGTCATGTGTATTACTTCACACTTTTCTTTATTTAGTGTCAATTTCCAATTTTCGCACCATGCAGAAATTTTGTCTAAATCGCTTTGCAGTTGCTGTTGACTTCACTAACCGATAAACGACAGCATCATCCGTGAACAATCTAAGGGGGCTATTCAGATTGTCTCCTAAATCGTTTATAAACACGAGGAAGAGTAGGGGACCTATAACGCTTCCCTGTGGAACGCCAGATATCACTTCTGTTTTACTCGATGACTTACCGTCAATTACAACGAACTGTGTTCTTTCTGATAGGAAATCGTGAATCCAACCGCACAATTGGGGAGATATTCCATAAGCACGCAATTTCATAATAAGCCGGTTGTGGTGTACAGTGTCAAAAGCCTTCCTGAAATCCAGAAATATGGAATCGATTTGAGATGCCTTGTCGATGGCACTTAACACTTCATGTGAATAAAGGGAAAGCTGTTTTTCGCAATTTCATAATAAGCCGATTGTGGGGTACAGTGTCAAAAGCCTTCCTGAAATCCAGAAATATGGAATCGATTTGAGATCCCTTGTCGATGGCACTTAACACTTCATGTGAATAAAGGGAAAGCTGTGTTTCGCAAGAGTGATACTTTCTGAATCCGTGTTGTCTACTGGTTAATAGGTCGTTCTCTTCGAGGTAGTACATAATATTCGAACAAAGTATATGTTCCAAAATCCTACTGCAAATCGACGTCAATAAGATAGGCCTGTAATTTTGGGGATCACTCCTATTGCCTTTCTTGAATATTGGTGTAACTTGGGCAACTCTCCAGTCTTTGGGTACGGATCTTTCGCTCAGTGATCGGTTGTAAGTGATAGCTAAGTACGGAGCTATTGTATCAGCATACTCTGAGAGGAATCAAGTTGGTACACATCAGGCCCGGAAGATTTATTTTTGTTTAGTGACTTAAGTTGTTTTACTACTCCAGGAACATCTACTTCTAAGTTTCGCATGCTGAGAGCTGTTCTTGGATTGAATACTGGATGTTCACTTCGTCATCTTTGGTGAACGAATTTCGGAAAGCTGTGTTTAGTAATTCTGCCTTAGCAGTACTGTCATCGGTAGTATTACCATTTCTATCGCATAGTGAAGGTATTGTTTGTGTTTTGCCGCTAGTGTACTTCACATATGACCAGAATTTCTTTGGATTTTCTGCAAGATTACGAGACAGGATTTCGTTGTGGTAACTGCTATAGGCTTCTCGCATTGAAGTCCGCACTAGGTTGCGAGTTTCAGTAAAAGATTGTCAGTCTTGCGGATTCTGTGTCTTTTTAAATTTTGCATGCGTTTTTCTTTGTTTCTGCAACAGTGATCTGACCTGTTTTGTGTACCACGGGGATGTGACAAAATCTTCTACGGCTGTGGAAGAGACCAAGAGCAAGCATACGAAATTGAACACATTTTTATTTCAGACTGATCTGCATAAATTACAATTCGTAAATATTTGGGACAGACACAACAATAAAATTGTAATTATACACTAAAGAAAGGCATTTTCTTTATTGTTTCCTTTATAAAACCTGAAGACAAGAATAAAGAGGAAGATACAAGTCCATAACTTTACGTCTCAATTGAGGGGAATGTGTAATACATATTATCATCGAACTTTCACTTCTTCTATATAATAAAACATTATTCAAAATATCTTCTGTAATTTGAACATTTTTAAGTCGTGAAAACTGTTGCCTATAATTAATTGAAGACCTCGGGGAAAATAATGATAATCCTCATTTATAAAGTCTGAGATATGACGACTTGTATGTTTGACAAAATAGTTTCTGTTACATGATTTAATATTTGTTTTAATATTTATATTTATATCTCTATGCAGCTTGTTGTACTACTTGAAGAAGATGAAACATTCTGCCGGATATGATTGTTAGCACCATAAACATTAAAAATACAAAAGTTGAGGGTTATCATTATTTACTCCCGAGGTCTTCAATTATTCATCGGAAATCTTATGAATATTTCTATTAGTAATTTCTAATTGTGGTTTGTGTCCCTTGTGCTCTGAATGACCTATATTATTTCATGACAAAACAAAATTCCCAGTTTTTTATGACAATGCAAATGCAAAGCGTTCCCAACCACCAGAACAACAGTAGGACAAGTACGTTTTATAAAACATTGTAATATATCACTGAACACAGTAGTAATGGAAATGATGTACAGTGAACTTGTTTTGTATTCGAGCAAAATCTACCTTCGCCGTGCATGGTCGTAAAAGAATGATGTATCTTAGGAAATTATTATTATGTGTTCTAGTTTAGAAGACGAAAAAGCTAAAATCCACACATTGATGGAGGAGCAAAATAGCCGGATACTAGGTGTGATCTATTTCAATATGAACAGCATTGACCTCCAAGTAATATTTATTTATTTATTTTCACTGACACAAGCCCTAGTCAAAAGCGAATCCACTTATCGGCCAGGCCTTTTTCTTATTTCTTAGTATTATTAAGTGATTTAATGAGGTGCGTGTATTTTTTTCTTGTAATCAGACTAATAAAAATATTCATCGTCACTATTTCGTTTATTTCCCCGAAGAATACGACAGCACTGCAAAATCAAGATCTTTAAACAGCAAAGTTAATATCGTAACCAATGAAGACACTTTGTACATTAAAGACTGGTGGATGCGCTTTGTCAAAAGTATTTCTGCTAGTGTTCGTAATTAACAGTCCTTCAAAATAAGTACCTCACTTTCGCTACGGCAAGAAGAAGTTGCATCCACTTTTAAATTGTATAAGCGGCAGAATTTTAAAGTCGTACAAGGAGTTGAAGCTAACTAGCCTGTTAGATAAATGTGTAATGGAAATGGTCCTGAAAGAAAGTTGAAGATATTTCAAAAATATTACATTACCTGCCTGACTCATAATAATGTTTTAAAAGGCTTACACGAACATACTGAAGATAATGACAGCAATGAGAAGAATTACGGTAATTTTAATGTGCCTCAGTAACTTATCTCATCCATTATTCGTGTTTAAATTATCTTGTTTAAAATCCTTCCTGTTTTACTCGATTAAATTTTACTTACCACGTCGTCGGCGTAGTCTGCTAATGTTGGCAACAAAATCTTCACTTTACGAGGATAATTAATTCACTGGCCGTACAAGATTACACTAGAGAACCCGTCAATCATAATTATTTATTTCACTGTCAACACGAAACATTTTTCCCTCGCATTCTAGTGATTGAGTTTTCAAAGAACATTCAAAAATGGTTTCCAACGTTAGCACACTACGCCACCGATGTGGTAAATAATATTATACTGTTTTACTCAGAAGAGACGAAGAGGCAAAACATTCCACAAACTTCTAAAACAGGTTAAATTTTACGAACTGTATCGGCGGCGATGTGTGCTGATGTTGCCAATGAAATGTTGACTTTACGAGTGTAATTAATTTACTGACAGGACGAAGGTAGATACAAGAACCTGTCGGCTATAGAGCAAGAAGAGAACTAATTACTTATTTCATGGTCAACAAAATACATTATTCCCTCATTCTGTGTGATTAGATTCTCAAGGAGTATTCACCAATCGTTGCCTACATCAGCACACTACGCCACCAATGCTGTAAGTCAAATTTTACACAAATTAAATCTTTCAAATGCGCTGTTTGGAAATACTATTCAGAATGCGGGTATGACTAGTCCTGCAATGTGACGATTGTTAATTTTACTATCTGGAGTATCATACCATAAGTGATTCCTATTCAGGAGCTCGTATTGCGAGCCAATTCTGCTATACGTTTCAGAATATCGTGACGATTTCGACATGGCGGACAACAATTAGAAAGCTCAGAGAGAAGAAGAAGCGCACGAGAGAAACACAGAGCTTTACTCGTTTTGTAACTGAAGTTGAAAATTTATTAATTAAATTTTTACTTACTATGTTGGCGGCCTAGAGTGTTGATGTTGGCAACGGATAAAAATGGCTGGAAATGAGGTGACCAATGACGCAGCATATGCAGGCAGCTAATCGGATCAAACCATTTTAATTGTTTCGAATAAAAGTAATTGTAAGAAGCAAAAGAACTTAAAGGAATGTTCAATATGTCCCCTGATTCACATGTAACCATGAATCCCGACATTTAAGTTTTATATAGGACGGTGGCGGTGTAGTGAACTAATGTTCATAACGAAATAATCCATTTACAATGATAACTAATTTACTGACCGGTCAAGAGTACGTGAAAGGACCTGTCAACAATACGGGAGAAACAGCAATAATTAATCGTATATGTTGAAGAAAATGATTAATGCAGTTTCTGCTCTATGGTTGATAGGTTCTTGAGTAATTTCGCATATGTCCTGTATGGCGCTATGCAGGACATCTGTGAAATTACCGGTTCTTGAATGTAGGCCTACAATTGTCACTAAAATCATCGTAAAGCGAACATTTCGTCGTCGACATTAGCTCTCGTACCATTTTGTGACAAAATCTACGCATTTAATGTCAAACAACGAAATGAGCTCGCTTATTCCGCGTAAGAATGCAGGAAATCTCATTAGCTACCGCAAACTATCACGCGATTGGCTGATGACTAGAAACCTTCCGCCATTTTCATCTGTTACCAACACCAACACGCTAGGCGTCTAGCGTCATAAGTAAAATTTAATGATTTACACAGCTACACAGGTACACGAACGTTACGCAACATAGCACTCGATATTGTGAATAAAATTGCTTTAACACTACGAAAGTGCTGGTATATTACTCCGAAATTATTAAGGTTTGTAGTTGTACTTCCATACGTTGCAGGAGAAATACATACCATTCTGTGTCTTCTGGCTCGCCTTTTCTTCTCGGCTCGTGAATCTGTCGGGTTTATCATCAAAACGTGCAGTGTCGTGAAATTAGGATAATTACACTATATCGTATATCACCAACTAACTTTACTATGCCATAGAAGAACATACAACATGTCAGAGACTTTAATAGAACTGCCTATCAAAAGGTCAGACAGATGCTCCACAGTATAGTCAGGAGCTGGATATGTACATGACTCTAACAGTTCGAACAATTTATGTCACAGTCAATAATATTGTCGTTCTCTCCTAGACTGCTCAATAATACTGTAAAATAATATAGTGGTGTGAAATTTTGGACGATAAAGACGCTGCTGCTGTTATTATTGGTTTACTTTGTTGCAAGCGGCAAAAAAAAAAAAAAAAAAAAAAAAAAAAAAAAAAAAAAAAAAAAAAAAAAAAAAGGTGGATGAAAAACGTATAAGGAGCGTCAAATATTCACTCACGAAACAGCAAACATAAGAACACAGCGCGATAATCTATCAAAGATATTGTCAATACTAACCACAGACGGCACAATATTTATAGTCAGCGCAATAAACTTCAGAATATTTCGATGTTCTCAATATTACTGCACTTCTTCTCAATCGCACTCATAGACCGTCAATATTATTTCGCAGTCGGGAAATATTGTCAATATTATTGATCGTGTAGGGGCCGCTTTAGGTTAATCTCGGGATATGTTTGAACATTCGATCACGAAGCTATCTAGCAATCTTAGGAGCTACTAGCTTCGTTCGAAGAGTTGCTTTTTGGCTACCGCGCATGCGCAGTACGAAAGGTCGCATTTGAAGTGCGTCAGGCACCGAATCTGGTGCAAGCTGTTCGAAGAACTGCTAGCAAGCAGAGCCAAGTAGGCAGATGGTGACCGAGGAAATATTTATGGCTGCCAAATTCTCGCATCCGCATAGGATATACGTACATAAGAATGAAGACGTTTTTTCCCGTTCATTTGCTGGTGGTGTCCGATATTAAGACACGCATTAGAGACCAATTCTGGAACGTTCTTCAATAGCATTCGATTTGAGTGCGTTGTCTGAAACCGCTGAAGAAAAGTGCCAAGGCTTTTATATTTTGGGTGACATGTTTATCCACGTCTGAGGCGTTTGTTGACACCGCACCGAAGTACTGGGCATTTATCACGACGGGAGAGTAAATTTAACGTTGTTATTTCTAAAATAGGACTTATTATATTTTTATGCCCTCAACAAACATCTCCATTTGTTCTCGTACTTCATGGCGGTGAACACTTTTCCACAATTTTCTTTCAAATAAGCCGCCATACCGCCCCACAATTGCTGTTTCCGTTTAAATATGTCGCTGTGATTTTTGTAAGACTCAATAATAGCTAATGTAGAGTTTCTACACCACAACGTTTCCTGTGTGCGGAACACGAGTGGTTCCTGTGTGGGGGAAACAGCTCTATACACAACCATATTACAGGAATTAGGAAAAACCAGTAGATGTGACAAGAAAACATAGACATTAAACATATAACTATTATGCACAGCTTTTAAAGAATCTGTCAAAATGTTTATCATTACTAAAAGTTACTATATGGCGAAAGAGTGTTTAAATAAAATATGATCTGAAAGAAGTACCAACAACTTCCGTTACTGAAATGAGAACTTGTACATTTTGTAAGTAGTATACTGTACTATATTGTACATATTTTCATTAGTTATGTGTATCTTTCAATTACGTATGCGTCTAAACGTATTTATGCTTTGTGACGAAACTCAATTTATGTAAATGATAAGTGGTGAATAAATAAATCAAATCAAACGTTGTGTAAATAACATTCACGCCGATGCTGTTCATTCTGCTGTTCGTTACACTAGCGAAGGTTGCAAACAGGCAAAGCTATAGTAGATGGGTGTTCGAAGAGCCCAAACACCAAGCAGGGTCACGTGACGTCATCGTTGCCGCACATGTCCTGTAGCGTCTCTTTGCTGGCTCTGTAAGTAGTTTTCAGGCAACTCTTCGAACGGACCTACCATCTCTATGAGTTACTGTGATGATATTCATAGTTTCGGCTCTGTACAGTAAACTATTTATATCGAAGACAGTGATATTAATGTTCTATGACGATTAGTATGTGTGAAATGAAGACTGTAGTAGTTTCTAGGGTGCAGGTCATAAGTAAAAACAGTAACGAATATGGGCTACACGTAAACGATACAAACAGCAATTTAAATTTCTAGTGCTGCAATCTAGCGACGCCCCTTGGTACTATGTACACAGCATTTCGTACACTCTTAATTCCGTGGTCGCAATTGCAGTTCATTTTTATAAAACATATTTCTTTATTGGGTGTTAAACCTTTTATGTAGTCCCTATTTCATCTTTAACCTTGTTCTCAAGGCGATTAAAATGTGGTAACATACCGTATGAAAAGGGAATGGAATGGTCATTTACAACCTATCACTTATAATCAATTTAATTTTAATGTTGTAAGGTGCCTAACTACTTGAAGTGAGCACTCACCCAGTCTCAACTGCTCCCCGTATATGTACCTTGTGTAATTGATTGCAAATGGTCATTGGTGGACAGCAACTTCGCCGTAATATCAGTTAAGGGAATATTCGCTGGACTTGGCGGTGGGGGAGCGAGGGTGACCTCGGGGAGCCAGCGTGCTGCTCTCGGCCATAGCCGCCCTTCATAGAACGGCAGACCGGCCAGCATTCACACAGTGGCCGCAGTATGTCAATTGTCGCTGGCGAGGTGGACTGCTTACGCAAACACACGCCGCAGCCCAACCGTCAGCGAGACAGGTGAACGACCTGACACAGAGCATGACCCTGAGGAGATCTATTTGCAGGCGGTGATAGGCCGAATAGCGCCTTCTCCATGTACCAATCCACGTAAGACGTGGAGAGAGCGATCTAGGACACCCATAGGCTAACCTTTGAAATGACTGTCTGTGATTGGTGCAGACAGTTTAAGGAGGGAATTTATCAGTTTTCGAGCCGCTGACGAAGGCAGTCATCTGACGAATCTCTCCTTGGGCAGTCGCTTGGGAGATTTTGCTTGAGCAGTGTTTCGTTTTGTTTGTGCGTTTAGATCCTGATAGTAAATTGAGGTAGTGTCCAGAAACTCTGTTCACTACTGATTTATATCGAGATCTGACGATGTGCAGGAAAAGCCAAATACTTCTAACCGTTTCGTGGCTAGTTGTTTTTTTTTTTTTTTTTTTTTTTTTTTTTTTTTTTTTTTTTTTTTTTTTTTTTTTTTTGAGCGGTTTTCGCTGAGTTGGGGTTCAGCCAGTATAGTAAGCTTTTGTGTCTCGTTCACTTGAATGGTGACGTAATTCCGCAGTCCGCTTTCTCGTATTTACATATTGAGTGGAGGAATATTTGGAGAATCGTCTGTACCGACAGTCGAGGCTCCAATTCACTTGTTCACAACCGCAGTGAACAAGCAATACGCAGCTTCCTTGTTGCTCAACCGCCTATTCACTGACCTGTATGTCTCTCTCTCTCTCTCTCTCTCTCTAGAAGAGGCTGATCTCTTGGCAAGTGACATCAGGTACTCGTACGAGTTAGATAAACACCGATAGCGGGGTACGTGATACTCCACAATTTATTTCGCGTCCTTTCCAGTCATACAGTCATAGACGGCATTCCACCGCAACGGCCGTCTGCGACGCTTAACACGGCGTATGGTAACGTGCATTTGCGCACCGGCATTGTACTCATTGTGTTGCCTGTTTCTACTGCATCCAGATAAGCCGATCTAACTATTCACCGTCCAGCAGTGATCACCACTATCCAATTTACACGCGCTCCAGTTCATTGAGAATAGCAATTACGGACCCCATCATTACGGAAGTTTTACCAATTGCATCGCAGTAGTAACATTTTTTTGTCATCAGTATATGCTTTCCCTTGCACCTAATTATGATAGTATTATTAATCCAATAAATGAATTTGGCTCGAGCCTGTGTTTACCTTTCATAATTCCCCGTCACACTTAAGATTTACCTGTTTGTGTTGTTTTTAATAGTTTGTATGTATCTTAACTTTTGTGCATGAAGCTGTTGGCCATCTGCCATCTTAAAGACGAAAACTTTATATATATAGGGAACACACCTCCTGTGATATGAAGCTATGACTCAGGGGTCATAATTTTATTGGCGTGGTTCCTCTAAATATCAAACAGATCCCCCCAAGCATTTGCTTATGAGTGAGGTGTATTTCAAATCTAGCATAACAATAGCATTTTTCCTTCTGAGTGTTAGTTTTGCAGTAATTTGATGGCGTAGTTCGATTGTAGGAGCAGATATGATGTCCGGAAATGCGGCATTTGGAAGATGGACGACTTTGATTGATGGGTGTCAATACACATTGACACAGTGTAACATGAAACTATGCTGTTGGTAATTTTATTCTACTCTTTCAACTATTTACCGTGAGCAACGGCCTGATCTGATCTATTGTAATTGTACCTGAAGCTCCTGTAAGGAAGATATCAACAGCATGTCACGTAGATGCGCCTTGCCTACCTACAATCGGTGAAACCTTATCACTTATGTAACGATAGACATGATGACATTTCCCGTAAGAAAAAATCTTAAAATTAACGAAGTGTAACTAGTGAGGATCAGTTCGCGTACAAAAGTGATGTTAGTAATTACTGAAATGAAAAACTGTAAATTCTGAGTTATTTACTTTTTCAAAGACGGAAATAAAGAAACAAATTAAATTTTTAATTTCTAAGTTCCAGATAGATTGAGAGGATTAATGAAACATAAAAACAATTTCAAAATATAATAATGTTGATAAAATCGCGCCTACTTGACTTCTAAATTAATTCAGTTTCGTCAGTTTATGTACAAGGCTGTCGCAATGTCAGAAATAATATGCAATGGTAAAAAAATGTAGGCTATTTGTTATTACTGTGTGCGGGTGGGTGGATTCACCTAAAGCGTTTGCACACAATACCATTCACAGTACTGATGGCTGCTAGCTGCGTCTTCGCTAATATCGAAACTAAATATTGTCTGTCTTCAGATTGAAGCTTCACTCTGCAGCGGAGTGCCCGCGAAAGGCAAAGGTCCCAGCTTCGAGTCCCGGTTCCGGCACACAATTTTAATCTGCCAGCAAGTTTCATTGTCTGTCTTGATCGACTATTGCCGATCGCACTATTCCTATGTCTTGATGAAGTCAACAATGTCCAATTCGCATTCCAACTGTGTCCTAAAAGTTCCACATAAACATGCTTGATTGAGCTTGGCATTTTCTGGCTTTTAAAAGGATTTCAAGCGACCGGATTTCCGCATGAAGACACTGGCCTTCTACCCAAAGACCTCCCATGGTGAGGGAATTAGGGCGAGGAGTTTTCTGCCCACCTGCTAATGTCACTGTTGTCGCCACACAAGAGCCTCGTCTCGCTTTAGGAAAACAAGTGTGCTTTTGTTCACTATTACATGTCAGCCTTGATTATCTTATCGCACTTGCACCTTGATCTCATAATTTCTATATCAAATTGTAATTACAGTGTTATCATTAAAAATGTCCGTAGGGTACCCCATCGAGATAATATTCAAAAGATACGTCTTGCTGACTATAATATGATTTTGAGGTCGGAGTATGCAGGAAATGACAGTGAGTTAAACTTGACTCCTTACAACAGGTCGGGATCTTGTTCTACGTTCTCTCTTTGTGATTACATGTCATGTGTCATCAGAGAAAAATACGACGTTTCATTAAACGCACATACATTCGTTACTGATAGGTTCAACCAATGCACGAGTCTCGTGGAAATGCTACAGGTACTCAAATGGGGATCAAAAAACGTTCAAATGTTTGTCAAGCTTATGGGACTTAACTACGGGGTCATCAGTCCCTAAACTTACAAACTACTTATGAACTACTTACGAACTAGGACGGCACAAATATCCATGCCCGAGGGGGGATTCGAACCCCCGACCGTAGTGGCCGTGCTGACCATGACTGAAGCGCCTCAGTCACCTCGGCCACCGCGGCCGGCCAAATGGGGATCGCTGGAGGAAATACGACATTCCTTTCGAGAAATTCTGTTGAGAAAACTTAGAGGGCTGGAATTTGAAGCTGAGTGTAAAACGATCTTCCTGCCGCCTACTTACATTTAGCGTTAAGATCACAAAGACAAGATAAGAGAAATTAGGGCACGTTCGGGAGCATATAAGCATTCTTATTTTCCTCGTTCTATTTAGGAGTGGAATAGAAACACAATGCCTAGTAGGTACAGTGTACCCTTCGCCACGCACATTGCAGTGGACTGCGGAGTATATATGTAGATGTAGGTGCCTTGAAAGCCGAAGATTCTCTCAATTAGCACAACGATTGCATGGCGAATGACTTCTGAGAACCAACACATGACATGTTTACAAGTTTTTGCAACGGCTGCAAGGATAATGGGCCCATTGTGCTCTTTGCCGGACGCATTGCACTGTTGACGTGGTAGAGGAAACCTTCCAACTGATCGACCAGAATTCGTCGAGAGTATTCGCAATATCGCAGGTCTAAAAAATGTTCAAATGTTTGTATAGTCTATGGGACTTAACTACGGGGTCATCAGTCCCTAAACTTACAAACTACTTATGAACAACTTACGAACTAGGACGGCACAAATATCCATGCCCGAGGGGGGATTCGAACCCCCGACCGTAGTGGCCGTGAAGACCATGACTGGAGTGCCTCAGTCTCCTCGGCCACCGCGGCCGGCATCGCAGGTCTCGTGGATGTATCTACGAGCAGCTACGACCTGACATGGAGCAGCAACTTTATTCATAATACCTGCAGACTATGCAGCTATTTGGTCCAAAAGTTTTTCCCGCGCGTCTCTATTTCGATGTTCAGTACTTACCACGGCTCATTGTTTTCATACACGTAGGGCATTTCACAAACCGCCGAACTTACTTACCACTCTACGTCCAGAAAACATTGGGAGACGGTGGATAGTTCGTGATGGACTCATTTTACACCTCTGGAGCATTACCTGTGGGGCTAGAAAAAAGTAATATTTACGACCTCCTGGAGTCACAGGACTATCACCTTGTGAGTCAACAGAAGGACAATCTTGGAAGAAGTCCGGCGCAGCATCGGACGAAACATATGGAAGCAGCAAATTTTTTAGAAGGCGGCTTGACAACCAAGAAGATTTATTGACTAACATTTGTGGTTTTATATATTTTTGCGTCGATTTTTTACGGTATTGTAAAACATAAAAATGCATTTGGTTTTCAGTGTCAGATGCAAATACCTCTTCAGGGCTTCCCATCGTTACAAACTGTACAAAGCCCAGGCCATTGCATCGACTGAACAAAAATAATAAAATAATTCCTCACATTCGTACTAAAATATATGAGCGAAAGTTATGCTGGTAGGTCATAAAAATGTTCAACTGTAAAGCATATGGGACTTAACTGAGGGGTCATCAATCCCTAAACTTGCAAACTACTTATGAACTATCTGATACTAAAGACAACACAACCATTCATGCCCGAGGGATAATTCGACCTCCGACGTGGGAGGCCGCGTGATCGCCAACGCGGCGCTCCAGACCGGTCGGCTACTCCCGCGTGGCAGGTAGGTGATAAAATCGAAAGCAGCAAGATTTGGTGTATTTTCAAACTATAAACACGGAGCAGAACATTTAAGAATGCATTCAAATAGTTCTTCTCAGATTAAATTGCACCGAAGCATCAAAGAACAATGAAATCACTATCATAGTTTTATCGCTGTCATAATTTCCGTTCAAATAAATGACATACAATAGAATTCTGTTATTGAAAATATTGGGCATATTGTACCCGTAGGACTCTACCTTCCACTACCACAGAGCTGCCAAACTAAGGGGTGCAAGGTGAGGAAGATGGGTGTAAGTTGAGGATGAGGGGTGTGTGACAGCCTCCGCATAGTGTGGCGTGTCCAGTCCACGATGCCGATGGACATAATTGCAATGTAATAAATCTGCAGTGTAATAAATCTGGCGATAGCACGCATTGCAAGGTTTCTGAATTGTGCAATTATTGTTATTTTGTATTTTAGTAAACTAGTATTATCTTCAGTATGAAACAATGTATAACAATCTACTCTGTTAATAATTTATGAGGGGGCGGCTTTTTGGACAACTTTCCACTCAGACAGAGTATGAACTGCCACACTTTCTGTAAGGATCGAGAATGTAAATGACTTGGAAGGGTAGCTGTACCTTATCCTTTCGTTTAATAACTTACTTGCGTAAATCACTATTAACAGAAATTCTCCCAATGGATCACTCGAAGTTGCTTATTTGTGTAATAGTTTTACATTACTGTTTTTCCACCTACTTGTGTCTGAAAGTGTAATTTTCCATTGAATTAGGAGGTTATACCTTGAATTCATGTTTCTCTTTCGTTTTCTGCTGATTAATCCAAGGAGCTTCTCATTTAACTTTTGAAAATTATTGCTCAATACTAGACCGCTGATTTTAGGTCGTAAAAAGTGAATTTTAGGCACCTAAATAGACTTTATTACTCATTTAGGCCAAATAAAATCTATAATATTTTCCGAAAAACTATTACACAGAAAAAAAGACAAATTTTTGAAATGTGCATTGTTGACTTAAGAGCAATGCGATAATAATAAGAACATGTAAAGTTGCACAACACAGCGAACATTACCTAAGCATTTATAGCCTGTCAAGCCCAGAAGCACTTCATTTTAATCTGCGCTATTTAGAGTTGTTTTGAGCAAATGAAATACGGTCCAGATGGCGTATCTGGGTCCAACTTACCAACAATCACATTTGCAATGTACCGCCCAGATTGTGTTTTATCTTCAAAGCCCCTTATGGAAGACTCCTCAATATCTTCTCGGAGACTTTGCAATGCGCCGATGTAAGCTGAGTCCACGTAGTTTTTACGCAACGATGACTCTACAGGTACAGACTGTTGGCAACACTGTTGAAGTGTCGATTATATCTGTTAGGTGGATTACAATGATTTTCAGTGTGGTTCAACTACCTCTCATAGATTAATTTTGTCACACATCTACATATGTCGGCCTGCCCCTCAGCTCATGGAAATGGAAAATGTTTACAAACACTACAACGTCAAGGTTTTTTATATTGATAAATTTCCCACGGGCCTCATAAGGTATAGTTACGTCACTAATGAGAGCCCTTCAGGCTTCAAGGAGGTAGCACTCCTAGTTTAAAAGCATTCATGTGCACCTGTGAAAGTACTATAGCAGAATGGTTAGTAAATACCTTTTAATACTACGACGTATTATTTGAGTAGGAATGGTAACAGTGTCAGAGCCCGACCTCAGGGGAAACAGTTAAGCCTTGAGAACCTTTTGGAAACTATTGAAGAATCACTGACTGTGCGGATATATCATAAGACTGACAAGAAATTCAAATCTACACTTACAGCAGTTTTCATGGAATATTCTCTTGGAAATCTCGAACGTAGCAGAAATAAAATACAGGAAGTATAGGTTTTCTACGGCTTGTGGAAAAGTAACATTTCAGTACAAGACCGGCAAGAGATGAACAGGTGATAGAAGCTGAAAAGGAAATTCGACGGGGTCTTAACCTATCCCTCATTTTTCAATCTGTACACCGAGCAGGCCGTAAAACAAAGTATATTTGGAAAGAGAATTGAAGTACATGTTGTCTAGGACTCACCCTGTTCTACGAAGAACCTCTAAGAATCCTTCGGGGAGAAGCTGGTACTGTTCAAAGACACAAGAGAAACAAGTATATGATACACATACAGTATAATAAGTATAGGGTGATAATGGCCTAATCATACACATGATAAATATTTAATAAAGCAGCTGACGTTAATATAGCATGTAATCCAAGTCCAACTGTGATCGACAGCAATAAAGTGTAAGAAAGTAATTTTGTGTAACCTTCCTTCTCACATAAAATTTTATTGAATGTGGAAATTACTGTAGGTTGAGCTCGCCTTTGTATTACCTTCTGCAATATTCATAAAATTGTGTCTTACGGTTTAATTTATGGCAATATTATTACGCTTTTTGTAAAGTACATTGGATCAACTGCAAACGTCGTTAGTCATTTTTTGCAGACTTCAGGACTTCAGGATCGTAAAATATTAGCGTTATCCCTGAGGGAGACACGTAAAGAGTAAGACGTATAACTAGTCGCAATAAGCGATTTGTTTTCATCGTATGTTCATAAAATACAGAGCGTAAGTTTTTTTCTTTGCACTTGTACAGGAAGTTTTTCAGTTCCGTTCATTTTTTGTGATTCGGAAATTAAATTGGACCTAATAGTTGTATCATAAATCATTCCTACAATTTAGAAAATCATTATGTCACGCATTTACAAAACTTGTTATTTGGTGAAATTTGATCTTATATACGCCGCCAGGAGGTCGGAATCCAGGGAGACGCCTTTACACCATAAACGTCATGCCTTCCTCCGCCATGTTGCTGAGTCTTGGAGAAGTGTTCGTATTGTAATGTTGATGTTTGTTGGCACTTAAAACATAAATAAAACGTCTTGTAGTTTTGCCCATATTTGTACTGTATACAATGTTAAACGAGTGAGACTTAGCCTTAAGTATTAAGTTTTGAAATGTGTAATGATGTATATTTATTCTCGAAAGTATATTGTTTAAAAGTAGACAGTCTGTGCTAACTGTAAATTATATAGCCCATTAACAATAATGGGTTGGTTTAACCATTTTTTTAAACTAAGAAATGTTATTAAAAGACTCTGAAAGATGTCAGAAAGGCTTCAACTCTCTTCTTTGTTCGGCATAGGTAACGTAGTCTCGCTTTTATTTTAACCTCGTTGTAACTAAATGGTTGTCATCTGCGTTGCGACTTTCTTCGTCACATAAGTATGCGAGTGTTGTATATAATTAGTGATGAATAAATTTTCTCACCACGTGTTATAATTATATGAAGAAACCAATGCAATGATTTTGGGCACTGTTTAGATTAAAAAAGATTAGGAAATGTCTTTCACTGACTATTAGAGTTAACCATTTGAAACCTTTTTCATACTGCATGACTAGCCAGTCCCTCAAGAAGTAAAACACTCTCTGAATGGAGGTCTTACATTCCTCGATCACCTACCTTTAAAATATAATCTGCTTTGCCTATGTGGTGACGTCAACGCCGCATTGATACGGCCACGCGGAATAGCAGTCATTACTTCTTTATTATAAACTCTATTCGCGAACACTTAACTGACTGTACCATGTATACCACTGAACCTACCTTCCTAATTATGTCATAGTCATGGACAGATGATGTCAAGAACAGTTACATTCGCAAAAACACCAGCATTTGAATTAAATGCAGCACATATCACCCTCTGTACTTTAATTGTTTGATAATAAGGACATTAAAAGTTTTCCAACAATCGTCAAATACAATTTGAAACAATTTCTGAACATTTTCTCCTTCACTTCCTTAAAGGTATTTATTTAGCAATTTACTTCATTTGTGAGGTAATCAGACGTTTGTTGCATTTCTATAAGTGGGAAATGAGATCTTTATGGAATCGGGGTCTTTACAGTACTTCGGCTGTCTACGCACTGTTTAGGTTGTAAGGTCACAGATGGTGACCTTCCATCTGCGGGTTGCATACAAAGATATGTAATCGTATTATACGTGTAAAATTTTTGTGTATTTTTGCGAATTCGCTATCGGATTTAAAGACACATATCCTATTGCAGCAGAACTTCTAGATAAAAGTATTGTCATGGACGACTTTACAGCGAGCTGCGAGGACGACAACACAGTCACATCCATATACTATCAGCTGACAGGTTTGTTGCAACAAATAAAACTTTCTATGGCAAAATGGGCTATGAATTCTGATATTCTGAAAGGCATATGGAAAACAGAGGGACGGACAGTTAAAGAACATACCACAGTTTTACGCATTGTCTGGGACACAGAATCAGATTCAATCTTATTTGATAACCGTCTTATTACAAATAAACTACAAGACGATCCTGAGACTAAACGCCAGTTATTGCATACTACTGCGAAATTTTATGATCCTCTTTGAATCTTTGCACCGGTATCGATAACAGGAAAGATCCTTTTTTAGGATATATGGTATTGAGGCATACAGTGGGATGAACGGTTGCCTCCAAACTCAAACTTGGCCTCCAGATGGAAAAAACTGGGCTTCAAAACTCACTCAGCTGCGGCTCTTCAAGCTACCACGATGGATAGGACTTCACATTCAAACGCCAACAACTTCACAAGTTCATGTATTTTCTGATGCCTCAGAAAAGTCATATGAAACAGTGCTGTACGTTACAACTGTTGAAAGTAAAAATGCGTCTATCCAGTTGATTTCCCCTATCAAAAGGGCAACACTGCCGTGGCTTGAGTCATTTGCTGCCTTACAGGGTTCGCAACTTATACTGCCAGTCTTCAGGATATGGCATCGCTAACGAAATAATGTGGAGCGATTCCATGGTAGTATTTGGTTGCATAAAAGGTGATCTAAATCGCTGGAATACGTTTGTTTGTAACAGAGTCACGGAAATCCATGAGACTTTGACGCCGTCGCAGTGACGACACTGTCTCACCACAGCTAATCCAGGAGATTTGTTACCACGCGGAATCTCAGTAGAAAAATTACAGTCTTCCACGCTGTGGTGGAACAGGCCTTCATGGTTATCTGAACCACCTGATACTTGGCCTCAACAACAAATACGTTGCAGTTTTCTTCCAGAAACACGACGGATATACAAGCAACATTTGATTATCAGTGCATGGGTGTGTTCGATTGATGCATCAAAATGTTCTTATTGGAAACTACTGCACGTAATGACATGGATTCTACGTTTCATGCACAATATTAAACATTCTGATAAGGTTAAAGGTCCATTGACTGCCCATGAAATACATTCAGCTACAAGCACTTGGATATGGATGGCTCAGCAGGAAAGTGTTCCAGAAGAATACCACTTGCATAAGAAAAACACCGATTTTCCAACGAAATCTAGAATTCATCGCTACATCCCGTTACTACAAGATAGACTCATACGGCTTGGAGGACGACTTCATTTTGCGGACTTGAATATACAAGAGAAGCATCCGCTCATCTTAAAACGTTCCCATCCATTTACAAGGTCGCTAATTCGATGGACGGACATACGTTTATGCCACTTGAACCTGCTATATTACTAATTGAATTACGAAATGAATTTTAGATTTTGAAGGGAACACAAGCAGTAAAAAAGATGATAAATACGTGTCTCCCTTGCAAAATATCTAGAAGCCACTACCACCTGACTGTATTCAATTCACTAAACCTTTTACAGTAATAGGCGTAGACTTCGCAGGACCGCTTTTTGTCAAATTAGGTACATTGTTACAGAAATGCTACATCTTACTATTCACATAGACTCCTATGAACCACAGACATTGCCAAGGTGGGGTGGCTTGTGTGTCTCAACGATACAGACAGCAACACACAGCGGCAGGATATCTGTGGAGAGGCCGGACAAACGTGTGGTTCCTGAAGAGGGGCAGTCTAGATGATTGACTGAGGTTGCCTAGAAAAATCAGCTAATGTGGCTTTGCCACACACTTACTGCGAACGGCTGAAGGTAAGGGGAAACTACAGCCGTTACTTTTCCCGAGGACATGCAGCTCTACTGTGTGAATATATGGTGATGGCATCCTCTCGGGTAAAATATTCCGGAGGTAGTCCCCCATTCGGATCTCCTGGCGGGCACTACTCAGGAAGATGAGATCATCAGGAAAGAAAACACTGGCATTCTAAGGATCGGAACGTGAAATGTTAAAACTCTTAATCGGGTAGGGAAGTTAGAAAATTTAAAAAGAGAAATGGATAGGTTCATATTAGATTTAGTGAGGATTAGTGACGTTCGGTGCAAAGAGGAACAGGATTTCAAGTGAGTACAGGATTATAAATACAATATCAGTTGGGGTATTACGGGAGTAGGTCTGATAATGAATAAAAAATAGGAATGCGGGTAAATTACTATAAGCAACATAGTGATCGCATTATCATAGTCAAGGTAGATATGATGCGAACACCGACTACAGTAGTAGAGGTTTATATGCCAACTAGCTCTGCCGCAGTTGACGAGATCGAAGAACTTTATGAAGAAGTAAAGGAAATTATTCAGAGAATTAAGGGAGAGGAGAACTTAATTGTAATGGGAGAGTGGAATTCGGTAGTAGGAAAAGGAAGGGAAGGAAAAGTAATAGGTGAATATGGACTGGGCAAAAGATATGGAACAGGAAGCCGCCTGGTAGAATTTTGCACGGAACATAATTTAATCATAACAAAAATCTGGTTTAAGAATCACGAAAGAAGGTTGTGTACATGGAAGAGACCAGGAGACAACGGAAGGAACCAGATAGGTTTTATAATGGTAAGACATAGATTCCGGAACCAGGTTTTAACCTGTAAGACATACCCAGGAGCAGATACAGACTCTGAACATAAATTATTGGTCATGAACTGTAGGATGAAACAGAAAGGTAGGAAATTAAGGAGATGGGACTTGGATAAATTGAGGGAACCTGAAGTTATTAAGAATTTCAAAGGGTGCTTAAGGCAACAATTGACAGAAACGGGGGGAAATAAAGCAGTAGATCAGCAATGGGCACCAAATAGTCAATGCAGCAGAGGAACAAACAGGTAGAAAGACAAAATCTAAAAAAGTATTTGGATATCACAGGAAATACTAAATTTAATTGATGAAAGGAGAAAATATAAAAATGTAGCAAATGAAACAGGCAAGGTGGATTATAGACGACTAAGAAATGAGATTGATAGGAAGGGCAAAGTAGCTAAGCATGACTGGCTAGAAGGCAAATGTAAGTCTGTAGAAGAATGTATAAATGGGGGAAAATGAAAGAGACATTTTAGACAAGATAGGCAGCTGTATGAATATAAAGAACTGAGATAGGAAACCAGTTCTCAGAAAAGAAGGGAAAGCAGAAAAGGTGAAAAGAGTATATAGAGGGACTCTACAAAGGGAATGAACTTACCGACTATATTGTAGTAAGGGAAGAGGATATAGAAGAAGATGAAATAGGAGATACTATACTGAGAGAAGAATTTGACCGAGCCCTAAGTCGAAACAAGGCCCCTGGAGCAGATGACATCCGCTCAGAACTAATAATGTCTCTGGAAGAACCAGCCATAAAAAAACTGTTTCACCTGGTGCGTAATGTGTACGACACAGGCGACATATCCTCGGTCGTCAAGAAAAATGTAATAATCCCCGTTCCAAAAAAAAGCAGGTGCAGACAGATGTGAAAATTACAGAACCATCAGTTTAATAAGTCATGGTTGCAAAATTTTAACACTAAATATTTACACAAGGATGGAAAATATGGTAGAAGCCGACATTGGGGAGTATCAGTTTGGATTTAGGAGAAATGTAGGAACACGGGAGGCAATACTCACTTTACGGTTTAACCTAGGAGATAGATTAAGGAAAGGCAAACCTACATTTCTAGCTTTTGTAGATTTGGAGAAAGATTTTGACAATGTTGATTGGAATATTTCAAATTCTGAAATCAGCAGGAGTAAAATATAGTTATTCTCAACTTGTACAAAAACTAGACAGCAGTTATCAGAGTTAAAGGGCATGAAAGAGATGCAGAGATTAGGAAGGGAGTAAGACAGGTTTGTAGCCTTTGCCAAAATGAACATTGAGCAAGCTATAAAGGAAAGCAAGGAAAAATTTGGAGAAGGAATTAAAGTTCAGAGTGAAGAAATAAATAATTACGTTTTTCCGATGGCATTGTAATTCTGTCAGAGACAGCAAAAGACCTGGAAGAAAAGTTGAACGGAATGGACAGTGTGCTGAATGGTGCATATGAGATGAACATTAACAAGAGCAAAACAAGGGTAAAGGAGTGCAGTCTAAGGAAATCTGGCGATGCTGAAGGATGCTAGGTGACGAAACAATAAAGGTGATAGATGAATTTTGTTACATGGGCAGTAAAATAACGTGTTATGGTCGCAGTATAGAGGATATAAAATGCTGAACGACAATGGGAAGAAAAGCGTATTTGAAAAAGAAAAAATTGTTAACATCGAATATTAATTTTAGTGTAAGGAAGTCCTTTCTGAAGGTATTTGTATGGAGTGTTGCCTTGTATGGAAGTGAAACATGGACGATAAACAGCAAGGACAGGAAGAGGATAGAGGCTTTTGAAATGAGGTGCTACAGAAGAATGCTGAAGATTAGGTGGATGGATCGCGTAACTAATGAAGAGACACTGAACAGAATTGGGGAGAAAAGGAATTTCTGGCATACCTTGACTAAAAGAAGGGATCGATTGATAGAACATATTCGTAGACATCACGGAATTGTGAATTTAGCGTTGGAGGGAAGTGTGTGGGGTAAAAATCTCAGAGGGAGGCAAAGAGATGAAAACGGTAAGCAGATTCAAATGGATACATGTTCCAAATCTTACGAGGAGATTAATAGGCTTGCTCAGGATAGAGTAGGGTGGAGAGCTGCATCAAACCAGTCTTTGGACGGAAGACCCCGACAACAACAGCTCTTCACATGCGCAACAACAAAGGTGCTTAATCTTACTAGTTCAGATATGAGCACAGAAAAATTTTTGATGTCATTTAGAAAATTTACTGCATGAAGAGGTTTGCGAATACTGTTTTCTCAGCTAATGCTAAAAGATTTCAAGCAGCGAACACAGAACTGAAGAACCTCAGCCGGCCGCGGTGGCCGAGGGGACTGAGGCGCTCCAGTCACGGTCTGCACGGACACTAAGGTCGGTGGTTCGAATCCCCCCTTGGGCATGGACATTTATGCCGTCCTTAGTATTAGTTAGTTCATAAGTAGTTTGTAAGTTTAGGGACTGATGACCCCGCAGTTAAGTCCCATAAGCTTTACAAACATTTGAACATTTTTTTTTTGAAGAACCTTATTCACTTACTTGAACACACGAAAATCAGTCAGCACCAAGTGTTTCTAAGTTCATTGCACCACGGGCGGTTTGTTGGGGAGGATGGTGGGAGCGAATGGTAGGCACAACAAAACGATGCCTCAGAAAAGGTACTGGGAAGATCGCTAGTAAAAGAAGAAACTCTCAGAACCTTACTGGTAGAAATTGAAGCCGATATCAATTCGAGGCCACTCTACAGGGAGACGCAGATGTAATGACACCAAGCCATTTTTAAATAGGAGAACGATCAACTACAATACCGTCCGGTGCTGAACCAAGTATAGAGAAGAATCTGACAATAGTAGCAAAACAAAGAGAAAAACTGCAAAATGATATCCTGAATAGGTGGAAGAAGGAGTATCTCCTGGAATTAAGAAACTTTCATGAAGTACAGCGGCCTAAAGGGAAACCTGATAAATACCGTGTGGGAGATATTATACTTTTACAGGACGACAGGCAGCCGAGGCATATGTGGAAAAAACTCGCATTATAGAAAGAAGACTAGGGAGAGATGGAATAGTGAGGACCTTAATTTTTCAGTCACCAGAAGGAAGAAGCTTTAGTCAACCGGTGTAACTAGTCATCCCACTTGAGATTGACTAGAGTGGGATGGACCAGAGCGGGGAGGATATTACGGATTGATAAAGCCTATGTTTGTTTTTCATCTCTGTGTATGTAAATGTATATCTTTGCCAAACGTAAATAAAGTGTGGAATGTACACACCAGTATCCTGTCTGTTCAATGCAACTATCTGCTCGTTATATATTAACCATGATAGCGGTGACGTCCTTCCAAAAGGACGAGAACGGCAACTCACTTGTTCATCACTGTACTTAAGAATTAGTGCACAGTGTATTTTATTTCTCTGAATACCCTGCTCCCATTGCAGATCAATTTTAACTTGTATTTTTGTATGCAAAGTGGTTGGATAATGCTGCGAAGGTCAGATTCATACAGAAGATATTGAAGACTTCCTCGTAGGTGGATTTGTATTTCGTTAACATTCTATAATTTTTGTGACAGCTACATGTATATATTTCATCTTACATGATATTTTAATAGTAATGATACATAAAATTAAAATTTTAAAACATTCATTTTGAAGTCCTTCCGGAAAGAAGTATTGCAAAATTAATGCCAAGGTTGTGAAAAAAAAATCACTTTTAACGATCTTGTGCAGTCATAAAGAGGTAATTTATAGCTTCTAAAAAAATTTAAACAAAAAATTATTCCGCCCTATCTGGGTTAAGTTTCGTGAGTCTGTCTGTTGCTTTTCCCTCTCCGCTTCACTGGACACTCTAGTTGTTATTGATAATGGTAAGGGGTATTAACTGGGTATTTTTTGTGGTCATATGTCGACCTCAGGTATGCAGTTGCAATCGTGACAGTGTCACTTAGAGTGACGTATGGAGTGACGAGACGCCTCCCACGCTGATGGCACGTATTCTCCTGCAACAAAACAGAGTGCCACTGCTGATGATGCGAAAACTTCAGTTTGCCCTTCGCATGTCGATCCCTTGAGTTCACGGACATTGTTCATCGCACATATTTATCATTTTTTATCAACTCAGTGTTTCTTACATGTCAGTGATCGGTCTAGAATGATTTCCAGATATTTTGGCTTGGCGCAGTGGTTCAGTCTGACTCCTCTCCATTTTACTTACAGCTGTCTACATGTCTCCCTATTATGCATGCTTCACTTTTTACCGGCTTAGATCGCAGGGGTTTCCTTCGTAATAGTTGCTAAGAGCATCCAAAACTTCTGTCAGTTTCCTTCAACTCTTGCAAATGTTTTTTCTTGAGGAGTAATATCTGTGTTCGTGTCGTCTCCATAAATGAATTTATACAATGTACTAGGGGTCATAATTTTTACTAAGAACGTGCTCCCAATTTATTGTCTTTATTTTTATTTTCTGTGATAATTATCTTTTATTAAAAAAACCACAAAACCTATCGTATACCTTATCTATTGATTTTTTGTTAATATATATGTTTTATATTCCGCGCGTGGGAATAGTTGCGCAGGAACGGCCGCGCGGTCTGAGATGCCACGCTACAGACTACACGGACGCTTCCGTCGGAGTTTCGAATCCTCCCTTGGGCAAGAGTGAGAATACTCTCTTAAGCATACGTTAGTTTAAGTAGTTTCTAAGTCTAGCGATCGATGACCCTAGCATTTTCGTCTCTTAGGTTTACAAACATTTATTTTTTACTTTTCTTTGTATATTTTCTGTTTTTATTAGTTTGCAATATCCTCAAACTTGTATTACATAAAATATAAAGTCGCCAATATATCAATAGAAAGCTGTACTATAAATAAGAAATGAATTACATTTACAACCGAGCATTGGGAAAGAAATTCATGAAAATTTTACGTCTTGGTTAACTCACAACTTTTTTGATCAGGAAATGTTATTTCACTTATTACAGCTTTCGTTGCTGTATTTGTATTTTTTTAATTTATTTATTTCTAACTCAGATGAAGGAAAAACTATCTTATTCTCGCGGTTGCGGAATGCTCGTAGGCTTCCTTCCTTGATTTCTTTTTTCTTGCGCTTCCTTCCCTCTTGCACGTGTTGGAAGCTTTTAACTAAGCATTTGACTCCAATATCCTTCTCTCTCGCCACCCCGTTTCCCTTCCACTCCAAAATGTCTTTCAAAGGAACCATCCCGACATTTGTCTCGAGTGATTTAGGGAAATCACGGAAAACCTAAATCTGGATGGCCGGAGGTGGATTTGAACATCGTCCTTCTGAATGTGAGTCCAGTGTCTTAACACTGCGCCACCCGGCACGATGCGGAAATTGGGTATCAGCGCAGCAGTCACCTAGGTGGATGTGGGAAACCGCCGAAAAACCACTTCCAGGTTGCTGGGCACGCCGTCCAATGTCGTTAATCCGCAGCAAGGATTTGAACCGGAGCCTTCATACCACGCCGCTGTTGCAAAGTGATGCCTTATACCACGCGGTAGATAGCGCGTTTCCGTTTCTATGATTTATCACCTTTCTTAATGTAATCCACAAACAACTCCTATTTTCGTAATCAGCATGATATGTTAGTAGCAATATTAAAAGTTACAAATCTTATCCACGAAAGTTCCAGTTGTCAGATTTGAAGTTAAGGAAAGATCTGCGATGGTAATGGTTTCCCTTGTCTTACATTCAGTAAAATCTAGCTACGAGTTAGGCCGAGGTAATTCGAAATATGTCGTAGTTTTGAGTACTGCATGCGTGTAACAGATATTATTTGAAGGTTGTAGCCGGCCGCGGTGGTCGAGGAGACTGAGGTGCGCACGGCCGCACGGCCACTACGGTCGGGGGTTCGAATCCCCCCCCCCCCTCAGGCATGGATATTTGTGCCGTCCCTAGTTCGTAAGTAGTTCATAAGTAGTTTGTAAGTTTAGGGACTGATGACCCCGTAGTTAAGTCCCATAGACTAAACATTGAAAAAAAATTGAAGGTTGTAATTGTACATTTCGAAACGTGTTAAGAGACTACTGCACATTACATTTTGTGACAAGAGACAAAGTGCATTAAAAGAAATATGTGCTGGTCTTGGTAATGATAGTTCATCGCGTCATCTGGAAAAGTCATAAATATTGCCTCTGTTTTAGAAGTTATGTGAACCAGTTGCAAGACTTAAACAAAATAAACGCTTCCTATTAGGAGCAAATTTTGAACTCAATCTTCTTCTCAGACATTATCTCGAGTTATTTATTGCAGGTAGGACTGTTACGACTTTTTAAATACATGCGAGCTCCCATTCCAGGCGATTGGGGTGTACCTCAAAACCTCCGTGCCTCGGGCTTTCGGAAGCTAATAAATAGCTGCCGTCATGCTCGTATTCTGTGTAGATGAGTTTTACTGCCGCCACAGATATATCTAGCGGGTTCACGAGAACGGCTACTGGTCACAGGACGGAAGTTATTCTGGACGAGATTCTGTTAGTGCATTTTCTGGCGAAAGGTAGTTAATAACAGGCGAATAAAATTATGAAGGAGAGAAAGAATTCCGGATAAAGAAAAAGAAGGGAAAAAAATAATGAATAAGGCCTTTTGCGAATGCTATCAGCTTCAGTAAAAACGAAAATATTGACACAAATATAAGGAATTCTAAACTTCTAAAAAAACAGACTTCAATTTACTGTTCCTTTATTGCATTACGCCTGATAATCATAGCCGTAAGAATTTCGAATCCAGATCTGGGTAATCCCATCGATTAAGCGACGATACTGGATAATGACACGACTCTTCCCAGTGTATGAAAATTGGCGGTTAATATGGAGAATGGAACTGAGTTGAAAGATGGCCACACTCGCAGATACAAAATTCAATAATAATTCCTCCTATTGAACTATAGCAAATCAAAATATATAAATGAACGAAGCAAATTAAGCCATCTTGTAAGGTCACAGATGGTGACCTTCCATCTGCGGGTTGATTACAGAGATATGTAATCGTATTATACTTATAACAGTTTGGTATATTTTTTGTGAACTAATATTTTAGGTATTCCTTCATTGTTCATGTATGTTCATTTATTCATTTCATGTATGTTGTCTGTTTAATTTGTAAAGTTAACTGAATATTTTGATTGTACGTATGTAAACAATGCTGTCAAAGATATCATGTATGAATGTAAGCAGCGCACTCTACTGCGCCACTACATTGTTGATTCTGAGGCAGTCGGTGAGAGACGGAGTCTGAGTGTGGGCTTCGAGGCATGCGGACGCTGTCCGCGTGTGTACCGATAAGTTCGGTTCGTCGCGTGCAATCGCCGGTACGAAAACCGCGGAACGTTTATTCATGTATATTGGAAGAAGAATTGTTCACAGTGAAAGTTTATTTTGAAAAGTGCGGGAGTGCCATTTATCGAAACAGTGTCTGCAAGTGTCAGACTCGGTGATAGCGTCATACGTATGCAATCTCGTCGCGCGTGTTGAAACGGGATTACGGAACGTGTCTCCGTGGTGAGACGATTCGTGTATCGCGGAACTGACCCACTCAAGTGAATGAACATTTAATGAACTTGTGTAAAAATACGTTTTGCCTCGCTGCATCATCATTGTCAATTGGACCACTGTATGGATGTATATGTCATTGCTGATGGATTCCTATGTGAAGAAAAGAATGCTACAGATGAGTACTATTTGTAACTTTTCTGTTAGAGTATAAGAGTGTATTAAAAGGTAACAAAGACTTTTTCTATTAATACCTAACAGACTTTATAAGAACTAATTTGCAATAATAATTGAAAAGTCATTAGAAAATTTGATAGGAGTGCGAAAGTTTAACTGACGAGGACATATCACTTTCATTCATTCAATAACGATTGAGTTTGATCTGAGAAAATTAAATATTGTGTGTACTAGAAAAAAAGATCAGTGATTATAGTTAGAATTTTGATGAAACAATATCATGTTAACAATCAATCAGTTAGCCATTTTTGACAATAATAAGAAAGAAAATTAGTAAAAATCATTAACAGACAATTTTTATAATAGTTAACGTCAATAATTTATCTGATTGCGTAAATGTACTTATGCACAGCTATTTTTTCAGTATAACAAAACCCACAGCAAAGATCAAAGAATGAGTCATTTTCAAAAGAAAACTATAATTGCATTTTTATATTACGACAAAAAAGAGGGCATACAAAAATTTTTATTTTTGTAAAACGATTACAACTGTTCCAGTTAGCAGTATATGTAGACTCTGGATATTTTATAAGATGGGATGGTAAGTAGAATCTTCTGTGAAGTGATCCGATGTGCAAAGACTAATTAGCAATCATATTCATTCAGTTAATTAACAAGACAATTAATGTGATTAATAGTGACAAGGCCTAAATCAGAAAAGTGAACTGTATATTGTGTATGTAGGTCTGACTAACTGTTACGAACTTTTGCCAGTGTGTTTCGAGCCAAAATCATTAACAAACCATTTTATTCTCATTTTTCAATAAAAAATATTTATCCACCACCACACCCCACCTTATAATCTCACGAACCAACAATATTTTAACTATATTCAAAAATATAAAAGTTAATATTCGCAGTATCTGAATATAGGAAAATTAAATTTAAAATCGAACTTTTGATTGCGACATGCTATTTCAACAAACTATGTCATAGATGATTGCCTATTACATCAAGCCGCGCGGGAGTATCCGAACGGTCTGGAGCGCCACGCTGCGGATCGCGCGGTCTCCCGCGTCGGAGTTTCGAATCCTCCCTCGGGCATGAATGTTTGTGTTGTCTTCAGTTTAAGTTAGTTCATAAGTATTTTTTAACTTTAGGGATTGATGACCCCGCAGTTAAGTCTCATAAGCTTTACTAACTTTTGAACATTTTATTACGTCAAGCTATCATCTTGAAATCAACTCACTTTTATCTTTACATTTACGGATTTATTACACGAATCTTTTCTGTTCAGAATTCTGCTAATTTTTGAGGGATAGCGACTGTCCAATGTGAGAGCAGAAAACTGCTGTGGCCGAATAAAATACTTGGACGGTGCGGGTGAAAAGCTCCTTTGGGGCTGGAGGAACACTTTACGTCTCGTCTTGGAAGAAGAACGTTCTTCCTTGTTAGGTGAAATCCTTCGTTTGAGCCTATTAGAATCGGCACAGAAAAAGGTCGCTTTGTTGGAACTCTAACTTTCCAAAGGCTAATTTATGACAATTTAAAAACTTTAACTTTTTCCGATTCCATTTCGAAATTGTAAGTCAACAGTGTATATGACTACACAAGAATTAATGAGTGTTCATATGTTATTTGTCGGACTGAGATTTGATCTATTACAAATTTTTAGATTTTTTTGTGTCACGTGACCCTGAAATGGACTTAGTATCTGAGTATCGTCAAGGATTACTTGATTGGGCATTTTGCTACCATTCTCATAACGAAAACATCTGCCCTGATAATTTTAAAAGGTTTATTTATAATGTATTACTTTTATTTCTGCAGGACAACTTCTAGTAGTTAAATCTTGTGTTTGAACAACATTATTCATCTGTGTTATTTGGCGTTGCCTACATCATTTGCAAAGTTATAATAAAACTTTTTATTACTTACTAATTATCGGCAAAATTTATTACATGGACTCATACTAGATTGTAAAGGATGGTGTTCTAGGTATGAAAAATAAAATAAAAATTTGTATTTTATAAATTATTATTCTTTCGTAAACGTCAGCCTATGTACACAGTAATTGACTGTAGGATCACAGGTACAAAGACTATTTGCAGCTATTGTAGTTTCTGGTCACAAAAGCAGACATTTACGGCTCGGCCGTATTTCATTTACTGAGCCGTGGATAGCCCAATACGTGTAAGTGGTGTATGGCCATTTAGTATTATGAATTGCAAGCTATCTTTAGATGTGAACATATGCTAGACAATGTGTTTAACCAAGAAAAAGAACCCACCCAACGCTATCCGTTGAAATGATGAGTGGGAATGTCTGGGTCCTTTCCCAATGTTTACATATCTAGAGGCAGTACAACACGTACGTAGCATAAGCAAGAACCATGAAAGAATTAGATACGTTACAGTGATTCCATTAAATTATAACGTACGTAATCATAGATAAAACATACAAGATACTAGTTTAGTCAGTTATGGAGTACTGCTGCAGTGTGTGGAGTGCTTGTTCAGTGTGTACGAAGGACGCTATCAAATGAATGATAATTGCTCTGTCGACATTGAAGAAATTAGTTAGTAGTTTCATTTCGCGACATTTGTAAACACTGCAAGTGGCGTATAGTTGCTAGAAGTGAAGAAGACGAAGACTGTGGCTGCAGTAATATGAACGTAGTCAGTAACGAATGTTTTACCACGTGCTATTCATGCACATTCTTTGACTTTGACATTGGTGTGGACATTCTGTATTAGCTTTATAGCTCGCAAAGTATAAATCTTAATACGTTTTGATTTCCATTTATGGAAAACGAGAAGTCAACAAGAGAACACTTGTTCTCAATATTTTAAACTGGTAATATTGAAAGTAAGGACGATGCCATACTAGCACGTCGAGCACAGGATCTTGCACATACAACTGTTAATGTATGTCCTTCTAGTGACACGAATGTGAAAGAAATTTAGTTGCTGAGCTATTAGCTAAGCTTCAAACTATTATACAGACAGAACAGTAACCGGTAATTCTCGATACTCGCTTTAAGCAAACAGCTGATGTTAACCGTCGTAAAATTAGGGCAATTAGAAGAACAGGTAAAAAGACTAGCAGAACAAGCTACAATTAGAACTATTTTTTCTGGTTAGAAAGAAAACTCAGCAAGCAATTTAAAGCTGATCTGTCAGAGCAATTTAGCTTACAGCTGACTGCTCAAATACAACAGATCTGTTCCCCGTCCACAGTTGTTAAAGGGAATAATTAGTTACAGAAATTACGGGAAGAAGTTAATGTTCTTGCTTCGGAAGAAATCACTTTAGCTACGCATTTGAGTCAACTGCTTCTGGACAGCAAGCGACCTCGGACCATCTGACTACTCTGGTTACAGAATATTCTGACTTTGCAGAGAAACAGAATAAAATAAAAAACTAAATTTTGTATACTGGTACAACAATAGTGCTTTAATTGGTCAGAAATTACCTGACATTGATTGTGTTAACAACAACTAAACGGAAAGGTAGGTAGGAATCATCTTGTAATTAGGAATGTCTACAAAATATTGGTCATTGCTTGCTCGTATTTTGTAGGCAACGTTGGTCTGAAGATGATGACTTAGTCCATCGAAACCGTCTGTCAATAAATAAAGGGCTGAACAAAGCGATATTGGCTACATTTCGTTTTGGAAGTGTTGTTTAACAAAAATTATCTGACAATGTAGAATCCACACAGAAAGTACATGATTACATTAAAACCAGTAGCCGGGCTGTAGTCACGGCTGTCGAGGGTTGGAATGATAAACAAAGTACTAATTTGACACAACAGACTACATAAGTAAGTTAAGCTACTACAGGGGTAAAACGTGCTTTAACAAAGCGATTAGTAAAGCTACAGTTGATTATATCAGGATACGGAAACATGTTAGGAATGACATAAATTCAGAACACAATTAACCAAGATTTATCTGCGTGATGGAAAAGTTTGATAACAGTTATCTGATTTAAGAAGTGTCCTGTCTGTCTCTAAAAACTGTTAACAGTATTCCCCTTGTACAAGGTATTGACGTAAATTCTTTAACTATGTGTCTAGTAGAAAAGGCAATTTCGACCTGTCACCTAGTTTCAGTAACAGTATTCATAAAATCAAAAAATCCTTGCGTCACACACATTCAGAGAACTCGCCATATTCGTATTTTAGAGAAGAAAGTTTAATGAAATCCAGAGGATTTCATTTTTTTTATTGAAGAAAAGAGAAATTTACAGTCTGTCCTGTTATCTTTCCGTGCAATTTTTCCTTGTTATTGGTCTGATA
Organism: Locusta migratoria; assembly: GCA_026315105.1. Lineage (NCBI taxonomy): Eukaryota > Metazoa > Arthropoda > Insecta > Orthoptera > Acrididae > Locusta > Locusta migratoria. The sequence goes on along the minus strand of CM048750.1, from coordinate 305,515,422 downwards.
GTAAAAAGAGACAGGGCATAGTTTGTTTAATCCAAGGCAAGAGTGTTCTGTGAGAAACCGAAACTAGGAACGCTGTTTAACCTTTGTATAGTTTGAGCAAGCTGTTTTAGCCAAACACTGTTCTTCCGCTAAACAGGAGCGGCTTTGGAAAGATGTTTTTAATCCGGACTTGTAATATGAGAAACAAGATAGCATAGATATTTTGAGAAATATTTGTGTAAAGTACGTTATTTCCATGAACCCATTTTGTACAGAAATGTGCTTAGAATCTCAAAAACTAGATTACCATTTTACATTTAGGCAAATTTGATCCATGTAACAAATACTGACGTGGAATATTTTTTGCTGGTGTTGGTCACAACAGATTTGTTACAAGAGAACATAAGAAACAGTCATAGGAATAACAAAGCAAACAAAGCAAACTGTTTTTAGCAGATGAACACACAACTTGGTAAAGGCAACGGTCGTCGCGTCCTCCGAAAGAAATAGAGGGCTGATTGCTTTGTCGCAAGGCTATAGGACGCCTTCTCATAATAGGCACCCAAAACAGATAACAGATTCAATCCTATGAATGAAGAAGGCGGGAGCAGCGCTTGAATGCTCACAGATAAAATAACAATTAACAAAATCACAACAACAACAGGAACAGATATCAATGGAATACTTCCAAAATGTTAAAATGTTTTGTAATCCTATGGGACCAAACTGCTTAGGTCAATGGCCCCTCGACTTACAAACTGACGCTAAAGACAACACACATACACACACACACACACACACAAACACAAGCGCGCGCGCGCGCGCGCGCGCGCGCACGCATCTCTGAGCGAAGACTCGAACCTTCGGTGGAAGCGACCGCCCAGTCCCTGACATAATGCCTACAACTGCACTGCCATTCCCATGTGGCAGGGGTTAATACTGGTGCTTGACATATAAATAACCAAAATTACTATCTCACATCCCACGTACGCAAACAGTAAATCAAGCATCAAATCAAATTTGGCCTCCTAATAGTCCATATGTTCACATAATAGAAGTAACAGGTTAAATACTGTCCTCACCAAAAACGCTGTCAAACTAGTTTGGACTACATTCCGCCTTCAAATGTTGGCAGAAGCACTTCAACAGGGTCACATTCCAAGTGAAAATATTTTATTGAGGTGCAGTGATGTGTTAGTAGATAATCACTTTACTTGTACACAAGCATCAGAGTTATCCCATACAAGCTATTATTACTATGAACCAAAGTTTATCTGATGTGCTTAAGCAGTTACAGAAGGTGCGGACGTCTCCTGTAACGAATTATCTCATAGTTGGTACACTAGGCCATTGGTCACAGCCTGGAAGATGGCAGACTACTCCTAGAGTAGAAATATGAAATAGTTTTATAGATTTCACGTTCCCGACTGTAGGTAACTTAATTACACTTTGCCTATTAGGGTTAGATTTGTTTAATAAATGCAGGAATCGAACATCTTCCGGTAAATGTTAACCTGTACGCCACTACAATTGAATAGCCCAGATGCATAACTCGCAAACTGAAACGAGTCTGATATAATCGTGAAATACTCCTCCCATCCAAACTATTGAAGACAGTGTAAGAAAATAATTAATTAATGGGATTCTGTTTTCTACTTTAAAAGCTAAATCATTTACAAAACAAACATTTGGTTGCAAAATTCGCTTTTCGGTGATAGGAATGACAGAAGGACGGAATTATTGCCAATGTAAAAAGAGAAAAAAATATTCTAAAAAGAAATGAGAAACCTCTACAAAACTGGCATATAAAAATACGAAAGTATTAGTTTACCACGGAAAATGACTTACTTAACGAGAAATTAAAAAAAAAAACAAAAAAAAACTGAAAATTTTAAATAAATAGAAGAATTGACGGAAAGTTGCATCTTTGTAAGACAGGGTCAAAAACTACGAGAAAATAAAAGTGTCTGCTCGTCGAACAATCTGGTGTAGAATTTTAGTTTGTGTGTTGGATGCCCAGTCGTCATCAAAGTGGAGCTTTTAGACGTCTTCTTGTTTGTCTTCAGAAAGTCCTACACATCCTGTAATTGCTGTTGGTTCGCTGTGCTGAAATATTTTCCCTTCTTCAGAATGATCCTTATCTCTCTAGTTTCAAAACTGTGGAAGGGCTCTTCATGAACCAGACAGATCTTATTGTTATTGCTTTTCGTGAACAGCATTTTCTTAATATTTTGCTATTTATATTTTGCTTTAGGAATCTGAAAATGTAAGATACCATGAACTTTCACAGAGCCTTCCGGTTCCCATTTCCAGTCTTGATCAGGTAATTCAATTTTGTTCTTGGTGTAATAACGTTGCAAACGTCTCCATGTGGTGAATATGCACAGCCGGCCGCAGTGGCCGAGCGGTCTGCGGCGCGCCAGTCACAGCCTGCACCGCCACTACGGTCTGGGGTTCGAATCCTCTTCGGGCATGGATGTTTGTGTCCTCTTTATTGTAAGGTAGTTCATAAGTAGTTTGTAAGTTTAGGGACTGATGACCCCGCAGTTAAGTCCCTGAAGCTTAACAAACATTTGAACATTTTTGAATATGCACAGACGCGTTTTCAGTGACACTTAACGTGCGAAATTGTCGTTAGATGTTACCATAAACCGAACCTGATGGGATGATTGAGTGGCCAAATGTTGGGTACCACTGTTCCTTAGTATTAGCTAGATCATAAGTAGTTTGTAAGTTTAGGGACTGATGACGCAGTAGTCAAGTCCCATAAGCTCTACAAACATTTGAACATTTGATTTTTAGTAGTCCTTTGTTGCTAGTACCAAAAATATGAAAAAAATTGAGACTTACACGTGATGCAAGATGTAACGTCGCCGGTGTCACGGACCGAGAAGCTTCCTCGATGCGCTGTTAGACTGCCGACTGTCGCCGCACACGGCCGTATTTCCGACAGCTGGAGCCACACAAATAACCGGGGCTCAATATACCACAGTTACTGACATCGGATGACGATGGCATACACGAACAACTAGTACGTTGACATGTTGCTGATGCTCGGCGAGTGCCGACACGATGCCACTGAAGCAGCCACGGCGTATGCCGTGAGATATCCTAGGTGAAGAGCCCCGGCAGCCATTACGTGCCGAACAACAACTTCGGGAAACAGGCAGCTTGGTAATGCGCCGCAGTAACAGACGAAGACCTGCAAGAAGTGAGGAAATGGAGGTGTTTGTTTTAGCTGCACTACACCACTATCCTCATGTCAGCCTACGAGCCGTTGCTGCAGTCGCTGGTGTCAGTCTCACATCTGTGTGGCGTATAGACACGGCCACAGGTTTCACTCGTACCGCCCGTCACTGACCCAGAAGCTGCATGGGAACGATTTCCGTGCAAGAGTGACATTCTGTGAGTGGGTCATGCGTTATTTCACGCAGGAGTCTTTACAAAGTGTTACGTTCCCTCATTAGTCCACGTTCACAAATTATGATTCATTGAATCGCTATAACATGCACTACTGGGCCGCAGACAATCCTCGGTGGGTACGACCTGTCGACCGTCAACGTAGGTGGTCTATTAACGTGTGCTGTGGAATCCTTGGGGATGAAATCATCGGTCCACACTACTTCCCAGGTACACTGACAGGTGAGTTATATCGCGCTTTTATAGCCGACAGTTTGGGTAGTCTCCTTGAACATGTATGTCTACACACGAGAGTCCATATGTGGATGCAGCACGATGGTCACCCAGCCCATTCTGCGCGTGTTGTTGTGGAAGAACTAAACAACAGGTTTGCTGGAAGATGGTTGGGGCGCCATGGTCCTCATTCATGACCCGCAAGGTCGCCAGATCACCAGTAGATTTCTTTTTGTGGTGATATCTAAAGGATCGAGTTTATGTCACTGAGCCCACATTCCCAGATGATCTAAAACGGCGAATCGAGGACGCTTGTCGCTCCGTCACACAGGCGATGTTACATCTCGTCTGCAGATCCTTTCGACGACGCATTGCATTACGCATTGAGGAACATGGACACACATTTGAACATCTCATGTAAATCAACTTCCCACCGCCATAACATCCATCACCCACCACACAGCCATGTATTATGTACAGCGTGAGGTATCTGCCCCTGAAACTTTGAAGGGTTGTATCTCCCAAACTAAAAGTGATAGGAATGTAGTTTAAATTGATTTGGACGCGGCTCGTTTCAACGAATACAATGCACGATAGAAAACTATTGTTCCATTTAAAAAATTATATATTTGTGCTGTAACTCTTTGGAAAATGATACAATAAACTATGTTCATAGTTCCGCAGAAAGTGTAACATTTCTTGTGTTGACCTACCGCATTAAAATTACCCGTCACCTATTATTTTATAAGTTACAGAGGCAAACACAATTAGTGAAACACCATATATATATATATATATATATATATATATATATGCTCTTTTGCAGACTCATATTTACTGAGATATTTTTGCTTCTATAATAGTGTACTTTCAACTTATATATATATATATATATATATATATATATATATATATATATATATATATATATATATCGTGTACTTTCAACTTATATATATATATATATATATATATATATATATATATATATATATATATATAAGTTGAAGGTACACGATTATAGAAGCAAAAATATCTCAGTAAATATGAGTCTGCAAAAGAGCTGTTTTCGTGATAATTACGAATGTATTGTTCAAAGCCACCACTGACGTCATCTTAAACTTTCGGCATAGTTAGTACACATTAATTTTCAATTTAGACTTCACTATCTTCCAGAATTGCTTGAGGCTGTTACTCCTCGGCATTGTCAGAGTGTGCACAGTATATGGATAATGGAGCTACGACACATTTTGCTGCTGCTGTGAGACAGCATCTAATGTGCAGATACCGCCAAAGATGAATAGTCAAGGCGGACCTGTAACTTTACCTCCGACATCATCTGATCTAAATCTTTCTGATTTTTGTGTCTGGGGTCACCTCAAGAGCGACGTGTACAGCACTCCTATTAACACGATTGTAGAACTGGAGCAGAGAGTTGCACACACTTGTCAATCATTCCATAATTATTTAGTGATTTACAAAAGAAATCGAAATAAAATTCAGAGACAAACATCGTATTGCATCCAGATGTAAGGAAGACACATCGAACACTTCCTTTAACAGGTAACTTATACGTGAGTTTGAACTAAATGCGATGTAAAAGCTAATATTAAGTGTAAATTTCAAATTATTTTGTACTAACAAGGCCGATGTTTATGATAATGTTCACATGTTTGGAAATCTAAAGGACTTAAGCACGCTGGTCATCAGTCCTTAGGCTTACAAATTACTTACACTAACATAAAGTGACTTCTTCTAAGGACCACACAAACACCCATGCCCGATGGAGGACTCGAATGGCCGCACACACCGTAACTGGGCGCCTTAGTGCGCACGGCTTTTCTGCCGCGGATGCAATTTAGTTATTGAAATGTAAACTAAATGCAATGAAAATCTTTATAGTTAAATCTAAATGTCAAATTAATGTGTTCTAAGGAGGAGAATTTTTTACATTGACGTCTGTGGTGACTTGGAACCATACATTTGTAATTATCTCACAACTGTTCGTTTGCGGACCTATCTTTATTGGGGCAGTTCAACCATGTACGTTTGCTCCATCCTTTTTTATATACCCTATATATATTGGCCAATGTCGGTGCACAGTAACAACCAAACGTTCACTTCATATTTCCAGATTTTTACCATTTAATTGCATTGTCATTTATTGACGTAGGAACGCGAGGAAAACGAATTTTGTAGCTCAATGTGTGACTATATATATATATATATATATATATATATATATATATATATATATATATATATACAGGGTGTGACTATATATATATATATATATATATATATATATATATATATATATATATATATATATATATATATATATATACAGGGTGAGTCATAAAAATATACGTATATAAATGAGGAGTGTAAATTGTCACACACTGAGCTACAAACATAAATCCGTTTTCTGCATGTTCCTCTGTCAATAAATGACAACGGAATTCAATGGTAAAAATCTGGAAATATATGGACTTTTGGGTGTTACTGTGTGCTGACATTGGGCAAGGGGACAGATTGGCAATAGCGCAATAGTGCACTAGTTCCTTTCTCTAGTCTAACTAGCTATGATACATAATATTGGCCACCGAAAAAATTACGAGATGGATGTGACCACTGTCATTGCTTGCAGTGTCACGCAGACCTTCTTTTGATGCCACCTTCGTCGCCTTCTTGTGAGTGGCTATATCACGCACAACACTCGTATGTTGTGCCCTATTGCCGATCTATCCCCTTGGCCAAGGTCGGTGCACAGTAACCCCCAAAACGTCAGTTCATATTTCCAGATTTTTACCATTCAATTGCATTGTCTTTTATTGACATAGGAACATGTGGGAAACGAATTTGTGTTCAAAATGTTCAAATGTTTGTAAAGCTTATGGGACGTAACTACGGGGTCATCAGTGCCTAAACTTACAAAGTACTTATCAACTAGCTTATCCTAAGGACGGCACAAATATCCATGCCCGTAGTGGCGGTGTAGACCGTGACTGGAGCGCCTCAGTCCCCTCGGCCACAGCGGCCGGTACGAATTTGTGTTTGTAGCTCATATATATATATATATATATATATATATATATATATATATATAGGGTGAGTAATAAATGAGGAAAAATATTTCGTGCAAATTGTCCCATACTGAGCTACAAACACAAATATATATATATATATATATATAGGGTCAAAAAAGAGGAAAAATGTCCGTGAAAATTATCACAAATTCGTATATTGCTTAGTCTCGAATAAATAAGTGCGCCTTCCATATATATAAGTTTGGAATTTGTGTAATGGAAGTGTGGGCGTAGTGAGAAGTTCTATGAAGATGGATGTTTGAGATCTGGTGTCAACGCAACAGTGGCGTCGATCTCCGGGCTATGAAATTTTGGACGTCAGCGCCGACCGTAACGGCCGGAGGCAGCGCTCGGGCTTTCAGCTTTGGAGGCGTCGATAATTGACGTCTCCTTCCATGAGCGGTGCTGCCGTAAACGCTGCCGTCTGCGGGAACTAATTAGTTTATGCCGCGTCAGCAATTAGCTCCGCGGCGCTCGGCAGCGGCTGACAGGCGGAGAGGCGCAGCCAGTGCTGAGCCGTGCCGTGCCGTGCCTTGCCGTGCTGTGCTGCTGACGGCCTTCGCCGGCACTTGGGCTGTCAGAACACAAGGCACGTGACGGCACGCACTTTACGTTGCTCCCAGGATGACGGCCAAACAAAACGAAACATGAACAACAGGCCAAGAGCTCCTATTCCCAGCACATTGACCGCCTCTGAAAAGTGTTCAGAGTGGTAGTTCACTTTCACCACAGTCTAACATATAGACACTCCCACAATTTTTCCGCGGCCGCGGTGGCCGAGGGGACTGCGGCGCGCCATTCACGGTCTGCACGGCCACTACGGTCGGTGGTTGGAATCCCCCCTCGGGCATGGATATTTGTGCCGTCCTTAGTATTAGCTAGTTCGTAAGTAGTTTGTAAGTTTAGGGACTGATGACCCCGTAGTTAAGTCCCATAAGCTCTACAAACATTTGAACATTTTTTGAGCAGATTTTCCTTATAAGCCACTAGCTTAAACCCGCGGCTCCGCTCGCGTGTTTGTTGTTTATGATAGATAAGCTATCTTTCACTAGTGTGCTATGAGACAGTTTTTGAAGGATGAAATGAAATACAATGTAGAATACCTTCTTTAGAAACAAACAATTTAATCAACATTATCGGGAAACTAAGTAGTGTAGATCAAATCACACGCAAAAATGCACTTGTTTCGAAGAATCCAATCACGAAATTCAACAATAATGATTGTAATATTATCACAGATCGATCACTTGATGTATTGTGCGAAATGTCAAATCGATTTTTTTTAAAGAGACGTATTAAAAAAAATTCCTTTTTACTGATTTATTTATTCATTCTTGTATGTCCTTATTCGTATGCTTATCCTTACAGAGAAAGAGCTGAAGACATAGTCGCATGCATAGACCAAAGATATGGTCTGTGGCGTCACGTTTCGCTGTATGTAATCTCCTTGCTATAGAGTCGCACACGTCATCGCTGGCCTTCAGTCAGAATTATTATTATTATTATTATTTTTTACGAATTTCAACCACCATATCTTCCACCCCCTTATAGCTATCGCCATGGCACTGCTATGGTGTACAACGGGAGACTTCGGACAACAGTTACACACAGACCATTCGTTTGCGTTCTGTAGTTTTCGCTGCAGAGCGAAATATTAACACACACACACGTAGAATTTTATATACACCGATAACTTTCCATTCCATACTTCAGCCTTTTATCATTATCAACCCTCAAGCAACATGCCACCAATAAACCCATTTTCAAAGAGTAATTATTGTTCGGTATTTCGTGTTATATTCTTCAAATTAGGTCTTCAAAGGTAGCTATAAAACCGTGCCTTAAACGACTCTTCAGGTATAAATTAGTAACTTTACAAATATTTAAGTCTCTGCGTCTTTTCGTACGAACGTGATAAGCGTACACCGAACAGGCATTCACATTAATATATATAGATAAATAGGTACCCGATCGCCATAAAACTGTGCCTAAAGCCTTCCGCGGGTAGATATTAGTAACAGTACAAATTTGTAGCTCTTTATGTCTTGTGGTTCAGACGTGATAAACGTACACCGAACAGACATTCACATTTATAGATATAGATAACAGCGGCGCACCAAGCGGCTGGCAAGGTACATTTCTAAATATGATGTCGGACAATTACGAATAGTATCGTTTAAACTGATTTTAACATACTTTTTACGACAGGGGATGTACTTAGTGCCATAAAAACTGAAATATCTACAAAATGACCCCACATTTGTCTCTATTACGTTTCTTAAGAAGCACTGGAGGGTATGAAACAGTACTACCTGGAGTGATTTAGGAAAATCACGAAGAACCTAAATCTGTATGGACGAAGGTGGATTTGAACACCATCCTTCCGAGTGCGAGTCCAGTGTGCTACCACTGCGCCACCTCGCTCAGTAATTTTCTACTGAGAACAAGAAATGGCTAATAAACAACAGAAAACCCAAACTACTGCAAAAACACATCGGTTTATTACTCAGAAACGGCAACGTTTCTTCACTATAATTCCAGTCAAATCAGTAATTGTTGAACCTAAGAAAATTATATAGAACGCAATACATACATTATTTAATCTACCATGTCAGCCATTAACGCTGTACCTGAATGAAAATCTTCACAAACGTGACAATACAATATCGACAGAAAAAAAAGGTATCCCAACAAAGAAGAAACCATTTCCACAACTGTTGCTACATATTAATCAAAAACGGCAAGAAACTTCCAGACATTCGTTTTATAAGCAAAATTATTTACACTCAAAAGCGTTTGTACTTTTATAAGAAAGATGAGTGAATTGGAAAAATGTACAAATCATTACACTGCACGTGGAATTTTTACACATCAATGAAAGTGCTTGTCATATAAGAACAGACCATAACAGGAATTAATGTTTCTAGTTTGTTTGTATTCTCGCAGTTTCAGCGGAGTTTGCTCCAAAATACACACATTTTCGTAAAAATTTCCTCTTGAATAAGTTGTTGTTTATATCACTGAATGAGGGAAATTCCGCTGTATTTACATTTATTTCCCGATTATGTATGTCTTCCGTGATTTTCTAATGCTTGGAAAGCAAAAAATTACAGAAAGTATTTCGTTAATTACATATATTTCACGATTATGTATGTCTTTCGACATTTTCTAATGCTTGCAAAGCAGAAATTACAGTAACTATATGGTTAATTACATATAAAATGTAAATGTAAACAAAAATTATTATTACGGTATCTCGCCCATCGCTAGGTGTGCTAGTGTCGTTGCAACTATCAGTTGGTAACAACTTTCACAGCAGTGAGTGTCGTGACTGTGTATGTTAGATTGTGCTTTCACTTGCCTTATCAGTACGGGTCACATCGAAGTCTTTTGGTTGTGACGCAGTGGCAATAACATCGGCTTAAATGAAATTTCTAGACTACTTAGCTGCAATATCAACGGGGTAATCATTAAAAAGAAATGGGAGCAAGTACCGAATTCTGGAGGAGGCCATCGTGAAGCTGTAGCTGTCTAAAACCACTTTCCGTGTTACCGAGGTAGGTCTTCACCATAAGGCCATCTAATATAAAGTCGTAAAAAATAAGACAACCGCGCGGGGGAGGGCGAGCGCGCTAAAGCGCCTTGCTTCCGTGTGAACGGCCTCTATGCATCGGAAGTTCGAGCCCTTCCTCGGCATGTTTGTGTGTGCGTGCGTGCGTGTGTGTGTTTGTCTATGTCTGTCTGTGTGTGTGTGTTTTGTGTGTGTGTGTGTGTGTGTGTGTGTGTGTGTGTATTGTCATTAACGCAAGTAAGTTTAAGTAGTTCGAAAGTCTAGGGGCTGCTGACCATAGCAGTTTGATCCAGTACGTTCACAAACATTTCAACATTTGTAAATAGGACAAGGAATGGTTTTGTGGAGATTCACTAGCACTCCCTTCATCCAAACGGTATCATAAGTTGCTGAGATGCCCATAAAAGCAACGGAAGTAGGAATCTTCTTTTCGTAACCAGTCTCACCGAAAGATGTGCTAGGATCTGGTCACAGCAACACAACCTTGTTTGAATCAAGCTTGTTCAACAGGAATACCAGCAGTAAGAATGGAAACAATGCAGTTGTAGATAAGTGTCTCGAGCTTGTAAGGTACACCGAATAGTGCGATTGGTTGTTAGCTATCTGCACGGTCGGATGGTTTAGTTATCCCCTGCTTCTATGACAGGAAGATTATCTTTCATTCCATTGATATTTTTCCTTTGTGTCACAAAGTCGCACGATGTCTTTGAAGCAACACTGTCTCAACCTGAAACGAAAATTGTCTGCAAGAAACAATATATTACGTAAAATAAAAGGAACATCCTGGGAGGGCAAAAGACAACAGCTATCTCTCTGTGTTACGTTGCAAGTGAATATGCCTGCCCAGTTTGGCATAGTTGCCGCGTACTAAACAAGTAAGCGTCGCACTCGATGAGTCATATAGACTAATTACCGGCTGTCTGAAACCTACATGAGGCGATAAACTCTAGCGTATAGCGGGTATTGCCCCTCCAAACGTCATGCGTGAGTTTCCTGCAGGCAAATGGTATAAAGTGTATACGTCTGATAAGCACCCACTGTATGGCTACAATCCTCCTCCTCCTCCACTTTGGAGTGTAGGGAAAGTTTTATGCAGACAAGTAACACTGCCTAACAGATTTGTTCCCGTTATCTATATTGAACATGACATCAAAAAACCACTGGATGACATCATCGGAAAATATACGACATCATCAACGCTTTGTCGCTGTGGAGTTCAAAACACCACCGAACACTAATACTCATGTACTCATGTACATTCTGTTGTGTAAGATGCACCAGATGTAAGATGATCTGATGTCCGCAAGTCCTGAAGCAGGGCGACTGAGAAAAGTCACCAAAAATGTTTACTTTTACAATCTCTGACAATAATGATCGGTGAATGGTCCTGTAGCAGCGGTGGAGTGGCCGAGCGTTCTAAGGCGCCTTGGTGCTGAGCGCGTGGTTTCCCGCCTTCAGAGGTTCGAGTCCTACCTTTGTGAATGGATGTCTGTGTTGTACTTAGTGTAAGCTATTGTAAGTAGATAGTAAGTCTAGGGACTGATTACCATAGCAGTTCGGTCCAATAGGATTACAATCATTTGAATAGGTGTACGACCTATGAACTACAGTCACCTTACTGTTATTAGAAATAGTGACCTCCCGTAACTATGCACAGCTGAGCTCTGCGATACATGTTCTGGAAACATTGCACGAAGTCTTCTTTTGGGATGGTGTGAAAAATCTACTTCACGTTTCGTTGCATCTCAGGAATATTATCAAACCCCTTTCCTTCAAAGCGAGTTTTAGCCAAGGGAACAGGAAGAAGTATGTAGGATTGAGATCCGGCGAATATGGTAGATGTTCCTGTTGCTCCACCCCCTTTATTGCCAGGAACTGTTTGACTGTATTGGTTGTTTGGGCAAATGACATTATGAGGCTAATCGTCTTGTGTCTCTATGGGTACCCAAAGTGTCTGATACTACCTGTGTTGTTTTGCTTGTGAACCTTACTACACTTCAATCTCAGCTTTCCTTTTACATGAACGTTTGATATCTCTTGATTTGAACCGTGTGGGGGTAGCCGTGCTGATATAGGCGCAATATGAAGAACTGCGCGAGCGCTATCGCTATCTGTCTTATCCTTTCGATAAGTTTGTAAGTCTTGGTCACATCTGAATATTATATTTCGCTCTGATTTGAAATTAACATGCACCGTCGATGAACTAACGGCCATAAGCGATGCACAATTCGCGACAAGACTCTTCATCAGAGAAGAAAGGATGATAGTAAATTAGAGCCAGAAGTTTCTCCTGAAGTTCATTGAAGTGAACGCTACCTGGAAGTGTAATGGGCGAACATGACATCCATGGCCCCTGGTCTATGTGGGGGAGCTAGCTGATGTCTTGAGGTCATTACCTGGTGCGGCGTTGTCTAGGACGACTGTGCCGGACTCTAGTTTCAATAAAGAATCCATATAATCAACTTAAGAATAATATTTCAGTAAGCTTTAAAAAAAGAAAGCATTGACATTTGTAACTGAGACACGTATCTATATTTCTTATTCTGCAGATAAAAATCCATTGGCTTCCATCTATAGGCCATTACTTAGCTCTCTCTCACCGCAACTATAACACTCCTCTCTCTCTCTCTCTCTCTCTCTCTCTCTCTCTCTCTCTCTCTCTCTCTCTGTCCCTTTCCCACCCAACAATAATTCTCCACGAACACCAGTGGTGCAAGTACATGGCCATCAAAGTTTAACTATTTTGTTGTTGTCAACTATATGTAGAACGGAAACGCGTCAAGTGTAAAGTGTAAATAACACCTGCACCATTAAAAGTTGTCGCTGAAACATTTGTTGATGGTGTACCAAAGAGTTACAAGGAAATCGCGAAGATAAGGAACACTGATATCAAGCTTTACATGATGAAATTGATTCTATAAAGGAAAACAAGAATTGGATCTTTGTTAAAATACCCGCTGGAAGGAAGACTATCATCAGTAATTGGGTGTTCAAACGGAAGAAAGACAAAGATGAAAATATCATAAGATACAATGCTAGACTTGTGGCTAGAAGATGTTCAGAGAAAAAGGGATTTTACAATGAGGAAACTTATATTCCTGTTGCTAGGCTTGCAACAGTTAGAATAATGCTTGCAATTGCAGTACAACAAGAACTGAAGTAGTGGCTATTTCTGAAGATCTGGAAGACACAACTGGTTTGTTCTGTAAATTATAAGAATCATTAAATGGACTGAAGCAAGCACCGCTAGAATGGCTTCATTCTATTCACTCATTTCTTACCTATATAAGATTCAGTCAGTCAGAAGCAGATAAATGTCACTACATGATTTTAAATGAACTAGTTATTTACAATGTGCTCTATGTTGACGATAATTTGATGGTACGAAATAATAGAGAGCAAATGGAAAAAATGAAATTTAAATTCAAGCAGAAGTTTAAAGTAAGGGAATTGGGATAGCCACAATCATTGTTGGACATAGAGATTTCAAAGAATGAATGAGAAATGCGTCTGAGCCAAACATCATATTTTAAGAGTTTGTGATAACGCTTCAACATGCAAGATTGTAAACCAGTCAAGACACCTATGGAAGCTAAACTGAAAATCAAATATGGAAAAAAGGACTGCTAAACCATGCAGAGAGTTGATTGCATGTTTGATGTATGCAACACCAGCAACAAGACCTTATTTGTGTAATGTAGTCAACTTCTTGAGCAGATACCAAAACCATCCATCAGAAGAAATCTGGAGATGCATGAAAAGAGTTTTAAGATACATCAAAGGAACCATCAATATGAAACAATATTATCATAAAGGAAATAAAGATGTTCTCTTAGCCCATGTTTGGAAATACCATCTGTTGGACAACAAAGAAACAGACAAATGTTGCTTTGTCTTCTACAGATGCAGCATATGTAGCTCTGGCAACAGCTGCTGCTGTGTTACTATGGGTAAAATACTTGCTTGACGATATTGGAATCCCACAGCAGCTACCAGTTCGTGTATTTGTAGACATTGTCTTCTATAAGGATATTGGACAAATGGGAACATCGTCAGTTGTGGCCAATCAATGTAAATTATAACTTCATCACCGTAAAATCATTACTGTTGCATATGTGTGTACAAAGACCAGATTTTAGATACCTTTACCAAAGGACTACCAGTTCCTAGATTCATCACATTGAGAAGGTTGTTGGGTTTAACATGGCTGTGTGTTAAATATGTGTGTGGATATGATTTTATTTTATTGTGTGTTAAATGTGAAATCCTTAAATTGGGGAGGGGTGTTGAGAGAGCAATTTAAAGATTCTAGACTAGCTATACTGTGAGAGCCATCTTAAAAAAAGCGTAATTTGCATTGCTTTGAGATTCTGTGTTTCACTTTTTATTTTTTTTTATTTTTTTTCCCCTTGGAATAAAGTCCGATGTTGAGAAGTGAACTTTTGCTGCTCTTTACCGTGTTATTTAAGAGTAATCTTACCATTGGATTTCCTGAGAATAGGGGGTTTATGGGGTCTGGAATCAGGAAACCCAAGTTAGACACCTGTTCACAATATTCTCAGTTGGTACAGGAAGCCATGTGGCAGACAGGTAGTGTTGCATTTAAAATAAGATAATACTCTCATTGATCTCGGAGACGGTAAGAAGAGCGAGTATGTGGTAGTTGAGGGACATGAATCGCAGGACGTAATTGTCAATCAATTAGACGTAAAGTGGCACATTTCCTCAGGTGGGTCAGACGGAGTTGAGGATTGGCGGGACGGGTAAGGAAAGTTGGTGTGGGTGATATTTGAAGTGTCAATCAAAAATGCGCCAGCATTCTTTATGTAACAGTACTTGTGGATTAGTGTGAAAATAATTATTGATGGAAAACCGCCGTGAACCTAACTGTTGGAGACATCATTTACTAACAAAGTCCACGGCTAGCTCCATTAGTTAAAACTAAAACTTAAAATCTCAGGATCGTATTCAGAACAGTTATGTAGTAAAAGAATGAAATTAAAATGATTACTATTCTGATCACATCTCCAAGAATTAGTTTCGTAATAGATATTACGGCGGAATCCGTTGTCCTGAAAAATGAATTGCATCACAGTTAATAAAATGTGAGAAGAAAACATAAGGGAATCAGTTTTCTACTAAAGGAGAACATATTCGTAGTCCGGTTAAACTGCAGAGCTTATAAATCAAATCTTCAAAGGTTTATAGAGATTATGGGACTGAACTACGGGTTAAACTTACAATCTACTTATGAACTGGCTTATACTGAAGACAGCACAAACATCCATGCCCGCCGCGATGGAGTAGCTGAGCGGTCTAAGGCGCCTCGCTGCGGAGCGCGCGGTTGCTCGCAATGGAGGTTCGAGTCCTCCCTAGGGCATGGGTATGTGTGTTGTCCTTAGATTAGTTTACCTAGGTTTAAGTAGTTTGTAAGCTAAGGACTGATGACCATGCAGTTTGGTCCGATACATTTACAGACATTTGAACAATTTTTGAACATCCTTGCCCGAGGGGGAATTCGAACTCCCGACCGCAGCGGCTGTGCAGACTGTGACTGGCACGCCGCAGACCGCTCGGTCACCGCTGCCGGCAGAGCTTATAATTGGATTAAAAAGCAGCATACCTACATAAATCGTATATCACTTACATAGTTCATACATATCCTGAAAAACTCGTAATAATTACAAGCTCAAATCATTTACGACTTTACTGTCTTTGTGTTCGAACAAAATGAAGGAAATGGAGAGGCATCTCCTGTCTTTATGCCTGAGAAAAACTGAACGTGATAATTGTCTTTGTATCCTTTTCACAGAGGTTTACATACATTAATCAATCTCCAAAGAATATTAAGTTCATATGCATTTGAGTAATACATTAATAATTACAAAAAATACGCAAATATGAAAGTAAATTAATTTTAAAATGTTGGAAAATAAGAAACTTTTGGTACAAGGAGACACATGTTTTATTACACAACGCATGTCCACATTAGCGTACGCCGCTATGCGTAGTTGAATGGCGTTGCGCGCCGCCTAGAGCGTAGGCACAAAGCATGTCATCCGAGTCATCAAGGTAGTACGACTGCAGGGAAACGTTTTCACTGTACTGAGGCCAAAACAATTACAGGATCAGTCGAGATATCTAGCTTCTGCAGTATTGTCATCGACAGAATGAATTAAACTGTTTCGACATCTTCCTGTCAGTTCTATAGACTAGGGACAAAACTACGGCAACCGAGATAGAGCTAATAACAGAAAATCGCTGCAGTGTTGTGGGTTCAGCAATGCAATAACTACCTGTGCTTTTCTTAGAAATGTTTGTTATGGGTAAGAAACTGTATTAAAAGAATCATGTAAAACTGTTCATATGCTCTAACACGTGTGTCTTATGTTTTTTGTTCGTGTGACCTTTGTGTGCCAAATAAATAAACAGGTAAATAATTATTGGTCATGTTCTTTTCTGTAAGGGTCATTCCAAAAGAAAGGCACACTATTTTTCTTTAATACAGTTTTTATTCTACATGTTTGAAAGTCTTACATTGTGTAGATACATCTCCACATAATTCCCATTCCTCTCAACGGCCTTATGCACATTCTCTGAAGTGTGTGCAGTACGAGGCCTCCTGCTGCGAGGACGATCCTCATTATTGTCGTGCCCGCTTTCATCACGTAACCTTCTTCTCAACGGACTAACTGTACGGCGATCGACAGCAGCATCTGTCAATGTTTCCCAATGACTCATTTTCACAGAAAGGGAATTCAGTGACAGCACGTTGCTTCTGACGAACGTCAAGTAGCAGCCATCTTGAAGACATGCTGTGGCAGCGCCACTCACGCGAACAGGTTGAACTAACTAATTCTTGAAGTTCTCCCGGCGGACATAATATTCCATCATCTTTCGGGAGTGCACCCGGGACAGCGACAATTTTTCGTCCGATATTTCGGCTGCAAACATTACAGCCATCTTCAAGGCGAGTCCAAGACTGAGTTCTCATCGCCTGCGCGTGCCTATTTATACGGTAAATCGCGTGATGCCAAGCTACTGAGGATGAGACTGCGCATGCTCGAAGATATCACATTCGTAACTGCTGCGCTAGTCATAGATGAATATATACATCAAAGATAAACATGTATATCGCAAGCCCACCCATACAGATCTTTATTTGCAGGCGTACAGCTGCCACCATCCTTCGCAAACTATGAGTGTACTGAAAACCTTGGTTCAAAGCGCTCAGGTAGTATCTGATGCTGACAGCCTGCTGGATGATTCCTGCACCTGGATGCAGTTTTCAAGAAAAATGGCTATTCGCAACATCAGATTTAGAAAGTCTTTCAAATAAAAACACCAGAAAAATTACAGGAGAAAGATGAAGAGGAAAGTGAAGTGAAATCTACAGCCTTTCTCCCATGCGTGGGTAATGTTTCTTCAAAAATAGCCAGAATCATGAAGAAACATAAAGTGTATGTGCTCTTCCGCCCACCAGCTAAGACCTCAGCTCTTCTGGGATCTGTCAAAGATGATCTGTTATTGCGAAAAGCGGGGGTTTATGAAATCCCTTGTGAGTGTGGAAGACGTTACATAGGCCAAACCACGCTCACTGTACAGGAACGATGCATTGAGCACCAGCGGTATACATACCTTCTTCAGTCAAACAAGTCTGCAGTAGCCGATCATTGTATTTCTACTGGCCATTCCATGAATTACAAAGAAGTAAAGATTTTAACCACAGCTTCTACTTTCTGGGACTCAGTTGTAAAGGAAGCTGTATACATAAAACTGGCGGACAACCTGTTAAATAATGACGACGGATTTCATCTTGACAATGCATGGAAACCAGTTATATCACGCCTTCGTTCTGAAAGAATGTCTGTGTCTTCACTTCCGGTTGATGTTACCACTTTTAATGATTAATTATTCATTTGTAAGCACTGTCGATACGAAACAGCTCTGTTTATGTTTGCACGCAGCACTCACATGTTTATCTTCGATGTATATATTCATCAATGACTAGCGCAGCAGTTACGAATGTGATATCTTCGAGCATGCGCAGTCTAATCCTCAGTAGCTTTGCATCACGTGACTTACCGTATAAATAGGCACGCGCAGACGCTGAGAACTCAGTCTTGGACTCGCCTTGAAGATGGCTGTAAGGTTTGCAGCCCAAATATCGGACGAAGAATTGTCGCTGTCCCGGATGCACTCCCGAAAGTTGATGGAATATAAATAATAGGTTGAACTATGTTTGAAAACAAGCAGGAAGGATTTACCTACACAATGTAAAACTTTCAGACATGCAGAATGAAAACTGTATTTTTTTTTTTTTTTTTTAATAGTGTGCATTACTTTCGGAGTGGCCCTCGTACTTGTTACGAGATTATTTTTCAGGAGCCTCTCAAGGGCAGAACGTCGTCCTTGGGAGGCGGGGCACAGGGCACAGCTCGGTTCGAAGACCGCTGGCCGATGGCGTGCGTGGGATACCGGGGGCGGCAGGTCTCGTGGCCGCTGGCAGCTGTTTTTGCCCCGGAAGATTCCTGCCGGCCGCCCATATGCTGCCCGCCGGGACTACCGTTGTACAAGGATTCCGGATGCACCCGAGAACGCACCCGCCTCACACCGGCGGTTAGCGGCCACGCGAGCCGTATTACCGAGGGGGCCCAGCCACCTACAGCGAATCAGCGGTAAGCCACTGATATGACGAAGACGTAAGAGTATGTCTGGAGAACCACAGTATACACAGGCAATGTCTGAGAATAAAAGTTTTCTCTTAATTATTGCCGCGGTGGATTAGCTGCGCGTACTGAAGCCCCGTGTTGTGGTGCGCGCGGCCGTCCGTCGTCGAGGGTTCGAATCCCCCCTCGGGCATGGAATATTTGTGTCGTCTTTAGTGTAAGGGAGTTGATAAGTAGTTTGTAAGTTTAGTGACTGATGATCTCGCAGTTAAGTCCCATAAGCTTAGCAAACATTTGAACAACTCTTCATTATTATTGTGGTTTGTCAACACGTAATTTGACGATTTGTTTTTGATATAAATATGCAACCAGTTGCTTTTATGGAATGCTTTATATTTTTTCCGGAACCATGTTGTAAGATATTGCAGATTCATCATCAGTGACGCTGTTACGGGAATATTATAGTGACTTGTACCAAGTGCAGCGACATGCTCTGGTGGCGGGGTTTGATTTTACTCTTGGTAAATCTGTTTCCATGACCTATCTTGGGCACTGGCAACATGCACACATCACAGCGTTTTGATTCATTGGACACTAAAATTTCAGTAGACGTAAATGCTATATTTTGCGAAATAAGCAGATGTGAAAACAGATGTACCAAGAGTAAAACGAGCCAGATGACACAGTGGTAATAGACACTGTCTTCGTATTCGGGAGGACAGTGGTTCAAATACACAGTTTTTCCGGGATTTACTGCTTGCAAATGCTGGGATGGTCGATTGCTTTCCAATCCTTAGCACAAACAATCAGAGCTTCAGCTCCTCTCTAATGTTAATGCTCTCGATGGGGCATTAATCTTTAAACTTTGGTCTTTTATTAGCGGGAGTAAAACTACAAATCTTGTTTTTATTTATTTACTATCTTAAACCCGCAGCTCCGCTTGCGTGTGTGTTGATTATGATAGATAAGCTATCTTTCAGTAGTGTGCTATGAGACTGGTTTTGAAGATGAGGTGGTATTCAACAATAATGATTGTAAAAATATGACAGATCTATCACTTGATGTAATGCGCGAAACGTCAAATCAATTTTCTTAAAAGAGATGTATTTAAAAAAATTCCTATTTTACTACTTTATTTATTATTTTATATTTCCTTATTCGTATGCTTATCCTTACAGAGAAAGAGCTGAAGACATTGTACCACACATAGACCAAAGATATGGTGTGTGACATCACGTTTCGCTGTATGTAACCTCCTTGCTATATATTCGCAAACGTCATCGCTGGCCTTCAGTCCGAATTTTATTAAATAGAAATTGACGACTTACAACCACCATATCTTCCACCCCCTTACAGCTATCGGCATGGAACTGCTATGGTGTACAACGGGAGACTTCGTACAACAATTACACACAGACCATTCGTTTGAGTTCTGTAGTTTCCGCTATAGAGCGAAATATTAACACATACACACATAGAATCTTATATACACCGATATATTTCCATCCCAATATACTCCGCCCATTTATCATTATCAACCTTCAAGCAACAACGCAACCAATAAAACCATTTTCAAAGAGTAAATATAATTTTCAAAGAGTAATTATTGTTCCGAAATTCATCAAATTACTAAATATCTATCAGATCGCTATAAAACCGTGCCAAAAACCTTCCTCAGGTATAAATTAGTAACTGTACAAATATTTAAGTCTCTGCGTCTTTTCGTTCGGACGTGATAAGCGTACACCCAACAGATATTCACATTAATATATTTAGATAAATAGGTATCCGAACGCCATAAAACTTCGCCTAAAGCCTTCCCCGGGTAGACATTAGTAACTGTACAAATTTTTAGCTCATTATGTCTTGTGGTTAAGACGTGATAATTGTACACCGAACAGACATTCACATTTATAGATATAGATTTATTACCCTAACATCTACAATTAAAAGTTTTCTCTTAATTATTATTGTGATCCGTCAACACGTAATTTGGCGATTTACTTTTTATATAAATAGGCTATTAGTTGCTTTTATATGCGTTATGGAATAGGTCCACAAATTTTTGACTGTCTGGAAGACTTCCTAACTAATAGAAAGCAGTACGATCTTCTCGACGGCGACTGTCCATCACAGCCGAGTGTATCGTCAGGCGTGGCCAAGGGGAGTGTGATAGGACCACCATCATTTTCTGTTTATGTAAATGATCTGACGGACAGGGTAACTTGTAATTTGCGGCTGTTTGCTGATTATGCTGTGGTGTATGGGAGGGTTTTGTCATTAATTGACTGTAATAGCATACAGGATGACTTAGACCAAAATTCTAGTTGGTGTGAAGAATGGCAGCTTGCTCTAAGTGTAGAAAAATGTAAGGTGATGCACATGAGCAGGAAAAACAATCCCATAGTGTGCGAATACAACATACGTAGTGAGATTCTTGATGCCGTCGCGTTGTTCAAATATCTAGGCGTAACACTGCAGAGCCTTATGAAATGGAACGAACATGTAAGGGCAGTTGTGAATAAGGCGGACATCCTGCTTTGGTTTGTTCGGAGAATTCTGGAAATATGCGCTTCATCTGTAAAGGAGACTGCGTGTGAAACTCTTGTACGACCACGTCTGGAGTATTGCTCAAGTGTTTGGGACCCGCATCAGATCAATTTAGAGGAAGACATGGAAGTAGTTCAGAGGGGAGCAGCTAGGTTAGTTACTGGTAGGTTCAAAATTCAAATGTTTGTAAATCTATCAGACTCAATAGCGTGGTTATCAGTCCGTAGCTTACGCACTGCTTAAACTAAGGTAAACTAACCCAGGGACAACACAAACACCCTTGCCCGAGGGGGGTACTGGAACCACCGACAGAGTCCGGCCACGCGCGATGCAGAACGCCGCTCCAACACACACGACTAATCCGCCGCGGGTGGTAGGTTCGACCAACGCGCGAGTGTCACAGAAATGCACCGGGAAGTCAATTGGGAATCGCTGGAGGAATGACGACGTTCTTTTCGAGAAATTATGTCGAGGAATTTTAGAGGGCCGATATTTGAAGCTGTCAGCAACATGGTGTTACTTCCGCCTACTTACATTTCGCATAAAGATCACAATGGTAAGAGAAATTAAGGCTCCTACAGAGGCACATAGAATTTTTTTTCTCTCGTTCTATTTGGGAGTGGAATAGGAAAGGAAATGCCTAGTAGTGGTGCAGTGTAGCCTCCGCCACGCAATTTACGATGGATTGCGGAGTATGTATGTAGATATAGATAATGGTCCTTTGACATCCGCTTTGATGAAGAACCTGCAGTCGACTGAAAACTTGTTAAGGAAGAAAAAACTCATCCACAAAAGAACAGATGTTCTATAGACGTGTGTGTGTGTGTGTGTGTGTGTGTGTGTGTGTGTGTGTGTGTGTGTGTGTGTCTATTTGTGTGTGTGTGTGGGGGGGGGGGTTGTAAAGTGGAGGTATGCTGTTTTTTAATATGGTAATACTATTGTTGTGTGTTAGGCGATGGGGAAGGTTTGTATTTGTCAACTATATGTTTTATTGGTTTAAATAGCGTTTTGGCTGCTGTTGTGTACTTGGTCATTTAATGTGTGTTTCTTTTCTATTATTTCTTTTATTTACTTGAAAATTCTCTTGGAGTGTTAGGATATGTTTCTTACACAAACAAACACATCTACAAACACAAACACACACAGACGAATGAATTTCACAATGCAAGCCAAAGTAAATAATAACGACGCACGTCCAGACGATAAACAAAAGACAATCGCATACCGCCTGGCTACAGAAAGGCTGAGTTTTTGGCAACAAGTAAACTGAAAACTGAAGACAGCTTAAAGTGCTTCGCTAAACATATAAACTTGAGTAAGCTCAATAGCTAATTTTGTTCAGACTAAAATAAGCCCACGGCATGCGACCTGTTAATGATCGAATTCAGTAAAAAAACACAAAAAGGGGGTCATCAGTCCCTAAACTTATGAACTAGCTTATACTAAAGACAGCTCAAACGTCCATGTTCGAGGGGGATTCGAGCCGCCGACGGGGAACGGCTTCGCGCACTGGAAGAGAGCGCCTCAATGCGCTCGGCTTCTACGCCGCGGTTGTATAGTTGCTAGAGACAAATCGAAAACAGAGGGTTTATAATAGAGATATTAAAATCTATAAAGGTACACATCACGATATATACAGCACATCGACAAACTTCGAAGGTTTGTAGAGGCTGTTTTGAAGGACAAGCCGCGGTGGAGTAGCCTAGCGGTCTAAGGCGCCTCGCTGAGGAGCGCGTGGTTGCTCGGCGTCGGAGGTTCGAGTTCTCCCTGGGGCATGGGTGTGTGTGTTGTCTTTAGGTTAGTTTACCTTAGTTTAAGTATTTTGTAAGCTACGGACTGATGACCACGCAGTTTGGTTGGATAGATTTACAAACATTTGAACATGGCATTCGGAAACGCCATCTTTGAGGCTATGGGCACTTATTCATCTTCATTAGTGTGAAATATTACACACCTTTCGATAGAAATAAGGTGCCAAAAGTGATAATATGGATGTATTGTGACTAGATGCAAATACAAGCTTCGCTTCGATTTTATTTTGTCGTATATTTCATTACATCTATATCGTTGTTTTTGCATAAAAGACATGTAGAGGCGAAGGTGGTATTATGGGTTAGTGGTTGCAATATGGGCTAGCTTAATATCTGACCAACAAGCCCGGGCATACCAGTGGCAACCTCAGTAAATAGTAGTAGCTAGTTCGTACAACCGCCACAGAATGCGCTTCCGCAGTCAGTTATATGGAATGTTAGTGGTGAGCTGTTTCGTGATTTTTCTCATTTCAAAACTTTGAAAGGTAAGAAATTACAGTTATATTAGACGTACTGCCAATGCGTAGTTAGCTGTTAATTTAACTACATATTATGTAACAGGGAATACGTAGAATGTGAGATGTGAGCCAGGTGTTGACAAAAGAAAGAAACAAGGAATAAAAATCAAGACTCCATCAGTGAAGCGAAAATTGACCATCGACCTACAATCATCATCCGAGAGTTCAGAGGAGGGATCGATAGATTCTGGGCAGTCAGTTCTAGAGCCCACTGTCGGTGTTGAAAAGCCTGGAGATGACGATGCTACCTGCCTTTCTTGTGAGGAGTTATATTCCCAAGACACTAAAGGAGAGCTATGGATCCAGTGCCTAATGTGCGAGATGTGGGAGCACAACGAGTGTGCTGGCTGTGAAACGGACCATTATATTTGCGATTTCTGCCAACCACATATGAACAACTTACGATAAACATGTCCCAGTATAAAGGGTTTGCTATTTTCCAATTATTCTAAACATCTACAGAAAATAATATTGACTTTTTTGTGTGTTTATAAAGTATCCCATATTACCACCACATTTACATTTTATCACAATATGTCAATTTTATAAACATGTTTCCATATTAAAGTTGCATAATGATTTAAACTAAAACATATGTGTTTGGCTTTTTTATAACATCATAAAAATTATTTTTTTGAAGTTTTCAGCAAATTTAACTGCCAATTTTGAAATTTATGGTTCAAAAATAAAGTGGTAGCCCATAATACCACCTTTTCCTCTATTAAAAACATTTTACTTTTCAAAATGTTCGATGCACTTACTCTTATTTTTTTCTTATTCGTACGCTTTTCCTAACAGAGGAATAACGAGGACTGAGCATCACGCTTCGATGTATGTAATCTCCTTGCTACGAGGAATGTTCAAATCTAAAGGTACGGAACGACAATGTGGGTTCAGTTGAAGTCTTTATGGAAAAGTAATCACCAGAGGCCTGAGCCCTACTGTCCCACTGTTTAATGAGCCGAAGGATTGCCTTTTAACAGAAATCCTGTGGCTGTCACAAGAACCAGTCCTCTATTGTGTCCTTCAATTAGTCAACCGAGTTGAAGCCCTTCTCTCTCTCTCTCTCTTTCTCTCTCTCTCTCTCTTTCTCTTTTTATTTATTTACTTATTTTTAATTTTATTCTTTTTTCCAGCGGAGCAAACAGATGAAAGTCACAGGGCGACGTGTCCTGGCTGTAGTGCGGATTCTGAAGCTGCTCCCACTGGAACTTCATCAGTGCAAGTCGTGAGAGTTTGGAGAGGTATGGACGCGCGTTAACCCCAAACTGAATAACTCCCTCCTCGAGCAGCCCTGGCCGTTTGCTATTTATAAACTTGCTTATGCTCAAGTTCAGGTGTTTGTTAAGCTTATGGGACTTAACTACGGGGTTATCAGTTCCTAAACTTACAAACTACTTATGATCTAGCTAACACTAAGGACGGCACAAATATCCATGCCCGAAGGTGGATTCGAGCCCCCGACCGCAGTGGCCGTGCAGACCGTGACTGGAGCGCCTCAGTCCCCTTGGCCACCGCGGCCGGTCCTGCTTATGCTACGAAGTGTCTCACAGTACACTTCAATGTTCTTTCCAGGGCTAGAGGAATTCGATGAATATCGCTCCTCGGACGTCACCTTGCCTATTGAAGGCACAGTCTTGAATTTTTTACGGGTAGGCACAAAAAAAAAAGAACAAAAAACAAAACAAAAAAAAAAAAAAAAAAAAATGTGGATCACCCCTGATTCCAAAGTGGAGGCCGCACCTGACGCTATGCAACCACCATAGCATAGCTGTGTCGCAGGTCGTCAAATCATTCCACAGTACAGTTATTACCTACCCGCAGTAGGTACTAAGTAAGTCTCCTATTTCTTCTTATGGCATTCGGGCAAGGTGCCAACTAATACTTTCGTACAACAAATATTAGAATTCACGTCATTAGAGACGAGACAGAGACACTTGTAAATTAAATTTCGTTGCAATATGTGAAAAGTCAGATACGTGATCTGGATCTGAACGCACTGTTAAGCAAACAACAGTGTTGTGCCTGATCGAGATGCGATTACATGTTACGCACTTTTTCGTAGCCCCTCTGTGATCGGCGGAAGTCGGCTGACTTCGTGTGTCTACGGAATGTTTATGCTCTCTAGCAACCTTACCTCGTAACAGCATTGTACACCGTAAACCTCGTCAATGTATTGTTGATCTGTGCTTGGTATTGTCTTCCACTTTGATATTTGCTAAAATAAGTCCACCGACGACTTCTTTTAGATAAAAGAAGGCTGTCCTTGAAAGTGGTATGAAAAATGTTAATTCTGATTGTTATTCAGTCACGACAGTAAAAAGAGGCAGAAAGCGTTGCTACACCCTCATTAATAAGTCCCTTTAAAATATTATTATTTAGTTGATATACGCTCCAGTTTTCTATTACTCAAACATTAAAGCGATAATTACGTGTTGCATCTGTGACGCCTTAAACCCTTACATGTTGTTTCTTTTCAAACCTGTAATCTGTCTGCCGTAAGTTGGCGGCATTGGGAGAAAAAGGCAGGGCTTGTACTAACAGCCAATGCGCTACAAGCTGAATGCAAGCATCAGCTCCCAACATTCTCCGATCAGGGGCCACGTTTAAGTACGTGATCTCTAGGCATAAATAGACGTAAAACACTGACGTTTTCATTAGTATCGGTTTCCAAGACCGATTTCTGAACTTAGAAATACATGATCATCTTAGCGCTACACCAGGAATTGCATGAAGTTCATATTGTTGCTGAGAGGTAGCCGCTGAAGATATGTAATATAGTGCAATTCACAGATGTCATACATCATAAAGTTGTGGAATAGAATTCAGTATATTGATGATTTGTTAACTAAGCACAATCGGATGTCAGATATTAAATATGTTCACAAATAGCGTTATAGTAGTACCTGAAAAGACGATACAATTAATTGTTTTTCTGCCAGAGACTCGAACCCGGCACCGTTTGCTATTGTGTGATAGGAATGAATATTGCTGATATATTTATTGTTTCTTCTGGGGACTCCAACCCCGCACAAACCGTCACTCTTGATCTTACACGATGAGACGTCAACTATCACATTGTCGTTCTCTACTAGTTAGGATCACACCATTCGTAGAAACGTGGAGGGGTTTGATATTTTGCGAAAACTTTGTTCAACTTAGTAGCGCATGGACATGTGCAATGTTCATTCGAAACAAGGCAGAGTCCTGCGTTCTTTACTTGGCGTTACTGAGGGTGCAGATGGTATTTTTGTGGCCGTTAAAAACTGTTACCTCCATCGGGAATTGGACCCATACCTTAGCCATTACAAGCTAACCTCACCCCGGCCTCCATCGAATTGCAGATGTAGTAGCATAATGTTTTGTCATAATGGAGTACTCATTAGACGGTACGACCATTCAAAGAGCTCAAAGGTGTCAGGCTAGGTAAGACTTTCTTGGCCGAAGGGGATGACCACGTAGTCTGAGGAGTCTTATCGCGGATTTATTTATATTTATTTATTTATTTATACTACGGTTTAGTATGCTACATTACGATCTGATTTTGCTATAAGCTTACCCAGCTATGGGCACATTTTAATCAAGATTGTTTGTCACGATAACATGAATATTATCCATTTTTAAAGTTATGAGGAGCATGTATTATGCATTAGAAAAAGGATTCTGAAATTGGGAAAGTAACTTCGTTTTGACATCTATTATTCACCACGTTCAGGAACACAGACTTCGATGAAGGGTTTCTCTAATTTACTGGTATAGTCAATGACAAGGTATCCGATAACTGGCAAGTGTGTCGAGCAATTATTCTTCACGGTGTGGTTGCCTTCAGTAGTCATATTGATGTTAAAAAACAGCAATGTGGATTCTGATACAATGTCGCATCGAAAATGCGATGCGAAGCATAATATCCAACTGGAAAGGATGGGGGAGAACTTCAGTCTCTGCCAATTGAAAGGTTGGATACTGTGGATACTGAGATTTATCGGAGAGACATCAGTTATTGCACGGCAAGGTTCAGTTGTCCATTATATCCACGTGCTTTTCGAGAGTCAACGGCAGAGAAATAAATACACTGATTTAAAAAAAAAAAAAAAATTGCCAAGCACAAAATTGTGAAAAAAAGCAAGTATATGGAGATAAATATATCAATTTGGGGGGGGGGGGGGGGGTAGTTGAATAGGAATGCAGAACTGGAAAATAAAAGAGTGAAATCCTTCCAAAGTACTCCTTACTTATATATCACAGTTTGTTTTAGGGCTGAGAGAAAAGAAACGAATGTTTTACAGAACGAAGGATGGATTATCAGAGATATAAAAGAACACTGCTTCATAGAGAGGACCGATGCGCAGTAAAGAGACAGTATTGTTTTAACGGAAACCACAATTTTTACACCATTTTGAGGGAATAGAGTAAAAGGGCAACTGAGGTTATAATGTAAGAGAGAGAGAGAGAGAGAGAGAGAGAGAGAGAGAGAGAGAGAGAGAGAGAGAGAGAGAGAATGGAGGAGATATTAACAACAAAAAATGCAAGACAAGTCGTTTGCATTTTTTGTGAAGGACGGAGGGTGTATTAATGGATGGAGGGGAGGAGAGAGATGTATTTAAAATAACGAAAATTACTTCAACAGCTTCCATCTAAACTGATTACTCTGTCTGCATCGAAGCTGGGTGTAAATGAAAAAAGAATATATATATATATATATATATATATATATATATATATATATATATATTGAGTCAAATGAGAAGAAAAGAATTGAAATTTGTGCCGTGGGTGGAAATCGAACCCAGACTTCCATACTTACTTTAAATCAATACTGTTCCTTTCACTCAATGTCTTTCACATATTGACACGGAAAACTGTTGGTATATTAGTTTACAGTAAAATATAATAATAAAGGAAATGTATATTCAGAAAAACTTAAATTTAAAGGCAGCTCAAAGGAAAAAGGAACTCATATTTCATTTCACTTGCCAAGAGATCTTTCATAGTCTCTCACTTAGAAGATAAAAAAATTCAAGGATTAATAATTTATTCAGAGTCCCTCATTATTTGTTTCTTCCATAATGCATATCAGCATATAATCTTCAGCTTCTCTTCAGTAAAAGCGACAACTCTATCTCGAGGTGACTGCTTGCAGCGAGACTGCCTGACTTGTATTTCTGCTTTTTGCTCTTACTATGACGCCAGGAAGTAAACATTCTGTATTTACGTCAGAGCCGCACTCTGCGCCGAGCTGGGGCTTTTGGCTGACACTGCGACCGCCAGCTGGCTGTTTTACGCCTAGCTTCGCCTCGGCATCAGCTGTGGTTTACCGGCCAGCCCGTAGCTCGCAAGCCACGGGTAATACAGGCCCCGGTCGCAAAGTCTGGCTGAACCCTTGAAGTATCTCAAGTTTCTGCCAATCTCCACAAATGTGTAGTATAAACTACCACATATGGAGCTATTAAAGGAGTAGCCACATTATCTTTTGACATATCATTGAAATATTTAATGAACTGAAAAAATAGAAAGATGATAAACGTAGCTACCACATAATATTTCACCTAGATAGGAAACAACTACACAGGAAACTATTCTTTCTATTCAACGCTCTGCTTTAGATCTAGACGTATTAAATGTGTATTCATCTTAGAAATCGAAGCATGTTGTAAAATTAAACAGTTCTGGTGGCAACAACAGAAATTTATACATGTACTATATCATTCACGTTTTGTGCACTTATAAAGTGTTATCAATGTGTATGCAACAATAAGTGCTACACAATGGAAATTTGCTTCTGCTGGACCCTTCATTTACACGATTGTTCTGTTATTCACATAGGAGTGTTTCGTAATGGGTTCTTATAACCGTTTCAGTTTCTCGACTGTTCCACGTTTATGCTAAGATCGAGAAAAACTGGTGCCTTAAAAGGATATCTGCGAGCTGTAATTACCAGCTCGATTAACGCCTGAATCAGCTGAGGAAATACGTCGTGAAACTTGTAGTGCATTGACGAAATCGAAGCCCATGAAGTCGAACATCGCTAGTAAAGAGAGGGCGGCCATTCGTGACCTGTGGGAGCGCCCTGATATTGTTGTCTTACCGGCTGACAAAGGCAAAGCTACGGTTGTTGTCTCCCATAAGGACTACACTGAAAAGATGCAAAGCCTGCTAAATGACGATTCCTACAGGAAGATCAGCGTTGACCCCAGAAAGAAGGTGGAGAACAAGACGAGGGCGCTTCTCAAGGATGCGGATTTATCGGAGGGTGTCGCCCAGAAACTGCTACCTCAAGGTCCGGTACCTCCAAGACTTTATGAACTCCCATGCCCCGACCGCAGCGGCCTTGCAGACCGGGACTGGCACACCGCAGATCGGTCGGCCACTGCGGTCGGCATTTCGATTGACCTCTGCTTTCATTCCAACTGTTACAAATGGTATATATTTCGCCGTTTTAGAATCTGTTTTCTAATGCGTAAACGACGCTCCTCGCAACTTTCAAGATGCGTAATATTCCATTTATTATGGTAAAACGTATGTTACAAACTTGAGCGCCGCGCAGAGTAGCTGCGCGGTCTAAGGCATCATGCCTTGAACCGGGCTTCTGCTTGCATCGGTGGTTCGAGTCCTTCCTCGGTCTTGGGTTCTGTGTTGTCCTAAGGTTAAGATAGTTTAAGTAAGGTATAGGGACTGATGATCTTAGCAGTTAAGTCCTATCAGATTTCACACATATTTTTCATACAAACTTGAGCAAAACGAGACTATAGTTAAATAAGCATACAGCAACATGTCATACAAAATCGCCACGGAGCGTGTTGAAACGTAGTCTACTATCATACGCAATGCTACATAATGCTATATACCAGTGGCGTAACTATAGGGGGGGGATGAGGGGGATAGAACCCCCCCAGAACCCGACCCCCCCCCCAAAAAAAAATCGTATAACAGCAATCTGGTAAAGGTAAAGATTGAAAATTTGGGGTGTTTTACCATAATCTTTCATTGCATGGGAGTGAACTAGTTTCTTCAATGGGAGTGGTAGATGGTTGTCTGGAAACTAACTAAAATTTTGCTCGTCAAGCAGATCTATCCCCCCCCACCCCCAAAGCCAAGTCCTAGTTACGCCACTGCTATATGCTGAATATATATATATATATTGGAGTCCTAATGGATAAAACACTTGAGGTCATTAGTCCCTATCTAGCCTTACATGCTACTTTAATTCATTTACTCTAAGGACTACACGCACACACACACACACACACACACACACACACACACACACACACACACACACACACACACACACACGCACGCACGCACGCACAAACACACACACACAACTAAACATGCCCGAGGAAGGAGTCGAACCTCTGGCTGGAGCGACAGCAACTCCCTCAACTCCGCGACAAGACGGCTCAGACCGCAAGGCCAAGAAATTAATGTTACGTAGCCAGATACCGCCTGACTATTTCACTTCTCGTGTCATGTGTTCTGCACTCCATTTTGACGAAAAACATTATACTACCGCATTTTAAAATCGGGCTGATGCCATCTTGTAATGGCTAAGATATGGTTTGATTCCTGCTGGGGAAACAGTTTTTAACAATCGCAGACATCCCTCTCTCCACCTCCAGTAGCGCCAAGTAAAGAATTTAGGACTGTGGCGTGTTTCAAATCACATTACACATGTGACACATTACTACATGTATTAGTTTCGTTGTTTCTTCATAATGCCAAACCCCTCCAGTTCTCTATGAACGGCGAGATCCTAATTACTAGTGAACGAGAATGGGAGAATAGTTATCTTGCCGTCTGAGGTCAACGGTGACGAGAGGCGCGAGGTTGGAGTCTCAGGCAGCACAAAGTTATTCGTTGCGCTACTTCTAGCCGAACATGTGCACATCCCGCGAATGGTGAGAAAACAGTAAATATTTTATATATATATCGAATAGTGCCGGGTTTAAGTCCCTGCTGGAAAAGAAGTCAACTGTATCGTCGTTTCAAGTTCAAATATAGCGCTATTTGTGAATTTATTTAATATCTGACGTGTGATCATGCTTAGTTAACGACTCATATAGGTTCTGCGTTATACTCCACAATTTTATGACGTTTATCACCTGTGAGTTGCACTGTATTATATGCCTTTAGTGGTTACCTCTCAGCAACAATTTGAAATTCATGCAAGTCCTGGTGCAATGCCAAGGTTAACCATATATTTCCTGGTTCGGACATTGGCTTGTAATGAAAACGTCAATGTTTTACGTCTCTTTATGTATCGAGTATCGAACAGAAACGCAAGCTTTTTCAGTTAACAGTGCGTTCATATTCAGAGCACGAACAAAAACGCATCATGTCATTGAATGAGTTTGATAAGGTATCCGATTTGTCACTTGTAATGAAATTGAATTTACGTTGTTTTCTCGTCCCTAATAACTTGTATTCAAATGTTTTTGTATGATGGTATTGAATTACATGTGGACTGACTGCCATCAAGTGCAATGTTCTCTACTGCTTCTGATGGTGCCCATTGTGAATAGTCGAATGACTGTACTCCACAAGGATTTTGTGTGTAGAGTACCTGCAACAAAGCTACGTTAGTTGGGTGGCATTCAGCAGTGATCCACTTTTTTGTGTACAAATGCATGCTCGGCGTCCCTATATGTGGCACTACGTTAATCCCAGACAGCCATATTGGTATTTCGATCTGTTTTTCTGTTAAGGTAATTCCTACCTTTTCATTACAACACCCCTGGTTTATAGTTTCAAAAGTCATCGCTGGTCTTCCGTCCGCATAAGTTGACGGCTTTGAACCACCATATATTCCAACCCCTTATAGCTGTCGACATGGAACTGCTATGGCGTATAACGAGAGACTTTGTGCTACAACGTCACAGAGACTATTCGATTGCGTTGCGAAGTTTTTGCTGCCGTACAAAATATTGACACACACACACACACACACACACACACACACACACACACACACACACACACACACATGTGGAAATTTAAATGAGTCTTTTGTGTCCCAACTTCGTCGCCGCTTTTGTGTCCCAGCCTCGTCGTAGGTGTCGGTGGCCGAGTGGAATGAGACCGACACGCTGGTGCAGGTACGGAGGGGAGCAGCCAGAAACTATAAACACTCGAGTAAATTAGAAAGAGATATATATTGCACAGAATGTAACAATACTTAACTTTTACATAGTACTGCAGAATGTTGATACATAGTTGTTAGAGGCCTGCCTAGTGCCTGTACAATAGCAAAGTCTTCATTGGTGCCTATCTGATTACGAAGGTCCTAACTCGTTGCTATCTCAGTCCGAAGTGACGATCCTTCAGTGGTGGCCACGAGCGGAGTTGTCCCAGAGGGCGCTCGTGGCTGTCGTCGTAAGACCGCCGCGCCGTGCGTGCATGGCGGCGCGCGGCGAAAGTAGGTGGCGCGCACTTTGTACTTGTGCGACACCACAGAGTCGATATCTTTCAAACCTGATATTAATCACCCCCTTGTCCTTATCAATTCTCTAGTACTAGAGTAACTGGAAATATATTGAGAAAAGATGTAATTTTAATTATGACACTTGTTATTGGATGTTTAACTAATATGTAACACAAATATTAGACAATTACAAATGTCGGTATAGACACACAAAAAAGTTACAGAATTGAGAAAAATCGATCGAAAATGTACCACACTAGGTACAATTGTGATCACTTCCCAGTAGAATTTTGGCTAAGGGTATCTTCCACATAAAAAGCACTTTTTCCGTCAGGCACCAACGCATACTTCCTTGTACCAAACATTGCATTTTGGGTAGAGAATCTAGTCACCCTTAAAAAGAAAATTTGTAAGAGCTCGTTAGACTAAATAGCTTCACATGCCTCCTAACGTGAAAAAAATTATTTCTCCTTAGTACAAAGTGGTGTATTCTTGGAAAAGATAGGAGGAGCTGTAGAAACCTGCTACGCTACAATGCCACACAACGAGACACTACGAGGCTGACAAATGGCGCGAAAATTTATGTTGATCAGAATTGTACCTATATCGAATTTGTACCACTTTACCCTATAGTCCACAAAGGAAGATTCATGATTACTGTTACATTAAAACACTATGCGTTTGCGATGTGTAGTTTTGGCTGAAAATATAGGTGCAGGCCTATATAAAATTGAGGTGTTCGTGCCTATATTTAACTCTGCAACCAAAACTACACATTGCAAACGAACAGCATTTCTATGTGGTAGTAGTTAGCAGACTCTCATTGTCTGCGTTGCTGATTACGTTCCCATTCATACAACATCCAAATCACAATGTCAAAATGTTTGCAATTTAAGGAACCTAAATATCTGGTCATCAGCCCTTAGGCCTAAAAACTACTTAAACTAACTTAAGCTAAGGACAAAACACACACACACACACATATACCTGAAGGAGTCGAACCTCCGACTGAGAGTAGCGGCGCGCTCCGCAGCAGAGCGCCTTGGAGCGCTCGGCCACTCCACCGCGGCATACAGCATCCATTGACGCCTTCGGACGGAGGATGACACGGCGGTCAGTCGGTACCCGGTGGGCCTCTCGTTACCTGTAGGACGGTATTTACAGTTTTACATTGTGCACTATGGTGGCTGGAGGTTGAAGACGATAAGGAGATGGAAGATATGGGTGTTAAATTTATCGAATTACGTAAAATTCTATGTATTTGCGCTTTTCAAGACCCTATGTCTTCCACCCCGTTATCGTTATCAAGCACCAACCACTATAGCGCGCATTGAGAGACTGATAACTACTACCAAATACAAACTGTTCGTTTGTGATGTGTCGTTTTGTCTCAAGAGTGAAATATAGGCACAAACACCTCAATTTGTTTTGCATGTAAGAGAAAATTCTCTATGTGACATTCTAACTTTTTACTGCAGCTTAAAGGAATTCTACTTTATTTCTTTGAACAACCGATTTCTGTCCATAAGACCCCATGTCGTCGCTTGTTTTATGCAAGTCTCCACGCTACCCTGTCCTGTACAAGCATCTACATCTCTGAATAAGAACGGCAGCCCACAGGCTTTCGAACCTGCTTACTATACTCGTCTGTTGGTCTCACTCTGTGATCCCCCCTCCCCTTTCTTCGTCCCAGTAATACTAAACTGAATGTTCCTTGATATCTCAGAATGTATCCCGACATTCGATACAATCATTCAGTCACATTTTGCCACAAATATCTTTTTCCCACATTCTGTTGAGTATCTCTTCAATCCTTACGCGATGCACACATCTTATTTTCTGAAATCATCCGTAGCTTTTATCGTCTTTTTGTCTGAAATGAGTATCGTCCACGTTTCACAGATACAAGAAAGAAAGAATTCGTTCCACTCAAGTCAGTATACGATGTTAACGAAAATCTCATCTTCAGAAAGACTACTTTTTAAAATTTGGTGGTCCATGACTGGATTTAGGATGATTTTCAACGATAATTCGTTTTTCATGTGAAATTCCTTATTTTACTATAAAGGAGCATTAAATGCAAGTCAAGTAATGAAAACAGAAAACTTAAAAAACTGAAGATGCTACAACTGTAATGGAACATGTATGGGCATACAAAAACAATAAACAGTGTTTTGCTCAGGGCAGATCATTAACCAAAAGCAACCAACTTCAAAACTTACAGTACTGTTCATACAGATATTGCTTTGAATTTTCGGTCTTGTTACTTAAAAATGACGCCGATATAGGTACATATAGCAAAAGACAGACAACCTGACTCACACCTTCCCGGAATATTCAAGATTTTCTGTTCTTGTAGTGTTTTTCAAATAAATGAATGTACTTCGTGTTTTGACTCTCCTAGTGTATAAACAGATAAAAAAAAGGAAAGGAAAGGAATTGCATCACTTTGGTTTAAGTTCTCTTGTAGACTGACTTTGAATGTGTTTATATACATGTGGCGTCTAATCTAAAAGAACAGACGTCACTTCTATCCTGCAGAATATCCTGTGAATATGAAAACAATAACAACTACAGGATCGAAGTGACGTCTGTTCTTTCGAAATAGACGCCACATATACATATATATAATATGCCAGTGACAGGCAGTGATCCTTTCGTTAATGGGGAGGGGTGAGCAAGTTTGGAGCCCTTATTCTTACGGGAATTAGTACATAGTGACAACGAGTTTGAGTACTGTGGGCAGGGTAGAGCTGGAAACGTGGCGGGAGGCGTGCTTAGGTAGTCCTTGCAGGTGCGGTGATCACTGTGTCCCCAGTGGCGTAGGGGTCAGTGCAACTGCCTAGAAAACAGGAGACCCGGATTCGAATCCCGGCTGGGTATACATTTTCAGCTTTGCCCATTCGCAGTTGAATATGAAAATTTGAATGTGTTTGTTGCCTAAAGAATATTTTTCCTCAGATTGCCTATATATGTCACTCAACCCGCTCAAAGGTGTGAACAACTATGTATGAGCAGCGTCAATGCGACATAAGACACAAGAACAGTTTCAGTCATAAGAACAGAAAGAAGTAGTGTTGACTTGTTCTACCATGCCTAGAAGTTCAGTTCCGTCGTTAGATCATATCCGAATTGTTACTTTGTGCCAGGAGAGACTATCATAAATGGAAGCTCCTAGACGTCTTGTAGGGAAACAAAATGATGTAGTTCGGGCGAAAGGTGGTAGCGGTGTAGGACCTGTAGATGCCTTGTCTCGCTCTGGTCGCCCAAACGCTGCCACAGCATCTGATGACAGCTGCTTAGAGATTTCAGCAAAGAGGAACCGTGACAAGAATGCTATAAAGCTGAATACTGATCTTCGTGTAGCCACAGGACGTCGTGTGTTAACTGTACGTAATGCTCAGCATGACATGCAAGTTCACTCCCGACGTACAATTCGAGGTGCAGCTTTGGACACCCAGCTACCAAGTAGCGTGACATAGATGCGCCAAACACCATGCTAAGTAAATTCGCTAGGACTGGCACCAAGTTCAATTCGCAAATGAGACCCGAATCTGTCTTCAACTCGACAACCGTAGGAGGCAGGAGACGTTTATGGGGGAGAAGGAAGGAGTCTTGGAGTTCAACGTCCCGTCGACAGCTTGGTCATTAGAGACGGTGCTTACGCTCGGTGTTTTGGGTAAGGATGTGGAAGGAAATCGGTCGTGCCCTTCAAAAGGAACCATCCCGGCATTAGCCTGGAGTGATTTAGGGAAATCACTGAAAACCTAAATCTGTGTTAGCACTGAGCCACCTCGCTCGGTACGTTTATGGGGGATGCGTAGTTAGCCTGAGCGTCTTATACACAACAGTAAGCAAGATGGTGTTGCCATGATGTTTTGGTGTGTCATTACGTGAGGTCACCGAACGGCACTGGAGGCCGTAGAAGACAATCAAACGGCTATATTGTACATGGATGAAATCGTAAGATATGTAGTGCAACCATATCGGCTGCATTTCGGTGAGTGATTCGTTTTAATGGACAACATTTCTTCCGCTCATTGTTCACCTTGTCACCTTGTGAATGTGTTTCTTCATGTTAAAGACACCGCAAAACGAGAATGGCTAGCATCTTCTCTAGACACGAACCCTATCTATCGTGCCTGGGATACATTAAGAATGGCTGTTGTTGGAAGACACGACGCACCAACCAGTCTGAAAGGTCTACGCCAGTCCCCGTTGAAAAGTGGAACAGTCTGGACTAACAATCGCTTGATGATCGTGTGGATCACGACGAGTACAGTCATGCATCAGAGCAAGAGGTAGACTACTGATATATGCCGCATTATGGATCACGAATTCAAATGTTCCTGTTCTCCAATAAAGAGGACTGAAATGACGTTTTCTGTAACTCTGTCCGCATCTGTAGTCTAGTGAACAGCTTGTTGAGTTGCTACGCACGGGTTCGATTCCCGGCCAGGTCGGAGAGTTTCTCCTCTCGGGTACGGGGTGTCGTGTAGTCCTTATCATCATTTCATCGTAACTGAAACGCGAAACGCAAATCGCCGAAACAGCGTCAACTAAAAATACTTGTTTTATAGCCGGCCGCGGTGGCCGAGGAGACTGACGCGCTCCAGTCAAGGTCTGCACGGTCACTACGGTCGGGGGTTCGAATCCCCCGTCGGGCATGGATATTTGTGCCGTCCTAGTTCGTAAGTAGTTCATAAGTAGTTTGTAAGTTTAGGGACTGATGACTCCGTAGTTAAGTCCCATAAGCTTTACAACCATTTGAACATTTTGAACTTGTTTTATAGTTTTCAAAATGACAAGACAAGCTCACACACTAACAATTTATTAAATGACGACCGGTTTCGGTGGACTGTGTCACAATCATCTGGCCATATATATATATATATATATATATATATATATATATATATAATCTGGTCATCTTGTTAAAAATTGGGTATAAAATAACAAGTGCAACATTGCACTTAGACACTATAAAAAGAAATACATAAGTTAATAACATGACAGTTTACAAAATATTTTGTAAGCTGTCATATTCTTAATTTATGTATTTTTTAAATAGTGACTAAGTGCAATGTTGCACTTGTTATTTTATACCCAATTTTTTTTAACAAGATGTCCAGATTATAACATATATGTGGCCAGATGATGGTGGCACAGTGCACCGAAACCGGTCGTCATTTAATAAATTGTTAGTGTGCGATATCGGCTTGCATTTTTGAAAATTATTAAACGATTAGATCGCCTCCAGACCCGACTATGTCAGGTAATCTTAAAAAGACTTGCTCCAGGCAGGCCGAGCGTCATTCCATGTAGGGTGTAACAGTCACAATTACCCCAAGATCATCATCTATAGCTCTTTTCCATTTTTATATAAAGGGCGTTGAACCTCTACAATTGTGTTGATGTAACACTTTTTTATTTGGTAGTTGTATCATTTAATGGTAATGACGGTTGAGATTCAAGATATACGAAGTATGTACCCTGAACAGCCTCCTTGATACTGTATACGGATTTCTAGTACACCCCATAGGCTTAACCCTCGCACCGCACACTGGGGTCCTAGGGACCCCAGCGTAATTTGTGTTGTGTATTACAGAGAGTACGTTAGCTACATGTTTTTGAAACTTGGTGTGTATTAAGTCGGTAACACTGCCTACATGTACGTGATGTTAACTCAAACATCCGCATTGTTGTTGCACTACTGTCAAGCTGTAAAGATTGCTGAATGCCCGTGGGGTCATGATTACCCCAGTGTGCATTCCGTGTAGCTCGTTTATGGTTCACTATATTCGAGAAAAAGGGACACAAAAACCAGGATTGTAAAAGGGCGATCTGTGATGATCATAGAGCTATAATTTGTACCGAGTGTACTCACTGACAATGTCAGTGGAGACATTTATTAGTTAGTTTTTGACTTCATTCTAATATAGATTATTTGCATCATTCTTATATGTTTTTGCACAAATTCCTGCAATAGTAATTTTGTAAACATCCTATGCCAAAATATACTGTAAATATCAAATAAGCCATTATATTATATTATAATATATTACTTTGTACATTGAAGTTCAGACTCAGGTTGAATTTATACATTATGTTGTAGTGTAAAATGTATCAAATTTATAAATACCATAAGTTACTCGTTGTAATAACTAAATAAAGTCATTAAGATATTCTGTTGTACTTATTTACAATGTTCCAGATACATAAGACATTCCAATGTATATATTAATCAGCTTGGAACACTTGATATTTGATAAAAATTTTTGGGGTCCAGTAGACCCCAGTGTGCAGTGGAAGGTAATTCAAAACAAGTGTGCGGTGCGAGGGTTAATGAAGTGCGTGAATGGGGGAGCTTCTCGCCACAACCTTCCTATGCATCGTGATGTCAAAACGGGAGCGGCGGTTGTCGCGGCTGGACAGGACAGTGCGTTCCCACAGCAGGAGTGGAGTGGAGTGGAGTGGATTGGACTGTAGCGGCTGCCGGCTGCCGAATGCCGCTTGCTATTCGGGGCACACGCGGACCTGCCGGATTCCGGCTCGCTGGCCTCGCCTCTCCTTTTTGCGGCCGCCTTCCGATAGGCGGCGTCCCTCAGCGTTCCGTTGACCCCTCGAGGACTTATGGCCCGCCGCCTGACCGCCGAATTTCGCTTCCGAGGCGAGGAAAAAAAGCAGGGGGCCGAGCTGCCGGGAACCGCCGCCGCCTCAGGGCGCGCGGCCGCTGACGAAGCCGCCGGCCACTGCTAGGGGGCAGCTGGACACGTGGACACTCACCTACCATACTGGAGACCTTAGCGCTAGTCTTATGTAACGATAAACCAAATTAGTTAAACCCGATGGGGAAACTGGGAGCCGGCCGCCGTGGCCGAGCGCTCTGTTGCGCGCCAGTCACATTCCGCACGGCCACTACGGTCGGGGGTTAGAATCCCCCCTCGGGCATGGATGTTTGTGCCGTCCTTAGCATTAGCTAGTTCATAGGTAGTTTGTAAGTTTAGGGACTGATGACCCCGTAGTTAAGTCTCATAATCCCTACAAATATTTGAACATTTGGAAACTGGGAAAGTGTGACCATAGTGGAGGGGGGACGGAGGTCGGAATCAACATCACTCTTTACACAAGAGCAACACATCGACAAAGAAACTGGTAAACCTGCCTCATACCGTGTAGGACCCGCGTGAACAGGCAGAAGTGCCGCAACACGACGTTGTTTGGAATGTCTGAGCTACTGCTGAACTGACACGACGCTTCATGTAGGGCTATCCATACGAGGTAGATGACATATATAGTCTCCTGCAGTCCCTGCATTCCGTCGTATCACACACTATATCGAACAATAACAAAACAGAATTTTCTGAAACTGAAAGACACTTTGCTGGAAAGATAACAGTAATGCAACAGAAATATATAAAAGGAGAAGCTTCCTCTCCTACAAACGGAGAAACCAGAATCTTTTGGTTACAAATTCCATCCTGCAAAAAGTAAAACAAATTTACATTCCTACAGTTCAATCAGAAGTGAAAATTAAAACGACAGGAAAGATAGAAGGTTTTACTAAATGAAAGGTCACCTCAGAACCCCAAGAGGCGGGGGGAGGGAGGGAAGGGTTCACCTTCTTCGTAATAGTCTGCGGATAATAAGAACTAAACAGAAATCGTTCTACTCAGATAGGTATTAAAGGAAAAAGGAATACAATTCCCGAAACATGAAGTGTATAAAAAAAGGAAATCAAAGAAATGCGTTTATGGCAGTTTGCATACTTCACAGTACTCCACTGACATGTCGCAATTTCCGTGCCTTAAGGCCCGTTGGTGGTCATGAATGAGCGCCACTCTAAGGTAGTTGGCATAGTGTGTGTCAAGGTATGTACGAAACAGTAATCAAGTCATTCAATGTGGTTCGGATTTCTGATATTAATATATATGCAAAGATTTCTGCCGTGCTGATGTTGCCAACATAATCACTCAAGGCCACCAGGAAGAGAAGTAAAATTTTACTGTGTAACTTGTCTGATGAATAGCAGTATATCCTGCAACACTACCGGTTCGAGGTCGGTATTATGTTTATTGTTCATTTTTAAACAGGACCATCAAGAGAAGTAGTTCACACACACAACCTATTGTTTATTGGAACCTTTTACAGTCTAGGGGCTGGTTGTGTGGTGTTGCATTAACTGAAAAGCCTTTACCGGGTTCCATTTGTGCATTTACAATAAATAATCAGCGAATTTAGCAATATACATAGTTATTGCAATCCAGTAACTGACGTATTGGGAGTCTGAACAAAATGAAATAAAACTTAATCCTGCTTTAGTGCATTAAAAGTTAATAAAAATGTTTATATCAAACGTTCTCAAGCTGCTCCCAGTCGCACAGATACTTCTTTTTCTAGCGATGCAGCCAAAAAAATCACATTTACGTTTTACCTCGTCCCCTCAAAACTTGGTTATGTGACCACTGCTCAATTCAAATTGACAACATAATTCTCAGCCACCGATATTACAAATGTACAATTTTAAAGTTGTATTTCTTACATTACAATTACATAAAAGAACAATTCTTTTGCCCTTTCTTATATAAAATCATAATTTTTTATATTGCTTAGCAAACTTGCCACTTTATAATTAATTTAATTGGCCTACAATAAATGAATTCCAATTTGGATGTCTAACTTCATCATCTTTGTTACTATTAGGATATTCTTAAATTTGTTTTTATGGGGTCTCAAAGAAATCCTAAATTATAAAACCGCTCAGTCTTTTTGTGTGGCATCAACTGCATAATTCGTAATGCCACAATCCTCATAATATTGCAGATATCTCCAGACATACATAGCTATTTGCTCTATATCCCAGCTTCTAACTAAATGATAGTACATTTCATACTATTACTGCAAGTGTTAAAGCTTCATTGAATAGTTATACATCTGAGTCTGTGTATACAAAATTTTTTATTTTCTTCTCAGATATTGTGAATATATATGTTGGTAAATTTTTGTGTAATTTAATAGTCTTAAAAACTACTCTTAATTTCACCCAATAC
Organism: Locusta migratoria; assembly: GCA_026315105.1. Taxonomy (NCBI): domain Eukaryota; kingdom Metazoa; phylum Arthropoda; class Insecta; order Orthoptera; family Acrididae; genus Locusta; species Locusta migratoria. The sequence continues at coordinate 305,473,131 of CM048750.1, read as the reverse complement.
ATCTTTGTACAGGTTTGGTTTGGGACATTGCAGTGACTTGATTTTGGCCCTTAATAATGATAAGTGTGAGGTCATCCTTATGACCACAAAAAGAAATCGGTTGAAAACGTCATTTAAACAATAAATCAATCAAACATAGAGGCCGTAAATTCAACTAAACAACTAGGAGAAACAGTTACGAACAACTTAAATTGGAAAGAACACATAGAAAGTATTGTAAGGAAAGCGAACCAAAGACTATGTTTCGTTGGCAGAACACTTAGAAGATCCAACATTTCTATTAAAGATACTGCCTACACCACCTTGTGCATCCAATTTTCGAGTATTGCTGCACATTGTGAGATCCACACCAGGTGGGACTGACGGATGATTTAGAGAAAATTCAGAAAAGGGCAGCTTGTTTTGTATTATCGCGATATAGGGTAGAGAGTGTGACTGAAATGATGCAGAAGTTTGGGTGGAAATCATTAAAAGAAAGGCGTTATTTGTTGCGGCGATATCTATTTGCGAAATTTGTTTCACCGACTTTCTCTTCAGAGTGGGAACATATATTATTAGCACACATCTACATAGGGAGACATGACCATCATAATCAAATAAAAGAAATCAGATCGAAAAGAGAAAGCTATAGGTGTTCTTTTTCCCCACGAGATATTAGAGAGTGGAACTATAGAGAAATATCATAAAAGTGATTCGACGAACCCTCCGCCATGCACTTGAATGTGATTTGCAGAGTATCCATATAGATGTAGATGTAGAAGTGCGGAATGTTTTCGCATGTTGCTGGGCATTCCACAAATACGTCTAGTACGCCACACCATTCCCGAGGCGGAGGGCGAGTTATGGCAAAAGCATAGTGCCCCAGTAACCATAGAATAGAATTATGCTTCGTGCGTGAGCGCAGGTTTACGTCCGGCATAATAAACCACAGGAGTTGGTGGCCAGAGGACGTGTTTGAACTGAGGAGAGTGTTCCTGGATCCTCTCTGTAGTTATTATGGACGTGGGGACGTCGCATTGTCTGCTGGAAATGCCCAAGTCTGTCGGAATGCACAATGGAAATGAATAAATGTAGGTGATCAGTCAGGATGCGTGAGCACGTGTCACCTGTAAGAGTCGTATGTAGACGTATCAGGGGCCACATACCACTTCGACTGCACACTCTCCACACCATTACAGAGCCTCCACTTGCTTGAACAATCCTCTGCTCTCGTGCAGGATTCATGGATTCATGAGGTGGTGTCCATAACCGAACACGTCCATCCGTTCGCTGCAAATGGATACCCCGAGACTCCTATGACCATGCAACATGTTTCTGTCATCTCGGTGTTAACTGACACAGGCGATGCGCAATGCTTTGTGTCGTGCAGGGTACAACATTGGGCCTTAGGCTTGGAAAGCACATATCGAAAATGTTTCGACGAATGTTGCGCACGCTGACACTTTTTGATAGCCTAGCGTTGAAACAGCGTCACTGTGAACGATTATGTTCAGTCGTAGTTGCTCCCGTTCTTGCTGGAACTTTTTCCGACCGGAGCAATGACGGAGATTTGATGTTTTTATCGGATTCCCGATATTTATTCGCGAAATGGCCGTACGAGAAATTCCCCATCTCATTGCTACCTTACAGGTGCTGTGTTTCATCTTTCGTGCACCAACTATAACATCACTTTCAAACTAACTTAAATCGTCATAACCTGCCACTGTATCAACAGTACCAGATCTAATGCCAACGCCAGACACGTCTTGTCATATAGAGGGTGAATACAAATTCGCTCACTCGGGCTTCGCAGCGCGATTCCTCACCTGCCAACAATGAAAAAGGTCTCCCACAAAATTCCATCCTGCGCATATTTCCTGCAGTAAATGGACGTCGAAAATTGAGATGGGTGTTTGTCCCATACGTCAATGAGTTTCTTGGCGGCAAGGGCTTCGACACAGATGATGAAGTGGAGAAAAAAAAAAAAAAAAAAAAAAAAAAAAAGCTGTTAAAGACTGGTTATCTTCGCAGGCGACCGATTTCTACGACTTAGACATTCAAAAGCTTGTCGAATGATATGAAAATATTTAAATAAGTATGGAGATTATGTAAAAAAATAGAGAAAGACGAAAGGGATGTCAATAAAACAATTGCATTGGAAACAAGTTTGATTTTGGATGTTTTTGTTTTAACCGGACCTTACTTTTGAAATATCCCTCGTAAATGGTTTTGGTACATCTTAAAGGCGGTTGCTTGTCAAGAAATGCCACTTATCACCACTACATAAATGTTTAGGAACACCGTTCTTCGGAAATGAGATAGTAAATTAAGGAATTTCTGGTGATTTATTGACAATTTATACTTTCCACCTAATAACAACGAACCATCACGGATAACTACTACGTCAAGATACTTTTAGTAGTTAAGTTCTGCAATGAAGCAGCTGGTAGCATATCATTAAAAATTCAGTTTAGCGTACTTTTCCGTTTACATACATTTCAAATGTACAAGCTGTCGGACACGAATTGGCACTTAAAGCTGTTCGTTTCTTCATAAAGGTTTAGGGGTCTAGGTTTCACAGAGAGACTGCTGAATAAATGGAACAAAAGCAAAACGGCGCAAGTTCGGGCGTGTACTGCACTGGGGCTACGACTGCCATTAATTCCTGCAGCCGGCGCAATAAAACACGGCTTAATGGTATTGCTTTATGCTCTCCTTACTGGAGGCACCGTCTGCAGCGCCGATGTGCTCCGCTGTGGCACTAACTGCTAACCTGTCTCGGGCGTTAAAGTCACGCCCCCACAAAGATACAATTTGGGTACACAGTCGGCGAAAGGGTCGTTTCACTTTATGAGGTTCTTAATATTGTCTTTCTACATTTACAAAGTATATCAATACGTAAGAAAAATTGCACGTTACTGTTCTTCCATGTAGTACTGCGTGTTCAATACTGGTGTACACCAGCGTAAACTGTGGTAAAAATGAAATTAAATAGCATGTTTACAAGTCAAACCAGGTCTAAAAGCTTTGAGGAACACACATTTTCAAATTGAAGAACCACACCTACGATACATGTTATCCTCCTTTTCTATGAAAGAGCCAGACGGATGAAACCGATAGGAGGAGAACAATGTGTGTAAATGATTTTCTAGAAACTAACAAAAGAAATTTGCCAGAAATTTCAGCACTCATTAATCTATTAAAATAGTTTAGATACTGGACATTTTGAAACCAAAGAAGTAGGTAATAGGGCCCCGAAATTTAAGAATTCTATCACGAGGGTTAACTACAAGGGGAATCTGACACAGGGTGTAAAATAAAGGTACGGCCAAACTTTCATGAAATATTCCTCACATACAAAGAAAGAAAATATGTTATGTGGACAAGTGTCCGGAAACGCTTAATTTCCATGTTAGAGCTCATTTTATTACTTCTCTTCAAATCACATGAATCATGGAATAAAAACACACAGCAACAGAACGTACTAGCGTGACTTCAAAAACTTTGTTACAGGAAATGTTCAAAATGTCCTCCGTTAGCGAGGATACATGCATCCACCCTCCGTCGCATGGAATCCCTGATGCGCTGATGCAGCCCAGAAGAATGGCGTATTGTATCACAGCTGTCCACAATACGAACACGAAAAGTCTCTACATTTAGTACCGGGGTTGCGTAGACAAGAGGTTTCAAATGCCGCCATAAATGAAAGTCAAGAGGGTTGAGTTCAGGTGAGCGTGGAGGCCATGCAATTGGTCCGCCTCTACCAATCCATTGGTCACCGAATCTGTTGTTGAGAAGCGTACGAACTAGTCGACTGAAATGTGCACGAGCTCCATCGTGCATGAACCACATGTTATGTCTTAAAGGCACATGTTCTAGCAGCACAGGTATATCCCGTATGAAAGCATGATAACATGCTCCAGTGAGCATAGGTGGATAAACATGAGAAATACTAAAATGAGCTCTAACATGGAAATTAAGCGTTTCCGGACACATGTCCGCGTAACATATTTTCTTTCTTTGTGTGTGGGGGATGTTTCCTGAAAGTTTGGCCGTACCTTTTTGTAACACCCTGTATATAAAAAAGAATTTGTGAAAACTAGTTAGTCGGACAGACAAAACTACCCTGCCGATTTTCTTCATATATATATTCATCCACAGATTTGTCATCAAATAACAGAACTTACATAACTCGCGCCTTTCTTTTCCTACACTCAAGCGCCATTTCCTTCTGTATATTTCTTATGTGGATGCCTTTGCTCTAAAATCAGTTCTATCTGACCGATTTCCTTCATTTTTTGCTTTAAATGAAAGGTATTCATTCGCAGATTATTTATAAAGTATCAGAATTTATTTAAGTCTCTCCATCTCTTATTTTATTCAAACGCGGTATCCTTCCGTCATTGCATTGAATATTTTAATCGGTTTGTCTTATGATATCTTCGATTCTAATTAAGGTAATCATTCCTTTTTTGACCTAGGAACACTCAGCGGATCACGCTCTTTCATTTGCGCTTTTAAACAATTGCATTGATTGATTATGAACAAAGCTATGCGTGAACATTCAACTTTAATTCCATTTTCCCAGAGTTTTTGTAAACTAATGTACTTCGTGTTTATGGTATGTAACGTCCCCTAGTGAATTAGCTATCTATTCAGATGCGTTACTGTGTTATAGTCAAGAACAAGTCACGTGTAATGTCAGAGACGAACATTTCAAGCCAAGAACAGTAGTAATCAATTATAATTAAGAATTTATAACAGATGGTAATTTTTTAGCCCTTTGTTTAATAACATCTTTATCCTGTCTTGTCTGGTGCACTAATTGTATTGAGAGAGCGAGAGGAGAGAAATCATTGTAAATTTCGAGAATCGTCAATAGATTGTTTTTCAAAAATTACAATTTTCAGGTCTGTATCTGCTTAGTAGTGATTCAAACAGATCTATAAATTATGATATGTTTTTTCATATTTTTAGCACTTATTAGAAATTCAAATCCAGCAGCAGGATCTGCAATAGAGTTGCTGAACTGCAGACGCCAGCCGCCATCTTGCAGCCAAATCACACTAACTATTCTTTAATAGTTGAAGACAGGAGTTGCAAATGAAGAGGACTTTAACCATTTACCTTTCTGCATGGACTATGGACCTCGATGGAATGTCAGTTAATTTCTATAACATTCATTTAAATGAGATGTGTAAATATTCAGACTCTGCAGTTAATTATTGTGAGGAGAATTAGAAGTAAGTTATATTGTGACGTCCAGTTTATGTTCGGTACGCAACAGCCAAGGAAGTGATGATGTATTTCTCATTATTGACATAATTCTCAGACTGCGACTAGACAGTGCAATTTATAGTGAACCTTTCATTTATTATCTTAGTGCATAGCCAACATTCAACCATTAAATATATCACGATAAAGGACAGTATTGCATTTTTAGTGAGATCAGTTTCTTTACTCATGTTGTTAATATCCCAGTATTGTATGAGGCACTTGCACGGTAATTTAAGCTCAGCGAGCGTTGAATTACACACAGATTACATACGGAAAAGATTCTTTCAGTGTTGAAGCCATGAAGAGATAATTTTTCACCTTGGTAAATACAAAGGAAAAAACGTGAACTACACAGTTGAAATATATATACCGGGTGATAAAAAAGTCATAATAAATTCGAAAAATCAATCAATCACGGAAGAAATGTAGATAGAGAGGTAAAAATTGATACACTTGCTTTAAATGACATGGGGTTTAATTAGAACAAAAAAGTTAAAAAAATGTCCTACAGATGGCGCTTCATCTGATCAGAAAAGCAATAATTAGCATAACGAATTAAGACAAAGCAAAAATGATGTTCTTCACAGGAAATTCTCAATATGTTCACCATGATTCCTCAACAATAGCTGTAGTCGAGGAATAATTTTGTGAACAGCACTGCGAAGCATGTCCCGTGTTATGGTGAGGCATTGGCGTCGGATGTTGTCTTTCAGCATCCCCAGAGATGTCGGTCGATCACGATACACTTGGGACTTCAGGTAACGCCTAAGCGAATAATCACACGGACTCAGGTCTGGGGACCTGGGAGGCAAAGCATGACGAAAGTGGCGGCTGAGCACACGATCATTACCAAACGACGCGAGCAAGAGATCTTTCACGCGTCTATCAATACTTTTTTTTTCCATTCCAAGCATGTGTGTAAATTCTTACCTCTCTATTTACATTATTCCCTGATTTTTTAAGTTTTCAAATTTATACTGTTTTTTTGATCACCAGATGTATCAACATCCTCACTGACGAAACGTCACATATAGTATAACTGAAAGATACGCATAACACATATTTAAGTATCTCATGTAAACGCCTTTCCGAGTTGAAGATAGTTACCGTAATAGAAGAGAAATAGTTTCATTATTGACTCCGAAACAATAATGTAGCCAACTGACACCACAGTAGTGAGGCTACTGTTAGAGTTCAAAGGGTTGACGACGTGAAGTCTTCCAACGTCTGCCGCTATAGACAAAATGAGTTCCGAAATCAGGCGAGGGTGGCCAAGTATAGAGTACACATTTTAAAGTGGTTGCTGTTAATGTGCGGCTCAGGACGTTAGTGAGGCGAGCTAGGAAGAGCCGCGGAACAGCGGGAGCATGTTTTGCTGTGTCAATCCTCAGCTCGTGTACTTAGCTTTCTTTTCTGAAAAGTAGCTGCAGGTAGCACTAACTGCGCACACAGAATTGCTTCATCATTCTGTAAAAGCAGTATAAAGCTCCGGCAGAGCCCGTACACGTGGTCTTCCCAGTATAAAGCCCCAACTCAGGCAAGGAAAAATGGGCAATTTGCGTTCCACTGTAGCACAAGCATGCCTTTGACGCATCTCATTATTCGTGACGTCGTATCGCCTCAACTATTTGTCGAACAGGTATATACTTTTGCAGGTTCATTCACTGTTGTACGCGGTGCAGTCACGGTATTACATCTCCGATTTTTTCCTCATACAGGCTACTAGTAGAAACATATGTTTTGTTGTAAAATACGCGTGCACTCATCGTGAATTCATGATGTCAGCACTGTAAGGCACAGAGAATTCTAGCGGCAGCGGAGAGAGTTAGGACCGTGATTGATAAAATGGCGACGTTTTCAAGACAGCCTGTACAGTAACATGTAAATTCTAATGTGCTGTAATCAGAGTTTTTATGACGTCGTGCAACGTTTGCACATAAACATTTTAAGTTCTCTTCAAATATGTACAAGCGGGAGACCATTAATTGAAAATATACTCATACTCATCAGAATATGATGACTTAGATCTCGAAAGAGGGCATCGAAAATAAAAAATGACTGCAGTGTGGCTAAATTTCCTTTTGGGATTTGTTGTTGTGTTCAAAATTGACAAAAGACTGCCCGCATTCCATTGACAACACTTTTTTGAATGTGGGAGCGACCTGCGCTTCTTTAGTCATTGACAACTCTTCGCGCCTTTAGATACTTACAGTACACAGCTGCTAGAATCGGTCCAGTTGTTTCGTATACCATGTGTATAATAGAATTAGCAACCTGTTGGATTCAGTACCCTTCCTCTGTTGGTTGCTTTCTGGACTGCTGTAAGTTCAAATGTACGGTAATCAGTACCTAGGCATACAATCTACTTCAACTAACTTACGCTAAGGACAACACACATACTCATGCCCGAGGGGGGGACTAGAACCTCCGACGGCTGGCAACGGCGCGCCGCAGCAAGGCGCCTTAGAGCTTTCGGCCACTCCACCGCAGCTGCTTTACTCTGCTGTAAGTAATTTATCCACAGAAAAAACCTCCCTGCTTACACCTGTCGAAATATTAAGTACAATTATTTGAATTCTTTTCGTTATACAGGGTGGTCCATTGATAGTGACCGGGCCAAATATCTCACGAAATAAGCATCAAACGAAAAAACTACAAAGAACAATACTTTTTTTAGCTTGAAGGGGGGAAAACAGCTGGCGCTATGGTTGGCCCGCTAGATTTGCTGCCATAGGTCAAACGCCGCGGTGGAGTAGCCGAGCGGTCTAAGGCACCTCGCTGCGGAGCGCGCAGTTGCTCGCCGTCGGAGGTTCGAGTCCTCCCTGGGGCAAGGTTGCGTGTGTGTGTTGTCCTTCGGTTAGTTTACCTAGGTTTAAGTAGTTTGTAAGCTACGGACTGATGACCACGCAGTTTGGTCCGATACATTTACAAACATTTGAACTATATGTTAAACGGATATCAACTGCATTTCTTAAATAGGTACCCCCATTTTTATTACATATTCGTCTAGTACGTAAATAAATATGATTGTTCTATTTGGAACACTTGTCTAGCTTTGTGATAAATGACGCTGTAATAGTCACAAACGTGTTAAGTACGTGGTTATCACGGAACATTTCGCCAGTGCGGGCGGTATTTGCTTCGTGATACATTACTCGTGTTCAAATGGACCCTTTACCAATTGCAGAAGAGGTCGGTTTGGTATTTATGTATGGCTATTGTGATCAAAATGCCCAACGCGCCTGTGCTATGTATGTTGATCGTTATCCTGGAAGACTTCATCCAAGTGCCCTGACCTTTCGTCGGATAGTTACGTTATTCAAAGAGACAGGAAGTGTTCAGGCACAAGTGAAGCGTCAACCACGACCTGCAACAAATTATGATGCCCAAGTAAATGTTTTAGCTGCGTTTGCGGCTAATCCGCACATCAGTAGCAGTCAAATTACGCGAGAATCGGAAGTTTCAAAAACGTCGGTATTGAGAATTCTACATCAACATAAATTTCACCCGTATCATATTTCTGTGCACCAGAATTTGCATGGCGAAGACTTTGAACGTTGTGTACAGTTGTTCCACTGGGCACAAAATAAATTACGGAACGATAATAGATTTTTTCACGCGTTATTTATACTGACGAAGCGTCATTCATAAACAGAGGCAACGTAAACCGGCATAATATGCAATATTGCGCAACGGAAAATCCATTATGGCTACGAAAGTGCAACATCAGCGATCTTGGCGGGTTAATGTATGGTGCGGCATTATGGGAGGAGGGATAATTGGCCCCTATTTTATCGATGGCATTTTAAATGGTGCATTGTATGCTGATTTCTTACATAATGTTCTACCGATTTTACTACAAGATGATTCACTGCATGACAGAATGGCGACGTACTTTCAACATGATGGTTGTCCGGCACATGGCTCGCTTGCAGTTGAAGCGGATTAAATGGAATATTTAATGACAGATGAATTGGTCCTAGAAGCACCATACCATGGTCCTCATGTTCACCGGATTTTACATCCCCGGATTTCTTTCTGTGGGGAAAATTGAAGGATATTTGTTATCGTGATTCACCGACAACGCCTGAAAACATGTGTCAGCGCATTGTCAATGCATGTGAGAACATTACTGAAGGCGAATTAGTTGCTGTTGAGAGGAATTTCGTTACGCGTATTGCCAAATGAATTGAAGTTGAAGGACATAATTTTGAGCGTTTATTGGAGTAATGAGGTAATTACAGATAATCACGCTACACATCGCTTGCACCGAGCTGGTGCCGAACTCGGAGCCACCCTTGCGCGCGGTCTGCTACATATCGGCCTAGATGGCGCGCCCTTAGTAGCAACAGAGGCCTCGTGATGGCCAGACGACCCAAATTTCCGAAAATAGCTGCCAGTCAGTACCCCCCTCCCCCCCAAAAAGGGTTATGCATTAATTCAATGTGACATTCAACCCCATTTTCTCTCTGATTTCACAGCCCTCGCTGCCCTACCAGCCATCTCTTGTTTTGCATACACTCTTATGTCTGCAGAACTAAAAAAAAAAAAAAAAAAACACCTTGTTCTTTTCATTCTCCACTCCGAGGAGTGGAGCGGGCTGTTTAAGATCCTGCCCATAAAGAGTCGCGGTTCTATTCAGCCAATTATCAGACAAGCTTATAGAGGGGCAGAAGGGGGATCCCAATTGGGAATAAGTGGGAGGGGCTTGGTGGTCCCGGCATACGCCTTACAACCAAGGAAAACCTTCCGAAGACCTTGGTTGGAACCTGGGGATTGAGACCAATTTCATTTATCTCTGGGACGTTGCCCCAGACTACAAATGGATTATCGGGAGAACACGAGTGCATTACGGCAAACCGGCCGCGGTGGCCGAGGGGACTGACGCGCTCCAGTCACGGTCCGCACGGCTACTACGGTCGAGGGTTCTAATCCCCCCTCGGGCATGGATATTTGTGCCGTCCTTAGTCTTAGCTAGTTCATTAGTAGTTTGTAAGCTTAGGGACTGATGACCCCGTAGTTAAGTCCCATAAGTTCTACAAACATTTGAACATTTTTGAACTCACGACAATCAAGGATCGGACGCCCGAGTTACCCTCGTAAACTCGTAGAGATCAGCTTGACCAACACTGGACAAGCATCCCCTAAAGGAATCGCACCTGTGAGCACGGTATCCTCTGCGTCCTGCTATTCCATTTATTCTTTTCATTCTCCACTCCGAGGAGTGGAGCGGGCTGTTTGAGATCCGGTCCATAAAGAGTCGCGGTTCTATTCAGCCAATATCAGAGAAGCCGATAGTGGGGCAAACGAGGTCTCCCAATTGGGAATAAGTGTTAGGGGCTTACCAGTTCCGGCATACGCCTTACAACCAAGGAAAACCTCCCGAAAACCTTGGTTGGGAAAGGGGAATTAGGACCAATTTAATTTATCTCTGTTAGGTTGCCCCAGACTACCAATGCGTGCTCTCCCGATAATCCATTGATCCCAATTCCCCTGTTCCAACCAAGGTTTTCGGGAGGTTTTCCTTGGTTGTAAGGCGTATGCCGGAACTGGTAAGCCCCTACCACTTATTCCCAATTGGGAGACCTCGTTTGCCCCACTATCAGCTTCTCTGATATTGGCCTGTTGTAAACGAGCCTTAACTGTACTTTCCGCTCCTGGCGGCACTGCAGTGCAACACTGCAGTGCAACGTTGCCTCAGGCTACCAACGGATTATCGGGAGAGCACGACTGCACTCGCGACAATCAAGGATCGGACGCCCGAGTTACTCTCGTAAACTCGCAGAGATCAGCTCCACCAACAGTAAACAAGCATTCCGCACCCGCAAGCACGGTATTCTCCGCGTCCGATGGTGCCTGAAGAACTGGCACACGACAGATATACGTTTCTGATGCGTTCACGTATCTGCGAGAAGAAAAACGATTGCAATGAGTTTGGCCCCAAATCGCCACTCGTGGCTACAAGAACTGAACACACTAAATTCCAGTCACCGCCACATCTTAGTAGCTGCTAGTCGATCAGTAGCAGCGACTACTATCTAACACGAAGCGATTATTAGCAGCGAGAAAAATCGCCTGTTGTAAACGAGCCTTAACTGTACTTCCCGCTCCCGGCGGCACTACAGTGCAACACTGCAGTGCAATGTTGCCTCAGACTACCAACGGATTATCGGGAGAGCACGACTACACTCGCGACAATCAAGGATCGGACGTCCGAGTTACTCTCGTAAACTCGTAGAGATCAGCTCCACCAACAGTAAACAAGCATTCCGCACCCGCAAGCTCGGTATTCTCCGCGTCCGATGGTGCCTGCAGAACTGTCACACGATACATTTACGTTTGTGATCCGTTCACTTATATGCGAGAAGAAAAACGGTTGCAATGAGTTTGGCCCCAAATCACCACTCGTGGCTACCAGAACTAAACACGCTAAATTCCAGTCGCCGTCACATTTTAGCAGCAGCGACTAACAGGAAGCGGTTATTAGCAGCGAAAAAAACCGCCTGTTGTAAACGAGCCTTAACTGTACTTCCCGCTCCCGGCGGCACTGCAGTGCAACACTGCAGTGCAACGTTGCCTCAGACTACCAACGGATTATCGGGAGAGCACGACTGCACTCGCGACAATCAAGGATCGGACGCACGAGTTACTCTCGTAAACTCGTAGATATCAGCTCCAACCAACAGTAAAGAAGCATTCCGCACCCGCAAGCACGGTATTCTCTGCGTCCGTTGGTGCCTGCAGAACTGGCACACGACACATATACGTTTCTGATGCGTTCACGTATCTGCGAGAAGAAAAACGGTTGCAATGAGTTTGGCCCCAAATCGCCAGTCGTGGCTACAAGAACTGAACACGCTAAATTCCAATCGCCGTCACATTTTAGTAGCTGCTAGTCGTTCAGCAGCAGCGTCTACTCTCTAACACGACGCGATTATTAGCAGCGAGGAAAATCGCCTCTTGTAAACGAGCCGTAACTGTACTTTCCGCTCCCGGCGGCACTGCAGTGCAACACTTGTCTGCACAGTCAGGCCGCCAGTAATTAATCACGACGTGACGTCACGAGTGCCGACAACGGCAGCGCTCCGCCTCTCTCGCTGCTGGTGCTGTTTTAACGCTGCTCGACCGCCGTGTCGCAACGGCTTGCGGCGCGCGGTGCCACGCTACGCCTCGCCGCGCGGTGCGGTGCGGTGCAGTACGTTCTCTCGGCGGCTCCTTTGGCCGGGCGTCCGTTCGGCACGCTTCCTGCGCTTTCTTTTGTGCCGGCGGCGCTTTCTCACGCTGACAGCTGATTTACCGCCGCCGGCCGGCATGTGTGAATGTTCGGCATAGCTGGCGCTCTGCGGCGCCGCTATTTGTAATGGCCACTAAACAGCTGCCGCTGCCGCTGCTACCATACCGGCGTTTCCTCGTAAACACGCGCCTTTCCCACCGAGTCGCTGACGCGCGGTGCTCTTCAGTTACGCAGCCTGTCTGCTGGTTAACAGTATCGCCCCGATCTGGGAGAGCCAGTTGTTTTATAGCTGCCGCGTGCAGTAAAATCCTTTACCGATTTGCTTCTTTCACAGTCTGTTTGTTCACCGCTGGCCATCCAAAATGCTGCACCAAGAAGGACAGAAGATATCACAGTAGATTTTATTTCGCAGATAACACGTAATAGGAATATTAAATGATTAATATTAAGCGAATAAGATGGTGAAATCAATACTGACACGGGGAGGCCATTTTGTGTCCCAGCCTCGTCGCCACTTTTGTGTCTCGTTTCCGTCGTATGTGTCGGTGGCCGAGTAGAAAGACCGATACAGGAATAAATGATGCATGCATGTGCAGGTAGGAGGTGACCAGCCAGTGCAACAGCATAAACCAGAAACACTAGAGTAAATTAGAACGAGATCTATATTTCTTAGAGACTTAGTAATACTTAACTTTTACATAGCTCAGTACTGAAGAATGCTGATACATAGTTGAGCTAGAGGCCTGCCTAGTGCCTATCCGATAGCCAAGTCTAGACTGGTGCCTATCTGATTCCGAAGTGTTCACTGGTTCCTATCTCAGTTCCAAGTGAACGATGTCGTTCAGTGGTGGCAACGAGCGGGATCGCAGCAGAGGGCGCTCGTGGCTGACGTCGTAAGAATGCCGCGCCGTGCGTGCATGGCGGCGCGCGGCGAAAGTAAGTGTCGCGCACTTCATACTTGTGCGACACCACACCCTCCCCCCCCCCCCCTCAAACCACCGCGCCGTCGTGGCGTAGGGCTGAGGGCCACGGCGACGGCACTGGGAGGAGGGCCTGGGCCACAGAATAGGAAGTATACAGAAAGGAAAGCTAGGGGCGGCGCCTTTGATCTGTATGTTACCAAGCGTTGCGCTCGACGCCATATTGAAAAGCAGTAAACGCCGAACTATAGCCACTTAGTACTTTGGCTGGAAATGGACTTTTTACGACTCGCAGCTTATCTCACCCACTTTTACGAAAGGAAACGGCTTTTCATTATGCGCTCATCTATTTTGCGCCCTGTTCCTGCACCTAATTGTAATCCAACGAAAAAAAAAGTAAGCCTAAATTTTATACGTACAACTACGAAAATGTACGATGGAATCAATGATCGTTTTATTTGGTGCTTATCTCTAGAAGAATCCCAAATAACGCGAAGTTATGTTTTGGAAATTACCTATAAACAAGAAAGTGACTTTGCAACTGCTTTACTTATGGCAGTGATGTAGCTGTGTTTTAATGTTGGAAAAAGTTCTATTTGCTTTAGGAGGATAATTAATTTACTGATCGGAGAAGGACATATAGAAGAATCTGTCAACCATAGAGCAGGAACAGCATAAAATAATTATTCCCCTTAATCTATATTTTTGAGTATCCGAAGAGCATTCGTTGCCAACATTAGCACACTACGCCTCCAATGCCGTAAGTAAAATTTTACCTGCTTACTTACGCACTATTCTTTATTTTTCATTTTATATTATTCCCTGCAACATTAAATTTACAATTATAAAATATAAATGTACTTCAACATTTCGATACTGTTGAACAGCAGCAGCAACAGCGAGAGTTATCGTCAAGAGAAGAAGCAAGGCTACTTTTAATAATTATGCACACGTTGCTCTCATTCGTAACTTATAACATTTAACTTTTACTACTGATAGCGACCTTCACTTACTGCTCAGCATCTTTTGGGAAGGTGAAGAAACTTATATCCTTATTTGTATTCGACTTATTGCGGCAAATAGGTGCTGAACACCATTGACCGCCTTTTCCTTTATTGCTGCTCATAATAAAAACGGAACAGCTCCAACTACTGACATACAGTTCTTTCTTTTCACTGTACCAAATACTTGTTTACTTTTATGCGATTCAGGCAGTTAAAATACAGAATTAACAAACAAAGACGGCGCATTACTACGCTACAGAGTAGGGAGTGATCACACGTTTACTGCTTTTCAAGATGGCCGATACCGCGCATGCGCACTAAATTTTGGACGACAGACTGCAGCGGGAGTTTCCTTTCTGTATACTCCTTATTCTGTGCCTGGGCGGGGTATTACTGGTGGGGCAGGCGTCGTGGCAGAGGCTGGGACACAAAAGGCAACGACACTTGGAACGCGGATTTACTGCAATCTTCATACACTCGTAGTAATCGATGAGGACAACAAAATGTGTAAGCAGTAGCGCGTACTTCTCAAACGTTATTGAGAAAATCGCAAGATAATTTCGGTCGGTCGTCAAATATGTACCATAAGTACCTGTGCGTGGCCAGTCGGCCGCAGTGGCCGAGTGGTCTGCGGCGCGCCAGTCACAGTCTTCATGGCCGCTACGGTCGGGGGTTAGAATCCTCCCTCGGGTATGGGTGCTTGTGTTCTTTTAACCGGGCGCTGTGGCCCAGCGCGCAGGTCGGGTGTCTGAACGCCCACTACAATAAAAGAGCTGAGCCAAATATTCCAACGAACCAACAAGAACGAACTGGAACAACGACCGCAATGCCTAGATGTACCAGGAAAAAAAAAAAAAAAAAAAAAAAAAAAAAGTTCAGCATTCGAGCCACGTAGTCGGTCGCTGGATCGAGTCCTGTTCATTACTTTTTTTTTTTTTTTTTTTTTCTTCAACACCGTCATATTCGTTACTATTTATATTACAACTGATATAACGGGAAAACAACGTGCAATCAGATTTGCTTTTATTAAATTTACGGTTAAAGTCGTACCTCCGATATGCACGCCAGTTTGCCAACCGTGAAATATTTATTCCTACAGGCAAGTTAAGCATTTCATTAAGCGTCTTCAAAATCGTTCTTATATAATCGAAAGAGAAATTGCTTCTCGGGAGAACGCTATTAAAAACACTCGATACTGCATGGCCAGTTATAAGTCCCGATATTTAAGAAAATGCTGCGTTACGCATGGTTTGCTTCCAAATTATCGGATGAAAGATAGGATTTTAAACATGTTTGCGAGGTTTTTTTCTATATAAAACCTCAAAAGACCTTGCGTATACGGAAACATCGCATTTATTCAATGCAGCTGGTGCCGATTATCTTTGTTTTCCTTGTTTTTACTTGTAATGTCGAAAGCGACGATTGGTTGTACATCTTTCGAAAGCCGTGTGTGGCGGTGAAAACACCTAGGTAACAAGTAGTTTCGGGCTCCTTCCAGGAATAAGGGATTTCTCAAATCACGGACAAGTAAACATTTTCACGTGAGTATCACTTTATGCGTTTGGTCGTTTACTAGTGCAGCTAGATCGACAAGAATACAAAATACTGCTAATAAAACATTTCGTGCCCTTTTTCATAGTGCAAGAGCCCATTTTCTCAAATGTATTGACAACTGATTTTGTGATTATGTTGAGTTGTAAAACAACACTACTTCTGGTTTTATTTTCAAGTTGTACTTCTGAATAACAGCTGAATTCAGCGTTACCCACTCAAAATAGCTAAGAAAAGAGTGATATTAGATAATCTATAAATTCTAAAAATGTTACATGTAATGTATCTGGGGTCATAATTAACCGTCCACAACAGTTTTTGTCAGTTATATATATATATATATATATATATATATATATATATATATATATATATATATATATACAAATAATGGAGATATTGTTTCATCCATAGTAAGGAAAGATGCTTGGGGTCACATATGACCTCAGACGTCCAAAGGTTAAGAGTGAGCCACATTTTTCACGAAAATTTTGAGATACCTATATTAAATAAGTTTACTTACGTTTGGTACGTGCTTTTTCAATATTTACTTATGCTTTGAGTTGCTTTAAATCTTGACGCAGTTCACAAAAGTTCAATCAAATATTCATCAAACAGTGCTGATTGATATTTAGAAGTGACATAATTAAGCATTGATTTACACATACATATAGGAGGTCACAGAAAATGACGTTCAATTGGGTACGCTTACAAATATGAGGGTTGGAGACTAAATAGTGGCAACTATATTTTCACAACAAATGCACCTGTTACTGTTCTTCAATGTAGTCACCAGCGTTGTGTAGAAGCCGTTGCCAGTGATGTTGAACACGTAGTATACCGTTAGCAGAGCCTGTTGTGTACATGGTGCGAATGGAGCGGTCTACTACCAGTCGAATCTCTGGAACAGTTCTGAAGCGAATGCCACGAAGTGGTTCCTTCATCTTCGGAATCAAATCAAAGTCACAAGGTCTTAAGTCCGCGGCGTATGGTGGATGGTACAGTATTTCCCAGTCCCATCGACCGAACATAGTAGCCTCTCCTACGCGCTCATAGCGCTTTAAGTGCACTAATCCAGTTTCGTGGACGAGATCACAATTCGTCTGGCATCGATCACTGACCACTAACTTGACAACATTGTGCACTCCTTCATCAGAGATGCTTCGACGACCTACCCGATGCATGTGTTCCACAGTCTGCCGACCTTTAGCAGCGTGCCACTTTTCTGTGCGGTAAGGCCGATTCCTCGCAGCCGCGGTCGAGTAGCCGAGCGGTCTAAAGCGTCTCGCTGCGGAGCGCACGGTTGCTCGCCGTGGAGGTTCAAGTCCTTCCTGGGGCATGGTTGTGTGTGTTTGTCCTTAGGTTAGTTTACCTAGGTTCAAGTAGTTTGTAAGCTACGGACTGATGACCACGCAGTTTGGTCCGATAGAGTTACAAATATCTGATCTGATTCCTCGCACTCCTCTTGAAGACATCGATGACACTGTCGTGCCGTACGACCTCTGGCACATTCAATCTTCATCTAACTCTTCTGTTCCTGATTCGAAAAGATAGTGACACCGTTACGTTGGACAGCTCGCTCACAGGTGACTGAGTTTTCCACGATTGCGCGGTCGCAGGTGATGTGGGACGTGCGAGTCCATTTATTCGGAGTTAAGGTAGGTATGTCAACAACGTGTGCTATCAGCGAGAATATTAGATTCCATTGCATAGTGTCTGCACAGCAATATTTCCACTATTTAAGTTCCAACCCCCGTATTTCATAACAGTTGTCTTGTGCACTCGGACAGAACTACGGACATCGTATGGGTTCACTGACAAAGCTGAAAAAACTCGAGAATGCAGTGACATATTGTTGGCTCTCAGTTTTAAAGAACCTTTCGGCATATCGCCTGCATTTCTTACCACGCAATGTATGAAAAAAAAATCAACCATATGCAAAGTCTACGCAATGTATTTTACATCTGCAAATCCATTGAAGTATGTTGCAATAGTTTACTAAATAAGATACTGCACAGAAACAGTGACGAATAAGGAAAATGACCGCGATGAATAACCGCGTTTTCTAAGGCGTCATGCTACGGACTGAAAACGGATAAGAATTTTGGAAAAAAATGTCACTTCTAGATATCTTTCTATAGAAAATACAATTAAAACTTTAGCAACTTTCTTTTGTCGGTTATTTCGATATTTGTATACCGTAAATTAGGTAGGGTACAAGAGACAAAGTAAGAAATCATTACATTATTCCCGAAGTTTGGGAGTATTTTGCGTGTCTCAAATATTTTACCGCCGATCTCTATCAAACTCTTCTTACAGTATCTTATCAGTCTGCCTTTGTATGTGTATCAAACAACTTCTTATATCTGTTCACTTGTGCACATGGTACGAGAGAGATGCTAATCTGATGATGGTAAAACCGAAACGCGTCATTTTTGAGGGCACGCTATACATGAAGTGTAACCTATAATAAAGAATTTGCGACCTAACCAGCTTCACAGCAGTACTACCTAATCACATCCCTTATTATCTTTGCCATACTCTAGTGAATACTGTAGGAATTATTCACCTACTAAATTGATATTGTCACTTTTTGCTGTCTTTAGTAAATAAATTATATTGTTAAAACCTAGATATTGATCTGAATCAGGGATAACTCCTTTTGCTGACCTTATTTTGGAATATTATTTTGGGTAAAGCACCATTTATTCCAATTATACTATTTGTGAGGAAGAACTGTGAATTTACCGTGAGCCATTTATCGTTAAGTTAGGCGTTAATCTATTCATTGCACATTGACTAGAGTCGCTTTGTAGGGCGTGCAGCTCTTGTGTCGTGACTTGGTCAGAGACAGGAATTAGATAATTAGCGTCGCCCTAATTTATAAGCACGACTACTTCCAACATGTCAACGAAATCCATCATCTCTATAATACAACCACGGCGAAACGTTCGAGCGCATCGAGGCGCTATGTAACGATGTACGAGGCCCTTCCCCGTCGGGGGTTCGAACCCCCCCACACCTCGGCATGGATGTTTGTGCTGTCTTTCGTAAACTAGTTCATATGTAGTTTTCAAGTTTAGGGACTGTTGACCCCGTAGTTAAGTCCCATAAGCATAACAAACATTTGAACATTTTTTCGATAATAAATTCCGTTACACAGATTATTTCGCGGGCCAAGCGGCAAGCCGCGGCGGATTAGCCGCGCGCACTGGAGCGCCGTGTTGCGGTGCGCGCGGCCGTCTGCCGTCGGGGGTTCGAATCCCCCCTCGGGCATGGATGTTTGTGTCGTCTTTAGTGTAAGGTAGTTCATAAGTACTTTGTAAGTTTAGGGACTGATGACCACGCTGTTAAGTCCCTTAAGCTCAACAAACATTTGAACCCTTTTGGGAAGGGGCAATTTATAGAATTTCCTGTGTGCCAAAGGCGGCTCCGAGTCATCCAGAGAAGGGACGGATGTAGACTGAGTAGGTTATGTAATTTGGGACGGCGGAAAACAATATGTCTTGACAAGACATGTGTCTACAGACCTCGCGACTCGCTGATGCCACGCATTGTGGCATTTTATACTTCCATATTTTGAAAAAAAAAACAATGGCTCTCCCCAAAATTAGGAATAATCCAGTGTATGTGGTAACGAACTAAATTTTCCTTCGCTTCAGCTAGCTTCTTTAAAAAAACCTACTATGGAATGTGCATAAAAAGAGAATCGCCTTTCTTCGCATGGCGCCGGCTGCGCTAGGGAGCTATTAGTAAGACGCGGTCTTGAACCCGTAGCGAGTGCTGTGCGCCCGGAGTAGGCAGGAAACACTTTGTCGGCGTTAACTACCCTATAACAGCGGCGGGCTCCCTATAAGGAGGTCCCACTTCCCACGGACGGCCGACCGCCGCGGCAGACGCACACGATTTATACTTGAGCCATTTAACAACCGCATTACAAGCGGCGTTCATCTGGCCCGCGTGGCTGTAATTTAATTACATTGCGCTGGCCTTGAGACCGCTTTTATTGCCGCCGCTGGCGGCGCCGGCTGCCGACTGAGAGCACTGTGCTTTGTGCATGACGTACCGAGCCGCGGAGGTCAACGGATTCTAAAATCACAATGAGACACACTCGGTCGTAATCATTGTTTCTGATTTTGTCAAACAGCAAAGTTCATGGAAAGCTTAACGATGAATTGCAACGTATTCTTAGACGTCACAACTTCATGACGAGTCATTTATTGTTCACTGAAATGTCAGCACGGTGGAAACACCTATTTATGAAATCGCATTAAAGCAACTACCTGTTCAGCGTGTGGGACTTGCTTCACTGGGTTTCCATGGATAAAATTTTGCAGATATGTACATCTAACTGTTGACATCGCATTGAAGATTTTTAAATGAAGACCTAGGCTTTAAACCAGTGATTCCCAAAGTGGTCTATATAGACCCCAGGGGTCTATTCCAACCTGCAAGGGGTGCACGTCAGCAGCAAAATAATTTGAGGGTCTATTTGTTGTAAATGGGGATCCACGATAGTGGCTCACATTAGAAAGGCCGGAATCAAAATTTAGATTTGTACTCATAATGCTGAAGCTTGATCCTGTTCGATTCATTGGCTAATATTGGCTAAGCGAAAGAGTGGAGGAATTTTGTATTTTTGGTCATCAACTGCAGGCCCGTAGCCAGATTTTTTTTTTTTTTTTTTTTTTTGGGGGGGGGGGGGGGGCGGGGGGACGATATCAGACAATTATTGCGTAGTTACGTATATTCTAACTTGTAAAGCATTTGTTTTTCACTCCACCCTTTTAAAGTTATCATAGTAGCACTATATCGCATTTGAAGTTAGGTATTCGTAAAACATTATATACACAAAAGGCAGGGAGTCTACACAGGGCAGAAAAAGTTGGCAAGGGGTCTACGAGACAAACAAAGTTTGGGAACCCCTGCTGTAAACAATAGTAGGAAACAGTGATGACGAACGGAGTTATTTCAAATATAACATGCTAACAGATGTACATTTTCATAAAATAAGAAATCTGTCCGTTACCACTGTTTACTGGCAGTCTTCAAAACATAGTCAGAAAACTCCGATGCTAAAGTTGTAATCTCAAAATGTAGTCGGCACAAAATAAAAGTAAATGAATAAAAATAAAAACTGAAACAAAACAGATTCAGTCTATTATAAAGTATTGTAATTAAATCAACTTTACACTTTCTGAGTTGATGTTTAATAATAATAATTCGTACGTTTCAACTACATAATTCTAGTCTTTCAACTATACAAACTTCGACGACTTGTGTGCCTCTAACATATCCTAATTCGACAATCGCACATAGGGAACGTACAGTTAAACAAGTTTCGATCCCGTGATCTTTACGTTTTTTGGTGCTTGATCATCATCTACGATTGATGCAAGGATGGACAGTACTTACACAACTTTAATATCCGTTAGTTACTTTGTCATTTTACATAGTTTAATGAACGTTCAGGGTGGACACCGTAAAGAAATACAACTATCTTGAAATACATCAATATGCAAATATGGTGTCTATGTCAGAAGTACTAAGGAGAAGAAATGAATAGAAAAGACGCTACAATCAAGAAGTTGATAATCTATTGTTCTAAACTCTTTCTTAAATTACTGATACACTTCACCAACACTATTTGTACAACAGGTTATACGTAAGATATTTGAAACGAAGCACTTTTTAGATAAATGTTTTAAAACAGAAGCTTTTAGAATTGACACATCAGTTTACTTATCCAAAAGTACAAACAATTTACCATTCAATTAAAAGGAGTACAATATGTTGTATCAGATTATGTTAATAATTTGTGCCACAACAGCTTCTGGCCGCAACCATCTTTTCAACGGGCCTTTATTACCCTGTCTATTTGTGCGTTCAGTACAAATAATGCACTTAATTCTGAACCAACGTCTTGTAAATTAGAGAGTTCAAATCTTCATTGTAGCTCAGATATTCATGGCAACCCAATATTAACTCGCTTTCCTGTCTGCTGTGTCACGTAGAAAACTCTTTCAATCTTTTTTTTTTAATTTTTATTATCATTATTATTATTATTATTATTTGGTTTGTAAGTAGGATCTTTCATTCAACATACTTCTAAGCCCCTTTCACTGTGAGCTGTTATATACTTACTTTAATTGTTATCACTTTTGTGGCAGGTTACACATGATTCAGACAGGTAGATTTATTGAGGCTGTATAGTGTTAGCTATTTATGTGTTACCTTGTGCTCGCTTTATTTTAGAGGGAACTGATTGCAGCGGGGTAATTAATTTAATGTCTGTCATCATGCGTTGGGTCTAAAGTGATAATTTTTAATTTGTTATTTCATTTAGAGTTCATGCTCACACTACTATCCGTTACCACTCTCCTTCTGACACCCAGCCAATTAGAATTGTCATTCCAAACGTCAAACGTATTATGTGCTAGATTAGCGTATGGATGGTTCAGAAGAAAACCAGTAATATTCATAATATTTGGCACCCAAAAATATGAAATGTTGGGATGGCCACTTGTAGAATTTTTATTCGCTGTGAATCGCTGAATTTTTTACCATATATTCGTAAGCTGATACTTTTGAACTAATGTTTAATGTTTTTCGATATATTTATCTATTACCCAAAACCAGATGTACCATTATGCGCAAAAATATCCATATGACCTGAATTGCGTATCACCTGATGTGCACGCATCCCAAATAAAGTACGTCTCTAGCGGGTACTCTAATCGCTTCGCGGTACAGTCTTTCAACTATTCACAATGGATCCACTAGAGAAAACTGCTCTTCATGGCAAACAATCCAGATGTAAATTAACACAATGATATTGCAAATAAATTGAAGCACAGTATTAAATTGTTAACGTTTGTATACTCGGCGTTATCCTAATAATTAACACATTAGAATTATTAAAACACTCATTACAGTTAGAAACAACAAAATATCTGACATATTAAGTAATCCTTGACCAATACAAACAACATATATTACGACAATATGTGAATTCTTAGAGTTCTATAGGAATTCGAAGTACTTTTACTCTCTGAATCGTTTGCTCACAACTGCGAAACTTCGTTTCTCTGGCGAGCTATTGTATTCACGGCTTCTTGAACTATCCATATAGTAAAAACTGTAGTAACAGTAGCAAATGCTCTATGGAAACTTCAATATTAACTGCGTATCACTGACAATTTATCTGTTTCATGGCTATACAAATATTTCTACTCATTTTTGAACTTGGAATGATAGGATCACTTGCAGTCGTTTGTAACCAAATGAAGCGTTCTTGTCTTATCGATAAACAATAATAGCTGACATCGTCACAGCTGACTGAGCATACAGATGCGTGAAATATTGGAGACTTCAGTGCAAGTATAAATTTGCAGATGTTATCTTGAATTCGATGAAAAATTAGTAAAGTCGAATGTTGGAAGTCGAATTTTTTACCAGCGGTGACTTGTAATTACCTGATACGTGACCTGTAATCGAACCTCGAACCTATCGATGTCCTTTCTGTGCACGAATACACGTTAAAACTCAAATGTTAATTCGATAGAAATGAGGATGCATACGTGTCTGACTAGAAACTTTTTCACCTGTCGTTGTTATTGATAGCACGAAGCGAAATTAAAAGTTACCTTCCTCTATTAGTCCAGTGTATCTAAAGCTTCAAATGAAATCATGAATTTTTTGTGCTGGACCACGATTCGAATCCGGATATGTGCCTTTCGTGCAGACATATAGACTGTGACCTTAAAGGTTGCAAGTTCGAAACTAAGCATATCTTCATCATTTTGTATGTGCAGCACTTACTTTCCGTGTTTGCAGTCAAAATGTAGGAATGAGTTCCACCTGATTTGCAAAACACTGGTTTCTTTGTTACCCAAAACTGTTTCGTCATGTGTATTCTGTAATCAGTGGATTTTTCTATTTATTTGCAGCTTGGCTTTAACTGTGTGGTCATGTGGGAGCATTTAAGCAAAGTCAGATATTGGTAGCATTGACAAGACTCGTTTTTGAGCACACTATCTCTTCTGCGTTTTTGTGAACAACACACAAATACTAATTACATTTTTTTGATGGATAAGGTCAAAATTCAATTTTCTCTCTCTCTCTATTTCTTTTAGTCTCATGCTACTTTTGGCACATTTACTTAATGATATTTTAATCACATTTCGTGATATACTTGCTTAATTTCTTCTTATTTCTTGAGAAACTGTTAGTTTTTCTCAAGGTGTACGGTGCCTTTTTTCGAAATTTAGTGGTTTATTTATTTATTTTTTTACCAAACGTGGAATTTTTAAAAATCTGCTGTTTTCTAAGTTTAGCATTTTGTATGTGTGGTTTTTTTTTTCAGATTTGTTGTTTGTCAAATTTTGTCTTTTGTCAGTATTTGGTATTTTTGGTCAAATTCAGTAATTTTGGTGAAAATGAGTGCTTTTGCGATGTTTTTTCCTAAAGACGTTGGTTTCTCAAACTCGCTAATGGTTTTGTATACCTCTCTTGTTCTTTTCACAAACTCAGTGACTGTTTTCCTCATTCAGTACACGAATTTCGTAGTCAAATCACACTTTATTACTAGCAATCTACAGTTATACATGAACTTTTTGCCTCGCGGGCCTTACAAGTGAAGTAGTAATTTTAACAGTCAGTAAATGTCAGTTAAGCGAGAGTGTATTCTTAGATAAATTCTTAGATGTATTTTTGAATGTCAGAATTAGAAATTCGGCGATGTATGATAAAACTCGCCGATTACGCGTACTTTCTCTAAACATCGATAATTACGCATACAATTTCGCGTTATCGTCTTAACGACATTTATGCCCTTCCTACCCATTGCACGTCGACTAGACTGAATAATCATCCGACCTGGATCCCTTTCGTCAGAGAGTATTTGGAACGGAGGGTGAAATGTATCATTCATATTCCTTGCACTTTGTCAACTCTGCAGAATTAAGTAATGGCTTTATCTGCCAATGGTTATACGTGAAGAACCTCATGTTCTCTCCTTCTTCTACACCCACCTCCACACTCCGCAGCCCCGCACGGTGTGTGGCGGAGAGTACTTTGTGTGCCATTTGTCACTTCCTCCTATTCCACTAGCGTATGGTTCACGGAAAAAATGATTGCCTGTATGCCTTCGTGTGAACTCTATCTCACTGACCTTTACGAGATTTCCGAAGGAGGAAGGAATATATTCCTTCACTCTCTACGAAATATACGTTCTTGGAACTTTGACGGTAGCCGTAACGCAAAACAGAACGTCTCTCCTGAGAGTTTTCGCGATTATTAAATGAGCTTGTAAGAGTCCTGTTCTCTGTTGGCTCTCCTGTATATCCTCTACTAACCGTACCACTTGCGAATAACACACACTGATGAACAATACACAAGCGATGGCCATACGAGAGTTTTGTAACCTACTTCCTGAAGATTCTTCCAAGGGATCTCAGTCTGGCATCTGCCTTACGACTTATGTCTACCCGGAGATTTTTATGGAACTGCTTCCAGTGTTTGTTCGCAATTGCGTATTTATATAGTAAAGCATATTTTTATCTATTTAAACGCCACACTTCACTCTTGTTTACGTTTGCGCTCCATTGCCATTCCCTGCACCAAGCGTCGATACCCTGTAGATCAACCTGCATTTCGTTACCCGTTACCCGTAAATTATAGCGTGATCCGCAAAAAGACTTACTTAACTTCTAATGTTATTGATCTACGAGGTCATTTGTGAAAAGCAACGGCCCCCATAACACTCGACTGGAGCATGCCTGGGATTTGTTTTTAACTTCTGAATTCTCTCAGTTGAGAATGACATGCTAATATGCTACGTTCTTTTAGCTAAGCTAGGCACGCCTCAATTCAGTCACACAGTCTGATATTACACACTAGAAAACCCGGCAATGCTTCGCAGTACCTAATGTGTATAGGATATATACCGCAATCTCTTCTGTTCTTCTCCCTCTGTCTATCCCTTCTTGTCCCCCTTCCTTTGTCCATCTCCTAATCCTCCTATCTTCGCAGCACTCCCTCTTATCCCACAACATATCCATTACCTCCCCCCTCCTCCTTGCGTCTATATTATCCCCTCTTTTTAAATCCATTTCATTCTCCCATTCTCTATCTTCTCCTCCCCCTCTCTCTTATCTTATTCATTATTATTGCAATCAGTCTATTGATTGGGAATAGAAGTCAAATGAAAGGGAAAATCCATTGTAAACGGGTTATTAGAGAAATTTTTCGAGCTTCTCTATCTCTGAGGATGCTCGCACTTTTAATGATTGTAGTGTACGATCAGGTATGATTACAAATTTAGGCATAAAAACAACTTCCATGTTTTATGTTAAAACAAAACAAAACCGCACATGTTTACAGCACACCTTAGCCTGTTTTTCTCGCAGCGAGCAGAATAGATTTTTTTTTTTTTTTTTTTTTTTTAATATAAGATTTGTATATCTTTTTCGGAGGTTTTTTTTTTTCTTAGCAGGTCGGCTAAGGGTCCCAGATTAAAAAACCGCACCTGTCACCTGTACGGTGAGTCTCAATGCGACGGACCCACAATGACGACTATTAAAATAAATAAAAGTAAAAGATCTTGAGAGTTTTTGATTTGACTACAAAATAATTATAGTAAGATCATATTTTAATTATAGAAATTCCATATGAAATAAAACAATTAATCGAAATAAAATAAGTGCAATGGAAATACAACGATCCGAAAGTCTTTGTGTTGCGTTCACTTTTTGTCTTAATTGGAATCTAACCGAAACGCGATTAACAACATTGGTACATACCGATGAAATTTTACAACCCGCGACACATGCGATGTATAGTAATGTTGGCAACAGGTAATGGATCGTGGAAATGAAGCTGACGAATCGTGGCAAAGCTTGAGATAGCCAATGACATTTTAGACAGCGACAGTTTGTTCCGAGGGCAACTGATGAATCCGCTGCGTAATCTACTGCTGGATCGTTTTTGAATGCCAAACTTTCAGTTCTACTTGTCTCACATGGCCGTCTGATTCGTCGACGATCCATATTATAAAAATTTATAAAAATATTATAAAAATAAACCACGATCTGTAGGTTCTCAAATTGTTTGTAAAACTCAAAATACTTCGAACTGACAACAATTCTATATTTGCAACGCACCAAAGATATGATCACCACCGATAACACCCTGAAGGTAAGAATAATACCGAGGGCGATTGTAAAGAAACAACGTTTCATTTTAAATCTGTGTGGCTGTTTGAACTTTGTGTGTGTAAAGCCACCACCCTTTATTTTATCCTCCTTGGCATATTTGTTCGCTCTGTTACAGCGTATTTGGTCGCTAGGCGAGTAGCGAATGAATAAGCTGATTGTTGGAGAATCTAGACAACGATACCAGATGGAAGCCTACTTTTAATTTTTCTCTAATTCTAATATTTTCCAGTATATTTTCAAAAAATTCTCTTTCATACAAACCTTGTCCTAAATTTACGAACAGAACAAAGAAAACACCAGT
The DNA here is from genome assembly GCA_026315105.1 of Locusta migratoria. NCBI lineage: Eukaryota > Metazoa > Arthropoda > Insecta > Orthoptera > Acrididae > Locusta > Locusta migratoria. Next base: position 305,445,649 of record CM048750.1, on the reverse strand, counting down.
CAAATCGGTGAAGCCATTCTCAATTGATGCGCTTTCATATATGTGGCAATTCTTTTTTATTATAGTTGCTCGCAGTTTGTTCATCAGGCGACGCTGCGTTACGGTATCGAACGCCTTGCGGGAATCAAGAAACACGGCGTCTACCTATGATGAAGTATCAACTGTCCTCTGGATGTAAAGCGCGAGTGGTGTTTTGCATCGCTGCTTTCTGAAACTGTTGATTCCAATATAAGAAATTTTCGGCCTCAAAAAATTAGGCAGCTGCCCTTTGTTAGATACATAGGCCTTTAGTATAGCGTAACTGATCGGCGACTTTTCTTGTAGATTTACTTGTTATGAAGCTACAGTCGGCAAACGTGGTATTTCGGCATGGAAACTGTGCTAACAGTTATCGTTCCGACCACTATGAATCTGACCACCTGATTTAAAGAAATGTACTCGAGAAAAATATTTTGTGTTTGCACATATTAGGCCTACATATCGATATCTTCACCCGATGGATTCGTTCTCTCTTGGATATTCGAATCAGTAATTGGGCTACATCACATTCAGTAATGTATTGTAATGTACTTTAAAGAGTTTGCAAAGGTAGAAATAAAATAACATAGACTTTGCGCGCGGTACCCTCTTCCTCTAATACAGCGGTACATGAAACATTAAGGAGGTATCGATATTTTATTTAAAACTGAGATCACAATAATATCCCATTGCGTTCTCAACACCTTGGTTCCTCATATTCAGCGGACGAACCTCATCATTCGATTTTAAGAAATATTTTGTGAAGAAATTTTATCTTTGGTTTTGATATGGTCTGGTACCTTCACTCGATAAATAAAAATACGGTTTCACTATTCGTCTTATCCTATATAAGCAAAGCACCCAACTGTAGGAAAGAAAAGCTTCCATTGCTAATATCTGTATTGATGTATATTTTTATAGCCAGTCTCTCTCTCGCTCTCTATTTTTCTTCATAACTATTTTATCTTTCTCCCTCGATGAAAATGTCTTCTCTCTCATTCATACAGTCACTTTCGGACCACTCTTTCAGCAATGATAGCGCGAATATTTTCGCATGCTACAAGGTTTGTTAACGAAGGCAGAATGAGGACTGAGGGGCGATTTCTCCACTTTTCTTTCAGTATTTGAAACAGGAATCTGTTTACCTCTTTTGTCCTCCAACAGGAGCATTTATCTGCTGATGTAATTATTATTTAATCAGCGCTAGTGAATCTAATTTTTCGCTGATTATTACAGCTGTCAGAGTCATTCGAGCGATTAGTAACAAAATTAAAATTGTGGACCATTTAGAAGTCATCGGAAGGAAACGCAATGCCCAGGCAGCAGAGCAGCGCACTGCGGATGATGCAAGGATGACATAAGACGCAGACTAGAACAGGTAGTAGGAGCATTCATCGTCGAGAGAAAACAAACAAAATTAGGGCTCAAACAGAAATATATACTCCTGTAAATTAGTAGCAGGAGAGGAATATTTTAGAGAAGTGAATCAAGAACAATACCATAAAAGTAGAGAAATGACGTGTTTTGTGTGACTGTACGTCGCTAATGTGTTGGCAAATCTATTCCGACTTTATCAGTAATTTGTATATCTCCAGAGGAGAAATTTATAGTGAAGGGCAGAGGCTGAAATTTACGCATCAAGTATTGTAGATATAAACTCAGCGTTGCCTGGTATTTATTTATTCCATACTCTCGAAGCCCATCTCCTCTCTAATCGTCTGTTTCTCTCTCTATCTATCTCTCCGTCCATCTCTTCCTCTCCCATCACTCTACCCGTCCGCTCCTTCTCTTTATGTCTTCTGTAGCCCCCCCCCCACTCGAAACTCCATCATTTTATCCTCTCTTCATTCCGCCTAATCATCTCCTCCTCCCGCTATCTATGATAATACATGTATATCTGTCAACTTTCGTGGTGGCCAGTGAAAGACTGTTAAAGTTTATAGCAAGGTGCGCTTCGCCATGCACCATACGCTGACAAACTGCATTAAACATTTATATGTAAGCGATCTTTCTTATAATTATTAAAACGGTGTCAAATTGTCTTGTAAGATACCCTCACGTTCTCCGGTCAAGTGTGCAAAAGTATTGCAATTTTGGTAAATCAGGGTAAGCAAACTGCTGAGGTCATCGGTCCGTAGACTTACAAACTACTTAGAGTAACTTGTACTAAGGTCAACATACACATCAATGCCCTAGGGAGGACTCGAACCACCGACGGGAGCGACCTCATTTCACGGTCCCTTTCCTGCGCGGCAAGTGTACAAAAATTCTTAAAAATTGGAATAAAACCGTAGGGATTTGTCAAAGTCTGCAGTCTCTAGCTCCCACTCCCATAGAGAACGAGGGAAAACGAATGCTCGTGTGCATCCATACAAGCCCTAATCTTTCTGATCTTATCTTTGTGGTCTTTACGCGAAATGTAGGTTGGCCGCAGTAGAATCGTTCTTCAGTCAGCCTCAAATTCCGGCCCTCAAAATTTCTTCAACAGTGTTTCTCGAAAAGAACGTCACCTTCTCTTCAGGGATTTCCATTTGCGTTCCCGAAGCATTTCCCGTAACACTTGCACATTGGTAGAATCTACCAGTAACGAATCTAGCCGCCGCCTCTGAACTGCCTCTATGTCCTCCTTTAAAGCGATTTAGTGGGGATCTCAAACTACTCAAGACGGGGTCGTACAGACGAACTACACCTTCCCGGAATTCTCCCAGTAAACCGAAATCGACCAATCGCCTTCACCACGACTGTTCTTACATGCTCGTTAGATTTTATATCGCTGTGCAGCGTTATGCCTAGATATTTAATTGACGCGACACTGTCAAGTAGCACACTATTAATGCTGTATTCGAACATTACGGGATTGTTTCTCGTACTCATCTAAATCACCTTACATTTAAAATACCGTCCACACAATACGTCATACGAAATTGATGGTCAACTGAGTAAAATTACTTTTATGATCGGAAGAAAACAGTATGATTGTGTCGAAATCTGTAAGTAAAGTACCCTCCACCGTCCACTATACGACGTTTTATGAAGACAGTGGCATTACTCTTGTGTTCCAATGTGCAAACTTTCATCGGATTAATACTGTATTTTGTATGAATTGAATGTTATTGTTGTGGTCTTCAGTCCGGAGACTGGTTTGATACAGCTCTCCACAATACCCTATCCTGAGCAAGCCTCTTCATCTCCACATAAGAACGACAACCTACATCTGTATGAATCTGCTTACTGTATCCATCTCTTGGTCTTCCTCTGCGGTTTTTACCCCACACACTTCCCTCCAACGCTAAATTCACAATTCATTGATGTCTAAGAATGTGTCCTAGCAATCTATCCCTTCTTTCAGTCAAGGTATGCCAGAAATTTCTTTTCTCCCCAATTCTTTTCAGTACCTCCTCATTAGTTACGCGATCCACCCACCTAATCTTCAGCATTCTTCTGTAGCACCACATTTCAAAAGCCTCTATCCTCTTTCTGTCCACACTGTTTATCGTCCATGTTTCACTCCTATACAAGGCAACACTCCATACAAATGCCTTCAGAAAGGACTTCCTTACGCTTAAATCAATATTCGCTGTTAACAAATTTCTCTATTTCAAGAACGCCTTTCTACCCATTGCCGTTCTGCATTTTATATCCTCTGTACTGCGACCATCATTTGTTATTTCACAGCCCAAGTAACAAAACTCCTCTACCTCCTTTATTGTGTCGTTACCTAATCTAATTCCTTCAGCATCATCTGATTTTCTTACACTGCACTCCATTACCCTAGTTTTACTCTTGTTAATGTTCATCTTATATGCACCTTTCAGCACACTGTCCATTCCGTTCAATTGCTCTTCCAGGTCCTTTGCTGTATCTGACAGAAGTACTATGTCGTCGGCAAACGGCAATGTTTTTAATTCTTCACCACATTTCAAAACCTCTATTCTCTTCCTGTCCGCTCTGTTTATCGTCCATGTTTCACTTCCATACAAGGCAACACTCCACACAAATCCCTTTCAGAAAGGACTTCCTTGCACTTAAATTATTATTCTATGTTCACAAATTTCTCTTTTTCAAAAACGCTTTTCTTCCCTTCGCCTTTCTGCATTTTATATCATCTGTACTGCGACCGTCACATGTTAATTTACTGCCCAAGTAACAAAACTTATCTACCACCTTTATTGTTTCGTCACTTAATCTAATTCCTTCAGCATCGTCAGATTTTCTTAGACTGCACTCCTTTACCCTTGTTTTCCTCTTGTTAATGTTCATTTTATACGCACCTTTCAACACACTGTCCATTCCATTCGACTGTTCTTCCACGTCTTTTGCTGTCTCTGACAGAATTACAATATCATCGGAAAAACGCAATTTTTTATTTCTTCAGTCTGAACTTTAATTCCTTCTCCGAATTTCTCCTTGCTTTCCTTTATAGCTTGCTCAATGTACAAATTGAACAACATTGGGGAAAGGCTACAACCCTGTCTTACTCCCTTTCCAACCACTGCATCCCTTTCATGCCCTTCAACTCTGACAACAGCTGTCTGGTTTTTGTACAAGTTGTAAATAACCTTACGCTCCTTATATTTTACTCCTGCTTGCTTCAGAACTTGAAAGAGTTTATTCCAATCAACATTGTCAAAAACCTTCTCCAAATCTACAAAAGCTAGAAATGTAGGTTTGCCTTTTCTTAATCTATCTTCTAGGATAAGCCGTAAAGTGAGTATTGCCTCCCGTGGCCCTACATTTCTCCTGAACCCAAACTGATCTTCCCCGAGGTCGGCTTCTACCAGCTTTTCCATCCTTCTGTATAGAATTCGTGTTAATATTTTGCAACCATGACTTATTAAACTGATGGTTCTGTAGTTTTCACACCTGTCTGCACCTGCTTTCTTTGGAATGGGGATTATAACATTTTTCTTAAAGTCTGAGGGTACTTCACCTGTCTCATACATCTTACACACCAGGTGAAACAAATTTGTCATGGCTGGTTCTCCCAGAGACTTCAGTAGCTCTGAGGGAATATCATCTACTCCAGGGGCCTTGTTTCGACTTACGTCTTTCAGGGCTCTGTCAAATTCTTCTCTCAGTACAGTACCTCCTACTTCATCTTCATCTGCATCCTCTTCCCTTCCTACAATAGTGTCTCGAAGTTCATTTCCTTTGTAGAGCCCCACTATACACTCTTTCCACCTTTCAGCTTTCCCTTCTTTGCTGAGAACTGGTTTTCCATCCGGTTCCTTGATATTCATAGAGTTGTTTTTCTTATCTCCAAATGTTTCTTTTATTTTCCTGTAGGCTGTATCTATTTTTCCCCTATTTATACATTCTTCTACATCCTTGCATTTGCCTTCTAGCCACTCCTGCTTAGCCAATTTGCACTTCCTGTCAATCTCATTTATCAGTCTTCTGTATTCCATTTTGCCTGTTTCATTTACTGCATTTTATATTTTATCCTTTCATCGATTAAATTTAGTATCTCTTTTGATATCCAAGGATTCTTTGTAGGTCTTGCCTTCCTACTTATTTTGTCCTCTGCTGCCTTCACTATTTCATCTCTCAATTTTACCCATTCCTCCTCAACTGTTTTATTTTCCCCTGTTTCTGTCAATTGTTGCCTGAAGCTCCCTCTGAAATTCTTAAGAACCTCAGGTTCGTTCAATTTATCCAGGTCTCATCTCCTTATTTTCCTACCTTTTTGTAGTTTCTTCAGTTTCAGCCTACAGTTCATAACCAACAAGTTATGGTCAGAGTCTATATCTGCCCCTGGGTTTGGCTTACACTTTAAAACCTGGTTCCGAAATCTATGTCTTGCCATTATAAAATCTATCTGGTATCTCCCGGTGTCTCCTGGTCTCTTCCAAGTATACAACCTTCTTTTGTGATTCTTAAACCACGTGTTTGTTATAACTAAATTATGATCCGTGCAAAATTCTACCAGGCGGCTTCCTCTTTCATTCCTTTTGCCCAGACCATATTCACCTACTATCTTCCCTTCCCTTCCTTTTCCTACTACCGAATTCCAGTCTCCCATAACAATTAAGTTTTCCTCTCCCTTAACTGTCTGAATAATTTCCTTTAGCTCCTCATATATTTCTTCGATTTCCTCATCATCGGCAGAGCTAGTTGGCATATAAACCTGTACTACTGTTGTCGGTGTTGGCTTCGTATCTATCTTGACAATGATAATGCGATCACTGTGTTGGTCATAGTAGTTTACCCGCATTCCTTTTCTTATTCATTAGCAATCCTACTCCTGTGATACCCCCAACTGATTTTTTATTTATAATCCTGTACTCACCTGACCAGAAATCCTGTTCATCCTGCCACCGAACTTCACCAATCCCCACTATATCTAACTTCAACCTATCCATTTCCCTTTTTAAATTTTCTAATTTTCCTACTCGATTAAGGGATCTAACATTCCACGCTCCGACCCGTAGAATGCCAGTATTGTCTTTCCTGATGATCACATCCTCCTGAGTAGTCCCCGCCCGGAGATCCGAATGGGGGACTATTTTACCTCCGGAATATTTTACCCGAGAGGATGCCATCATCATATGTTCATACAGTAGAGCTGCATGTCCTCGGGAAAAATAACGGCTGTAGTTTCACAAAAAAAAAAAAAAAAATAAAAATAAAAATAAAAAAAAAATAATAAAAAAAAAAAATAAAAAAAAAAAAATAAAAAAAAAAATCAAATGTTTGTTAAGCTTATGGGTCTTAACTACGGGGTCATCAGTCCCTAAACTTACAAACTACTTATGAACTACTTACGAACTAGGACGGCCCAAATATCCATGCCCGAGGGGGGATTCGAACCCCCGACCGTAGTGGCCGTGCTGACCGTGACTGGAACGCCTCAGTCACCTCGGCCACTGCGGCCGGCTGTAGTTTCACCTTGCTTTCAGCCGTTCGCAGTAACTGTGTGACAAAGCCACATTAGCTGATGTTACAATGCCGGCTCAGTCAATCATGCAGACTGTTGTTCCTGTAACTACTGAAAAGGCTGCTGCCCCTCTTCAGGAACCACACGTTTGTCTGCCCTCTCCACAGATACCCCTCCGCTGTGGTTGCACCTACGGTACGGCTATCTGTATCGTTGAGGCACGCAAGCCACCCCACCTTGGCAATGTCTGTAGTTCATGGGAGTGGATGAATTGAATACTGACTAACAAATACGCGAGGGTGTTTTATACACTCTGCTGTATATATATAAGAAATGGTGTTGCAGTCTGTCCCTTCCTACAGCTGCAATTTCCGAAAAGTTTTGTATGGCGGGTTGCCTTTCAAGAGGCTAATAGTTGTTGGATTTTAGGTTTTTGTCGATTTTTCAGCAATTCCTTTCGGTTATCCTTTTTCTTTTTGTCCAAAACACAGTTGTATTAAACAGAACAAAAGAATTAAAAAGTAAATCATTCTCGACTTTAAGCGCAACTAATACACAGCCATTCATTGTTTTATATATATATATATATAGTGTGTGTGTGTATTTCATATAATGCTACACTTCTGAAATTCGCGCACTTCACCTTCAAAAGAACTGAAAGGTCACTGTGGGTGTAACGGCAACCTACAACACATAGTTCAGCAGATATGACGTCATTGGCAATGAAATGCACGACAAACTGTTGCACACATTTTGAAATGATCAAATGTGTGTAAAGCTATGGGCCAAACAGTAGTGGGCAACGATGCCTAGCCTTACAAACTATTTTAAGTAACTTATCCTAGAACAACACACGCACACCCACGCCCGAGGGATGACTCAAACTTTCGACGGGGTAGCGAATGCTCACTCCGAAGCATGATGCCTTTCAACGCTCGGGCAAACTTGGGCGCCGCTTAATTTCTCCTAAACTAGTGGACCTATTTCAAGCAAATTTAGTGTACCTATTTCTTATTGTGGGGTAGAATTTACTGTAGGTGCGATAGACACCTACGACACATTGTTCAGGAGATATGACGTAATGAACAATGAGATGCATTATAAACCACTCACTCATCCAAAGGATTTGTTTGTAATGCTTTTAAATGTAAATATCTTGGCAGTATACTTCAAAAAATTACTCATCTGTTAAGATCGAAAAGAATATCTGGAGTTTGACTTCAAACTGAAAGACAAAACACCACTAGAAAAGGTTACACCACAAATATATGAGGAAGTGATCAAAGCCATTAAATTTCTGTAGAACTACAAAGCAGCAGGACAAAACCAGTCGGTTGCAGAATTATGGAAGAATGCTAATGATCAAACTCTTCGAAACTTACACAAACGTATTATTGACATATGGAACTCCGAAAAAAAAAAAAAGCCTGAGGAATAGTAGACAACAATAATCCACCCACTAGACAAAAAAGGTGATAGGTAAAATCCAATAATTATAGACGGATATCCCTTGTTGATGTCACAGATAAGATCTTTTGCAAAATTATTCACTCAAAAATACAGGAACAACTGGAGCAAGAACTTGGGTTGTACCAAGGAGGATTTCGGCAAGGCAGAAGTTGTCCACACCAAATCATTGTTCTTAAGTGGCTTATGAAGCATCAAAGACGCCCGAAGCGCATGACAATATTCATCGGGTGTCATTACTGAAAATCCTTCAAGAATTTGGTGCTGACAGAAAACCTTATTGAAATCACTTTCAAGAATGCTAAAGCAAAAGTTAAATTTCGAGGAAATGGTCAGAACCGTTTAGAATCAAAACTTGAGTTCGGTAGGGGGATGATCTCTAGCTTATTTTGTTTAACTGTATACTGGAACAGGCCATGCGAGAATGGAGAAAGAAATGCCAACCAAAGATCAAGATTTACAAAAATATAAAAACTAAACTGCCTAGCATTTGAAGACGATCTTGCTCTAGTGGCAAATAATGTGGAAGAGGATGAAGTCCAAATTGAACAGCTAGAAAACATTGCAGCATACTTGGAATATAAATGTCATTGGAAAATTCAGAAATTATGCCAACCTTCGAAGTAAAAACCACTGTCATTCAGCTAAATAATAATAAAAAAAATTAAGGTTGTAAAAACGTTGAAATATCGTGGGGAAATTATACCTTGGCACCCAAATGAGAAAGTCTCAATAGAACACAGAACAACGAAATTGAGGCAAGGACAACGAGTCAAATGGTCAACATATAAGAAAAAAATGTTTGTATACCATATGGGACTTAACTACGGGGGCATCAGTCCCTAAACTTACAAACAACTTATGAACTAGGTAACACTAAGAACGACACAAATATCCATGCCCGAGGGGGGATTCGAACCCCCGACCGTAGTGGCCGGGCAGACTGGTCTGCCTCAGTCCCCTCGGCCATCGCGGCCGGCAACATATAGGAAGAAATGTCTCTTGATGAACGCCAAATTCAAACATTATGGTTCACTAGTTAAATCTGAAGCATCTTACGCTAGTGAAACTTGTTAAGTTGAATACCAAAGCAACAACGGATAAATTGCATAAAATAGAAGATCATCAATAAAAAACATCAAGTAGACGGACAATGGAGACTGCTGCCTAATAAATAGTCTGTATGGGAAATGTATCAACTACGAACAAAATGCGCAAAAGGAGAATTGCCTTTTTCAGCCAAATGGTATGACTACCAGAGACCAGACTACTGAAACAATTATTCGGTTTCTTTTGTGAAAATAAACCAAGAACCATGTGGTTCAGAATGACTTAGAAGAGCTGAATATAACAATGAAATAAATTGGAGAGAGAAATGAAAAGAGGATTCTGAGAAATAGTGACACAAGACTGAAATTAAAAACAGTCAAACGACAAAAATATACCATTACGAATAAAGAGAGGGCGGTCAGATCAGAAAGAATGAGGAAGTTTCGGGAAGAGAAAAGGAAGTTGAGAAGACATTACAATTAATATTGTAAAGACTGTAGTGTACATGGATTCATTTAAGTGCTCCAATGTGGCCGTAAACTATGTACCGAGTGATCAAAAAGTCAGTATAAATTTGAAAACTTAATAAATCAAGGAATAATGTAGAGAGAGAGAGGTAAAAATTGACACACATGCTTGGAATGACATGGGGATTCATTAGAAAAAAAAAAAAAAAAAAAAAAAATGCTAGACGCGTGAAAGGTCTCTTGCGCGTCGTTTCGTGATAATCATGTGCTCAGTCGCCACTTTCGTCATGCTTGGCCTCCCAGGTCCACAGACCTCAGTCCGTGCGATTATTGGCTTTGGGGTTACTTGAAGTCCAAAGTGCAACGTGATCAACCGACATCTCTAGGGATGCTGAAACACAACATCCGACGCCAATGCCTCACCACAACTCCGAACATCCTTTACAGTGCTGTTCACAACATTATTCCTCGACTACAGCTATTGTTAAGGAATGATGGTGAACATATTGAGCATTTCCTGTAAAGAACATAGTCTTTGATTACTGTTAATTCGTTGTGCTAATTATTGCTTTTCTGATAAGATGAAGGGCCATCTGTCAGACATTTTTTGAACTTTTTTTGTCTAATAAAACCCCATGTTATTCCAAGTATGTGTGTCAATTTTTACCTCTCTATCTCCATTATTCCGTGATTTATTAAGTTTTCAAATTTCTATTGACTTTTTGATCACCCGATACATAAAATAAAATAAAATAAATGTAAAGTTTTATTCCGATCTTGATTAAATTTTGCTCATTTCAAAATATGGGAAAGGTCACTATAGGTGGAAGTATCACATACAACACATATTTCAGCAGATATTTTACACACTTGACCTTCAAAGCAATAATACCGGCAGTGTCAGATTTGCTAAGGTGGATGGCGGACTGTATTTTAGACGCACTTTGACACTAATCTGCAGTTATATTCCAATATTGATTTAATTTTGCACACTGTAGCTTCCAAACTAGAGGAACATCGTTTTATACGAAAAATTTCTTGAAGTTCAAGAGACTAGAGAACATCAAAAAATTTTCGTCACCGTTTCAGCGATCGTCGTAAGAATTTGTAGATCTATTTCATTTTTCATAGATGAACTGAGAGAGGCGGAGGAGGACACGAACAAAGAGGAGGTGATGGGCGGATGGAGGAGGTAAGATGATGAACAGTAGATTCAATAAGTAAATACCTGAGCACATCTACTTCTTATACCCACAGATAACTGTGAATATAGGATGTGTAACCTGGAGGTGCAGAAATCCGGGCACATAAAGCAAAACTTCGGGGGCTCTAATTAAATCATTCTGATTCGATAAGACAGGAAAAATGAAGGAAAAAAAGCAAGTTCAGCAACCAAAAATTGTTCACTTATTGAACTTTCTGGTACTGTATTTAATATCATTTACACGACTTACTGCTTCATATCAACCGCTTTTGAGACGCTATTACGGTGTCATGAGACGAGAGAGATGACACTAGTTTAAGAATTGGTCTAGAATGCTTTACTCTTGAAATAAACGAATAGTACGTAGCTGCTCTATCGTCTGATATAAAACTTGACTGGCGTAGAACCTGTTCTTATGTTTTCTTGTTTGGCGCGCCATTGTGTTTTGCTTTGTTTGACGTCAGGGTTCTTTTGCAGATATCTGATTAGTTCACTTCATTTGCGTACCACTTACCTTCAATGTCTGTATTTATTAACAGCCATTTACTGCCGGTGAAAGACCGCAAAAGAAAATTAATTAATGTCCCTTATGTTCACTTTATCCTGGGGAAAACGACGGCTAATTAAAACACGAGGCCATGTGAACCTTGACAATTACTTTTCAATTTAAAGGTTATATTAAGTTCCTACTTACATCCGTGATGGACAATACTTGCATATATATCTATATACATAAAAAAGAATGATGCACATTCTAAGATTTCTGTAGCAGCACTCAGTTTCCACAATAAAAATTCGTGTAGCACAGTGTATGCGGAAAAGAAACTATCGAAGGAGATAAAAATCTTCAGTGAGTAGGCAACGAAACTGAAACCTCTTTTTCCACGTGGAACTATATTATCAAACGAGTTACCGTACGTAGACCGATCCAGTTTCATTCCAAACCGGGGGGCGTGGTGGAAATACTGTATATTGGAAAGTGGACGCACGATTCGCTAGGGACCTATTGATTTATGGGTCAACGAAACGAGTATTTGTTTTAATGAATCAGTTTTCTGTTCCTAAGTGTTCCTTAGATTATCTGAAAAAGTGTTGACAGCCCCACTCTCATTCATGCAACAAGGTTAAATAGCTGTTATTCAATTTCAGCGTGACTGTCCGTTTTGGTGTCTACAGCAGGTAGTATAATACACTGGCTACTAACAGTTTCACTTGGTAGTATTAATTATCATTTTAACAATCGATTAGGAAAAGGACAGTGAATGCAGTTGAACTGTATAAGCATATATAAAACCTACAAGTTAATTAAGAACAGATACAAATGAAAATAAGTGATACACAAAACTAAAAGTGTAACGAATTTGACGATCACAAGTGGAAAAACACTAATAAAACGCTGTAGATGTTATACCGTACGTGTAAAAACATGAGGAAAAAAAGTGTGCTAGTGTTGGCTTTGCAGGCCTCGGCACCAACGAAAATTACTTCGGATTCGTAAGGAAAAAAGCGTCTATGGATAAGAAATAATTACTACTACTATAGTAAATTTCCTTTTATAAATTGAAGAGTACCGTAAAAAAATGTTGCGTACGCTAACAAAAATTTCCGTAACACGATTCTTTCGACCCATTCTCCTCCAGTGACTGCTTAGTGCACACCTATATATGCTCCAGGGACTTACATCAGGCTTTTAAGCACTGTCAGAATCTAGTCACTCTAGATGGATGTTTTACAGGGACGTCTCAAGAAATCACTCTAACAGAGATTTAACAATAAACCTGAACACAATATTTTAACGCAGCATATCAACATCGTTCACTTATGGGTAAAACAGGGTTACCAAAAACAGCTTCGTATTTCAGTCCCATACACCAAGATATTTTACGAGTCTATTTTTACTGGAAATAACACTTTATTGTCTGAAGAAACATGCTCATTAAATCTTCAGTTTTGTCTGTTACATCGCTAATTAAACTTATCGCAATGTGCTGTCTTCTAGCAGAACCCACAAATGCGAGTAACTAACCTCTCAACGATCAGAATCTTCCTCTGATAGTATTCACGACTGTTTGACAATTTAGTGTGACAAGAAGATGTCGGGGAGGTACTCTACGAAACTTTCAAAATGTTAAACACGAATTATATACAGAAGGATGGAAAAGCTGGTAGAAGCCGACCTCGGGGAAGATCAGTTTGGGTTCAGGAGAAATGTAGGAACACGGGAGGCAATACTCACTTTACGGCTTAGCCTAGAAGATAGATTAAGAAAAGGCAAACCTACATTTCTAGCTTTTGTAGATTTGGAGAAGGCTTTTGACAATGTTGATTGGAATGAACTCTTTCAAGTTCTGAAGCAAGCAGGAGTAAAATATAGGGAGCGTAAGGTTATTTACAACTTGTACAAAAACCAGACAGCGGTTGTCAGAGTTGAAGGGCATGAAAGGGATGCAGTGGTTGGAAAGGGAGTAAGACAGGGTTGTAGCCTTTCCCCAATGTTGTTCAATTTGTACATTGAGCAAGCTATAAAGGAAAGCAAGGAGAGATTTGGAGAAGGAATTAAAGTTCAGGGTGAAGAATTAAAAACATTGCGTTTTGCCGACGACATAGTAATTCTGTCAGATACAGTAAAGGACCTGGAAGAGCAATTGAACGGAATGGACAGTGTGCTGAAAGGTGCATATAAGATGAACATTAACAAGAGTAAAACTAGGGTAATGGAGTGCAGTGTAAGAAAATCAGGTGATGCTGAAGGAATTAGATTAGCTAACGAAACAATAAAGGAGGTAGATGAATTTTGTTACTTGGGCAGTAAAATAACAAATGATGGTCGCAGTACAGATGATATAAAATGCAGAATGGCAATGGGTAGAAAGGCGTTTTTGAAAAAGAGAAATTTGTTAACATCGAATAATGATTTAAGCCTAAGGAAGTCCTTTCTGAAGGCATGTGTTGCCTTGTATGGGAGTGAAACATGGACGATAAGCAGTGTGGACAGAAAGAGGATAGAGGCTTTTGAAATGTGGTGCTACAGAAGAATGCTGAAGATTAGGTGGGTGGATCGCGTAACTAATGAGGAGGTACTGAACCGAATTGGGGAGAAAAGAAATTTCTGGCATACCTTGACTAAAATAAGGGCTAGATTGGTAGGACACATTCTTAGACATCAAGGAATTGTGAATTTAGCGTTGGAGGGAAGTGTGTGGGGTAAAAATCGTAGAGGGAGACCAAGAGACGCGTATAGTAAGCAGATTCAAGTGGATGTGGGTTGTCATTCTTATGAGGAGATGAAAAGGCTTGCTCAGGATAGAGTAGGGTGGAGAGCTGCATCAAACCAGTCTCTGGACTGAAGACCACAACAACAACAACAACAAACTGTTCCTAAACCTATTTGACGAAACTGCTATGGCCATCAGTCTCTGGGCTTACAAACTATTTAAACTGACTTACACTAAGGAGAACACACACACCCAAGGCCAAAGGAAGACTCGAATCTCCGGCGGAAACGGCCGTAGGAGAATTGTAGAGAATTAATTCGTGAAGTTAATTAACGTCGATTCTTGTCGACAAAAATGTCATTCAGACACTGGAGTCCACTGAAAACTTTGTTTGAGACAACAAAATATACTATAATCATCTTCCAGTATTCCTACCTGTCACTCTTAACGTGTGAAAAATTACTCTCATTTGCGAAGCAGATCAGATACACACTATTCAATAATCCGTAGAATTACTATTTTGTAGATACTATCGGCTATAAAATCCGACTTACGGTTGGTAATAAAGGTATCGTTTCAAATACGAGAATTGGACCTTAAATAGTGGCAACACTGCTATGGAGACACTACGCAATGGAATGTACTATTGTCGCTGATAGCACACGTTGTTGACATACGTACCTTACCTCCGAGCAAATGGACTCCACCGTCCCACGTCACCGGTGTGCGCAAAATCGATGGAAAAACAGTCACTTTCGAGCGAGCGGTGTAACGTAACGGTGTCACTATGTTCTGGAAACAGGAACAACGGAGTTGGATCAAGTTTGAATGTTCCAGAGGTCGCACAGTACGATAGTGTCATCAAGGTCTTTAAGAGGCATGTGCGGAATCAACATTGCCGTACAGAACAGTGGCACGCTGGGCAAAAGCCTTCAACGAAGGTCGGCAGAAAGTGGCAGATATGCATCGGGCTGGTCGTCCTAGCGTCTCTGAATAAGTGCCTACAGTTGTCGCGTTGATGGACAGTGATCGACGTCAGACGATTTGTGAGCTCACCCACGAAACCGGATTAGCGCATACGACTGTGCTTCGTAAAAAAAATTGCATCACGTTGCGTTCCGCATGAATTGACGGATATGCTAAAATGGAGTTGATTACGAAGATAACAGTCGCTTCAGAAATGTTCCAGAGATTCGATAAGTAGTACATCGTTCTATTCGCATCATCAACAGAACAGGCTCTGCTGACGGTGTACTATGCCTTCCACGTCGCTGGCAACGGGTTCAACACAACGCTGAAGGCTACTTTGATGGACAGTAACAGGTGCAAACTTGTTACGATTTTGCATCGTTTGTGACTAAATAGTTGCCACTATTGAAGTTTTGAACAATCGTATATTCACTACTTCAAGTTCTTTTACAATTACAGCCTAACGACGCTTTATTTTCTTTGGCCGTGCACTGGCGGAAGAAAAAAGAGATTAGACATGGAAAGATGATGTCGATTTTGTTACAAGTTGCCGCGGCGGTTTAGCCGTGCGTTCTGGGACACCGTTGTGCGGTATGCACGGCCGTTCTCCGTCGGGGATTCGAGTTGCCCCCTCGGGCATGGGTGTTCGTGTTATCCTTAGGTTAGTATACCTTAGTTTAAGTAGTTCGTAAGATACGGACTAATTACCACGCAGTTGAGTCCGATAGATTTACAAACATTTGAACATTTTTCGTTACAAGTATGACAGGTGCCTGCTGGGGTATAGTGGATGTCCTGATAATAGTTTTAACGTCGTCCGCCAATAAGTAACATAAATGACATAGATGTCAGAGCGCCATATCTTTGTACCCTTTATAGGGAATTGTTGTAGCTGTAATTCTCAGTATGATATCATCATGAAGAGACAAGAGTGTTTTGAAAAGTGTCAAATTGTGGCCTTCCGAGTGGCTGTATGGTCGTTTGGGAGAAGTGTCACTCAAGTTGGATGTCTTGCGTCAGCTGCGCTAAGTTGATGATTGTAATGGTCAGGTGAAGATTTTTTACACCGTAGACGAGTTTCTGGACGTCAAATGCAGCACAGAACACAGACGTCCAACAAAATCGTCGTATTTGAGGCACTCAATAGGTTCTACAGTTACACAGCCCAGATGAGGGAAGTTGTGAGCCCAGAAGTGTCAACACAATCTGTTGCCATCGGGTTACTAGTAGTGGGTCTACGGGTCTCTGACCCATCTTCAACGCTCGTCACAGCATAGACCTGCTTGGTTCGAGTGGTGCCATCAGAGGGTCACTTAGAAGATTCAATGGCGGGCCTTGGTCTTCGCCGATGGAAACATATTCTGCTGCATGCAAGTGATGATCGCTGGCGCGTACGACGTAGACTTCGCAAGCGCTGTCTCATCGAGTGCATTCGTCCAAGTCACACTCTCCCCATTACAGGCCTTATAGCCTGGTTGCGATAAGCTATGACTTTCTTTCACCGTTGCTGTTCGTGACGAGAACCATGACCAGTCCTTGGATCGTGGATAGGTAGTAACACCCGTTTATTTGCCTTGCTTGCAACAGGTAGGTGATGTGTTTTTCCAACAGGATAAACTCGTCCGTAAAACTCAGTGTGGTCCACAAGACGTGTTGCAACTTCCTTCGACAACATGGGTGGACATATCTCGAATCGTGCACGTGTTCGATATGATGGGACGATAACTGGCAAGTGCGACTCGTCGAACAACAACTGTTGCAGAACTACGTAAACATGAGTGGAGGGCAGTATTTGCAATCTGTAAATCTGTATGATCGAATGTATGCCAAAATCACTGATCCGTGAAGATTACACAAGATAGCAATTTGGATGTTTCACCATGGTTCGACAGTCGGTTCTCCAGTACCGTTTGAGATATTTATCTATAAGTTTGGTGAGTTTACGTACTCCAAAATATTTTAAATGTCGGTAGTGTACTACAATACACGATGTAACTAAAAATGTGAAGCAGCTCCGGGGATTCGATAGAGGATCTGACAGCAAGCATAATGTTACCGGTACACATATATTTACTTTCGTTACCGTGTTTAAGGCATTTTCTGTGGTGTACATTACACAGGCCACTTCACTACGTAGGTTTGTCACTTGTGTTGATACAGCATAATTACTACGTACAGTTCTCTAATAAAAAAGGTGCTCAAATTGGCTACCACTAGCTGTAATAAAGGCATATATGTGTAACATAATTAACACTGTCACTTGTTGTAATATTTTAGGCGTCTGTCGTATCTGCTGACACTCAAGCTCTGTGCGCCGCTGTATGGATTGGTGTGGCATACACAATGGTCTTCAAATCTCATAGATAGAAGTCGGGAAAACGAGGGATTGCTGATTGCTGATATAAAGTTTCTGTAGCAGCACGAGGTAGCTAGTCGTAGTCATTTTCAGTACCTGTAGCTTACGAAGTAAATTACCCTCTATTAATACAATTGATGTACCTACATCGTGTAGTGCTCTGTGTTAAGTACAGTAGAGTAACTGCCTGTGACGCTGTGACAAAAGCAAATAAATCACAAAAATAGATTACATGATCTGCTTGTTTTAGGTCCACCACTGAACCTCCGAAATATTTAGTTATGCACTACATACCAAATCTCCTTCAATATATTGGGCAAACCGTGAATACCGGTATCAAAACGTCATTATAATTCGGCGATGTTGACGTCAACACGAATTCAAAAACTATCGTTCTTTACTCGTAAGTATTGATACGTTCTATAGGCAAGTTACCTCAAATCGATATCATATTTCTTGATTTCCAGAAGACGTTTGACACTGTTCCTCACAAGCATTTTCCAATCAAGTTGCGTGTTTATGAAACATCGCCAGAGTTGTGCGATTGTATTCCCGATTGCCTGTCAGAAATGACGCAGTACGTAGTAATTGTCAGAAAGGCATCGAGGGATATCTGGCTTTCCCCGGAGAAGGGTCATATGCCGTCACTGTTTCTTTATAAACGATTTAAAATTTGAGCAGCTCTCTTAGACTCCTCGTGGAAGATGCTATCGTTTATCAGTTAGTAAAATCACAAAAAGATCAAAAGCAGCTGCAAGATATCTGCATGGTGCTAACATTGGCAGTCTAACCTAAAAATGAAAAGTGTGAAGTCATCCAAATCAGTACTAAAAGAAATCATTTAAACTTCATTTAGATGGTAAATCAGTCAAATCCAAAGCACGTAAATTCAAATGAATAGCCTATAATAACAATTGCGAACAACTTAAATTGGAAAGAACACACAGAAAATATTGTAGGGAAAGCGAACCAAAGGCTACTTTTCTTTCGCAGAATACTTGCAGGAAAACTACATGGGTATCAGGTTTTACACTTTTTTTAAATATTTATGGTACGTGAAGTTCAGTACTCCATTCGACACAACTCTCAATAATTTAAATTCAAATTTCAAATATTTGTTAAGCTTCTGGTACTTAACTGCGGGGTCATCAGTCCTTAAACTTACAAACTACTTATGATCTACCTTATACGAAAGACGACACAAACATTCATGCCCGAGGGGGACGGCCTCGCTCATTGTAGCATAGCGCCTGAATGTGCTCGGCCGCTCCGCCGCGGCTCAAAAATTCTCGAGAAAATCGACTTTCAGGTTTTGCAAGAAAATTTAAGTACCAACAAATTAACACCGTTGTAGCATCTGTCTATGTAGCTCAGGTGGTATCGTTCTTGCCTTACAACTAGAGAACGGTGGTTCGAATACTTGCTCAATTTTAATATCCAATGGCAACTTTTTACGAAAATTCCCCGTATTTTTGTTTGTTCGTAATTTGCTATAGTTCATAGAAGATATTTAATCATGACGATTACAATAAAAAATGTAAGTTACATTTTTTACAGTACTGGATTTACTATTAGTGGGCGACGGTTGTCTTTGATTGTTCAGTTTGTGAAGAGCTACAATGCTGTTTTTGGAAAGTCATTGATAAGCAGAGACATGGGATTCTGTGGGAAGTGGAGCGAACTGGTTTTATGTTGAAAGTCAACACTTTATTACAGGTTTATTAAGCTTCAATACCCCAAAAAGAAAACAATGTTCTTACATTGGCTGAACAATCAACACCGTGCCCTGCTATTTCATTTTATCGTGTCCTTTAACTGAGCAGTGCTTTAAAATAAAGACATTACAAGAAAATTTTAAATGGTAATTTTTAAACAATAATATTAACAGATTTTTCATATCTGGAACACGGTAGAGTGTACCAAATGCACTTAACGCTTTTACTGTTTATAATCAGGTTATAGACCTTTAAGTTATTGCCCAATGGTGCAGTGCTTCGGCCACTTAGGAAAATTAACAATTCTTTACAGCATCTTACACAGCCAGTTCATCAACGGTTGCCGTTAAACTTTAACAAGTTAACCCAGTTCAACCAAAACTTCACGAGAACATCAGATAAATATTTTAAAAGCTCAACCAGAAAATTAACTGCTTCTATTCTGATAAAATATTTATTTTAACAGTTTACCACAAGAAATTCAATCAACACCTTATCATGAGAGCTCTCAGTGATATCAGTAATTACTACTCTGCCAATGCAAGGAACTTTCAACACTACAAACAATAGCACGCAGGGAGATGTTACAGCAACAAAAACCTGATTAAAGTAGCACATACAAACTAAGCTGACTTAAAATTACTTAACATCTACCCACCCATTAGACCAGTCATGCTTTCATACTGCAGGTACCCCTCGTTACAGGACTGACTTCCAGATCAACAAATGTTGTATAACTAAGACAGCAGGTAACAGTTCGTGCCTTAGCTCCGACCAACAAAATGACTCACTCCTTACTGGTGCTGTCCGTATTCTCCCCTCTTAGAAAACTTCACAGCAGATCCAGCAAAGGACAATGTCCCTTGATCGGGGCGAATTCGGGTTTCAAAAGTTGCAAGGCGACATACCGTCATTCTACACAGGATGGCTGCCACAGCGTGCCGATGTCTTGCTCAGAACTCCTGATAGTTTCTGTCGATACATCATACATGAACGTCCCTCTGCCCTTCGCAGCTGTCCAAGACCACCACCGCTCGTTAGGTGTTCCGGTCACCAACTTCCTGCATGCGCCACCTTCTCACTCGCCAGAGATACTTTTTTTTCCCGCCTCTTATCGATTGCACCAAAGAGCTTCGATCAAATGGCCGCAGTCAGTCCACGGCAAAGGAACACTTGAACCATGTAACATGGTTTAGTAATGTCCATAATAACAATAAAATAAAATAAAAAATGGCCACAGTTGGGATTCAAACCACCGATTCTGTGCGTGTGAGGCCGCAACGTCCCTACCTGAGCTACACCGACAGATGATGTATCTGTTTAAATTATTTTTAGGGTAATGTACTTATCAATACTTCAAAGTCGATGTTCCAAGAATTTTTTAGTTTTGTCGAATGGCTTTGGCTGATTGTTATTTACTTCACGTACCATAAATATAAAAAAAAGAAAATATCTAAAATCTGATACCCATATGGTCTCCTTGTTAGAGGATACAACAGTTCTACGAATGAAAATGCTTACACAATACTTGTGCGTATTATTTTGTAGTATTGCTTGCGCATTGTTGTATCCCCACCAATTGGGACTGTCGGACGAGTTAGAGAAAGATCTGAGAAGAGTACGCGCGTTTTGTATTATCGCTATGTAGGGTAGGGTGTGTAAGGGAAATGATTCACGAGTTCAGGTGGACATCATAAAAAGAAAGGCGTTATTCGTTGCGGCGAGATATATTTGCGAAATTTATTTCCCAACTTTCTCCTCAGTAGGCGAACATATTTTGTTAGAACCCACCTACAAAGGCAAACATGATCATAATAATAAAATAAATCAGATAGAAAACGGAAACATTGAGGTTCTCCTTTTCGCTGTGCGCTATTAGAGAATGGAATGGTAGAGAAATATCATAAAATTGGTTCGATGAACCCTCCGCCATTCACTTTAATTTGAGTTGCTGAGTTCTTATACAGATGTAGATGAATCATTCCTCACCAAAAGAAAGAAAGTGACATCTTCACGGTATTTACGACTTAACTGGGTAAAGTTGAAAAAGTGTACCCAGCCGGGATTCGCACCTTGTGTCTCCTGCTTGCTTGGCAGTTGCGCTGATCCTTAAACCACTGGACACACACACACACACACACAGACACACACACACACACACACACACACATAAAGAGAGAGAGAGAGAGAGAGAGAGAAAGAGAGAGAGAGAGAGAGAGAGAGAGAGAGAGAGAGAAAGAGAGAGAGAGAGAGAGAGAAGCACAATTGCACGGACTTTTCTAGCTCGCCTCTCGTCAGATACAAATTACACCTTTCTTACAAAAACTGTCCTTGAGGTTTCTACCATTCCTTGAGTAAACATCCCCATCATTCGCTTGGTTATTTTAGCGACTAAGCGTCGCCTACGCTTGCTTCTCCAGATATTCCACGTCGGGGTGTGAAATGTAATGACCCCCGGCGTTCAGTTGGTCGCTAAATTGCTACTTCACCAGCTCCCATACTGTACCATCCATCTTCTTCGCTGCACTCTGCAACTCATGTTGGTCATTTACCTGTAGAGTAAGAGAGGTGCATTTGCCTGCGGCGTACTTCTCAGAACGGTAAACGACATCTCCTATGTCCCACTTGTGAACCGTTTGCCCCTGCATCAAGCAGACTGATACGGAAGTCAAGCAAAGCCAATATTCTCATAATTTTTCTTTATCAAACTGTTATATTATAGGGAATGAGCGTTATCCGTTGCCGAGAGATCTATTTGCGAAATTTCTTTTAGCAACGTTCTCATCCGAATGCGAATTTACACTCCTAGCCATTAAAATTGCTTCACCAAGAAGATGACGTACTACAGGCGCTAAATTTAGTCGACAGGAAGAAGATGCTGTGATATGCAAATGATTAGCTTTTCAAAGCATTCACACAAGGCTGCCGCCGGTGGCGACACCTACAACGTGCAGACAAGAAGAAAGTTTCCAACCGATTTCTCATACACAAACACCAGTTGATGCCCTTGCCTGGTGAAACGTTGTTGTGATGCCTCGTGTAGGGAGTAGAAATGCTTACCATCACGTTTACGACTTTGATAAAGATCGGATTGTAGCATATCGCGATTGCGATTTATCGTATCGCGACATTGCTGCTCGCGTTGGTCGCGATCCAATGACAGCAGACTATGGAATCGGTGGGTTTAGGAGGGCAATACGGAACGCGGTGCTGGATCCCAACGGCCTCGTATCAATAGCATCTTATCCGCATGGCTATAAAGGATCGTGCAGCCACGTCTCGATCCCTGAGTCAATAGATGGGGACGTTTGCAAGCCAACAACCATCTACACGAACAGTTAGACGACGTTTGCAGCGCCACGGACTATCAGCTCGGAGACCATAGCTGTGGCTACCCTTGACGCTGCATCACAGATAGGAGCGCATGAGATGGTGTACGCAACGACAAGCCTGGGTGCACGAATGGCAAAACGTCATTTTTTCGAATGAATCATCACAGCATCATGATGGTCGCATCCGTGTTTGGCGACATCGCGGTGAACGCACATTGGAATCGTGTATTCGTCATCGTCATACTGGCATACCACCCGTTATGATGGTATGAGATGCCATTGGTTACACGTCTCGGTCACCTCTTGTTCACACCGACAGCACTTTGAATAGTGGCTATTACATTTCAAATTTATTACGACCCGTGAATCTACCCTTTATTCGATCCCTGAGAAACCCTACATTTCAGCAGTATAATGCACGACCGCACGTTTCAGGTCCTGTACTGGACTTCCTGGATACGGAAAACGTTCGACTGCTGCCCTTGTCTAGATGTCTCACCAATTGAAAACTTCTGGTCAACGGTGACCGAGCAACTGGCTCGTCACAATACGCCAGTCACTACTCTTTATGAACATTGGTATCGTGTTGGAAGCTGCATGGGCGTCTGCACCTATCCTCGCCATCCAAGCTCTGTTTCACTCAATGCCCAGGCGTATCAAGGCCGTTATTGTGGCCAGAGGTGCTTGTTATGGGTACGGCGGCCGCGGTGGCCGAGGAGACTGAGGCGCTTCAGTCACGGTCTACACGGCCACTGCGGTCGGGGGTTCGAATCCCCCCTCGGGCATGGATATTTGTGCCGTCCTAGTTCGTAAGTAGTTCATAAGTAGTTTGTAAGTTTAGGGACTGATGACCCCGAAGTTAAGTCCCATAAGCTGTACAAACATTTGAACATTTGTTATGGGTACTGATTTCTCAGTCTCTATGCACCCGCGTGAAAATATAATTACATGTCAGTTCTAGTATATTTGTCGAATTAATACACGTTTATCATCTGTATTTATTCTTGGTGTAGCAATTTTAATGGCCATTAGTGTATTTCGTTCGCACCCACGTACAAACGGAGACAGGATCATCATGATATAATAAGAGATATCAGATCGAAAACGGAGAGATTAAGGTCTCTCTGTTTACCGAGCGCTATTAAAGAATGGAACGGTAGAGATATATCATAAAGGTTCGATGAACCCTGTGTCACCTGAAAGTCACTAGCAGAGTATTTATGTGGATGTAGATGTATGCATATTGAGCACCTGAAGGTCCCCTTTGGTACGGAGAGAAGTGAGTGTCCCGGTTAGCGGCGCCGCTCGCCTCGCCCCGCCTCGCCCTCGTCGGCCACTGTGCCGGCAGACCCAGTTCGCAGCCGGTCTGCGCACGTCGCCGACTCGTCGGGCGGCATTGCGCTCTCTCTGTGTCAAGGAAAGTCAATTGTCGGGCGGCGGCCGCGGCCGGTCCGTCTCGTTGCGCCGGTGCTTCTTGCCGCGCCTCTCCGTCTCTCTCTCTCTGCCTCTCTCTCTCTGCTCTCGGCGCTTCCTGGAACGGCGCTCACTCGCCGACTGAGTGAGTGAGTGCGTACTTGCGCGTGCGTGCAGTGCGTGCCAGACCCGCCCCGCGACCTTGCCGAAGGTAACCGGAGCAACGAACTGCACGGCCCAGCGCCAGTCAACCGGCCGCTGACGGATGCCGCGGGCAAGGCCCACGCGGCACCTGCCCGCAGTCCACGCCATTGGCGGCTCGTCACAATACGTCCTGAGTGTTCACAAATATATACAGGGTGTCTAAGGAAGAGTAAATGTTGTAGGAGGCAGTAAGATAGAGGATTATTAATAATCGTGCAATAATAAGTACAATTTTTATTGAGTGCAGAGATTCGGCTGTTAGCATGTAACGTAAACAAGTAAAAAATCCAGTTTGTAGGTTTTCGTCTTTTGCAACTATAAATTAGTCTACTTGAGGTTAGAAGCGTTTCGATTTTTATTATAACATCTTAAATGGTCAGCTGTAAAGAAAAAAAATTGATTTTACATTTTTGTCAGTTTTTTTACTAAATTCCGTCAACAGTTCTCAAGCTATAGGTTCATTTTATTATGTACTAGCTTAAACCCGCGGCTCCACTCGCGTGTTGGTTGATAATGATAGATTATGCGCGAAACGTCAAATCGATTTTTTAAAGAGATGCATATTGCTTTATTTATTTATTCTTATATTTCCTTATTCGTATGCTTATCCTTACAGAGAAAGAGATGAAGACATTGTAGCACGCATAGACCAAAGATATGGTCCGTGGCATCAGGTTTCGTTGTATGTAACCTCCTTGCTATAGAGTCGCAAACGTCATCGCTGGCCTTCAGTCCGAATTTTTTTATAATTTGACGACTTTCAACCACCATATGTTCCATCCCCTTACAGCTATCTGCATGGAACTGCTATGGTGTACAACGGGAGACGTCGGACAACAATTACACACACACCATTCGTTTGCGTTCTGTAGTTTTCGCTGCAGAGCGAAATATTAACATACACACACGTAGACGTTTATATACACCGATAACTTTCCCATCGCAATATACTCCACCCTTTTATCATTATCAACCCACAAGCAACAATGAAACCAATAAAACCATTTTCAAAGAGTAAATAGAATTTTCAATGAGTGATTATTGTTATACATTTCGCGTTATATTCTTCAGATTACTAAATATTTATCAGATCGCTATAAAATCATGCCTAAAACATCCCTCAGGTATAAATTAGTCACTGTACAAATATTTAAGTCTCTGCGTCTTGTCGTTCGAACGTGATAAGCGTACACCAAACAGACATTCACATTAATATATATGTATATAGATAAATAGCTATCCGATCGCCATAAAACCGTGCCCAAAGCCTTCCCCGGGTAGACATTAGTAACTGTACAAATTTGTAGCTCTTTATGTCTTGTGGTTCAGACGTGATAAACGTACACCGAACAGACATTCACATTTATAGATATAGATAAAATGAATTATTAAGATTACTCACGTTTTTTTATGTTCCCCTCTTCATGTGTTTATTGTAACACATTGCCCGTTGCTGTGACTATCTACAATCATACAATTTACAATTCCACTTTGATTTTAAGTCGGCGAAAACTTGCCATTTCTTACATCGAGCGGGCTGCGTTTGTCTTTTGTTTATCTTATGTATGCATGATATTTGCTTATAAACACACACAATATAGTCACAACACCACACACATATTGCTAGCAGATGCCTATTTTGGTAGAAACAAAACAAGAACATATCTCACAGTGCGAACCAAAGAACTTATAAGAAAGTAACACATATACAAATGATAAACAAAAACAAGAAACCAAATGCAGCCCGCCAGGCTTCAGAAATATCAAGTTTTCGTCAACTTTTTACAAAAGTGAAATTGTAAATAGTGGCTTTAAGTGGCAATGTACTTCAAGAAACATATGAAGAGGGAACATAACGTTACGTATTATCTCCTACATCTACATTCATACCCCTTGAAGCCACCCGACAGTGTGTAGCGGAGAGTACCTTGAGTACCACTATCGATTCTCCCTCCTATTACAGTCTCGCATTGTTCGCGGAAAGAAACATTGTCGGTATGCCTCTATGTGGGCTCTAATCTCTCTGATTTTAGCCTTATGATCTCTTCGCGAAATGTATGTATGAGGGAGCAATATACTGTTAGACTCCTCAGTAAAGGTATATTATCGAAACTTCGACAAAAGCCCCTACCGAGCGACAGAGCGTCTCTCCTGCAGACTCTTCCACTGGAGTTTGTGGATCATCTCCGTAACGCTTTCACGATTCCCAAATGATCCTGTAACGAAGGGCGCTGCTCTCCGTTGGATCCTTTAGATATCCCCACAAAAAGAAATCTACTGGTGTTAAATCGGGCGACCTTGCGGGCCATGAATGAGGACCATGGCGCCCCAACCATCTTCCAGCAAACCCAATGTTTAGTTCTTCCACAACAGCACGCGCAGAATGGACTGGGTGACCATCGTGCTGCATCCACATATGGACTCTCCTGTGTAGGCACACAGGTTCAAGGACACCACCCAAACTGTCGGCTATAAAATCGCGATATAATTCACCTGTCAGTGTACCTGGGACGTAGTGTGGACCGATGATTTCATCCCCAAGGATTCCACATCACATGTAAATAGACCACCTACGTTGACGGTCGACAGGTCGTACCCACTGAGGATTGTCTGCGGCCCAGTAGTGCATGTTATGGCGATTCACTGCACCATAATTTGTGAACGTGGACTCATCAGAGAACATAACACTTTGTAAAGACATCAGCGTGAAATTACGCATGGCCCACTCACAGAATGTCACTATTGCACGGAAATCGTTCCCATGCAGCTCCTGGGTCAGTGACAGGCGGTACGGATGTACGGGTGAAACCTGTGGCCGTGTACATACGCCATGCAGATGTGAGAATGACACCAGTGACTGCAGCAACGGCTCGTAAGCTGACATGAGGATCGTGGTGTAGTGCAGCTAAAACCAACACCTCCGTCACCTCACCTCTTTCAGGTCTTCGTCTGTTACTGCGGCGCATTACCAAGGTGCCTGTTTCTCGAAGTCGTTCTTCGGCACGTAAGAACGTAATGGCTGCTGGGGCTGTTCGCATGGATATCTCATGGCATACGCCGTGGCTGCTTCTGTGCCATCGTGTCGGCACTCGCCGAGCATCAGCAACATGTCAACGTACACGTTGTTCGTGTATGCCATCGTCATCTGATGTCAGTAACTGTGGTATGTTGAGCCCCGGTTGTTTGTGTGGTTCCTACTGTCGGGTATACGGCCGTGTGCGGCGACAGTCGGCAGTCTAACAGCGCATCGAGGAAGCTTCTCGCTCCGTGACACCGGCGACGTTACAACTCGGCCGCACCACATTTAGAAGGCACATTGCATCATGCGCAGCGTTTGTGGTATCTGCCCGAAACTAACAGTGATAGGAATGTAGTTTAAATTGATTCTGACGCAGCTGGTTTCAACGAATCCAATGCACGATAGAAAAAACTATTGTTCCATTTAAAAAAAATATATCTTTGTACTGTAACTCTTTGGAAAATGATACAATAAACTATGTTCATAGCTCCGCAGAAAGTGTAACATTTCTTCTGTTGACCTACCGCATTAAAATTTCCCGTCACCTATTATTTTATAAGTTACAGAGGCAAACACACTTAGTGAAACACCCTGTATGTATGGTGAATAGTAACGGTCTCGCGACACTCCCCTGTGGCACACCTGACATCACTCTTACTTCGGAAGACTTCTCCCCATTCAGTATAACATGCTGCATTCTGTTATCGAGAAATTCCTAATCGAATCACACAATTGGTCTGATAGACCATATGCTCTTACTTTGCTCATTAAGCGACTGTGGGAAACTGTATCAAACGCCTTGCGGAAGTCAAGAAACACAGCATCTAACTGAGAACCCGTGCTTATGGCCCTCTGAGTCTCGTGGACAAATAGCGCGAGTTGGGTTTCACATGATCGCCTTTTTCGAAATCCATGCTGATTTCTACAGAGCAGGTTTCTAGTCTCCAGAAATTGCGTTATACTCGAACACAATATAATTATGTTCCAAAATTCTACAACTGACCGACGTTAGAGATATAGGCCTTTAGAACTGCACATCTGTTAGACGTCTCTTCTTGAAAACGCGGATGACCTGCGACGTTTTCCAATCTTTTCGAACGCTACGCTCTTCTATAGGGGCCAGTTCCTTCGCGTATTTTGTGTAAAATCGAACTGGTATCCTATCCGGTTCTGCCGCCTTTCCTCTTTTGAGCGATTTTTATTGTTTTTCTTTCCCTCTGTCAATTAATTCTATATCTGCCATTTTGTAATCTGTGCAGCAATCTAGAGAAGGAACTACAGTGCAATCTTCCTCTGTGAAACAGCTTTGGAAACAGACATTTAGTAATTCATCCTTTAGAGTTTCATCCTCTGTTTCAATGCCATTTTCGTTACAGAATGCCTGGACATTTTGTTTTGATCCACCTACCGCTCTCACATAAAACCAAAATTTCTTAGGATTTTCAGCCAAGTCAGTACATAGAACTTCACTTTCAAATACGTTGAACGGCTCACGAATAGCCCTTCTCACGCTACATTCCGCTTCATGTAATTTTAGTTTGTCTACAAGGCTTAATAAAATAAAAGAGCATGAAACTGTTGATGATCGAATTTAGTAAAACAAAAAATACTTTCTGTACAGTTGACCACTGAAGGTACTTTAAAATGAAGCGAAACGCGTCTGGTCTCAAGTAGACTAATTTACAGTTGCTAAAGTCGGTAACCTTACCTACACAAGCTGTGTAGTTGAAACCGCGGAGATGAGGCCTACACACAAAAGAGAGAGAGAGAGAGAGAGAGAGAGAGAGAGACAGACAGACAGAGAATTAAGTAAAAAATGGAATGAGAAAATGAATATCAAACAATAATTCAAATTCCTGATAAATATATTCTAGTCTCTTGATAACAAGCATACTCAATAGAAGGAGAAGCGTTTCATTAAAGTTTATGCCGCGGCCGGTATTCGAACGTGGGCCCTCTTGCTTACTAGTTAGATGCATTACACTTTTTTTTTTCTTTTTTTTTATTTGAACCCGTACTTCCCGCTTTTGGCCAACGGTCGCCTCAGCCAATTTTTTTTTCATTTGCTATATTCTTTTTTTCCTTGTCGTTGTTTTAATTTTTTACCCCTACACTACTTTTTTTAAGTACAACGAACTAAATAATAACGAAGAAGCTAAGAAGAACGAAAGAAATAGTTGTACATTTATTAGAGGAAGCGAGAGCCAGCTTATTAAACGTTGTAGAGACAATAATTCTTCTTATACAGGTACTCTTAAACTAAATCTGTTCATCGTCCGGAAAACTCACACAGAAACTTAACTGCCTTCTCGCATATCATAAATAGATATACAGGCAGCACGGTGCAGAGTGTTATTCCAATCAGTTCGCCGCTCCAGCGCCCGGGTATATCTTTCGAATATTAGGGTTAGTTACCGATTCATATCTTCCGTTCATCCCTTCGTCGTTTTGATATTTTAACTTCTCCTAATCGTGAAGTTCCTGCTGTGCGGCGGGTTCTGTAATACACTCCATAAAATTAGAGAAAAAAACTCTGTACTTAGGATTACGTACGATCTTCCTATGTCGTTCCTGTAACTAGATCCCAAAGTCTAATAAATTTTTTGGATTATAAATAGACAGCGCATCCGTTGTCCTCGAATACAGGTTACTAAATTCGTTTTAGTACTTGGATACTACGTTGTGTCCGAGAAAAACACGGAACATGCTCCAATGTTGCCCACTCGAAGAAACGAAGCCATTATCTTTCGCCCTAGACGCCAGACCTGCTGCTGGGCCACATGTTAGTCGATGTTCATCGTCGTCAAGGACACGGAACTGGGGGTATAATGGTGAGCCCATAACATATATAGAGTCTAGAATGTGAGCATTAGGTTCTACATGGCCCAAGTCTGTGCGTCCAAGGAATCGTTGTTTATTGATCGCCATACCACCATTCAGTTAACATTTGGATACTTCTTCTCGATAAGATTACCAGTTCACTTCTTCTCGATAAGATTGCCAGTTTTTGTGGACGTTAATACTCGATAGAGGTCGCTAGCCGTCGCTGGTCTGGTTTCCGCCCAGTGCCATCTGAACGTAGCTGTATTCTATAAAATAGGGCACTTATGTATTGAATGTGCTGTACCGCTACCGGTGCTAGTTGAGGCCTTGGTGCTCTTCTATTAAGATTTCGGCCTGAGATGTCTGACGTCGTCTCCACAACTTTAACATGGTGCCGATGAAAGGCGCCACTATTGGATCACGAACATATTCAACACCTGGTCCTACTAATGGGAGGGAGGGTGAGGGTTTCATATCTGAAGTTGAAGAGCAGTCCCGCACTGACGAAAGAGCCGAACGCAGCCAATATACATCGTACTATCACCATCAGCATCGGAATGACTTGTGCAAGGTGGGGAATTCGTGACGCCATGCTTGTGTTAACATACGTGACTCACTGGATCATGTCCAAGCCCGTATAGTATTCCCTATGACTGCTGTCTGTTAGCCCGACACTGATATTCATGCCGGCCGCGGTGGCCGAGGGGACTGAGGCGCTCCAGTCACGGTCTGCACGGCCACTACGTTCGGAGGTTCGAATCCCCCCTCGGGCATGGATATTTGTGCCGTCCTTAGTGTAAGGTAGTTGATAAGTAGTTTGTAAGTTTAGGGACTGATGACCCCGTAGTTAAGTCCCATAAGCTTAACAAACATTTGAACATTTTTTTGATATTCATGGACATTGACTTGGCCACATTGATGCGGCTGGCTGTAACCATTCCATATTTTTTGATCCAGTCCGTAACATGAGCATCAGGTCGTCCGCATACACTTTGCACTTGACTGTATACCTTCTTATTGTCAGTCCTGACAAACGACAGCCACAGAGTAGTGGTTCAAGGTCTCTGGCGTATAAATTGTCGAAAGTGGGCAACCATTTAGTACCGAATTTGATATGGTGAGGGTGCTGCAATCCGTCCGGTTGGAGGAGGCGTTCCGTAGTCTCCGTTTCATTACACTGATAAAGGGCGGTGGGAATTGCATGTACTTCATGACTACTGCGAGATAGGTGTGGCTCACTCTGTCGAAAGCTAGATCAAAATCAGTCGAAGCAAGGGATCCGTGAAGGCGGCACGTCTTTTGCAGTGTGATTACATCGCGATATACATCAAGTGCTGTCTGAATGTTGGCATCTCCGCCAAGCTACGTTTGACCGAGTGATATCATATGGCGCAATATACTACGAAGGCACACAGCTAAGAGTCTGGAAAATAAAGTCGTAGTTGAGAAGCGTCAATGGTCAGTAGCCCAGTGTCCGTTAGCGACCTGATGGCCTATGTGTCGGAATAGTCAGTCCGTCCAATACCAAGGGTGGTAAGGGCACAGCTGGAGACATCAGTTCGCACCAAGTAGTAGTCCATATCGGAAGGTTCGTTAAAATGCCAGTGGGAGTCCATCTGGTTCAGGCCATTAATTCATCTCTCCCCTACAAATAGCCTCCACTACTTCCAAATGTTATGGGACTTAACTACGGGGTCATCAGCTCCTAAACTTACAAACTACTTATGAACTAGCTAATCCTAAGGACGACACAAATATCCATGCTCGAGGGGGAATTCGAACCCCCGACCGTAGTGACCGTGCAGACTGTGACTGGAGCGCGTCAATCTCCTCGGCCACTGCGGCCGGCCAACTAGTTCCACCTCAGTTATATTTTGCATTAGCTGTGCTTCTGCCGCCGGTTCAATGGTGCGAAGGATTGTCTGAGAAAACAACCAGTACCCACTGTTGTGTAAAACTTGAGTATAATGTTGAACAAAGACAGAGATTCTTTCCTTTAGCGTTGTTAGGTGTCTGCCATTTTCACTGTCCAGTACGTGTTACAGGCGACTCCGTCGTTGCTTACATTCGTTGATGATATGGTACATTGATGGTTTTTCTTATATGACCCGGTCGAGTGTCCTTGCCCTGACCACTACTCCTTCGAGGTGGCTTCTCATAATGGATATAATATTGGCCTTGGCTCGTTGTACTGTCGTCTGCCTCTCCAGAGAAGGTGCCTGGTCATTGCAGTGACGTAGCGCAGCAAAATGGAAGTTAATCCTTTGCCTTGACCACGGTGCCTGTTCACGACCGCATGTAATGAAAGTACGGTACAGTGCAGGTGTTTCAGGGCGCAACCACCAACGTAGTGTCGTGGTAAACGCTTGGAAACGTCTTAGGCTTGATGACCATTTATCTTCGATGGCATTGCGACAATCTGGCTTGTCAATGTGGGCAACGTTCAGCTTCCAAGAACCGCGGATCCTGAGAGAGATGGTACATATAAATGCTAGGTGAAGGCTGCAGGCTACAGTTATGCGTCCAGGATATCAGCATTGACACTGTTTGTTACGTAAATTCGAGTGAGGCCAGTAGTGTACTGACTTGTCATATGGGTGAATCTTTGACGTAGACCATTTGTCAAACATATGCATATCCTGCATCAGCGTTCTTAGTTTTGGGAATGGTGTGCATGCAGGAAATTGATCTTACAGTGCAAGCAGGACCGGCGCAAAACACGTGCAAAACGTGCGGCCGCACGGGGCGGCACCAAACATTAGCGGTGCCTGTGTCCGATGAAAAAGGGGAGGCAGAGGAGCCGACACAACTTCCGTGAGAAGTCGTTTCACTGTTTTGAGTATAGTCATTGTGGTGTTTGTGTGGTCGCTATGGAAGCTTTTTTTTTAATCGTTGCCTTTATTGTTGGAAAGACCATTCTAACGAATGTTGCTTTCTTTATGAATGAAAAATTTCGACTTCGTAATGGCAGTTAGTCGATGGAGTGAAGGCCGATAAGGCGCAATTTCATTGCTTTTCCTATCTTGGAAGAAAGAAGCACATCACAGTTTGTTGTAATTCGGAAGTGTTCAGTAATTCAGTTATTAATTCAATGTTTGTAAGTCTAAGTGACTTAACTGCTTAGGTCATCAGTCGCTGGACTTACAACTACTTAACCTAACTTACGCTTAGGACAACAAAAACACCCATGACTGATGGAGGACTCGAAAGTACGAAGGCGAGCAGCGGCAAGCTCTACAACAAGGCGCCTTAGACCCCTTGGCCTCTCCACGGTAGCGCACCATAACTCGACAGCCACACTAAATATTACCTGTACCACTGTTGTAAGTAGGAAAAGAAACATCGGTTACTGATCGTAATTTTAGCTGTACAAAAATTTGCAAATGTGTTTCAAATACACGAGTAGCCATCGCCAGTGCTGTAATTCACGAAAATAACACAGATAACATATTTTATTGTAAAAGACACAGTGATTATCACAAAATAAATTACATGCAAAAAACTGTCATTGCACACTGTTTAAAAGCCCGTGAGACTCAGTCAGACACACACACACACAAAAAAAAAAAAAAAAAAAAAAAAAAAAAAAAAAAAAAAAAAAAACAACTAAGATATTTTTTACAACTCAGATGGAAATGTACCTTTTACCGCCAATGCATCGTTGATATTTAATTACAAGAAAGCATGTATAAGGGTATAATGTTTTTGGTAAATACTCTCTGCGTCAAAAACTTATTAGAGATGCACTTATTAGTTTTGTGTCCCAGCCTCGTCGCCGTTTTTGTGTCTCGTTTTCCGTCGTAGGTGTCGGTGGCCGAGTAGGAAGACCGACACAGGAATAAAGGTAGCACGCTTGTGCAGGTACGGAGGGGAGCAGCCAGTGAGACAGCAGAAACTAGAAATACTAGAGTAAATTAGAACGAGATATATATTGCACAGAATTTATACAATACGTAACTTTTATATAGTTCAGTACTGCAGAATGCTGATACATAGTTGAGCTAGAGCCCTGCCTAGTGCCTATCCGATAGCCAAGTCTTCACTGGTGCCTATCTGATTCCGAAGTGTTAGCTGGTCCCTATCTCAGTCCCAAGTGAACGATGTCGTTCAGAGGTGGCCACGAACGGAGTTCTAGCAGAGGGCGCTCGTGGCTGACGTCGTAAGAACGCCGCGCCGTGCGTGCATGGCGGCGCGCGGCGAAAGTAGGTGTGACGCGCACTTTGGACTTGTGCGACACCACAATTAGAGAAGGAGAAAATAGGCTATAGTCCTGTGTTTTAACGGAGAAAATGTCTGCTGCACAGTGCTACCACCTAGTGGTGCGGACGTTAACTGTGCTTAGAACGGGCACCACATAAATGTAGCGTAGCGCGGTAGATTTATGTGCCGTATATTGAAAATTATTGAATCCATGTTACGTTTAACAGCATTCAAATACGCAAAGTTTGAGGAACTGAGGTGTTCACGTGCTCTTGTGCAGTTACAGAGCAGCTTATACTATTCCAAGTGCCCAAAGTTTTTAGTGAAGGTCTTGTTGCCACAATTTACTGCCAATAACTATCGAATCCAGCTTACTGTCCGTACTAATTATGTGAGAGTTGATTGTAGTTCTTAATACGGTTGTCTAGAATACAATATGTTTGTTAAAGTGAGTCACGAGAGGACCACTACCTTACTTCTTGACATTTTAAAATGAGTCCCGTAGACCTATCCGGCAGCATTTCATGCAGTGGCCCTTACATTCCAATAAAAACCGTTGGTGTTGTGTGCGTAACTCTTATATCCGCATGCAGAGGAATTTAATAACCTAAGAAGCGTACCGTAGCAATTAAGGTTTGTCGCTCCCACACTGCTGGTACTTTTTCAAATTCGTCTTGCGTTCCCATTTTTTTTTTCCATTTCATCGTACAGAATATTAACAAATAGTACATTCACCCAAAAATATTCGGAAATAATAATTATTTCGTAGTAATTTTATTAAAAAATTTATCATTGCAGTACTCTTCTTCGGATGTTTCTTTAGTTTCATGATTTTTGGTTCTTAGGATATCCACGAGTAATAGGCATCGTTATTGGAGAAAATATTCGCTTCAAATGAATACTGTGCTTTAAATATTATCTCCCTCCTGCACATAGCTGTAGATAGCTCCATGTATCTGTCTATAGGTAAATATTCCCACAACAATCTCCCTTTGTCATGCCATATTAAAGAATAATCTCAGTTATAATTTGACTATCCTTGTAAATTTTTCATATTCTGTCCATCTATTATATCTCCCTTTTTTATATGTTAGTCGAGTTCCAGATTATTATTCTGATCCTGAGCCAATAGCCCAATGTACTGTGTTTTGTGGCTGTATTGTCGCCTTTACATTATGAATAGTTCTCTATTAACTTTTACATTTTATATTATATACTTGGCGGTGTTAAACACTTCATGTGAGCTGTCACTTCATTTGGTTTTCTGATGGTTTTAATCATTTTATTTGACATGTCCATGATTATATGGATGTTTACCTAATATGAACTGCTAGTCACATATACTTGCGAAGCAGACGGGTTTACATCAGTTATAACAGTGTTAGAGGTTTATTAGACCACCACTTATTGCCATTAGTTTTATTAATTTTCCATCCTGTAACCGTTTCGGAGACGCATCTGTATTAAAATATTAATGTCTTGTTTATTGTTCAAATGTTTCGTGAGATGGTTTGTCTAAAAGTATAAATGAAGTCAATTATTGGGACGTCTTCCACGCCTCATTTGCTGTACGTGATTTCCAGCATAATTCAAAGCCATTTCAATAGTTTCTCTCCTCTATAAATGGTCTTGAAATGTGAAAACTTCGTCTATGTTCGTATCTAATTGGGATAGTTTTACAGCTATGAATCACTGTATGACCCAAATGATGCGGCGTCGGCACAATTTGCTTGTGATTTGACTTTACATCACAATGTAGTCTACATAGGATGGGCCTAGCAGCGCTCCTATCGTGATACAGCTCGATGTTGAAGTGAATAAGGCTTTCATAAAGGCAGTAGGAAAACTGAACAATCGAATTCTACTGTTTTCTCACCGTTTTTACAGGGTATTGAAAGAAAACGTAGCTGTAACGAAACACCATAGCAGTTGCTGGATATCTAGCAAACGATTTAAACGAACAGCAAATGATACTGTTAGAATTTTTTTTTTTTTTTTTTTATTTTTTTTTTATTTTTTTTTAATTTTATTTTTTATTTATTTTTTTTTTTTTTTTTTGCATCGCGATTAACGGCGTACATGTTCCCGTACTGTATTCATCCAGTATCTGAAATCTGAAAACGAGGGCGCTTACAAGGAACTACGGACACTCAGAACGACACGAAACCATAAATAGTGGTCGTTCCAGGGTAAATGTTGCATCTTATCACAAGTGACTTTCGATAGAGGAAAATACAACAGCAAGATATCGATAAAAATATATAAGGGAAATTAGACTAATTCATTGGTGATAGGCTATCGGTACATTTTACAACATTTGCGCAAACGCTCTGCTTAAAATAATTATAGTAGAGCAAAACAGATTTATTAATAAAAGGTTTTCAGCCAAGATCGCTTTCTTCTTTTAATTATATGACCGGTTTCGGCTTGCTAGACGCCATCATAAGACCTGTCGTAATTTTTTTACATCACTGCTATAACTACAATTGCTAATATAGCACATTGGTATACATCCATATTCATGTGTCACGCAAATAAAATTTACATGTCAATAATAAAATGACAGAATCCATCCTTCTCAAGGTTTACGTTAGAGGCACTTCAGAATCAAGCTCAGAATCAAGCTGCTTACGACATATAGTTCAGGAGATATGACGTCATAAACAATTATATGGTTGGAAACCTGTGGGATCATGCGACATGCTATTAAGGACATATTATTCATCCTAATATCTTCATGACATTTTTTACTCTTGACCTTCAAAACAAGAGGAAGATCACTGTCACATAAAATTTTGGATGGTGCATGACGGAGGATACTTTACATATGGACTTCGTCATTTTCCACAGTTGTATTCCTATCCTGATGAAATTTTTAAATATGATTGAACAGTTTATGAGTGCAGTATTAATATATTCAGATTACATACAATCATTTCAATTAATTAACGTGACTAAACAGCTAATTTTCAGATTTCGGCTAAGTTTGGAATGAAATAAAAGTTCTGATAATTCTAGCAGCTCTCTCTAGAAGTTACTTTACATTTTTCAGGTTGATAATCACCAAAGAAACATTTAAAACATTAATATTGTCCACACTATGTGAATTTTATGTAAGTA
This sequence comes from Locusta migratoria, assembly GCA_026315105.1. Classification (NCBI taxonomy): domain Eukaryota; kingdom Metazoa; phylum Arthropoda; class Insecta; order Orthoptera; family Acrididae; genus Locusta; species Locusta migratoria. Next base: position 305,408,200 of record CM048750.1, on the reverse strand, counting down.
ATATAAAGTAACATTTTTTTTTTTTTAATATGCTTCAGTGGAAAGCATACTTCATTCAGATTTTTAAATGACGGTTTTTTGGCGGTCAGCTTTGATGCATACCAGGCGTACCGAATCATTGGGGTGATAACCACCAGCAGACGAACTTTGTTGTTACCAAAGTATTGTGTTCATGCGAATTTGAAAATAAATCTTACATATAAAAATTGATGTTTGTCTTTTCTAGGTTCTAAGCGCTATGGTAATACAATCAGAGGCCTTAGATAGCGACCACCGGCTGCGGGATGTGAACATGAGGGTGGGGAACGAAAGCAAGAGGTTAGAGTAGCAGGAAAGCAGAATAAAGTAATGGAATCTGAAGAGGACTGAAGTCAGGATGAAATAATAATAATAATAAAAGGTATAGTCGCTTACAGATAATCCAAAAACAGGAGAATGGATGCAGTTCGAAAGCACAATGGTCGTATCTGCAGTAGAGGTATACGAAAGAACAAGCAACAGAAAGCGATGTAAAGAGCCACCTTGCTGGAATGGTGGAAGAACAAGGCTTTCAGAGTGTGTTTTCAGGAAATAACTGACCTAGGAAGAGAGAATTATTACCAAAAGAAGAAAGAAACATCAAAAGGTGGTCACAGAGAAAAAGAAGAATTGAATGGTGAAGTGGACAGAGATAATGGAGGAAGACAGCAGAGGAAATAGGAAAGTACTATATGGGACGGTGAAAATAAGAAAAGAGGACTGAGAGAGGATGTTCAAATGTTTATTAAGCTCAAGGGACATAACTACGGGGTCATCAGTCCCTAAACTTACAAATTACGTATGAACTACATTACACTAAAGAAGACACAAACATCCATGCCCGAGGGGGGATTAGAACCCCTGACGGCGGACGGCCGCGAACTCCACAACACGGCGCTCCAGTTCGCGTGGCTAATCCGCCGCGGCTCTGAGAGAGGATGTGGTGATGGACAAGAATGGAAATGAGTTCCACAATAGAGAGACTCTCGAGACAGTATGGAAAGAGTACTTTAAGGATTTGATAACAGCAAATGCACATGAGGATGGCAGCACAGTAGAAGATGGCAAAGGCAGTACAGAAATGGAACTAACTTGGAGAGAAAGGGAACTGGCAATAAACAAGATGAAATGAGGAAGGGCACCAGTTGTGGACGAAATGAATGTGGAAATGGTGAAGGCAACAGGGGAAGTTGGTAAGCAGAGGGTATGTCAAGTAATGGAGGTGATATGAAAGGAAAATAAGACTCCCGGAAGATTGGAAGAACAATCAAGAAAGCAATGTCTATGAATCTCTTATGAGATCTTTGTTTGCCGTAGATCGCTTATTGATTTTACAATGCTGACTAAATTCGACCCGTTAAAGAGTCATAATCAAATCTTAATTATCCAGGCATGGTAAGGCATATGTCTTATTGTCTCAGTAAGGATGTACCACAGAAAAGCAAAGCAGTGTTATACAGAATTTATTATATTCCGATATTGACTTATGCATCGGAATCTTGGGTAACGAAGAAAATAGATATGAGCAGAATACAAGAAGGGGAAATGAAATTTCAGCGAAGCGGAACAGCGGTGACACGAAGAAACAGGGTGAGGTATGAGATGAGTCGAGCCCTTACAGGATAGCATACAGAAATGCAGACTGCAGTGGTATGGCATTTGAAGAGAAAAATTAGGAACAGAACATCCCCAGGAGGATACACGAAATACAGGTGCAGAAGAAACGCCCAAGAGGAAGACTGAGGAATAGAACTCTAAAATGAGTGGAGGATTTTGTCAAGATGAGAGGTCTGGGCCAGAGTGGTAACAGAGAGATGGTGGGAAGACAGGGCAAAGTGTTCCTAACAAACCCAGCATGTAGCTGAAATTGTGCAAGATGATGATGATGAACATTGGATCTACTGTAGTTACAGTCTTTTCAGAGATTGGCAGTTCGTCAATAGCGAAGCTTGTAGTTCTTCTGAATGTGACGAAGGTGTGTAACCTGTGTTAGAAGGGGGACGGGAAGGGATTGATTTCGGGGAGATTCGCGCAGGACACAAAGTCAACAAAGGGCGGCTGTAACCAACGCCTTTGTTGGACGGAAAGGTACTATAATGACTCGCAGACTGCAGGTGGCACGGTACGCAAACCATGTCGGCGGATGATGTAATCTCTGCTGTCGTTGTAGTAGTACGAAAATGGAGTGATTAACTTCACGTCCGCAGCGGAGTGATCGTTGGCTTTCGGTCCAAGCATTAAAGTATTTTCGAAACGACTAAATTTGTAATGCCACATTGGTTAAAGTACAGCAAGTATGGAAATATAGTGGCGACAAAGGCTGGATTTAGCACACCAATACAGCAACTGAACGTTGATGAATGACTTTTATGCCAGCCGCGGTGGCCGAGAGGACTGAGTCGCGCCAGTCACGGTCTGCACGGCCACTACGGTCGGGGGTTCGAACCCCTCCTCGGGCATGGATATTTGTGCCGTCCTTAGTGTTAGCCAGTTCATAAGTAGTTTGTAAGTTTAGGGACTGATGACCCCGTAGTTAAGTCCCATAAGCTGTACAAACATTGGAAATGACTTTTATACCACACCGTACTGATGGTCGCACGCGTTGTATGAAATATCTGAAAGCAACCACACTGGAAGAATCGCCGGAAGGGTCCAGACAGGACGAGTAAACGTTATGCTAGGGGAAGCACTTACGTTGCATAACATGGCTGTTCTTGTTATTGTGGGCTCAAGGCTCAAGGAACCTGCATCGAAACATGAGGTTTCTCTGTCCTCGGCATTAATGGTGTCTACCAGCAGAACGTTACAATACGTGACATACTCGAAGTGTACTCGCTTGGTTCAGAGAGCACCAGAATGTGTTTATTTAATTTCACTTAGCGCAAATTATTGACCTGTTACCTAGTTTGTAGAACAGGCAATACATAACACAATTTATTGTGCGTCTTTTATGCTTATGCTTGTTTTGTTAACGTTTATCTGCAAGCTTTTTAAATAACAAACTTTCAAACTAAGTAGTAAATTGAGGTCGAAAGATAAATAAAACTGTCTTATTTTTAGAAGAATATTAAAAGATGATAGGACAAATAAGAATGCTTACTGCCATCATATATTGTGACTGGCGGAGGAACCTCGAAATGGTTTTCATCGAGCTGTTGACCAACAGTCTCATGAAAGTGATTCATACGTTAGTTAGTAATAAGTACGGAAATGATTATCTAGAGCCCATACATTAAGTACGGGTTCTGTCATAGATGCATTGTCAGCACATAACTTTATATCAACTCTCTTAATCTACATTCTTAACTAATACATGATGTAAATGTGAAATCTACTATATTATTTTTTCCAGCACAGTCAGAACAACCACACGTTTGAAGAGTACTAAGCTGATGCTTACTGCGGCTACTACATTCACGCTAATTACAAAACTCTCTTCGTAAGGTTTCAGAATTTTACTCTCTCCAACATTGAGTGTTCTGTTCTTCTGAACGTGTTGTATTTATTTTTTAAGAGACGGCGTTTCTTCAGCGACTCTTCCAGACAAAACTATTACTTCATTCAGATATTAACTTGTATTTTCTGCTGCGATATAATCTTAATCTGTGATTAGTTCAATGAGGTTGTGTTAACAGTGGTATGGTGGCACTCTGAAAACCTATTTTGTCTAAGTTGGTCATCAGTCCCTAGACTTATAAACTACTTAAACTAAGTTAAATTAACCTAAGGACAACACACACATCAATGCGCGAGGGGGGCATTCTAACCCCGACGCGGGGGCCGCGCGACCTGTAACGTGGCGGTCCAGACCGCTTGGCTAATCCAGAGCGGCTTGAATAATGAAAGGAGGACGCAATCAGACTTTGACACAGGGAGAGAAAAAAGAAAATTTGACTTACTTTGTATATTCTCACTACAAAACTGGAAACATGAAACAGCAAGCAGCTCGCAAAATGCAAGACCATGAATATTGTCAATAGTATTAAACATACGCAAAAATGGTTGCCGGTAATAATGAAGTCAAAGAATAACCAAGAAATTTAAAAAAAAAGGGGAAGGGGAACTAAATGGAACAAGGCAAATTTAAATTATAAAGTGTACATTATTAAAAATTTAAGGCAAGAAAACATTACAGGAACTTTACAAAAAGAATCATGAATTACAATTATGGCGTGTCACATACTTAATGATGTAATTACCAATAAAGCGTTTAGCTGATGACATCTCTTACACTGACATTCTTAAAGTTACTAATTGTAGTTATTCTTCAAATACAATTACACATATTCCATATATTCCAACTTCAACACACAGGTCACATCACTTCCCTTTCCGTTACAACTCAGTACACAACTACATAACGACTGCTTTTACCAATTACTTCTCGTCTCAGCTACTCACTAAATCTGGCACACTACTACCCTCTCGCAGTCGGAGCGATCACTCTCAAATCGAACGATATTTCCAAAGTCTACTGCACGACTTACGATGTATCTCTGTGGCCAGTTCACAAGATCAACTTCATTGAAAACCTGTACCGTAAAATATGTACAAAATTAATTAAGTACAATGCAGAATAACAAACAGTACAAATAATCAGAAATAATATAAGTTAAGAGAAGACGTTAAGTAAATTTATAAGTACCGTGTAAACACTATTGCGGCTTACAAAGTACGCCTACCAACTGAAATGAATTATATAGGGACTATAAGGATTTTACAAACATCACGAGAATAAGATACTTCCAGGCAGATTAAAATTGTATGCCTGAACCGTGACTCCAACCTGGGACCTTTGCCTTTCGCAGGCAAGCTCTCTACCACTGTGCTATGCAGATACGACCCACGATCCATCCTCACAACTTCATTCTGCCAATACCTCACCTCCTACTTTCCAAACTCCACAGAAGTTCTCCTGCAATATTCACAGAACTAGCACTCCTCCACAACTGTTTCCCGATATGGACGATATTAATGGGTAATCTGACTCACGTGTACGGCAAACATCGCAGTTCCCGCTTCTGACACTACTAACTTACTAACACTTGCTGGGGTGACAGTAGAGCTTTCGAGATGGTCACCATGCTAGTACGAGCGTGGAGGGGCTACACTATTTTCTAGAAAAAATAAAAAATAATTTAAAAAAATAAAACGAAGAAGAAGAAACGCACTCCTGCAAGAAAATATATGGTGGAGATATGGCTTAGTCACAGCCTAAGGGATGTTTCCAGATTGAAACTTTCTTGAAACTTTCAATCTGCCAGGAAGTTTCATATCAGCGCACACTCCGCTGCAGAGTAAAAATTTCATTCTGATCAGAATAATAGAATGATTAGCAAGTTCTCCAGACACGCAACCCACCGAACAGGCCAAGAGTACATGGCTGTTTTGGAACGAATGGCCGTTAAAAAGTGGGAAAATCTGGACCAACAGTCCCTTGACGATGTAGTGCACAGTATGCCATGATGAATACAGGAATGCATTATTGCGAACTATCTAGATTCTTGTCGTACAACTTGTCAGTTTCTGTTTGCATGACCGATAAAGTGAACTGATTTTTTTTTTTTTTCTATATCTCCATCCCATTTTCTTGTAAAGGTCATCAACTACTTGAACCGTGATGATGCAATATTTTTTCATGAGTGTACAATGACGTCACCAGTTAAAGGCAACACCTAGTGTCGTTAGATTTAACTTCCGTAAGTACTGAGCCGCGATGGTACAGTATTTGTGCCGTCGACAGCTGTCGTGGTTGTCGTTTTGGGACGTTTCTGCGACCACGCGGATCGCTGCAGCAGTACTTTAACTGGCGGTGGCAAAAGTCTCATATATTCCGCGGGCACTCCCAATTATGAAGCGGCGGCCCCACAACACTAGTTGGACGGTTCCGCAGGATATTTAGCACCGGCGGCGGGCCTCAATGATTTAGACAGGCGCGGCGTTTCGTAATCTGCGAATATCGGCGTCCGCGGCGATAGTCATCAGCTGCTGGGAGGGGCTGCCACCGGCCGGGGACCAGCCAGCGCGCAAATAAAAGAAGGCCCGGCGTCTGCGCATGCGCCGTATCAGCGCGCGCCATCGCCATCGCCGCCTGCTGCCGATCCGGCGAGGCAGCACAGCAGCGCCGGGCCAGGCGATAGCGGCTGCCGCCTGAGTTACTGGCCGCGCTCTTATCCCATTACATCTGCCGGTAGCCGCCAGGAACCGCCGCTGCTACCTCTGCTGCTGCTGCTGCTGCTGCCGCTTCTGCTACCTTTTCTCTTTGACAGCTCTGCACAGCCGCGCCACACGGATAAAATCTGCTGCTTTCACCCTGCCACCATACTATTTCGTCAGGGACGTAGCGAATTGCTCTGGCAGATGAGGCGTCTTCAGCACCGCAAAAATTAAGTTGTACGCATCTCGGTTGATACTATTGGCGCCTTTGATAAATGTTAAAATGTTTGTAAAGCTTATGGGAGTTAAACTGTAGGGTCATCAGTCCCTAAACTTACAAACTACTTATGAACTAACTTATACTAAAGACAAAAGTAACATGCCCGAGGGAGGATTCGAACCTCCGAAGCGGGAGGCCGCGCGATCAGCAACAAGGCGCTCCAGACCAATCGGCTACTTCCGCGCGGCGCGCCTTTGATAACCTATGGTGGCTTTCATTCTACTATTAATTGGCCAGATCCGTTATATGGATGTCTAAGAATCTATTGTGTGGATCTGAAGGTCTCCCGTAGTGTACGAGATAGCAAATAATTTACAAGGGGTGTCCTTTTGGCTCTTTCGAGGGGCCACTCTTTTGGGACCTTAATATGGAGCCCTTGCTAAGGAACATGAGCAATTACAATGGTGTGCTAGATGTGACAGCCTACACAAACGATCCCCTCCTTTGCTTGGTCGTCGAAGCCAAGTGGACCTTGAGTATTAAATGGAAAGAGCTTTGCATATTATGTCGCTGAACAATAACAAAACTACATGCTTTCACTGCAGTTGCACTGTCAATATAATTTTTCTATGTACGAGACCGCATCGTCATTTTTATAAAATCTACTGACGTTTCGGCCACTGTTGCAGGCGGCCTTAATCAGGGTAATGACGACGAGGTCGCATACCCAGAAGAATTTTATTGACAAGAAAATTACAATTTGCACCAATTAACTCCCTTTACTTATTATTAAAAAGCCAACATAAGAAACCGAACAGTACGAATCGACGTGGCACTAGCGATTCGGTGACGATAAGTCGTATATTTGGGTATGGTATAGCCGAACGTCACAGCTCACATAGACGCAGTAGGCGTACCGTCTCTCGTAGCGATATACAACTGGTCTGGTAATGGGTATCGGAGGTTTCACCTTGCGATCAGTCTTATCAAGCTGTACCATAACAACATACTGACGTCTATTGTGGGTTGCGGTTCTCCCGTCTAGGTCAACAGACTCACGAGTGTCTACTATGACTGTGCAGGCGAGCGAAACTTACTACTGTAGTTAGTAGGACTTTATTTTGAAAATTCAGGGAGGTCTGCACCTGCTGCTGATGCGGCTCTGCCCCCTCGACATCCAGACGATGGAAGCAGCAGTGTGGTTATGTGTTAAAAGGACAAAGTGGAGGAGTTAATGGGGTGTTTCTGATACGGCGAATATAAATAGACAAATAAGGCCCGAAAATAATATGGAAATTTAAAGAAAGGAGTTCTGACAGGAAACATGAGAAGGAAATTAAACGAGAAGAAGAACTTACGAACAGTTTACCATTTCCAGTCCAATGGGGCCATATTGCTCCATAATCTTTATCTGCTCCTTATGCCCTGTAATTTGTTCAATAATGAGAATAACAGTCATGATCGCAAAATATTACGCACACTCATCGCCTCGGCATCAACATCTAGACGAATTACTCTGATGATAGTCTCAGAAGAGATCGAAACCAGTCACGCAATTAAAGAAATTCTGAAATATTTTAAGAACGTGGCTGTTACTCTCACTTTTAAAACATATACCAATTCGCTGATATCCAAAAGAAATAAATTGTTTTCCAAACTTAAAGAATTTGTTCAAAGTTGATAAACAACACTACAGGACTATCCAAAATTCATTTTGACCAAGTCTGCAACCATTACATAGAAACAAAGAGCATTGGGCAATAAAGCATTGACAAAGTAAGTATTGGTACTTGACATCTAAGTTAAAGTGTACGCAGCTAGACTTTGAAAATATTGTATGAAGGTAAAGCAAACATAGCTGTTCGAAACTTTCATTAATAAATTATTGACAAATGTCTGAATTAGGAGTAAGCAGTAGAGGAAACATATCTTGCGCCAAATGTTCAAATGTTTGTTAAGCTTATGGGACTTAACTACGGGGTCATCAGTCCCTAAACTTACAAACTACTTATCAACTACCTTATACTAAAGACGGCACAAATATCCATGCCCGAGGGGGATTCGAACCCCCGACCGTAGTGGCCGTGCAGACCGTGACTGGAGCGCCTCAGTCTCCTCGGCCATCGCGGCCAGCTATCTTGCGCTATGATGCCATATGGAGTAAACTCTAACTATGCACAAAAAAGGTCGAAAATTCTAACAATTATACATTATTCCAATCATTATCTACATAAATATGCAAAGAAATATTTTAGCTCTTAAATGTATAAAATTTGGGCTGGAGAGGGTTACCACGAAGACTGCAGACTACAGTAAGAGATATTTCACTTCCTCACTGGAGAGGGACCCATTCGACATACTTATGTTGGGATGTTGGAAACAGGCTACGCCAGCGTGTGGCGGAACGGGAGTGGCTACACAAAATAACATCTCCGAGTGCCCCTTTTTTGACAATGTCTACTTTTACATTACTACTCCCTGAATCATATTTAAATGCATGGCAGAGGATTCATCGAACTGCTTTTGTAATATTTCTCAATCTCTCCATTCTCTATGAGCGCACGGAAAAAAGGGACACCTGAATCTTTCCGTTTTCGATAGGAATTCTGTTATTTTGTTGTTATGACATGTCTCCATATTTAGGTTGCGCTAACAAAATATGTTCGCATTCAGAAGAGAAAGTTGATGAGAGAAATTTCGCAAATCAATCTCGTCTCGACGAATAGAGCCTTTTCTTTAATGATTTCCATCCCAACTCGTGGGTCGTTTCTGTGACACTTTCTCCCAGATATCGCGATAATACAACACGAGCTGCCCTTCTGTGAACTTTCTCTATATCATCCGTCAGTTTCATTGGTGGGGTTCTCAGAATGGGCAGCAATACTCCAAAATAGGACGCACAAGTGTAATGCAGGCAGTTTCTTTACTTCCAGATGTGACATTAAGTCTGTTACGATGTTTGCGACCATTTATGATTTTAAATTATTAAACCATGCTCTGAAGGACGCTCTAAAATATAGAGGCCGCAGGTGGTGGTACGGCTGTTCATTTATTAAGGCGTCTTGAAATAATAATCATCAGGATCCAGACCTGCAATAAAGTTTAATACCGAAAGTGTATCGTCATGACTCTGCTGTCCGATCAATTAAACGTAGCCCTTGGTTTGCCTTTCCAACAATATTTTCTGTGTGGTCTTTCCAATTCGTAACTGTAATACCTAGGTATTTAGTTGAATTTACTGCTTTTAGAATTGGTTGATTTCTCGTGTGAACGTCGTTCAGCCTTTTATTTTTTTTTTTTTTTCAGGGTGTGGTGTCGCACAAGTACAAAGTGCGCGCCACCTACTTTCGCCGCGCGCCGCCATGCACGCACGGCGCGGCGTTCTTACGACGACAGCCACGAGCGCCCTCTGCGACAACGCCGCTCGTGGCCACCACTGAAGGACATCGGTCACTTCGGACGGAGATAGCAACCAGTTAGGACCTTCGTAATCAGATAGGCACCATTGAAGACTTTGCTATCGTACAGGCACTAGGCAGGCCTCTAACAACTAGGTATCAACATTCTGCAGTACTATGTAAAAGTTAAGTATTGTTACATTCTGTGCAATATATATCTCTTTCTAATTTACTCTAGTGTTTATAGTTTCTGGCTGCTCCCCTCCGTACCTGCACCAGCGTGCTGTCTATATTCCTGTGTCGGTCTCATTCCACTCGGCCACCGACACCGACGACGAGGCTGGGACACAAAAGCGGCGACGAAGTTGGGACACAAAACAGGGCTCTCATAAATGACTTCACATTTTTCATTGTTTAAGTTCAGTTGCAGGGAGACCACATGGATATCGAATTTTAAAATTTCTGTATATTTATGGTACAATCATCCAAAGCCATTCGACGCAACTCTCGAAAATTCTCGAGAAAATCGTCTTTGAAAGTTTGCAAGTACACGTAAGTACCAATAACTAAAACAGTTGCAGCATCTGTCAGGGTAGCTCAGGTGGCAGCGTTCTTCCCTCACTACAATGAAATAGATGGTTCGAATCCCATTTTCTCAAAATGTTTGTAAAGCTTATGGGACTTAACTACGGGGTTATCAGTCCCTAAACTTACAAACTACTTATGAACTACTTACGAACTAGGACGGCACAAATATCCATGCCCGAGGGGGAATTCGAACCCCCGACCGTAGTGGCCGTGCTGACCGTGACTGGAGCGCCTCAGTCACCTCGGCCACCGCGGCCGGCTTCCCATTTTCTATTTTATTTTTTAAATTTTTGTTTAATTTTAATTTTTTATGTTTTTCATGTTCGAATACAGTTATATAAAACATATTTGGATCTCTAATTCCATGTGTTGTGTCAGTTTTTGTTTGTGTGTAGACGAACTGAACACCTTTTCGTCACCAGAACAATGGTTTAGTTGGTTAGCTGCTTGGAAAGCCATTAGTAACCAAGGAGATGACTTTCCAAAAACAGCATCGTAGTTCCACAAAAATAAGCAATCAAAAACTACCGTCTTCAACTAATAGTGAAGGGAATACTGCAAAAAATTTAAATTATGTTCTTTTCATTGAAAACATCAGTATTATTAACCTTTTATAAAATATAGAAAATTACGAATGTACAAAAAACACGATCATTTTCCGTAAAAATTATCATTACATATTAAAACTGTCTAAGTATTGGAACACAACGGAAAAAAATAAAAATAAAAATAAATCTGTCATTGCAAGATTCTAACCACGGTCATTATGGTTCTAATGCCACAACGCTTCCATGTGAGCTACACCACCAGGTGTGACGACCCATTTGATAATTGATATTTACGTGTGCTTGCAAAATTTCAAAGTTGAATTTCTCGATGGCTTTGGCTGATTGTTATTTGAGTTCTTTACTTTACGTGAAACAAGTTTCAAAAAATTCTAAAAGCCGATACTCATGAGGTTTTTCTTGTAAATCATTTTGCAACTGCATTTGATCTTCTGGTGACATCACTAATCTATAAACGGCAGCTTCATCCGCGAAGTCAAAGATAAGCGCTAAGATTGCTCCTAAATCGTTTATAAAGGTAACGAATAGTAGGAGTCCTATAATACTTCCCTGAAGAACGCTTGAGATCTGAGAAGGCAGTTGCCGGCACTATCATATACGAAATAATAAAACAATGAAACACTTCAGTATCCTCTATAAATGCCAGACATAATTTCATCCAAGTTACGTACAGACGTATTATAGAATAACTAGCTCAGACTGACATTACCAACTGATGATGACCGTCATAATTGACCTTGCCGTGGGGGAGGGGGATGGGTGAAACGGTTGCCAGCATTGGTTGCCTCCCCCTTTGCAACGGTCCCAGGTTCGAATCCCGGTTCCGGCTCTCAATTTTAATCTACCAGGAAGTTTCATAGTTTAAGTCTAGTGAGTGATGACCAGTGTGTTCCAATAGGTTTAGAAACATTAACATAACTAAGCACTAACATAAATCTCAGTTGCTTTACCATTTAATTTCTATCAGTTACAACAGCTTTTTCTGTGAAGATTTTGCATTTAATAAATTTCAAATTACGTATTACTTTTTGCATTATTATTAACTGTCGTGCAACATATATTTTGCCGCGGTGGAGTAGCTGAGCGGTCTAAGGCGTCTCGCTGCGGAGCGCGCGGTTGCTCGCCGTCGTAGGTTCGATTCCTCCCTGGGGCATGGGTGTGTGTGTGTGTGTGTGTGTTGTCCTTAGGTTCGTTTACCTTAATTTAAGTAGTTTGTAAGCTACGGACTGATGACCACGCAGTTTGATCCGATAGATTTATAAACATTTGAACATTTGAATATATATTTTGGATCGCGAAAATTTTATCAGAAAGATACCAGGTCCCATTACAAGAAAGATCGGGAACCACTGCTGTAGCTTATATGCAACATAACATGATTCCGATTATTTTGATTTATTTACTAGCGATCGACCCCGGTTTTAAATAGGTAGCACTAATTACTGTAGCCAGATAACTTCTCGTGGATGAAGACAGAAAGTCGTGTGACGAAGTTTAAATGATTTTCTACGATACAATTTCGATTCTGCTGCAATGGCATTTTATTACCATAGGCAGACATTAACAGGAGACGGAATGTTGGTTTGATTACTTATCCCTATTTGTATTGGAAAAGTCACCACTACATTCGGTGACTCCAAAATATGGAAATAACAGCTTTAAAAACTTAATCATGTCAGTTATTTTATTAATGCAGTACTACCGCTTTGAGCGCTAGCGGCGCTTCCTTGACTGCTACAGTTAGACTCCGCTCGGGGCGCTAATATCGTTTCAAATTCCAGAAGTAAACTCTTGTATATACATTACAATATAATATTAGTATGCAAATATGGATTAAACACAATGAGGACAGTGTAAACATGTTATTCATTGCGTTGTATCATATTATGTACCTTTCCGAATATGCGACCCTCTTTCAAGTAACAAAACCATTTAATATCAAAGGAGACAAATTTAATCTTTTTTGCTCCTGCATTCTTCTAAATTCTTGAATGAAATTTTTTTTCCGAAATGCAAAACATTATCCTGTTTAATATTACTTCCGAAGAAAAATACATTTTGCTAACGAGTGTTTCGTATTCCAGGCAAGAGTCAGAAGCGAATTATGCTAAGAAGGATACCATAGACAAACTGTAAAAAATTTGATCTTTTCTTTCGAATTTTTCAAAATTATATATTGTACTATGTTCTTTCAGCGGTCGGCCGCGGTGGAGTGGCCGAGTGTTCCAATGTTCCTAGCTCCGGAGCGATCCGCTGTTCGCCGTCGGAGGCTCGAGTCGTGCTCGGGCATGGGTGTATTTGTTGTCCTTAGTATGTTAGTTTAAGTAGTTTGTAAGCCTAGGAACTTTTGCCGAGAGTAGTTAAGTCCCATAGATTTACACATTTCAATATTTTTACCTGTCTATGGTTTCTGAAAAGTTTTCAGGCTTTGAGCTTATTTATCATTAACACACTGCATTATAAAAGCACGTATGATTATTTCATAATGTCACACAAGGAGCTCTGTAATTTTAACATTACACAAATTTCACTAGTTTTTATTATTTATTTATTTATTTATTTTTTAGTGCAAGTACTTCGTTTTGGGAAAAACTTGGAGACCCACGGTGGTCGCGACTCACCGGCTGAAAGACACTGATGTAGAACCAATAAAAGAATTTTCTGAAATGTGGTAAAATTTAAAAGTCAAAGAGTGAAAGGCTTTTCAATTTTCGCGTTATATTCTTCAAAACAATAAATATCTGGAACCGATCGCTAAAAACTTCTCAGATTTAAGAAAAAAATTCACTAGTCGTGTTGAGTTCACAGGGAACATAGATAAATACATATAGCAAAGTGGAAAAGGAGACGGAGAAGCCACATGTCAGATTCTCAATGGACCACACGAAATATAGGCTATGTAAGGTTTTTACAGAGTAGTATATTTCTGTTAAAGATTAAAGTATTGAAGAAACCCTGAGATGGTACACCTTAATCTTTAACAGAAATATGCTACAGGTGCACTGCAAAATTGTGGGGAGTAAACAAGTAATACATATTTTTTATATTTTAAGTAATTTACTGGAAAAAGAAATACATAAACGCCGATTTTTTTTCTTGGGTCCAAATGTGGGCCACCTTTAACATAACGTAAAAAATATTTAAATGCCAGTTCATTTGCAATAATCACAAGTATATAGTTAATTATCTATTCCTGCACATTCAGTATGCACCCACATGCGGCAATAGATACAATGAATCCAAATGTCTCCGTTCGTGTCCGCAAAAACTGGCCTGTCGCAGTTTATGCACGATAAATCTGTTCCAGAAGGCGTGCGCTCTTCAGAAATCTCTTCACGATAGGCTCATCTTCATTAGATTATTCTTCAGACGAAGAAATGTCTACTTCCTTTTCTTCAATATATATTTTTTTCTCATGCCTTTATTTGAATTATAAATCTGCTTCACTTTTTAATCAGGAAATCTTAGCCGCCTCTTCCTCAATTTTGCAGCCTTTAGAGTTTACAATTTTCTCCTTCACAGCAATGATAGCTTCAGCCATCTTAAAAGGTCCCACGTCTTCCATTTGCCCTTGAAAAGGTATTTATGGTTGTTACGTGGCACCCTGAAAAACAAATCTTGAGTGGGTTTCAACTGAAGGAAATTGTAGGAAGGCTTGCATAGGTAGGCTTGCATAACGAATGTAAACAACAACAGTAGCTGTCTGTCGTTTATGTTGCCTAAACAGATTGTCAACAGATGGCAGCACCCTTTGCGCCCACGGCCCTCAATCAACACCACCTAGAAGACAAGGCCTTACAACAGGCCGTGCCTACGTCACACTTAGAGGCCCCATCTGCCATCTGACTGGCCGGCCGCTTCGCGGCGGTAGGCGTGCCCCAGCGGCCAGCCAGTGAGGTGGCGGCCGGGGCCTCTAAGTGTGACGTAGGCACGGCCTGTTGTAAGGCCTTGTCTTCTAGGTGGTGTTGCCTCAATGCCCATATTTTGACGTTCTCTTCTAGTATGAGTTACATTATGAGGTTAGATGTGTTTAGTTGACTCTAGGATAGCGTCTGCCGTGTTGGCAGTTTTCTATTTAGGAAAACCGAGTGAGGTAGCGTAGTGACTACCGCACTGGACTATCATTCCGGAGGTCGGTATTTCAAACACGCTTTCGGACATCCACATTTGGGTTTTCTCTGCTTCTCCTGATTCGCTCCAGGCAAATGCCGCAATGTTTCCTTTCAAGGAGCACGGCCGACTTCCGTGCCCTCATTTATGAAAACAATCCGAGCTTCTGCTCCGTCCCTAATTACCACGCTAACCTTTGTTCCTTTTTTATACGAGAAACTGTGTGGTGCGTTGCCCGTGGGAGCTATCAGCGCTCAGTAGAATATAGTAACAAAGATGAGTATATACTAGCAAATTGACTCTCCTCACTTTTTTTGTATTGAGGTTCAATTACTTATTTATAAAGAACAAATCATATGGATGTGTAAAAAAATTGATTCTTTGCATTCTACTCCAGGACAAAATGATGAGAGGACAGATTCTGTGTGAAAGTTTTCAAAACAAAAGCCGTGCCATTTTCCTTTACAGCCTCGCTAATAGTTTGATTCAATTTCTCAGTTGTCCGACATAGTTGTTTCGCGACGTGATGCTTAGTTGCTCCTCAGTAGAAATTATCCATTGATGTCGACTTCTCGGAAGCCACTACATATGCGCTGGCAGATGCACTTATCCTCTCCCATCTATCTGTGCGGTAAGACTCCATCCAGGAATTCTCGAACGCAGAGATCGCATTGGGCAGGAGCTCTACCTTGTTGAAGCTGTCACAAAAACCTATAGTTTCCTGGAGTAAAACATTCACGCAACATTTTCAAGTACAAGAAGTACGGTGCAGTGAGGCACTTACTGGACATGGCAGCCCAGATCATAAAATATGGAGGATTATTCTCTACCTCTTTCTGTATGGGTTTCCCTTACTACAGAAAAATACCCTGATTTCGTGTGTAAAGGGAAACGATCCACTGCGGTAGTTTCACATAAAACATCGAGTAATTTGAGAAGGCATCATGTCTTCGCAACATTCCTCATCAATCGACTCATTTACGAATATTGGACTAAGAGAAATGCCGAGTTCAGCACAAATTTTCTTCAAAGATTTTATGAGTGCTCTACAGTCTACCTCTGTTGCACATGTTTTTTTTAAGTGGTTTTTTTGGGTCGACCTGTCCAAATTCCATCTGAAGTGGATTCGGTTCCGAAAAGTTTCTGTTACCATAGTAGTGCCGTCTGCTTCACTGGAGCTTCTTTGTGGAATCGAGCCACAAAACCCAGTTGCAGAACTTTTGTGGTTTTACCCAGTTTTGTGCATGTTCATGATCCCATGTACTTGCAAATATTGTATATTCATCTTCTGAGACGAAAGTAAAGTACAATTATACAGTAATAAATATTTGTAATTACGGCTACCAGACACTTTATTTGTTTATGCTTAATATAACATAAAACAACGCGTTTCGAGCATGTTCTGCTCTTCATCATGCGTTGATTACATACACAAACCATTACAATACTTCATATATTCTGATCTAAAGTTCGTCTGTTGTTGTTTGTTGAAGGTGGTATTTGGTGGGCAGGGAGGAGGGGAGGGCATTGAATGGCCATAAAGTGAAGTGCAGAGATGTCTTCTGCTGGTCAGTTGTCTCGTGTCAGTACCTATGTATGGTGCATTACATGTCAGTTTTACAATATCGTCTGCGTAACTCTTACGTTGGTGAAGCTGTTGCTGCATAGTGTTTCACTTGTACACTGTTGGTTTTCACTATGTCGCAGCATTATACAGACGGGTTGACACAACTGTCTGATCTTATTGTAGGTCAAAAATGGTGACGCTAAATCAACAATTTCAATGTGAAAAAGACTAACGGTAGCAGTCTTACTAGGGAGTGGGAGAGATTACTCGCAAATGCATTCGGAAGGCAAGTAGTGGTCCTCGTTTAGAATTTCCTCTCTTTGTACTTGAAAGAAGTCACCATTAAAACCTTTTCTTTATGCATGTTGAAGCGGCATGAAATAATCTCACTAGCAGAGAGTGAAAAATAGAAACTAGTATTCTAAGAATTAATGATTCTTTAGAACCATGGATTTTTTTTATGAACTGTGTTCACCGAAACACAAACTATTTACTGCTCATAAAAAATTTTCCTAGAGAAGAAGTTTCATTGTTATGCAAAGAAAATCCTTACAGGTGAGGATTTAATAGAGTGCTGCTATTGAAATTGTGAAACGTGAAGAGGGCACATGAGAAGAAAAATAATAGTCCAGTAAACATAGTCTCTAAAATGCGTACCCGAAGATGTATGATTTCTTCATTTTCGGCACTGTGAAAGGGACCTTCCCTACTACTGAAGTGCTCATACCTCTTAAATTATGCACGGAAAAATCCCTTAACTGCTTACAACCACTAGATCGACGTCTAGTCTGGGACATTGATGATGACGCAGTGAATTTCCTAGTGTTGTGAAAACCTAAAATCGTGTTCTGGCCTTGCAACTGAGTCTCAGGGTGTGGAGATTACAATAAATATCACAAGTTATAAAAAATACAATAAAATAAAAATGTGACCAAGAATGAGCAAATAAAATTCGAAATACAGTGTAAGTGCTTATTAACTGAATTGTACTCCCACGTGGGATCTGAACAATTTAACTAATCAAACCCATAACAAGAGCGAATTGATGTAGCCGAACGCAAGATTACTGACTTTACAGCGGAATCAGAGGGGCGGCATTAGAGGTAATACGAACAGTCGCAAAAATGTTAACGAACCTCGGTCTACAATACTCATCAACTGTACTATGGCAGACCACGCCATTAATATTAAGGAATTAAATGAGCTGCTGCCGCAGCGGAGCGGCCGAGCACATTGAGGCGCTGTGCTGCGATGCGGGAAGCCGTTCCCCGCCAGGGGTTCGAATCCCCCCTCGGGGATTGATGTTCCTTTTTTCTTTAGTCTAAGTTAGTTCATAAGTAAAAGGATAAAAATGCAGCCATAGGTCGCAAAAATAAAATTCTTTTACTTGGTTTCGGCAATAACTATGATTGCTTTCTCAGAAATTAGAAATTAAAACATGTCACATAATAAAAGTTACAACTCAGCTGTAAAGCTTACGTGCCTCAGTGCTGGCTTGCAATTCATAGTGGAAAGCTCTTTCTAAAAAATATTTAACAAAAATTGTGACGTAAGATTACACCTTAGTTGTAACTTTCATTATGTGACTTGTTTTAATTTCTAATTTCTGATGAAGGCAATCATAGTTATTGCCGAAATCAGTATCCTTCGACGTTGTAACTGTCGCTGATCCTTTGACGTTATAATAATTTCCTGTGGATCATTGGCCTGGTGCAAGTCTTTCAATTGGACGCCACTTCTGCGACTTGCGTGTCACTAGCCTACCCCAGTTATCCAACCGGAGAATCCGAACCATATGTCGTTTCTGGAGACTCCTCACATTGTTGAGAGGTGAGGGATGGGTTAAAACGCAGACTGTAAAACTCTGAGGTCCGACCGGGTTTCAAACCCGCGACCTTTTGCTTTCCAGTCGAGCGCTTTACCCAAAGACCACGGGACTCAACGCCTTTGACGTTCTAACGCTCGCTGACAATAGCAGCTATGTTAATAATAGTAATAAAAAAAATTAAATAAATTGTTTATAAGTAGTTTGTAAGTTTGGGGACAGATGACCTCACACATAATTCCCATAAGTTAACAAATATTTGAACATCTTTTAATGAGCTGCTGCAGATTCTCGGTACTTAATTAAACTTTCTCTCGTAACAATATAGACAAACTACATCGAGGTGGTCGTCAGCCATTGGAAGTAAAAATATGGCAACCCCGTTTCAAATAAAAATATTCTCTGGACCATCTTACCGCCCCCCCCCCTCCCCGCTCCTCGCGAACTTCACAAAACTGTTATCCCGAAGTAAACAAATTTAATTTTATTTTGTTTCTTTTGATTCAGCTCTCTTTCAAACATTGGACGTCACTTTTTGTGTATTTTACGAATGGAACACAATATTACATGGCATAGAACACATCATTACATGGTTTACTACACAAAAGTATACGTTGCTTGCAGTGGCCATTTTGAGCAGCAGCTGAATTGTATTTCACTGTAAGGTTTTAAAAATAAACGCCTTTTGCTACTGCGAATGAAGGGTTTGATTTTTATATTTTTAAATCACCCATACGCGTTTCGCCTTTCTCTCAAGGCATCATCAGTGGGTGTCCTGAAATATTTACATCTTTTTGTTTGCACATATAGGTTAGGTCTCTTACATATCTACAAAACATTTCATTTCAGATTTAAAACAGTTCGTTTTTTGGTATAAAATGGTGTACTTACAGCACTTGTTACTCCACTTCAGTCTTATTCTGGCAACCAGGTCGAAATGTTACACTGTTTTTCGAAACACATTGCAGTTCTCTGGTTCTGCTGTCACCTGCTGCCATACTGTGTCTACTGCTGTTTGTTTTGTAGTTCAAATGTTCAAATGTTTGTAGAACTTATGAGACTTAACTACGTGGTCATCAGTCTCTAAGCTTACAAACTACTTATGAACTAGCTAAGACTAAGGACGGCACAAATATCCATGCCCGAGGGGGGATTCGAACCCCCGACCGTAGTGGCCGTGCAGACCGTGACTGGAGCGCCTCAGTCCCCTCGGCCACCGTGGCCGGCTGCTTCACTGCTTAAGCTTTTTTTTCCCATGATTTCCTCTCAGCTTCTTCTCAAAGTCTGCAGGAAACGACAATCAGAGAAATGGCTATCTACCTTTCTCAATAGCAGTGAACCGTGTATGTTAAGTACTTCGAACCTTTGTGAAGTGTTACCGAGGCAGCCATTTACGACACATACGCAATCAATCAAGATACTCCCAAAATTCCAGTATGACGTCAGATGGCAAAAGGCCAATCGGAACTTGGTTTGATGCTGTCCAGAATTTCCATCGCAACGTGAGAACCGAGTCGTAGGAAGCAAGTAGCAATACATTTGACAGGCACTTGCTCCGCGAAGAACGGACAGGCGATGCTTCACCTGATTTTGACAGGCTCCCAAGTGCTGTCGAGTGGGGAGATCCTGACGCCAAGAGCGGTTCCAGGCGATACGCACGCCAGCGGAGGCGGTGATTTCTTTAAGTGGCTAATAGGCACTTACGTTACCAACGTGCAGTTACGGTGTACAGCCATGGCAGCCCTGCAGCAGTCAGCACCAGCCAATGGGCTGTGTATATGTTTCTGAAGATAACCTAAGGTTTAAATAACCTTCTGCGATGTAGACAGTGTTTCAACACAAATATCTCTATAGAAGATCGCTGTTTTCCTCCCCTGACGATGTTCTCCAACTTAATGGCTAAAAAGAGTCTGTAGTTTCACTTCCCGGTGTCCACAAATTGAATGTTCAAATGTTTGTAAATCTATGGGACTTTACGGCTTGGTTACTGGTTAGTACCTTACAAACTACTTAAACTATGTATAACTAACCTAAGGACAACACATACACCTATGCCGGTGTTAGGAATCGACCCTCCACGGCGAAAGGCCGCACGCACCAGAACACGACGCCTCAGTGCGCACGGCTATTCCGTCGCGGCTCGGTGTCCACAAGCACTTGAAGATGCAGTATGACCAATCCCTGTTGAAGCATGGTGAAAGACCACCGTCCGTCGTCTTCCATATATTTTTTGTATATTTCTGTAGAGTTATAATTTATTAAATGTCACTAGATTATCATTTTGTTAAAACTTGAACCTCACTCTTTTCAAGGCTTGAGGAATAGCATTTTTATTTCATGTGTTAAAATATTAGTTAATATTGCTAGGTTTTTCTTATTTTGTTAAGTTAATAATTTATTATTATAGTGATTAATGTGGCATAAATGTGATTTCTCGGCTACGCCACTGTTCCTGTGAGAATGTGTACTTGTCTTACTTTTAAGTGGGTGCGAGAATCTATGGCTGTCTGAATGTGGGGGGTGTTAGCTCACTTTGCATCGTTCTCTTTGGCTCAATGTCGATAGCTGCCAATACGACCAAAAAGGTTTCCACACAATTTGGTTGCGAGCTACTTAGCGAGCCTACACTAGAGCGAGTCTCTCCATCCCCACCACTGCTGATTATGGTTTTTTGGCTTCCCGCGTCCCGTGGCCACTCGGTCTGGCCATTCTGGACTGGTCGTCTGATGAGGTAAGGTTGGTTCTGCCCTTGTATTTGGATATGGTACCGTTTCATTGACTAGCTCGTTTAACTTAGATTCGTGAACTTAGAATCATTTTTTGGAATATTTTCTCCGATCGTGTGCGGAAATGCGTTCTCGTTTTTCAAGTCAATGATTTCCAATAGATAAACGCGGTGAGTTTTTCTAGTTTGATAACGGCCTGGTATGTTAATACCTTAAGTAATCATGTGGCGGTGTATGAACTCTGTGTAAATACTTTCTAGCTTTGTGGAGCCCGATATCTAATAGGTCATATGTACATTTTTGTACAGTGCATGTAAAAATCTTCCCATCCTTTTCTTCTGTGAGTGGTATGTGTTCCACATGGTTGGTTCCATGCCCATCAGGTAAGTAACTATGCGGGCAGCCTTCTGATTGTCACTAATATTTCGCGATCTTCTGTCCCCGCCTATTCAAATCTTGCCGTTTCTTCTCCGAGTTGTAGTACGCCCTCTGTCTTTGTCAGTTATTCTCTCTTGAGCCTTGTACAACCTCCTTCAATAGCTAATTCTAACCATTTATATGGCTTGCATGATGTAATTCTTAATTTTATTTTTCCAACATTGTGATTATTTCACTTTTACGGGTTTTTTGAGACTGGACTTCATCCGTCTCTGTAATCGCTCCCTATCGCGTGTAGCTGCGTTTAATCCGCTTCGTGATGTAAATCTAAGCATTTCTATGTGTTGCATGCCGTAGTTCTTATTTTTATTTTTCCGACTTTGTAATTATTTCATTTTTGTGGTTCTTCTGAGACAGGACGTCATTCGTCTCTGTAATCGCCCCCTATCGCGTGTAGCTGTATTTCAGTCGCTTCCTTATATAATTCTAAGCATTTCTATGGGTTTCATGCTGTAGTTATTTTTCTTTATTTTTCGGAAACTGAGTTTATTCAATTTTATCGATTTTCGGGACAACGAGGGTCCGAGTTCCGACTTCCGGTGTTTGCAGCTAGTCGCCTGAATTCACGCCACTTCTAATATAAAACCAGTACCTAGATCGATTTATAACAGACTGAAACTTAAGAATCCACCGTGATTTTGTATAATGAATCCGATTTTCAACCACTTCACCTTCAGTGGAGTGCGTTCATGTAACGTAGCCGTGTGTCGCCGTTAGTGTGTTTGCTTGTGTTCCAATTCAGATGTAATTTAACTTGGCTGTACACACGCACAATCTCAAAATAGGCACGACAGACTAGAGCCAGCTTCGAAGTGTGTTTGTATATTGTGTTTTGTGCTACCTCTCTGACTTGCTGAATTTCGCATATGATAGCGGCGCCTGCTTCCGCCTCGTCTCAGCACGCTGATTTTGGTGAGGTTCGCTGTGGCATTGCGTGTATGTGAGAGAATGAGGGTTGTTTGTGAATCCTTCCCCTCAGTACCGTTAAATCATGTATAATTTAGGCCGGGCACCGTCCGCATTAATCAATGTAAGAGATGCTTTTTTTTTTTTTTTTTTTTTTTTTTTTTTTTTTTTTTTTTTTTTTTTTTTGTATTAACAAAATTGGTTCCCCATTTTGCTTTTTTTCTAAGTGAATAAACAAGTTTAAGTTCAGCATAATCTGTAAGTTGTCTATAAATTGTAGTTTTAGAGCACCTCCCCTCTTTTATTTAATATTGTTCTTCACAAGTGCTAAGAACAAATTCTGATACAATTTTTCTTACGTCTAAATTCCGTTGCGTCATAAATGTTTTTTTAGCCACCTCTCTAAGTTAAATTTAATTGTGGTGGTTTGCTTATTAATGTCTGTGAGTAATAACGTGTGAGCTGCTATGTATATTGACCACTGTAGTATTAACTTCCTGTTAATGAAGTTATTTGAAACGAGTCAGTTCTCAGTTTGGACCAGGGAACAAGGCTTTGTAGCAGGGAGTAACCGGTAGTTCACACGAACCTCATTTGCTAATTTTAGTGATAAAACAAGGCTCTTGTTCCGTACAGTGGTTGACTTTTAATGGGTTTTCACACTGAGAGACCTACTCTCTTCGGTAACTTTACATGGGAAAGAGAATGTAAAATCTGTAACTACCGACAACAAAATTCATGAGACAGCGCTCTCCATGTCATTGTACGGTATAATGAACGTAGGAAAAAACGCTGTGCACGGCATTAATGGCATGGGTCAAGCATGGGGCTGAACACATTTAGTAAATCTTACCATATTTACTTAACACTTTTTTCTGCTTTTTGTCCATAGGAAGTCCTTCCAGAATGTGGAAAGCAAGGAGCTTGAAGTAAAAGAGATTTGTTTCGCAGTTCTCCTATACAGCCCATAGCAGTCCGTCGGTGTATTTTAGAAACATACTACATGAAAATATACTGACTTCGTACTATATTACAGATTTTGTTTCTCATAGGCTTGATGTTTTCAACGGTGCTATCAATTCTCGTACTGTTGTTGTTGTGGCCTTCAGTCCGGACACTGGTTTGATGCAACTCGCCACAATACCCTATCCTGAGCAAGCCTCTTCATCTCCATATAAGAACGGCAACCTACATCTGTTTGAATCTGCTTACTGTATCCATCTCTTGGTCTTCCTACACTGTTTTTACCCCACACACTTCCCTCCAACGCGAAATTCACAATTTCTTGATGTCTATGAATATGTCCTACCAATCTATACCTTCTTTTAGTCAAGGTATGCCAGAAATTTCATTTCTCCCCAATTCTGTTCAGTACCTCCTCATTAGTTACGCGATCCACCCACCTAATCTTCAGCATTCTTCTGTAGCACCATATTTCAAAAGCCTCAATTCTCTTCCTGTCCGCACTGTTTATTTTCCATGCACCTTTCAGCACACTGTCCTTTCCGTTCAACAATTCTCGTACTATGTACACTGAAAGGCCAAAGAAACTGTAATAGGAATTAGTATGCACAGAGATATGTAAACACTCAGAGGATGTGCTGCAGTCAGCAGGTGTGTGGCGCAGGCGTTGGATGTGTTATTGTTGCTACAATGGCTGGTCATCACGATTTAAGTAGGGTTGAACATGATGGGACACAACATCTATGCAGTATCGATAAGGTGGGTATTTTCCCGTAAGACCATTTGAAGAGTGTTCCATGAATATCGGAAATCCGGTAAAACATTAAATCTTCGACGTCGCTGAGGCCGGAAAAAAGAGCTTTCCAGAACGGGACCAACGACTTTCAACGTGACAGAAGTACAACCCTTTCGCATGCCAGCAGGAGTCTGTTAATGCTGGGGGAAGCTCCTCAACGGTGTGTAGCGTATGAAGGTGGAGTGATATGAGACTCCTGGTTCGTCTAGAATGACAAGTGAGACGTGTGTACGCATCCTAGGTGGTCACCTTGGTCGGCTGGGTCAAGGACACCAAACTGCTAATGTCATCAGTCCCCCGGTGTGGAGAGGAAGGAGATAGTATTGGAGAGGAAGAGAAGGGAAAGGATGTGCGTCCGTGGGGGGAAGAACGGAGGAAGACTACTTTAGCTCGTGGTCCCATGCTCGCCAAGTACGAATTTACGGAACAGCCGTGAGCCCCCTGAGGAGGTGATCACGTGCATCTATTCATGTCCGTCATGCATTGCACCTGAATTTGCGAATTCCAACTTAACAATCGGAACTCCCCCCGTCGATAACTGCTATAGTGTGCCTTCAGGAACACTAAGTTTAAACACGTCCGCTGGCCAGCCCGTCGTACTCTTACCGATTTCTCGTCAGCCATGCACGATGATGGTGTCAATTCCCTCCAGTTCTACACAATCGAGTAATCGAGTGCACACCACGGGTGTCACCACTTCTCGCGGGGACCCTACATGATATTAGACAAGTGAACCAATTTCTTTTACTGTTCAATGTATGTGTTGATTATTAACTTACTGACAATCGTTGAAAAGAGAGAATCCTTTTTTCTTCTGAACATCAGTATCATTTATTCAATCCAGATACATTTAATATTATGACTGTTCTTACATTTGGACGGAAATTATGTCGCTGATATCTTTTCACCAGTCATTTTGTAAACCGCGTTTTTCTTCTAAAATTTGTCATTTGAGATCTTTCATCTCCCTTTTAATTACAGTTGATACGTGCAAACGGTAAAACATATCATGACTTTACTAAACTTTAGCCGGCCGCGGTGGCCGAGAGGACTGCAGCGCGCCAGTCACGTTCTGCACGGCCACTACGGTCGGGGATTCGAATCCCCCCCTTGGGCATGGATATTTGTGGCGTCCTTAGTATTAGCTAGTTCGTAAGTTTATGGACTAATGACCGCAAAGTCCCATAATCTCTACAACAACTAAACTTTATTTGTCAGTTTTTATATTAGAGCAGTACATATCTGGTGTGTATGAAATGCCGCGTCCCCTACCAATTTATGTTTGGGCCGTGACTTTACGGCTTAAAATTTTTTGTTGGTATAGTCAAGAATAAAAAGTTGAAGCATTCTCGCGTAAAATATAATTTTATAGATAGTTCTCTTATAATTACCTACATTTAAAAACTATTTCAATTGTTTTAATTCTATGGGAAATGCGTTGCCGTTTTGTTATATGTGTCGGCATGTGAGCTAGATATTACTATTAGGCCTAAATAAAGAAACTCAATTACTGTAATTTACATATGTGTTGGTGATTACTATGGAAGCTTTACGTTAGAGAGGGCGTCTCTGTACTGCGTTTTATGTTATGCTGCGCTAAATGAGAACAAAGAAAGGGCCAGATAGCACTAATGATATACGAATATCATGAATGATACATACGTAATAGCTTACATAGGGTGGACCGGGGTCTATTTTATGCGCCACAATTTTTGTTATTAACCAAGCCGATAATAGCTGTTATTTATTGAATGTTTTTGATATTTCGCATTTTGCAGCTCTTAAATATTGTAGAAAAGACATTTTTTTAAATACGCACCAAAGCTGCTTTTATTTGAAATGCTGACGACTAGTTTCGGGCTTTGCCCATTTCCTAAGTCACCTATTACAGAGAACAAAGTGTGTTTTACATGAAAATACATTAATATGGCAATGTTATATTGACTGTACAAGTTGTAATTACTTACACATACACACACACACACACACACACACACACACACATATATATATATATATATATATATATATATATATATATATATATATATATGGTTACTGTTTCGGTCACTCTGTTTGTTGTAATTACTTTGGTGTAATTTACAGAGCTGTTGATCCTACCGTAATATACTTCAAAATATGCAACAAAATGCGATAAATTATAGTAGCACCGCAATATTATCCCTGTATTACAATATAGGACACAAATCAATTTATTACACTTAAAATAGTTCGGAATGAAATCTAAAATTTATTGTACGATATTTGTCATGGTACTGTTTATGTCACACTGCATATAACCAACGATATTGTTACAAACAAAATTAAGCAAAGAATATTTAATAAAAACATCTTGGGATCAACAGCTCTGTAAATTACACCAAAGTTATTACAACAAACAGCGTGACCCAAACAGTAACCAAATATAAATATATATATATTAATGGAATTCAACTTGTACAGTCAATATAACATTGCCATATTAACGTATTTTCATGTAAAACACATTTCTGTAATAGGTGGCTTAGAAAATGGGCAAAGCCCGAAACTAGTCGTCAGCATTTCAAATAAAAGCAGCTTTGGTGCATATTAAAAAAAAAAAAAGTCTTTTCTACAATGTTATTTATTGATTGCTTCCGAAATCGGACCAACGGTGACCCTTACATTCCACTACTGTTTATTCATATGTGAAGAGATTGCGTGCACACTAAAGATGTAATCCGAGAAGCGTGTATCGCTTCTCCATTACTTAATCCCCAGAGTAATAAGTATCTCTTGGCCAAGGGAGGCAAACGTCTGTAGGAATGAAGGACAGTAGGACGAGGAAATGTGTAGTTGGTAGTCGATGGGTCACGGCCAAGACGTCTCCCTGCGGTCTGGGCAGTAACAGGAGACCCCAGGCAATGCCAGGGAGAGGGCGGGCGGTAGCCGCGGACGCGCGTGCTAGCGGCAGCGAACTGCGGCCACAACCAGGTATCGATGTCGCAGTCGATCAGGCCGGCCGCGCGGAAAACCGCCGCGGCTCGCGTGGCCTCCATGCCGTCTGAGGCCCACCGGAGGGTACTGAGGTTGCCGAGGCCCGCTACTGAAACGTCACCAGTGGCCTCGATAATACAGCTTCGACTACGCCACACTTTTTTCCACTTATGCCGCCTCTCAAATAACTTTTGCGATATCGTCAAAACTTCGTGGTTAAGGGCACTGAACTCGTACATTCAGGAAACTAAAACCTGTGCACAGAGACGCAAGGAAGCGTATCTACGAAACTTTGCAAATCAGTGCAATCCCCTAAGGAAGTGACAATAGATTGGTGTCAATGAGCATACGTATGGACGCGACGATGGCTGGGCTGTCTGCCAGAGGCCGTATTTAAAGAACATGGTGGGTGCATTGTACAGGTTGATATCACATACCTACTCGAGAAGGTCTACAGATGGTGCAAAATCTCATCCAACACGCACAACTGGAGACGTGTTAGATATTTCTCACACTTATGATATACAAAGGATGTGTGGCGTAACACTTAAAACGGTTACAGATTTCTAAACGAGGTTTTCAGTAAATTTTTGTGATGCATCGGATACGTAGTATGTGATTGGGATTGTTTGTGTCGATCGACACATTGAAGCACGTATTTAATGGAATATTTATAACTGCATTAAGCATTTGGAAAGACAATTAAGGAAATATTGCACTTGTTAATATTGACGGTGAAACTTTTCAGAAAATAAACAAAAAATTATAAAGAAATGTGGCCGAGTCGGCTGTTTATGTGTAAAAATTGTTTCGCTAAGCCCTATATGATTCGTAGAAAGTTATCATACACCGCGTAGATCCATCAAAATATTCAAATGTTTGTAGAGCTTATGGGACTTAACTGCGGGGTCATCAGTCCATAAACTTTCAAATTACTTAGGAACTAGATTATACTAAAGACAACACAAACATCCATCCGCTAGGGAGGATTCGAACCACCGACAGGAAACGGCCTCGCGCATTGGAGTATAGCGCCTCTAAGCGCTCGGCCACTCTGGCGCGGCGCGTAGATCCATCACGCTGCGTTGTAGCTATGACGTTTATCGTGATAGCTCTACATGTCGGTATTTGCACAGCCGTAGCAGAGACATTCGTGTTTCAAAAGGGAAAAACAAAAAGAAAAAAAGGGGTGTTAGGTATGTTCTTACGTATGTTGGCGTGGTGTTTGTATCTTCGAAAACACACACACGCACACAAACACACACACACAATGGAAAAAGTCAGATCGAATTTCAACACTTTCTTTTTTATTTTATTTTACTAAAAGGTTTTCCTACTTTAGATTTCAAAGTCCGCCCCATCTCTGCTTCCGGGAAAGATGCGACGAGGTCCACTATATGTGGCCGCGGTGGCCGAGCGTACGGCGGCGCGCCAGTCACGGTCTGCACGGGCACTACGGTCGGGGTTTCGAATCCCCCCTCGGGGATGGATATTTGTGCCGTCCTTAGTCTTAGCTAGTTCATAAGTAGTTTGTAAGTTTAGGGACTGATGACCCCGTAGTTAAGTCCCATAAGCTTAACAAACATTTGAAGATTTTTTTAATGTCCCTCTTAAAGGTGAACAAATTGCAAGCTCTCTATAATACGATTTTAATTTTTCAAATACACCAAAAACAGTTTTAAATGCCTAACCCTATACAGGCGAAGATAGCATCAGGGTTTATTTCTTAATCGCATCCAACATCGTTGGAGCTAATGATGGAATCCGGATGAAGGGCCACTGATGACTAGGCCGATACGGTAGTTACTACCATAGCGTGCGACTTGTGAGCATCTGGGTTGGCATCTGGGATGCGTGTTCGAGAGATCGAAGCGGATAAGTCGACCGTTGGGCCTAAAGCGGGAATCCAGGATTCGAGTCCACCTGCCCAGCACAAAACTTCCCTCGTCATCACTGAATTATTTAAGTGTCCTTATCTAGTCCAATCAAGTCACATCCCTTCTTTCCCTGTTTGGTCATCGTAGAGAAGTACGGTAGTTAATATATTGAGCGACCTTGTTATCGGTATGAAAAACGCAGGCTCGTCGACATGCCACGTCGAGGAATTTAGGGGAAGAATTTGTACTACACAATCAATGATGTTTTTGGATATGTTTTTCGTGGTTTTGAAGAGGAATGCTGTAATGATTCTTTTCAAAGGCAAGTAATTTGTTTTCTTTGTCATACTTGGCCACAATATCTTGCGGTTGACGTATTTCGTCAAAGGAAATTTAAACCGTATTTATTCTTTATACTTTTGTATATATTCATGGTAATGTACCTCCGACACTGGTGAACATACTTGTTTAAATGGTGGGCAACACTTTGAAATTTGTCACTTGCAAATATGCGTTGGATACACGTCATTGTAGCAGTGACTATTTACAGCATTACGGAAATGAACTTTCGGACTAGTGTAAATCTCATAGTTAAGATATGTATATTAGTCGATTAATCGAGCATTCTCCATGAGTAATTTTAATAAGATCGTGCGTCATCTTAAATCTGCTTAGTTGGAGGGGTTTTGAAACGCCATACTTCCAAATAGACTCACCAGGAGGTGAGCATGGTATCGATATGTAAGTTCTTAGACATACCGGTAACGGTATGGATGAACCGATTGACCCAAAATGAAAACAAATAAGCTTATACAGTGTGCAAGTAGATAAATGCAACAGCATTAACCCGTTGCACCACCTTTTGCTGCAGTACATGACGCAACACTGGGTTAAATAGAAGTATCGATGTTAGCGGTGCACCACAAGGGCGACTGAATTACGAATTTATTTCGGCAAGACGTCTGGAAACAGTCCGAACAACTTGCAGCATTACCTGTGGTAGATCTCCGATCGCATGCCTCACGATTCTTCGATCCTCACCTCGCCATTCGGTCTGGACCCGGTATATCGCACTTGGACGCCATCTCGTGTCCACTGCTCCCAACATCGCCTGACAGAACTCTCCGAACGTTGGACTTGGCGAGCTATTCGGTATGTTGACCAGTCTGCTGTCTTCATACCGATAACCAGGTCCCTCTGAAAATGTATTAACTACTTCTGTACAGAGAAGGAATAGGGAAAGAAGGGTTGTGACTAGCATTTACTGGATCAGGACACTTGAATAATAAAACGGTGAAGACGGTAATTTTGTGCCGGACAGGGGGACTCGTCGAATCTTGGATTCCCACTTTGGGTCATCAGTCGACTTTTCCGCTGGAATATTTGGAATACGCTTCTCGGACACCCAAGACTCTCACAAGTCGCACTCTACGGAAGTAACGACCAACCGTCCAAATAATTAGTGCCCGTCATCCGTATACCCTCATACATATGTATACCGTATACATATATGATGCTACTACAATGAGATACCTTTCGTTAATACGATCTGTATTTTTCAAATATACTCAAAAACAGTTTTTAATGCCTCACCCAGTACATGCGAAGATAGAATCAGGTTTCATTTCTCCATTTCAGATGCGAAAAAATCGACGGTCAACCGATTTTTTCGCATCTGAAATGGAGAAATGAAACCTGATTCTATCTTCGCATGTACTGGGTGAGGCATTAAAAACTGTTTTTGAGTATATTTGAAAAATACAGATCGTATTAACGAAAGGTATCTCATTGTAGTAGCATCACATATGTTTTTCACACTGATGAAATAGTCTCATAGTTGGCACCGTGACGACGCGATCGTCTTCGGATACGGCAACTATGAAACAATTTCCATCATCGTGAAAATCATGTGGTGCTACTTCAATAGGATACAGATGTACTCTAATTTTGCATTTCATAATACAAGTTTTATAAAAAGTCCACAAGCTCTGGAGATAGCAACTACACTGTTGAAACCGATAATGGAAAAAAGTGGATTTTAAAAACCGTATCTGAGCAAAGCTTCGACATGTGCAACTTACCCTCATATTATTACAAAAATATTTATACACTGTATAATTACAAATAAATACGGATATTTTCATATAATTATACTGTGAAACGTTGCTACTTCACAAAATATTGGATTCCTGGTCACTTATAGGTAACCTAGAGATTTGATCAGTGAGTTTGTGAATTTATAAACATGTGACAACAATGGCCATTGGTTTTGATAGCATTAACTGACAAGGGACATAAATATTACCTTGAAACTAACCATTACAGTACTAAGGAAAAGAGTCCTCAACAGACGGACAGAGAGCGGCAGGGACCATAAACAGTTCGTAATAGTGGATCGTGCCTCACGGAACCTTAAGTATCACAAATTTATTGTGAATTTGTTTAAAAATAGGTAACAAACAAAATAGATTACCGAAACATTCGACGCGAATGTGAATAATGCTCAAAATAATGTTTAGGGAAAATTTATATTTTACTCTTAGAATTACCAACATCTAGACGCATAGATAGCATTAATATATCAAGGCCAAATGCGGCAAACCGCACTGATTACATAAACTACAAGACGAATTAATTGTAGTACTTTCCCAAATTCTGTGCTGCGTGACAAACTGAGCATCTAATTCTCAATCGACACTTCATCTACTGCACAAGAGTTAAAACATATCAGTGCAATGCATTTTTCTTTTCAGACAAATCATTTTACAAAATAGTTTACCTTAATTTTAATTCCTGTTCTTACTGATCAAAATGAAATAAATAAATAAATAAGATATACTACCTCTCTCATGTGTTATAAATTTAGTAAGTTAATCGAAAGACATTACACCGCTGCAGTAACTATTATTGTCAGTTCTTTCTTCTACAGCTTTCTGTAAGTTACACATATGTGCCTCATGATGTTCTAAGAATGAAAGTTCGAATGTTTCAGTGGAACGTGTAACGCTTCATAAATCTGTTACAAAGCTATATCAGCGAAATCCTGATTTTTGTCGTGTCCTTAACGTTAAAAGTTTATATTAGTTAGCCTTGTGGTTGCCTTTTAAGTTGGAATTAAAGACAACGTTACAATATTACTGTATAGATGCTATAAATATTACGCATCTGACTCGTTTTTATCCTAGAAAATCAAATGTTGTAAAAGCATCACGTACCACCCAGGATGAATATATTTACGGTTGTGAACATAAAACCAGCCTTAGAGAAATATGTAGTCACTATATTAAATAAAAAGGCGTAGTCACTCAACTAAAATTTGTGGTCTCGTTATCTAACATTGTTGCCCACTCTAAGTAAATATCCGCCTAATTAATATGCTACAATATTAATAAAAATCAATTTCTTCATTAGCGTTAGTCACAATGCAAGACTATTATACATCTATTAATCTGATATTCGTTAATAAGAGGAACAATACAACCCTAGTTTTTATCAATGAAATGAATATCATATGAACCATTGGCTTCCACTAACAGATGTAAAAACCATTTCCTTTTCTTCTTTACTTTAAAAGTGTTTTGGAGTACTATCCCTGACGAAATAAACTTCTTTCAGAGATGGATTTGGATAATGCCATTTAGGCTTGTTACTTCTGAAGGATATTACGTTTATTTTCACTTAACATTTAATTTTCACAGGTATTACTTTCCCGGGAACAAAGATTCTATTTGTATCACTTTCAACTGATAACTTGTGAATAAAATGTAGTCGTTCTTTTAAACCGATACGCACAATATCTTTTTTAAATACTTTCTTTAATTTTAAAACAATTATCTTCACATTTCGACAAACTTTAGTGCCTTATATTATAAAAGAAACAGTTATTACCGATATTTATGTCAGTTTACCAAAGATATTATTTCTTTAGGTTCCGTTTCGATCACTTTCTGCAGATCGACAGTTTAATCCATTTTATATCTCTTTGAATGACTTGCAATCTACTGAAATAAGAAAAAAAAACATCCAATTGGTTTTTATTTTCTGCCTATAGGCTTAGTATTTCACTTTATTGGAAGATATTTATTTCAGTTACAAATGTTAGCATTCAAGTGACTCCTATCGTCTGGTCCTCTCTAACTGTCCTTTTAAGTGACTAAAAAAAGTTAAGAAAAATAAACCCTATGTAGTCACCACCGCCTACAGCTCCATATTTAACTTTACGACATCTCGAAGACAGTTTGTAGCCTTCTTCAGGTGTTGACTTATACTCGACACTATGAATTTAAACTAGGTTTACCCACCAACCTAAATCACTATTAGCTGATTTTCGGTTAATGAGAGATCTCCAAATAGATTTGTTGGTTCGAAACCCTACTGATGTATTTTTTCAGTCACAGTCACAGCTGCTGCCGCTAATTAAAATAATTGTTACTGATGGTAAGGTGGTGGTTACCTGACCAATTTAATATATATATATATATATATATATATATATATATATATATATATATATATATATATATATAACGGTGACTGTGCGGCGTCAATTATTTTGATATTTACTCCTCGTTTATGATGAACAAAGATGCGATTTCTCACGATGGCTACCTGTATAAAATGTCTTAAAGATGGCTACCTGAAAGCCACTCGTCATTGAGTGCCTTGATGTGCCTGGTCAAAGCAAACAGGTGGTAGCCTCATCTACACTAATCCCGTATTAAAATTGTTTGGTAATGAATTGTCATCCCACAGATTTTAATGGAATATAATAGCTCAACACCAAGATATTTTGTTATATTGCCTGAACTGATTTCTTTCTGTGAATCAGATGAATGCACAAAGGGGCATACAAAAGATTTTGCCCGCGGCAAAGTGGCCGAAGGCATTGAGGCGCTATGCTCCGATGTGCCAGGCCGTTCCCCGTCAGGAGTTCGAACCCTCCCTCGAGCATGGATGTTTGTGTCGTCTTTAGTATAAGTTATTTCATATGTAGTTTGTAAGTTTAGGGACTGATGAACCCGAAGTTAAGTTCCATAAGCTTAACAAACATTTGAACAAAAGACTTAGCGTTTTTAGTGGATTATCTCTTTGGAGCAAGGTTCTTAAACGCTTTGGAATCGGTAACAAGCCTTTCCTCCGTCTCGGTTCAGACTAGTCGGTACTTTGCATTGTCTAATTGGAACTTTTGACGAAAGTGCAATTAGAACGCTTCGATGGTTATGATCGCAACTCGAACGAACCTGTAACTTTCCAATTTTTCTTTCCGAAATTCATCCGACAATTTACATTTGGATTAGTTTCTTTCTCTTTCTCTCTCTCTCTCTCTCTCTCTCTTTTTTTTTTTTTTTTTTTTTTTTTTTTTTTTTTTTTTTTTTTTTTTTTTTTTTTTTTTTTACAGATTTAAGTAAGAATTTTAGCCGGTACGCTAATAGCGAGTTTGAATTTTAGGCGGTATTCCGTACCACCCCTTACCGGCCCAACTAAAGCAGTATTCTTGTTTAAAATAATTATCGGGACACTTTTAGTAACAACTTGACCTCAGGGCCAGTCAAAATACTGCAAAAGGATTCACGTCTCATATGTGAACCAAACGAACTCCCACAGTATTCATTTCAATGCCAGTAAACTGCTCTGGGCAAACTGTAAAATCAGTTCCGCTCGGGACTGACACATTCACACCATAATAAAAAAAAAATCCCTTAGTTACAAAGGAAATATTCCGAACAACCTTTCGCAAAACCATATTACAATTTCATAATACCAGCCTTACTACTTCCTACAAATCGCTGCAAACGTACGCAATTATCAGTATCACTAACAAACGTCCATTAGCTTCAACCCTGACCGCGTAATAAAGTTTCACTCTCCGCAGCTACCCTTCTTGACAAGGAATAAATATATTTAAGTCACTTCAAAATAATTCCTAACACTTCTTATGACTACAATTAATTATTCCAGATCCTTAAAAGGAGGCTAAACTGTTTGACGGATATTATTTCACACAATCACCATTACGTGACGATGTGCCTATCCAAGCTCACAGATCGAACTCTCACAAGCAACTAACTGTGAATACTATTAGGAACCACCAACAAATTTTGGAGATCTTCACCTTTCACCTTGCAGTAGTTTTAATATTCTTTTCTGATCAATACTCTTCAAAGTCATTTGCTTTTAAATGTGATCTCTGATGTCATTCCTGGAGTTTCATACCAATATTTCTTTTGCTTCAGTGCAGGAAAATCTAGAACATACAACAAACAAATACGTTGTAATTTTACTAGTATTACATACATTTAAACTTTCATGGAAATTTCAGAAGTAATCATTAATATATCATATTTTTGTAATAAATTGAAACGAAAGCGTTCCATAACTCCGTAAGAACCAGAAAAATGGCTTGTGCCGTTACATACCAAACCCAAAACGTAAGATAAAACTGAATATAGACGAAGGGAGAATAGGGTTTAACGTCCCGTCGACAGCGTGGTCATCGGAGAGTGAGCAGGCACTTGTATTGAGTTTTGCTAAGAATGGGGAAGGAACTCTGCCGTGTCCGTTGAAAGGACGCATCCCGGCATTTGCTTGGCGTGATTTAAGAAAATCACGAAAAAATGTAAATAGTGGTGGCCGCAGGTGGGTTTTAACCGCCGACATCCCGAATGCAATTCCAGTGTGTTACTGCCTTGACACTTAGCTCGTTCACACCGCATAAATATGTAAAATGTGGTAAGTACGTGAAATCACATATTTATACGAAAAGCCTGTGATAGATATTCGCAGTCCAGTTCAGAATAAGTGTCAGGAAGAACACGCGGAAATTTTTTTTCAGAAGAAGCAAGTTTCAACATACATAATGCACGAATAAAACTGCAGTTACAAGCTGCGGCACACGTTGTGTAATTTTACTGTGTAAAATGTATTGTAAAATTTGAAGGCAGACTAATCATCTACATTTAAGCGGAAAAAAAAAAACCGAGAAAACACGGAAGTGAAGATGGTTTTTCCCTATGAAATGAAACGAGAATTGAAAATGGAAATGGCATATCTTTGGTTTAAACATTGCAACAGCATTATCATTAGCTACTTACAGTTTAACTGTATTACCGTACGGAAAGATGAAGGAAGGAAGGAAGCTATGGGTTTAACGCCCCGTCGACAGCTTGGTCATTAGAGACGGAGCTAATGCTCGGAGTTTTGGGTAAGAATGGGGAAAGAAATCGGCTGTGCCCTTTGAAAGGAATCATCCAGGCATTTGCCTGGAGTGATTTAGGAAAATCACGGAAAACCTAAATCTTGATGACCATTCTCCCGAACGCAAAGATGACAAACTCTGAGTATGCGAGTGTGCCATAAAGAAGCTGTTTTAATTTTGAAATTTTATACACAAATATATGTGTCTTGAATAGAAAGGAGAAATATGTATTATGATTTAATATCCCAACGTCAACGAAATCAATAGCGTCGGAGCAAGTGCCCTGATGATGTCAAGAATAGCGACGGATGTTGGTCGTGGCGTTTTAAAGTAACGATTCCTGCTTTTGCTTAGAGAGAAATAAAAAAAAAAATCGAGGTAACTCTGTATCAGGATGGCCGAAAACGGATTCAAATGCCGTACTCCCAAATGCGAGTGCAGTGTGTTGAACTCTGCACCGCCTCGCTCCCTATCTTTAAGAGCCACACTTTCTGTAACTTCATTAACAGTTAGCTCCAGCTATACTGATAATAGCTACGTTCTTCTTGAAGGCAAATTACCCATGTCGTATGTAAGCAAGGTTGAAAATTAATTGATTCTCGACAGTATACCATGGGTAATTTTCAAGATGATGTCACTACAACAAGTGTGTAACGATACGAAGGCGGTAATTTACACCGGTGAAACTGGCACTCAATCCGTATCATCGTGATCTTGACAACAACAAAAAGTGCTCGCCTCCACCTCTGACACCAATGTCAGTTAATGAACTTGATTTTGTTTTGTAGTTCTAGCAAAGAGATTAGCATAAATCGTATAATATAGTGCATAATTTATCGATAGCTACGTCATTTGGAACGTCTATCTATTTACGTTACTAATACGTGTCGACGCAATCCAAGGAGGTCATGGAATACCAAAACAAGAAGACCTATAATAAGAGCAATGTACGTAAGAACTCTTGTGTTTTTCTCAAAAAGTTTGCCAGCCAGATTTAAAATAAGTCCGAGATTGTTTCGATTCATCTGCAATAGTAATGAGTTGCTAACGTTAAAATAAAATGCCTCACAATTAATACGAGTTAAATCTTCGATATCTGGTGGCTTATGTACTCTACCTAAGGAAGAAAACTATAAAAGAAACGAGTCGCGACATGTCGACATAATTTTGTACGATGTACCTCAATAGGATATCCAACAACACTGTCAATCAATGCCACGCTGAATAGTTGTTGCTATAAAACCTAAAAGTAGATCCAAGCGCTTTATATTTGTGTAGATTATGTAGGTAAAACACCCTATTTTTCTCTAATTAAAATTATTGGTTTCTACATACATCGCAACTACTGCTTACCCTCGAAATAATAAAATGCCTTCGTAGCGCGTCTGCCTTTCTCTCCGCTTAGAGTATAGCAGCTGAAAACCCGGCGTTGCCCGAGTATTTATTTATTCCTGCCTTGAGTTAGTACTTTTCCTATCCCTTCTCTTTCTGTCCATCTCCCTTTTCTTAATATCATTATCGGAGAATAGATAAGAAATAATGACGTTTTCCTTTTCCGAGGCAAGTTGTCTGAATGTGATCTATTAAAAGTAGATGTACTGTTGTAATATGTGTAAAGTAACGCTATGCATATTTATCTACGAGGTTTAAAGAAAAATTAATGTAATTAATTTCACACATTTTTGAGGAAATGAAGCAGAATTGAAAAATATTCCTATCAGATTGCAGAAGTCTATGCACTTGCCGTTTATCAGGATAGTAAGTAGTGTAGATCAAACCATACGTAAAATTTCACTCGTTTCGAAGAATCCAATCACGAAATTCGACATTAATGATTGTAATAATATCACAGATCGATCACTTGATGTAATGCGCAAAACGTCAAATCGATCTTTTTAAAGAGCTGTATTAAAAGAAATTTTTTACTGCTTTATTTATTTATATTTCCTTATTCGTATGCTTATCCAGAGAGAAAGAGCTAGGGACTGATAACCCCGCAGTTCAGTCCCTTAAGCTTAACAAACATTTGAACATTTTTTTATTCCCCTCTTAAAGGTGAACAAATTGCAAGCTTTCTTTAAAACGATTTTTATATGCCTAATCCTATACAGGCGAAGATAGCGCGAGGGTTTATTTCTTAATCGCAGATGCGGAAACATCGTTGGAGCTAATTGAACATTTTTTTAGAGAAAGAGCTGCAGACAATGTGGCACGTATAGACCAAAGATATGGTCTGTGGCATCACGTTTCGCTGTATGTAACCTCCTCGCTATAAAGTCGCAAACGTCATCGCTGGCCTTCGAATTCTTTTATAATTTGACGACTTTCAACCACCATATCTTCCACCCCTTATATCTATCGGCATGGAACTGCTATGGTGTACAACGGGAGATTTCTAACAACAATTACACACAGACCATTCGTTTGCGTTCTGTAGTTTTCGTTGCAGAGCGAAATATTAACTCTCACACACGTGGAATTTTATATACACCGATAACTTTCCATCTCAATATACTCCACCCTTTTATCCTTACCAACCCTCAAGCAACAATGCAACCAATAAAACCATTTTCAAAGAGTAAATATAATTTTCAGAGTAATTATTGCTCCGCATTTCGGGTTATATACTTCAAATTACTAAATATCTATCCGATCGCTATAAAACCGTGCCTAAAACCTTCCTCCGGTATCAATTAGTAACTGTACAAATATGTAAGTCTCTGTGTTTCTTTCGTTCGGACGTGATAAGCGTACACCGAACAGACGTTCACATTAATATATATAGATAAATAGCTACCCTATAGCAATAAAACCGTGTCTAAAGCCTTCCCTGGGTAGACATTAGTAACTGTACAAATTTTTAGCTCTTTATGTCTTGTGTTTCAGACGTGATAAACGTACACTGAACAGACATTCGCATTTATAGATGTAGACAACACGCAGAAGCGGGATGTTGTCGCATACCTGTGACTATTCTTGTCTTTATATTCGCAGGATTCTTCGCGCTTCTTCTCGGTAAATACGTCAAGGGCACCAACAATGGATGACTTACTGCGGAATGCTAAGATACCTGCGCCCTCTCCGTGGTGATAGTCTCCTTGTGAGAAACCACAAGATTTATTCACTAAATGCTTGTGACGTGTTTCTACCATTCTTTATAGTTGAGCAAATAATCCCTGTCTTATCTCGGAGGGCAACAATCGAGTGGTCCTGCACTCTTGAATGCTTCGAGTCCATATTCCCAAGAGACACTGATCGACACAAGCGGTGACTTGGCGGAAAGATTACTCGGGCTCGTAAGACCACGATTCTGTCTCTGTCCGATTTTGACCTATACTGGTATAGATTCCCACTTCTTAGACGGGGCGTAACAGGATTTTCCCAGAAGAAAACAACATTCAGATGCAATTTCAGAAATCTGTGTAATCTCTCCTCGTGTGCAGAATGTTGCCTACTCATATGGTTACCACTGAAAAAAACGTGCCATACTTCAGTCAGTGTGATGTACGTTGCAATCTAATGGTAAGCAGTACACCACAATTTTTATTGCTAGTAAGCGGTGACATAGTGGAAGGATTACGCGGTATCGAAAGACCTCCATCTCGTCACTGTCTCTTTTGATATAAGGAAACAGGGTATTACAGGACCACTACATTTGTCAATATGTATCTTAAATGGCAATTAGGATAACGTTGTATCTTCCAAGAGACATAGGGTAGTGTAGTTATGTGGTATTAGTAGCCGTGTTTGCAAAATGCGACAAAATGGAAGACGGCATGCTTGAATGGACACTTGGTGGAATTTAATATACTGTGCGCTTTAGACAGGTAGAGAAACAGGTAATTGTAACGTTACACGATTTCACTAAAAAGACAATGGAAGAATTCCTCCATCGTATGTCTGAAAGATTGCATCGATATTGTTTTAAGGCTTAACTATTACATAAAAAATAGCAGGTAATGTAGATGCCAAACAAAGATGGTATGGGAGAGTCCTCAGGAAGTATAGGACACCAATAAAGCAGATACCTTACAAAGCCCTCGATCAACCACTGCCATTACTTGAAGAACTTGGTAGTTAACCCTGTCTATACCACTGACACGATTCATAACATACAGAAAATTGAGGGAACAGTAAGACGTTTCGGCTTGATTTAGTAAGCTCAAGAGCATCACACAGAAAGTCATTGGCTACAGTGACCCATGCTACGAATCACAGTGTGGTTTACCCTCAAACTTGCGAGGGTGTACCTTTCCACAGTAGTCAACTAGTATATTTTGTCGTCCTATCAAAGATAATCTTATAGAGACATAAGCCACACAGAGGTTTGCTGACTACCGTTTTTCGCCAGAGCCCCGATGAGTTGAATAGGAATGGGTGAATGATGGTGGTAGATAAAGTGCTATTCATAATTACTGATATGGTGTCAGTTCTTTTCGGACATGTCAGAAAGAAAAGACACCATTAGTTGACAGTAACGGCCGTAAATTTACGAAATCGAATCATTGAAAGATCTAGACCGTTTCGGAGGGTTGAAATAAATTCAACTACAAATTTGATACTTTATGAATGACCGGAATTCGAACCTGGATTTCCCACGTAGGACCAGTGGTCGCATTAACAAATTACGCTACCCAGGCACACTTACCCCCAACCCAAATTCCAAGTCTCCTGCCCATTGTATACTCTTGATCCCACCCGACACTGGATTCCAGCAAGGAATCGTGCGTTTGATTGCGTTCGCATTGAAATTGTCATTATCTGTTGTAGGCATATTCACAATTATTGATACTAGTATTGTCTGTGGTCGAAATTCGTCCAGTTGTATTTGAAAGGTCATGAACAAATTTTTTTTTAATGTAATTAAATTTATAGGTTTTATGTGAATGCTATGAGAACAGGTGAAAGAAGGGGCAAAGAGGAAACATAAGAAAATGAAAGATACAAATGAGGGAATTAATTGCTTTATTTCACAATTTAGCGTTATAAACTTCAGTAAAAACAATATTTTTCGTAAAAATGCATAATTCGCTAAATGTCTGTGTTCTCTATGTTCACAAATATAAAATTTCAAACTATCAAAAGATCGAACTCAACATATAGCTGACCATATGTGAAAACTGGCTTTCTTAATAGAATACCAAATTTTTCAAATGTTTGTCCTTGAGGCTTTTTTAAATCACTGCGTTCATGAACTAAATTGTTTAGTTATATTTCAAAGTTAATAACTGAACATTACGATGATAGAAAAGAAAATTGGGGATTGGGAACTCCAAGAAACGAACCTGGAACCTTAAGATTCAAAAATGTTCAAATGTTTGTAAATCTATCGGACCAAACTGCGTGGTCATCAGTCCGTAGCTTACAAACTACTTAAACCTAGGTAAACTAACCTAAGGACAAAACACACAGCCATGCCCCAGGGAGGACTCGAACCTCCACGGCGAGCAACCGCGAGTCCTGCTGCGTGACGCTTTAGACCGACCTTAAGATTGGAACTCCAAGCAACGAGTTATAATATAAAGACTAAACTTATGGAGAATTTGGAGTACCATCCTAAATTTACCGCTCTTAAGGCTACGTGCACACATAATTTTATATTTGCAACATCTATGACAAACCATCTTTCGAATTATATACGTTTCATTGTCTTTCTTGTACGATTAATATTAAAAATTGGTACCCTAAGTTTCGTGTTAGCGAATTTATATAATGATGGTGTCTCGCAGCACGGAGTAACCAAGCGTTCTGAAGCGCCACGTTACGGATCGTGCGACCTCCCGCGCCGGAGCTTCGAATCCTCCCTCGGACATGGATTGTGTTGTCGTTAGGTTAGTTTAAGTAGTTTGTAAGGCTATGGACTGATGATCAACATAGTTTGGTCCAATATAATTACAAATATTTCACCTTACTTTTTTCTCTTTTATCGGACATGTCTGTTCTTTCGGACGTGTCCTAAAAGAGCCAACACCCTTTCGAATAACTGTAAATATGCCCACAACAGGCATGTACAATTTCAATGCGGAACCATTCAAACGTTCGATCCATTCCGGGAACCAAAAATTTGGGTTGGAAGGGAAGTATGTCTGGATAGCCTAATTGGTTTAGGCGATCGCTAGCCCGAAGCGGGAAATCCGGGTTCGAATCCTGGCCCAGCAAAAACTTTCAAGTTTGTCGTTGAATTTACTTCAATACCCCCCCCCCCCCCCTCCGAAACGGTCGAAATTTTTCAACGTTTCGAATTCTTACTCTTCAAAGGGTGGCTTGTGGCATACACACTGACGTAGCAAATGTTACGGGACAGTGTAGAGAGGTGCTTTTAGGCGCTCTGTAATTCCCAGTTCCAGCTGCGGTCATATGGGAGACCTCATGTCACGTTACGCGATTCGAACGGGCTATGTGGGTCGTTTCCGGACAGATGAGAGTTCCTAATTTGGCGGTGGTACAGAAATTCGGCTGCCACGTTCAACCATATCCAGGGAGTGTCGTATCTGGTTGAATGTAAGTGTCGCAGTCCACAATAGACGAACTACCAGACGTAAAGCCACTTTTCATGACCATGAATGACGACATCCGAGACGGGTCGTGAACAGTGACCGAATGGAAGACTAACAGCGCAGCGAACCACGGCTCAGATCAACGTGCTAGACACACCTCCAAGTGGACATGGAGCAGGGTTACACTGGACTTTTATTTCGGAGGACGGTGATTCAAATTCACCTCCGACCACCCAGGTTTAGGTTTTCCGTAATCACTCCTGTCGAATGCCGGGATGGGTTCTTTCAAGGGCATGCCAGATTTCCTCTCCATTTTCATCCAAGCATCCAAACTTCACCTCCGCCTTTAATGACCACACTGTCGACGTAACTTTAAGGATAAGGGAGTCGGCGCGGCACATGGGTGCCACTGTTAATACAAAGCCACCATACACAATGCCTCCTATCACCAGGGTGGACACTCAACCAATGGCGGAACGTGAAAGCCTCTGACAATTCACAAAATACAGAGACGATGAGAAGCATAGTTATTAGCGTGTAGCACGTGGTATCGATGGATCCAGGCTCCCAATAAAATATTATCAAAGACCGTTGTGGTTCTGTTGTGATCAGGGAAGGATTTTCCCGGTATGGAATTGGTCCTCTACTTGTTCTGGAAGAGACTCTGAATGGGCCATTGTATGGTGACCTACTCCGGGATTGTCTCCATCTATTTTTGGCCTTCTAACACACTGGCGGTTCTGTACACAAGACGATAATGCACCGTCACGCCACTGGTACTGTTCTAGCAACCTACACGGAGGTTTTAAGGGCTGAGATAAAGTCCAGATTTGAACACATGAGCATTTGTTGACTGTCATGGATCTTGAAATCACACCAGAATTGGCAGCTGCTATGCAAACTGTTTGGCTTTAGTCGCGTCCAGAGGAGTACTGAGTAATTGTAGACTCACTTACAGGTCATCTCACTGCAGTCTACATGTTTTTTGTGTCTACTCTGCGACATTTACAAAGTAAGTGTAGATGCTGAAAATAAAGGAAGGAAGGAAGCTTAGGGTAGATGCTGAAGAGCAAATGAAGTTTATTTCTTATAATTTTAAGAGGGAGTCTTTAGATATTGATCTCATTAGAACATTCGAAAACGTAATATTCTAACTGTGAACACATAGTGCACACTGATGTCAATAACGAAAATTCGGTTCTGACCAGGATGGAGAAGACAATCGATCGCGTTCCAGAATCCATTTGAAGTGAATTACCGAGCTCTCGGTAAACAAATTACGGCAATACCGAACGTCTGGTACCACGTGTCTGACACATCACGCCATTGGCGTGAATAACGTCATTCCGAAAGACAAAACAAAACTCATAAAACTTACAATTACGTACAAAGAAACTCCTTCGGCACAGTGATCTGCCAAGGATTTTCCATTAAGAATGAATAGTATTTCAAGCGATGAGCGTTTTTATTTAATTAATTCATGGTGATCGGTAAATGGATGAGTGAACGCAAATTCATGAGTTCGTATTGTAAAAAGTAATGCCATATTGCAAATGGTCATTGTGTGGAGTCATACCAAGCCCCAAATTTCAGGGGTCAAAGCAGACAGATGGTAGCCAGAACTTTTATAGTAAACGATACACTTAATGATTAGTAATGTACGATAATGACACCTGTGAATGTTATAAGCTAATTACCCAGTCATATTTGTTACATTAACTGTATTTCGCTATTCTCTCTCGTGTTTTACGATTGTCAACTGTTATTAACTACTTAAATATCATTACAAACTATTTCATTAAGCATATTGGAGACTTCGATAGTAATTTTGAGTTCGTACATCAATAAAATTGTCTTGTTTTCATAAAAAATATGTGTATGTATAAATTTTGCCATTAATTTTTATTGCAAAAGAAACATATAGAATTCTATGAAACAAAGAATAATATGAAAAATAGTATTTTACCCAATTAAATT
Source organism: Locusta migratoria (assembly GCA_026315105.1). Taxonomy (NCBI): domain Eukaryota; kingdom Metazoa; phylum Arthropoda; class Insecta; order Orthoptera; family Acrididae; genus Locusta; species Locusta migratoria. The sequence continues at coordinate 305,363,401 of CM048750.1, read as the reverse complement.
TCCACTCCTGGAAAATGGTAGCACCTTCCACAAAGCCCAGTTGCTATGTACTGAGATGTATTGTAATGTCTTTCACACATTGTCGTCTGAATTTGTGGTTTTGGTAGTAGTTACAGGTATGAGTGATGGCGGTGCTCACTCTTTAAAATAAAATATGTGGCAGGCATATAATGCCGTTTTATTTATTTGGAACTTATTTGTAAACTAATCAACTCCTAAATGAGAGAATCATAATGACAATATTATTTTGGATCATTATTGTTGTTGTGGTCTTCAGTCCGCAGACTGGTTTTGATGCAGCTCTCCACGCTACCCGATCCTTTACAAGTCTCTTCATCTGAGAGTACATTCGGCAACCTACATCCTTTTGAATCTGATTACTGTATTTATCCTTCGGTCTCCCTCTACGAATTTTACCCCGCACCCTTCCCTCTAATGCTAAGTTGACAATTCCTTGTTGTCTCAGAATGTGTCCTACCAATCGATCCCTTCTCTTAGTCAGGATATGCCAGAAACTCCTATTATCCCCAATTCGGTTAAGCTCCTCATTAGTAACGTGATCTACCCATCTAATTTTCATCATTCGTCTGTAGCACCACATTTCAAAGGCTTCTATCATGTTTTTATCTGAACTACTTATCGTCCACGTTTCACTCCCATAGAAGGCTACACTCCAGACAGCTTTCAGAAAGGTGTCCCTAATATTTAAATTAATATTGGATGTTAACAACTTTCTCTTCTTTAGAAACGCTTTTCTTCCCTTAGCCATTCTGCATTTTATATCTTTACTTCGGCCATCAGAAGTTACCTTGTTACCCAAATAACAAAACTTATATCCCTCCTTTATTGTTTCGTTACCTAATCTAATTCCTTCAGCATCGCCTGATTTTCTGACATTGCATTCCATTACCTTCGTTTTACTCTTGTTAATGTTCATCTTATATCTTCCTGTCAAGACACTATTCATTCCATTCAATTGCTTTTCCAGATCTTTTGCGGTCTCTGAGAGAATTACTAAGTCATTGGCAAACCGCAATATTTTTATTTCTTCTCCCTGCACTTTCTCCTTACACTCCTTCAGTGCCTGCTCAATGAAGAGATTGAACAACCCTGTCTTACTCCCTTCCCAACCACTGCGCCCCTTTCTTGCTCATCGAGTCTAATAATAACCGCTGTCTGGTTTTTGTATAGGTTGAATATAAATCTTCGCTCCCTATATTTAACCCTGCTACTTTCAGAATTTGGTAGAGTGTATTCCAGTCGACATTGTCAAAAGCTTTCTCCAAATCGACAAACGCTAGGTTTTCCTTTCCTTAGCCTATCCTCTAAGATAAGTCGTAATGTGAGTATTGCCTTCCGTCTTCCTACATTTCTCTTAAATCCAAACTGATCTTCCCCGAGGTCGGATTCCACAAGTTATTCCATTCGTCTGTAAGTAATTCGTGTTAGTATTTTGCGCCGGCCACGGTGGCCGAGTGGACTGAGGCGCTTCAGTCACGGTCTGCACGGCCACTACGGTCGGGGGTTCGAATCCCCCCTCGGGCATGGATATTTCTGCCGTCCTAGTTCGTAAGTAGTTTGTAAGTTTAGGGACTGATTACCCCGTAGTTAAGTCCCATAATCTAAAAATAAATAAATAAATAAATAAATAAAATTAAAAAAATTAGTATTTTGCACCCATGACTTATTAAACTGACAGTTATGTAATTTTCGTACTTGTCTGCACATGCTTTCTTTGGAATTGGAATTACGATATTATTCTTGAAGTCGGAGGGTATTTCCCCTGTCTCATATATCTTGCATACCAGGTGATACATTTTTTTCATGATTGGCTCTCCTTATTATAATCTTGAATTGTTAATATGGAATGCATCAGTGAACATGCTGCAAGACGAAGTACTTCATGCACTGAAGAAAACTTTCTAAAATCTCCAGCAATTAATTCAGTCACGACTTCAAGTAAATATGAAGTATCGAGCTAAGTTGGCCAAAGGACAGAACTGATGGTCACGGATATTAACCCTACAAATGTCGTATGTAAGTGTGGCGTATGCAACATTTGTCCTTGGGGGCCTCTTACTGGTGTAATGGAAGCTCGCTGACACTTTCTGGCCGAAGTGCGAGTCGGCGGCCGCATTAGTCAGGTAGCGAGGACGCGGGGAATAGCAAATAGGCGCGTCGGCGACTGAGAGTGCAGAGCGGCGAGGCGGCGCCGAGGTGTGCTAGGCGAGGCGAGGCGAGGCGCAGCCCACGGCGGAGAGCACAATGGAGAGCACCATTAGGCGGCGGCGGCGGCGGTGGCGGCCCGGCTTATTAGAGGGCACTTTACGGCCGCGGGCCGCCATTAGTCTGTCACTGGCGCGCTATCGATATTTTAATCTCTAATATTGTCGCTCCCGCGATGTGCGCGGATAACGAGAGCGCCGGCGCGATGGACGCACAGTGGTGAGGCCGCCGCCGCAGACGCAGCCGCAGCCGCGGTCGCACTGTGCCCGCCGCGTTGCCACGTCAGCACAAGTGTCCCAGCGTCCGGGGTGGCCCAGTACAGGACAAATCGGGGGGGGGGGGGGGGGCGCTCCTCTGATCTGTATGCAGCCGAGCGTAGCGCCTGACGCCATATTGAAAGCGAGTAAAAGAGACACAAGAAGCCCCCACAATCGCCTAAGTGGCTGACTGCAAACAGTGGGCAAATTGAAGAGCGCCTTGGCAGCCATTATGGTGGCAAACTTCCGCACGAACTTTAAATGCCTAAGAATCTTTTGATTAGAGTGTATATTCATCAGAGTTGAGTCCCTACAACTATGTCTCATTTAAATATATAGGGTCTTTCACTAAGTGAGTTTGACTCTGTAACTTATATAATAATAGGTGACGAGAAATTTTAATGCGTTAGGTCAACACAAGAAATGTTACACTTTCTGCGGAGCTATGAACATAGTTTATTGTATCACTTTCCAAAGAGTAACAGCACAAAGATATAATTTTTTAATGGAACATTAGTTTTTTTTTTCTATCGTGCATGGATTCGTTGAAACCAGCTGCGACCAAATCAATTTAAACTGCATTCCTATCACTGTCACTTTGGGAGCTACACGAGGGGACTCAGGCGCTCCAGTCACGGTCTGCACGGCCACTGCAGTCGGGGATTCGAATCCCTCCTTGGTCATGGATATTTGTGCCGTCCTCAGTCTTAGCTAGTTCATAAGTAGTTTGTAAGCTTAGGGACTGATGACCCCGTAGTTAACTCCCATAAGTTCTAAAAACTCTTTTTTTTTTTTTTTTTTTGCTTTTGGGAGCTACAATCAAATATGTTTGTTAAGCTTATGGGACGTAACTACGGGGTCATCAGTCCCTAAACTTACAAACTACTTATGAACTACCTTATACTAAAGACAGCACAAATATCCATGCCCGAGGGGGGATTCGAAACCCGACCGTAGTGGTCGTGCAGACTGTGACTGAAGCGCCTCAGTCTCCTCGGCCACCGCGGCCGGCGAGCTACAATCCTTCAAAGTTTCAGGGGCAGATACCAGAAACGCTGCGCATAATGCAATGCGTCTTCTAAATGTGGTGCGGCCCAGTTATAACGTCGCCGGTGTCACGGAGCGAGAAGCTTCCTCGATGCGCTGTTAGTCTGCAGACTGTCGCCGCACACGGCCGTATACCCGATAGTTGGAGCCACACAAACAACAGGGGCTCAATATACCACTGTTACTGACATCGGATGACGATGGCATACACGAACATCGAGTACGTTGACATGTTGCTGATGCTCGGCCGCACCACATTTAGAAGGCGCATTGCATTATGGGCAGCGTTTGTGGTATCTGCCCCTGAAACTTTGAAGGGCTGTAGCTCCCCAACTAACAGTGATAGGAATTTGGTTTAAACTGATTTGGACGCAGCTGGTTTCAAAGAATCCAATGCATGATAGGAAAAGCTATTGTTCCATTTTAAAAATTATATCTTTGTGCTGTAACTCTTTGGAAAATAATACAATAAACTATGTTCATGGCTCCGCAGAAAGTGTAACGTTTCTTGTGTTGAACTACCGCATTAAAATTTCCCGTCACCTATTATGTTACAAGTTACAGAGGCAAACACACATAGTGAAACACCCTGTATAACTACAAAACAGCTCCACCAAAGGGACTACCTAAGTCACACTTGTGCATCTCTCCTGTTGCCAATGTGGGACATTCACCAGGTGGGACTAATGGAGAAGGTTCACAGAAGGGGAGCTCGATTCTTTTTATCACTTTACAGGCGGAGGAGGGGGGGGGGGAATGCGTCACGGAAAAGTTGCACGATTTTAGGTCGAACTCGTTAAAAGAACGACGTTATTCGTTGCGGCGAGACCTATTTGCGAAATTTCAATCACCGACTTTTACTCCTGAATGTGAAAATACTTTGCTAGCACCCACCTACATAGAGAGACGTAACCATCCCAATGAAATAAGAGAAATCCGATCGAAAACGGAACGATTTAGGTGTTCTTTCTTGTCACGCGCTATTAGAGAATGGATCGGTAGAGAAAGGTTATGAAAGTGGTTAATAAACCCTCTGCCAGGTACTTAAATGTGATTTGCATAGTACCTATGTAGATGTTGTTGTAGATGTAGATGAACGGCTTCAGACTCTTTGAATATAAGCAACTATCAGTTGTGTGTAAATTTGAAAATGTTCAAATGTTTGTTAAGCTTATGGGACTTAACTACGGGGTCATCAGTCCCGAAACTTACAAACTACTTATGAACTACTTACGAACTAGGACGGCACAAATATGGCTCATGGGCCTGGGGCAAGTCTTTAATTGAACGCCACTTCGACGACTTGCGTGTTCCTAGCCTACCCCAGTTATCCAACTGGGGAAAGAGGACCTACAGTTAAACGTGGAATCTGAATCACGTGTCGTTCCTGGCGTCTCCTCAAATGGAGAGGTGAAGAAAGGGTGGAAACGCAGACTGAAGAAATCCGCGGTGCGACCTGGTATCGAACCCGCGACCCTTCACTTTCTAGTATGGCACTTTACCGCAAGACCACCGATCCCGACATAAGCGAAATTTATCGTGAGACACGATTTTTTGGCACTTCCTCACTTTTTTCTACGACGTTGAAACTTTTGCGCAAACATTAATTTCAGTAGAGTTTCTCAACACTTTACGTCATTGCTTGTGTGACTGCTGTATTCTCAAATATCTATATATTTTACAGTATCAAAAAATTAAAAAGGATTGCCCGAAACAGCTAATGTTAAAAATCGACTGTAAAAATGAAATATCCCATCAGATACGTAACAGTGAAATGGCGTTTTAACTTCTGAATACAGCAACCAGCCACTCTCAAATTATTTTAAGAATACGAAGTATGATACAACTTTTTATTAACTAAGTGCATCTAACATTAGCATTAGGGTATCTAGAACGAATATTAGCATTTTCAATGCTGTCAGCCAAATAACTTACAGTAGTGTGAACTGCTCAAAAGTAAGCAACTATCGTCATAGGATTCAACTTCATAACGTGCATCCGGTATGGCTATGTGTCATTAATATATGGAACCATGCACAGTCTGCAAACCCCTTTCAGTTGTTACACATATATATGTAAAGCAGATGACCTTGAAATTCTGTGTTAAAAGTGGCTAATATTAATTTCATAAACAAAAATTCGAACTGCAGTGAAGCAACTGATCTCTTGACCCCAATAGTTATTTTACACAATCATAAAATGAAACTTTTTGAACTTCCTGCCCGCCTCCACCAACACTGCCTACATAGCTCGTTTTAAGGTGCTACCAGTATTGTAAAAGCCTGTTATCTTTTTCTTTCAGAATTCTACATTGTGTTGACTATGAGCCTGTTAAGTAAGATTAACTGTTTCTGAAGACAAGTAGTAGGGCTACTTGTATTGCTGAGAAATATAAATGGGAAGACAGTATTCGTTCTTCTCATTTCCATTCTTAAATCGATTTACGCAGTTAATCGCTGAGCAGCTCTTCACCATAATGCTGCATGTATGCTGCAGTAGTCGTATAATACAGACCTGACTACCAACTGAGTATATATATCGTAGTAGCTACATAATACACGATTCATCTCCTAAAAACACTCGTATTTATGTGACGCTTGCCACTACTATGGTGGCCGGTCAAAGGTTCAAATTACCCCGCGACAGCAGCGCCGTTAGTGAGTCCAGTTATTTTTACAAGGTCTTGGACGCCACGTGATATCTGTTTACAATTGCAAAGGGCTTTCAAGAAGTTTTGCACAGTCGTCTCCAATTTCTTTATTTTTTTTTTCAGGAGGAGAATGACATTTCTTGTGAACATACTTGGAACATTTAGCCATACAGTGAGTCTACTCAATGTAGCCTCCATCATCTGTGATGCATCTGGCCCAACGTTCTTTCCACTATGTAAATGCACTTTGTTAAAATTGTCTTTTACACCATCGCTTGATACAGGGAATAACGTCTTTCACACTATCAAATATTTTACCGCGCAGGTGGGCCTCCAGACGACCAAAGAGGTAAAAATCAGACGGAGCAAATTTCAGACTGTAGGGCGAATGAAGAACAATTTTCCAACCCATCTTCCTGATTTTCTCCTGCGTCATAAGTGCTGTATGGGATGTGGATTGTCACGGTTGATGAGCAGACTCTGAAGCTGTGGTCTGTGGCTCTTGATGGCACGTCGCAGCTTGTGCAGTGACAAACAGTAGTCAGGAACGTCCCCGATTGATGGTGGTGCCAGGTTCCAAAAAGTCAATGAAAAAGATATCACACTGAATCCAGGAAAAGGAGGCCATTACCTTTCGGCCTGCTGTTCGTGAAAGTCTTCGTTTCGTCTTCTGAGGGGAACCCGAATGACGCCACTCCATGGACTGGGTTTTTGCCCTCAGGTTCAGATAAAAACAACCATGTTTCGTCTTTTTCGGCCTGCTGTTGCTTCGTCTTCCGATCGGAACCCGGGTGACGCCACTCCATAGATTGTGTTTTGCCCTCAGGTTCATGCAAAAACAACCATTTTTCACGCCGTCAAAACAGTGTTTCCACACTTTTGTAAAGGTCTTCATGAGACCTTCGCAGACACTTTTTTTCCTCGTCGTTTCATTCCTCTTGTCAATAATCTAGGCACCCAAAGTGCACAGTTTTTTCTGTATCCTAGTGACTGTACCAGTGATACCACAGTTCACGATGACACACGAGTCATTTCAGCAAGCTGTTGTGTTGTCAAAAATCTGTCATTTGGGATGATTTGATCAATGCTCTGCTTATTGACAACACTCAATCCCATGGATGGCCTACCACATCGTGGATATCCACCAGAGAGCAATCACCTTCTTTATACCTCTGAAACACCACTGGATACTGCTGCGATCCACTATGCCCTCCCCATAAACAGGGAGCCACTTCCTGTGAATCGATGTGGCAGAGTTATCGCCAGACTTGAAACGGATTGCCATCACGGTTCATTTTGGCTTAACTGTAAATAAAATAAAATACTTTTATATCCAACCTTATAGCTAAATGTTCGAAGTATGTTCACAAAAAATGTTATTCTACTCAGGAAACTAAAAATAAATTGGAGACGACTGTGCAGAACTTTGTGAACGCCCTTTGTACTTATTTTCTATTTCTTTATTATTAAGGAGATCGTCTCTGATGACCACGCTGTTCCTTCCTGTTAAGAAGAGGAAGAAAGATCGATAAGAAAGCAATGACTGCACTAGGGCATTACTCAATGGCTGCTAGTGAAAATGTGAGATGAGCTGGAATTTGAACCTGCTTCACGCCAACCGTCGCATTAACCACTTTGCTACCAGAGCACGAAACCCGTCCAATCCTCCAATTCCTCCGTCATAACTACAGATGTAGTATATTTATTACTTCTTTAAAAGCTGTAGACAAGATTCATTTTCTATTTTATTTTATTACATTAGATGAAAACAGATACATCAGGCATGGTATAAAAAATCTTATAACTGTGAAGCAAAAATTCTATTGTGGAGGAAGTGTTGAATTTATTACCATTTAGTCGCGCATTAAAACAGTATAACGAATGTTTATATGAGGGTTGGAACTTAAATAGTAGCAACTATTTATTAATAACCCACGCAAAAGCGTTGCAAGTTTTCACCTGTTATTGTCCTTCGACGTAGTCGCCAGCATTGTGGAGAATGCGTTTCCAGCGATGTGGAAGGCGTAGTATACCGTTAACAGACCCTGTTTTGTTGATGGTAAGAATGGAGCGGTTTACTGCCTGTCGAATCTGTGAAATAGTTATGAAGCGAATGCCTCGAAGTGGTTGCTTCATCTTCGGAATCAAATCAAAGTCAGAAGGACTCAAGTCCGGGAAGTATGGTGGATGGTATAGTACTTCAACGTTCCATCGACCGAACAGAGTAGCCACAACTTACACTGTAAGCACCCGCGCATTGTAGTGCAAAAAGTGTTTCCGCTTCTTTCGCAAAGCTGATCGCAGGTGATGCTCCAAACACGAGCAGTAATACTGTGCACTGACGATCTGCCGTGGAGGAACGTAATGCGTTCGGATGACACCATCACAGTCGTACACGAGAATCACCATATCTTTCACCATACTGGGGCTCTGACGCACTTTTGACTTTCGCGTCGACTCCTCATGACACCATTCGTTGGATTGTCGTTTCAGTTTTGGCTCGTACGATGTGGACCGTTTTTCCTCCGAAATCATAGTGACACCGTTGCGCTACACCTCTCTGTCTCAACTGACTGTGTTTTCTTCGATTGCAGGCACGGCAGTGACTTGAGTTCAAATGTTCAAATGTTTGTTACGCTTAAGGGACTTATCTGCGGGGTCATCAGTCCCTACACTTACAAACTACTTATGAACTAACTTATACTAGAGACAACATAAACATCAATTCCCGGGGGGGGAGGGGGGGGAGTGGATTCGAACCACCGACGGGGAACGGCCTCGCGCTCCGTAGCATAGCGCCTCGATGCACTCGGCGAGTACATTGAAAAGAGGTAAGGTGTGATATCAGCGACAAAGTAGATTCCATTGCATAGTGTCTCCATCGCACTATTGTCACTATTTTAGTTCCAATCTATGTTAAACTTATTTTTAAAATAAATACATACATTAACATATATTTAAAGTGAAACACATGGATTTGCTACAACAATGAATGTATATTTGTACAATCGTTTCTAAAAGGGAAACAATCCAAGTTATTTGTTTTAGTTTTGAAGTTAAACTGTGCGTTATTAAAATGTTTTGTTGATGAGCCAGTTCATTTGATGGATAACAGCGGCGAATTTATTGCTGTGCTACAGGTCAACTTTGTTTTCCAGACACTGAAAATTGAATTTTCTACATTAGCCTTATAATAAGTAATTAAGGAATCTCTCAAAAAATGTTCAAATGTTAGTAAAGCTTATGGGACTTAACTACGGGGTCATCAGTCCCTAAACTTACAAACTACTTATGAACTCGCTACAACTAAGGACGGCACAAATATCCATGCCCGAGGGGGGATTCGAACCCCCGACCGTAGTGGCCGTGCAGACCGTGACTGGAGCGCCTCAGTCCCCTCGGCCACCGCGGCCGGCTAGGAATCTCTCACTAAATTATTCAATGAGAAAATGAAGTCGCTGAATTAAAGGAGGTGCCCAAATCCTGAGAGAGGTTAACTAAATCCTCAGATATTCCAAATATTAATTGAAGAAAAAAAAGTATTTCATCGAAGTATGAAGAGAAGAGGTACAGTTCGAGACTTACTTTACACATTTATGCAAAAAATTATAGTAAACCAGTTATTTATGGAACAATCACGTACGTGATGAGGCATTTGGCTAGCTGATCAGAAACATTCCGTTCATTACATCACCATGAAAAGTTATACACAAATTATAGGTGTATCATGAATAAGCGTTGCACTTTTTAAGCCAAAATACCTGAAATGTGAAAGTAGTGTGGTGCGAACTGAAAGAAAGATATTAAAACCACAAGTGCATACAGTCTCATCTGAGGCGCCTCTGCCAGGTTGACAATGAACTTGTTTATGGGTATTTACACTTTCAACTGAGTTACAAGTAAATTGGTATGCTTGAAGCGTTCAAAAGTGTCAAAAGGTTTTCGGCACAAATACTCCTCTGTTCAGGTATTTGTTTCTTGCGTGTCATAATATTAGTACACGAACAGGAAACCTGAAATGGTGATTTTTAGTATTTGTTATACAAGTACCCCAATGAAAGTTATATAATTGGAAAGTTGCCTTGCTGTAGTTGTGGACAAAACAAATAAATTATGAGTGTACACATCCGTTGAAAGTTGTTGAAATAAGTGGAAGTTTTCGCATATAAATTGTGTATTAGATGACTATTCGTCACGAGAGGTACAAGTCTAGTGTGAGAGCCGCCTAGCGATAGAAATGGATGAACTACGGCCGTGTAGTCATCAATGGAAATCGAAATATCCCAGGAACGGAATGACGTTGTTTCTTGGCATTATGTAAGTACATGAACACAGTAATTAGTGTACGATTTTTCATTATTAATTATGCAACGAAACCAATGAAACATACATAATTAAAGACTTTTGGCTATGGATGTGCGCAAAACTAAACTCGTGTGTTTACGGACCCATTAAGAGTGATTAAAGGAAGTGGATGTTTTCATATTTAAGTCCTTTCTACCACTTGGTGCAGCCAGTGGCTCCTATCTATAAATCCTACCAAAACCCAAGCAATCATTGTAGGTCGCGCCACTCCTTCCTTCCCACACCCAAGATATCCACCTCGCCCTCCATAACCAGCCTATCTGCATCACTCCCACCCTTAAGAACTTGGCCCTCACCATAGATCCCACCCTCTCCTGGAACCCCCACCTTTGCACCATCCAAGAAAGAGCCCACTCCCGCCTCCACCTCTTTAAACTCATTGTTGGCCGAACATGTGGCCTGAATCCTTCCACCATCCTCTATACCTACAAATCCCTCATCCGCCCCATCCTTTGTGTCTCCTATCCTGCCCCCTCCCCTCCCCATCCTTCTACAAGTCCCTAGAGATCCTGGAACGCCACGCCCTCCGCCTGGCGTTCCGTATCCCTTCCTATCTCTTATCCCCCACACGGCTCCTCTATGACCTCGTTTCCTTGTCCGCTTCAATGAACACCTGTCTCCGTTTCCTCTACCGTAAACTGGATCCCTCTCACGCTACTATCCACCCTCTCCCCACCAATCCCGCCATTACTATTGTATCCCCCCTGCTCACCACTTTTCCACCCTCCTTACCCTTTCGCGTCGCAATTTCCGCACCCTCCCCCTCCCTGACGATGCCTCCACCCAGAGATTTATCCCTCGCACCAGCTCGCCCTTCTCTTAGTCGATCCCTCTAGAGGGATCCCTTGCTTCCTTCCTCCCTTCCCTCCACTTACAAGTACTACCCCTTACAGCCCACACCTTGCAGCTTTCTGGGACTTCCCACCCTCTCTCCCGTGGCCCTGTGGCCCTTCCCCTTCCCCTCCCCTCCCCTCCCCATCCCAACAACCCAGTCGTCACTCCTCCTCTACTTCCTTCTCCTCCCCAACCGTTTATCGCCCTCCTCCTTCCCTATCCATATTCATTATACTCATGCGTGTGACTTGTCAGTGTTCCATCGGATCAGTGAATTTTTAACCAAACTGTGATGGCCATCCCGCATCCGACGCCTTTGGATTTTAAATGTCCGCTTTTCTCAGTGGTACAGTGTTGTGTTTTACCATGTTTCGTTGGCTTTGTGTATATAGAACTTTACCTTTTTTACTCCATTTACATCATGTTTTCTTCAATTTTTCGCTATGTCATTATTTTGTATTCTCCTGTTTTGTCCTCCATTATATTTATGTATCCTTTTCATGTCTTGTATACCGTCGGCTGAAGAGCGCCTCAAGCGTTGTCAGCCCGCCCGACCAGGGGAATGCAGTGACAAGAAAGAAAATAACATACTGGGTGGTGACACTCCGCGAAAGGTACAGCTCTATCACGGCAGGTGGCTTCAGACTCCTAGCGTTAGACTGAAGCTGGTGTTTGAGGGTGCACAACTGTCTGTAGTCAGATACGGAAGCAATGGGTGTAAATACGTTTTCAACGCATTACGCACATCGGAGCATGGTGTCGGAGTTGTGCGTATCACCAGCGATAACATCTTTCCGACATGCTCGCGGCCGCAAGAAAATGTGCAAAACTACAAACCTATACCTGTGACGTCGGTCAGGTGCAGAGTTTCAAAACACATTTTATGTTCGAGTATTATGGCACTTCTGAAGGAAAGAAATCTCATCTGCAGGAATCAACATGGTTTTCGAAAGCAACTGTCATGTGAAACACAGCTCGCGCTATTCATCCACGGGATCATTATTGCAGCTGATCAAGGTTGCCTCGTTGATGCCGTTTTTCTTGACATATGAAAGGCGTTCGATACGGTTCGCCACCAGCAACCGATCAACGAAATATGTATATATGGAATATCAGATCGGCTGTATAACTGGACTGAAGATTTTCTAAGAGAAAGCAGCATATCATTCTCCATGGTGATAAGTCTTCAGTCGTGAAAATGATCTCTACTGTGCCGCATGAAAGACATATACATAGTCATAAAACGTAATTCATGTTGGCAGGGAGAAAAACGTATCATTTCCCCTGTGCAAATACGTACCACGTAAGAGATGGTAACATTAACTTCAGCACAGTGAGCTGATTCTTGGAAAGGGCATCACAATGTACAGGAAACGACACGGTCACATTTCGCTCAATAACAGCTTAACCGCCGACCACAATTTATAGACACTCGTTGGTGCCAGTTCAACGTGCACACATCTGGCTTGATGGACTGCAGAACATGCCCAACAGGAGTAAAAGGTCTAAGAGACATCATCAAGCCTGTAAAACGTTCCTTAAATCATTCCGGAATAATTTTAACTTCCGTAGATGTTACAGGTCGTCTGTTTTCTTGGAAAATGGATACATGTCATCGGGCACCTGATGTCTGTGTAGTTAACAAATAAAATGTGACGTAGGTGTACCAAGGGCTCCATTTCTCCGTTTTAAAGTCCTAAAATCTATAAAAAAGCCACATTTTAGCGCTATGTGCTATTGCGTTGCTATACCGATGTTGATTTAAAATCCTTGGGCCGACGTGGTTCAAATGCTAGTAAATTCTGCAAAACAATGAATACAATTTTCCTGTGTCCTGTATTTCAATGTATACCGTTTTTATTGGGAATAGTTGTGGACTTTGATATCACTCAGCGATTAATACTTCATAGGAAAATAATTATTAATCGTAAATTATAAAGAAACGTAATGAACCTCATAGGGTGCTACGACGGTGATTCACGAAAGTACAGTTCAAATCAAATGTTTGTAGAACTTATGGGACTTAACTACGGGGTCAACAGTCCCTAAGCTTACAAACTACTTATGAACTGGCTAAGACTATGGACGGCACAAATATCCATGTCCGAGGGGGGATTCGAACCCCCGACCGTAGTGGCCGTGCAGACCGTGACTGGAGCGCCTCAGTCCCCTCGGCCACCGCGACCGGCACGAAAATACTGACTTACAGGTCTTGTAGATCAGTATATTTTTTTCCGGTTGTCTGAATAAAACGCCACAATTTCAAACTTCACGATGAATTGCATGATCTTTGGTATTATTCAAGCTCATCACGTTAACCATCTTACTTTTCAATTGATAATAGCATTGATCAACATTTGCTACATTCTTAGAGGAATAAAATTCATTACAAAATATCAGACAAGATGTATGAAAGGCAATCTCCGCTCAATAATAATAAAAGTGCGTACTATGAACAGCCCTGCGTACTGGGGTGCCATGCTGCGGTGCGCGTGGCCGTTCGCCGTCGGGGGTTCGAATCTCCCCTCGGGCATAGGTGTCTGTGTCGTTCTTAGGTTAAGTAGTTTGAAAGCTACGGACTAATAACCAAGCATTTGAGTCCGTTACATTTACAAAGAGTTGAACATTTGCTAAGAGCATTTTGAAGCTGTAATTCTCACCATTACCTCTCGCTGCATCATCAATACTTATTGATTTGACACAGCTTACTTATGGTATTTTATATGCCGAAGAAAAAGGTATGCAAGAAATTTTATTCGGGCAACTATCATCATTATTCATGTATTTTGTTAAAGTAAGTGTAGCTCATCGCTTCAACACAATGTATCTATCAAGATGGTTTCGGCCTGAGTTAGTCCTGTCAATGGAAAAATTTGGTGCAATCATTTTAGATATGAACCAAATATAAATCAACGAAACCCAGTTGCAAATGTTCTATTGATCTGGTATTGCGAGTGGCGCTGTGCAGTAAAATCAGCAAGTTATTATTCTTGAATTATCAGTTCATATGTTCTCTTGTTATATCTTTCTGTGGTATGTAAATTTTTCAACCAAACTCTCGCCGGCAGATGCTATTCATAGACCTAAACGTGTACAGCGGAAGGGCCGCGTGGTCTAAGGCGTCAAGCTACGGACTGGGCAGCAGTTTCCGCCGGAGGTTCGAGTCTTTCCTCTGGCATGAGTGTCTGTGTTGGCCTTAGTGTAATAAGTTAAAGTAGTTTATAAGTTACGTTACGGTGGTCTACCGGGGTATTCGAGTCGCACAATTATTTTGGAGACGACCGATATTGAACGATTTACTTAAACAAAAAACAAAAAACAAAAAAAACAAAAAAAAAACAAAAAAGTGCTTGGCATTGGAGTTGGTTTAAGTTTGAGGCCATGGACTGATAACCGCAGCAGTTAAGTACCTTAGAATAAAAACATTTCAACATTTTTTGAGTAATGTACGATAAGTTTCGCGATTAGTGCACAACACCGCTCACTCCGTAATTTGTACAAATACTTAGTGTGAACTCAGTGTTGGGTGACCTAAGTATCAGTGCATTTGTTTCCAGTTAAGGCGTCTTGAAGTACTAGCTTTGATTACATATCGTTCATGTGAAAAAACTAATAAACTGTGCTGCCATGAAACCCTCAGTTTCAGGTCTTTTATAGCGAATCTAATCTACCCACTCCAAAAAACCAGCAAAAGTTATAAGAAAATTCTAGCTTACAAAAATCCCTAGTGAAAGTCAATAACCGTAATGAATGTACACACAAAGTCCTACAACATATTCTTTAGCGTTTTAAAATAAATGATACACACACACACACACACACACACACACACACCCGCACGCACACCCACACAAACTCAAGAACGCTCATAGAAATACACCCACACACACACACACACCCACACACACACACACACACACACATACAATGCGCGCGCGCACGCACGCACGCACGCACGCACACATACATATGTCACGCACCAAAGTACTTATAAATACTCGCTGAACCTTTTTCTGAACACCCTTTCAGATTGATTAATTTTGCCGTTTATTGCAAAGATTACACTCTGACTTGTTTTTATTGTAATGTAATTGCAAAATATGTTAAGCTTATGGTTCTTGACTGCGGGACCGCGGCGGAATAGCCAAGCGCATTGAGGCGCTGTGCTCCGATGCGTAAGGCCGTCCCCCGTCGGGGGTTCGAATCCCACCCTCGGCTATGGATGTTTGTGTCGTCTTTAGCATAACGTAGTTCATATGTAGTTTATAAGTTAAGGGACTGATGATACCGCATTTAAGTCCCCTAATCTCTAACTCCACCCCCATGAACCACAGACATTGCCGAGGTGGGGTGGCTTGCGTGCCTCAACGATGCAGATAGCCGTACCGTAGGTGCAACCACAGCTGAGGGGTATCTGTGGAGAGGCCAGACAAACGTGTGGTTCCTGAAGAGGGGCAGCAGCCTTTTCAGTAGTTACATGGGCAACAGTCTGGATGATTGACTGAGCTGGCCTTGTAACATCAGCTAATGTGGCTTTGCCACACAGTTACTGCGAACGGCTGAAAGCAAGGGGAAACTACAGCCGTTACTTTTCCCGAGGACATGCAGCTCTACTGTATGAAAATATGATGATGGCATCCTCTCGGGTAAAATATTCCGGAGGTAAAATAGTCCCCCATTCGGATCTCCGGGCGGGGACTACTCAGGAGGATGTGATCATCAGGAAAGACAATACTGGCATTCTACGGGTCGGAGCGTGGAATGTTAGATCCCTTAATCGGATAGGAAAATTAGAAAATTTAAAAAGGGAAATGGATAGGTTGAAGTTAGATATAGTGGGGTTCGGTGGCAGGATGAACAGGATTTCTGGTCAGGTGAGTACAGGATTATAAATACAAAATCAGTTGGGGGTATCACAGTAGGACTGATAATGAATAAGAATATAGGAATGCGGGTAAACTACTATGAGCAGCACAGTGATCGTATTATCATAGTCAAGATAGATACGAAGCCAACACCGACAACAGTAGTACAGGTTTATATGCCAACTAGCTCTGCCGATGATGATGAGATCGAAGAAATATATGAGGAGCTAAAGGAAATTATTCAGACAATTAAGGGAGAGGAAAACTTAATTGTGATGGGAGACTGGAATTCGGTAGTAGGAAAAGGAAGAGAAGGAAAAAAAGGAGGTGAATATGGATTGGGCAAAAGGAATGAAAGAGGAAGCCGCCTGGTAGAATTTTGCACGGAACATGATTTAATCGTAACAAACACGTGGTTTAAGAATCACAAAAGAAGGTTGTATACTTGGAAGAGACCAGGAGACAACGGAAGGTATCAGATAGATTTTATAATGGTAAGACATAGATTCCGGAACCAAGTTATAAACTGTAAAACATACCCAGGGGCAGATATAGACTCTGACCATAACTTGTTAGTCATGAACTGTAGGCTGAAACTGAAAAAACTGCAGAAAGGTAGGAAAATAAGGAGATGGGACCTAGATAAATTGAATGAACGTGAAGTTCTAGAGAATTTCAGAGGGAGATTTAGGCAACAATTGACAGAAACAGGGGGAAATAAAACAGTAGAAGAGGAATCGGTAGCATTGAGAGATGAAATAGTGAAGGCAGCAGAGGACAAAATAGGTAGAAAGGCAAGACCTACAAAAAATCCTTAGATATCACAGGAAATACTAAATTTAATTGATGAAAGGAGAAAATATAAAAATGCAGTAAATGAAATAGGCAAAATGGAGTACAGACGACTAAGAAATGAGATTGACAGGAAGTGCAAAATGGCTGAGCAGGAGTGGCTAGAAGCCAAGTGCAAATCTGTAGAAGAATGTATAAGAATGGGAAAAGTAGATACCGCCTACAGGAAAATAAAAGCGACATTTGGGGACAAGAAAAGCATCTCTACGAATATCAAGAACTCAGATGGGAAACCAGTTCTCAGCAAAGAAGGGAAAGCTGAAAGGTGGAAAGAGTACATAGAGCAGCTCTACAAAGGAAATGAACTTAGAGACGATGTTGTAGGAAGGGAAGAGGAAGTAGATCAAGATGAAATAGGAGATACTATACTGAGAGATGAATTTGACAGAGCCCTGAAAGATCTAGGTCGGAACAAGGCCCCAGGAGTAGATGACATACCCTCAGAGCTACTAAAGTCTCTGGGAGAGCCAGCCATGACAAAACTATTTGAACTGGTGTGTAGAATGTATGAGACAGGCGAAATACCCTCAGACTTTAAGAAAAATGTAATAACCCCCATTCCAAAGAAATCAGGTGCAGACAGGTGTGAAAATTACAGAACCATCAGTTTGATAAGTCGTGGTTGCAAAATTTTAACACGAATTATCTACAGGAGAATGGAAAAGCTGGTAGAAGCTGACCTCGGGGAAGATCAGTTGGGGTTCAGGAGGAACGTAGGAACCCGGGAGGCAATACTTACTTTACGTCTTATCTTAGAAGATAGATTAAGGAAAGGCAAACCTACATTTTTAGCTTTTGTAGATTTGGAGAAAGCGTTTGACAATGTTGACTGGAATACACTCTTTCAAATTCTGAAGTCAGCAGGGATAAAATACAGGGAAAGGAGAGTTATTTACAACTTGTACAAAAGCCAGTCCGCAGTTATTAGACTCGAAGGGCATGAAAGGGAAGCTTCAGTTGGGAAGGGAGTAAGACAGGGTTGTAGCCTTTCTCCGATGTTATTCAATTTGTACATCGAGCAGGCGGTGAAGGAAAGAAAGGAAAAATTTGGAATAGGGATTAAAGTTCAGGGGGAAGAAATAAAAACATTGCGTTTTGCTGATGACATTGTAATTCTGTCAGAGACAGCAAAGGACCTGGAAGAGCAGTTGAATGGAATGGACAGTGTGTTGAAGAGAGCGTATAAAATGAACATTAACAAGAGCAAAACAAAAATAATGGAATGCGGTCTTAGAAAATCAGGCGATGCTGAAGGAATTAGATTAGGTAACGATACAATGAAGGTGGTACATGAGTTTTGTTACTTGGGTAGTAAAATAACATGCGATGGTCGCAGTACAGAGGATATAAAATGCAGAATGGCAATGGGAAGAAAAGCATTTTTGAAAAAGAGAAATTTGCTAACATCGAATATTAATTTAAGTGTAAGGAAGTCTTTTCTGAAGGCATTTGTGTGGAGTGTTGCCTTATACGGGTGTGAAACATGGACGATAAGCAGTGTGGACAGGAAGAAGATAGAGGCTTTTGAAATGTGGTGCTACAGAAGAATGCTGAAGATTAGGTGGGTAGATCGCATAACTAATGAAGAGGTACTGAACAGAATTGGTGAGAAAAGGAATATTTGGCATACCCTGACCAAAAGAAGGGATCGCTTGGTAGGACACATTCTTAGACATCGAGGTATCGTAAATTTAGCATTGGAGGGAAGTGTGTGGGGTAAAAATCGCAGAGGGAGACCAAGAGACGCGTATAGTAAGCAGATTCAAGTGGATGTGGGTTGTCGTTCTTATGAGGAGATGAAAAGGCTTGCTCAGGATAGAGTAGGGTGGAGAGCTGCATCAAACCAGTCTCCGGACTGAAGACCATAACAACAACAACAATCTCTAACTAACATATGATCATTTAACTGCGGGTCATCAGTCACCAAACATCCAAACCACTTATTAACAGACAGCACAAACATCCATGCTCCAGGGAGGATTCGAAGTCCCGACGGGGAACTGCCTCGCTCATCGGAGCTTAGCGCTTCAATTCGCTCGGCTGCTCCGCCGCGGCCATGTAATTATTGTTTTGGGAGCTACCAACGTGCACCCGCCTCATTTGCTGAACCAAATACTCATATCTATTTTCCCTCGACTCTCCACCATTACAGTTGCCGCAACAACTATTAAAATGTATATGCAAATTCGTGATTGTGGTCCTACCACTACGTAATTATGGGTTTCTGATATTATTCTCTATGAGGTACTGCTTGTATGAATTAATTCATTTTGTATTTCACACTTTCGTTGTATGATGTTATGTTAACTCTAGCTGTTTTTCTCGACCTGCTCTCTCCAATAATAACTGACCTGATGCGTGTTTCGTTGTAACTTAGAGCCATTTCCTTAGGAAGGAACCATCCGGGCATTCGACTGATTTTTGGAAATCACGGAAAACGCTAATCAGGAAGATCGAAGCGTCCATTGTGTTACCACGGCAATACCACGATCGATAATGATGTGAAGGCAATAAGTGAAGCCATTAATAATCTCCGTTTGCATAGATGACGTATTGGGATCACATCCTAAGTATTGGTAAATGATGTGAGCCCAATAGATAATCCGTAGACATGTTTGATGCAGCTTTCCACGCTACCCTCTCATTTGCAACGTACACTGGTTAAAAGTAATACCTGATCAGTTGAAATATCTAAGTTCTGAAGTACTGTAATCATCAGAATGAAGTAAAATGGTCCGACGCCTTTTCGTCTGTTGACGGAGTGACAGCAACATTACGGCAACCGAAATAACGGAAACTTGCTCCAGACGGGTTTGGTGTTGACTAGTGTCTACCCTACTAGACGATTTACAAGAGCAGTTGGATTTCGATGGTGTAGTGGATAGATCGTGCAATGCAACATCGACGTGACTTACCCGAAACTATGACATGGAGAGTCAGAGGGACGTTGGAAACGAGACAGACATACAGGGAGAAGGCAGGAGCTCTTGGAGAGTCCCAAAGTGGTACTCTCCAGACGTGGACGCGATCTCAGACAACAGAAACGGATAAAATATGAGAAAGCAAAGGTCGCCCTCGGTTAACAGGCGTCGTCACAGGAGGCTCTATGCAACTCAGCTGCAACACATCCTCTCGACTGCAAAAGGATGCGCACTATCAACAGAAACACTACGACATCGCCTTCGGGAATGTGGCATCTACGCACGGACGCCTATGATATGTGTCCCATTACTACTACGCCACTCTTTAATCCACATAAACTGGACGCAGAAACATCAGGAGTGGAATCGTACATAATGAAGACGGATTCTGTTCACAGTTGAGTCAAGATTTAGTGTCCAGTCGGGCAATCGTCATTCCACATCTGGAGAGATTGTGGAACTCGGAGAATACTGATTATGTGCTGGAAACATCACCATATCGTAGTGGTAGACGAATGGTGTGTGCAGTAGACCGTATGGCGGACGTAATGACCTCTGTGTCGTTCAGAATGACCCTTTGACTGCTGAGAGGTATAGATACGAGTTCCTTCAACTTACTGTTGTGCCCTATGTGGTAGTGTCATAGGAGGTGAGTTCCTTCTTGTGGACAATAACGCTCGTCCCCACAGAACTGTACAGGTGGAACGACTGAGCATGTCTGGGATACATTTGGCAAACGAATTGCAGCCAGACCATTACCTCCTACAAACATTGCAGAGCTGGATGTTGCACCCATGGAAGAATGGCCAGATATCCATCAAGAACTGGTTGACTTTTGTGTCCCAGCCTCGTCGCCGCTTTTGTGTCTCGTTTCCGTCGTAGGTGTCGGTGGCCGAGCAGGAAGACCGACACAGGAATAAACGTAGCACGCTTGTGCAGGTACGGAGGGGAGCAGCCAGCGGGACAGCAGAAACTAGAAACACTAGAGTAAATTAGAACGAGATATATATTGCACAGAATTTATACAATACTTAACTTTTACATGGCTCAGTACTGCAGAAGGCTGATACATAGTTGAGCTAGAGGCCCGCCTAGTGCCTGTCCGAAAGCCAAGTCTTCGCTGGTGCCTATCTGATTCCGAAGTGTTAGCTGGTTCCTATCTCAGTCCCAAGTGAACGATGTCGTTCAGTGGTGGCCACGAGCGGAGTTGTAACAGAGGGCGCTCGTGGCTGACATCGTAAGAACACCGCGCCGTGCGTGCATGGCGGCGCGCGGCGAAAGTAGGTGGCGCGCACTTTGGACTTGTGCGACACCACACCCCTCCCCCCCAAACCGCCGCGCCGTCGTGGCGTAGGGCTGAGGGGCACGGCGACGGCACTGGGAGGAGGGCCTGGGCGGGGGCGTTACTGGTGGGACGGGCGTCGTAGCTGAGGCTGGGATCGAGACGCCGTCCGCACCCCGGGATCCACCTTGCGATCCTCCGGGAAACCCGCCAAAACGAGGGGAAGGGCGCACGCTTCCGCCCAGTTCATCTTCTTCTGAGATGCGTGGCCCAAGCTGGGGGTGCCCGCACGGTCCCTGAGTCCCTCTCGGTGACGCTGTCAGCTGAGACGGCGACGGAGGCAGAGGGGCCGACTGCGTAGGAGGCGCGTCGACATCCATCGGGATCTCGTAGCCCGGGGAAGCTGTACCCGGCGGCGAGCGATGTGGCTGTGCTCCCTGGCGGTGAACTGGGTCATGAATCAAGAAACCCGAGACAGGATCGCGCGGCCTGTGCAGGCGCAATTGGTTTGCGTGGCGCTGCAGCTCCGACCCTGTGGAAGAACGTACAACATACATATTGCGACCGAGCACGCGCTGAATTGTGCCCGGCGTCCATCTTGTCTTGTTGCCAGCAAACACCCTGTACAGCACCGGCGTGGAAACCTGAAAACGCGTAGCGCCATACGAACCGACTCGGTGCGTGGGAGGCTGCAGCAGGTGAAGGAGAGTGCGGTGACGACGGCCGTGTTGCAGCTCGGCAGGAGACGGGCTGTCACGTGGCATGCACCGATACATAGACAAGAAAATTTGAAGAGCTTGCTGCCTGGAGTGCTGACCTTTCATCTTTTCCATGTGAGACTTGAATGTTCGAACGAAACGTTCTGCTTCACCATTGGACTGAGGGTGAAAAGGTGCGGTGGGGATATGCTGAATGCCATTCACACGACAAAACTGTTGAAATTCCGCACTAACAAACTGAGGTCCATTGTCACTGACGATAGTTTCAGGCAAACCTTCGATGCAAAACACTGATGTTAAGGCACTGATTGTACTAGACGCCGTCGTTGAGTTCATGGAAATCACGAAAGGAAACTTGCTGAAGGCGTCTACAATTAACCAGCAGGTATTCCAGAAAGGTCCGGCAAAGTCAATATGTAAACGTTGCCATGGTCCCTTGGGGCGTGGCCAGTCTGAGAATCGTTGCGGAGAAGCCGCCTGATGCTCCTCACAAACTACACTGTGATGTCATCCTCTCTGGGCGTCCATACCAACCCAGGTACAATGACGTCTGGCCAATTGCTTTGTCCTAACAATACCCCAATGTCCTTGACGCAGGAGGCGTAACACTTCTCGTTGCAGGGAACGAGGAACAATCACTCTTGTTTGGTCGTTGTCGGTATGCAACAACAGTACACCCTGACTTAAAGACAATGCAAGACGTTGTGCAAAATAACGTCGAACCAGAGGCCGTTGAATGTCTTTGGCTCTGTCAGGCCACCCAGAGCGAACAAAACGTGCTACCACACTTAGGTCTGCATCCGCAGCTGTTTCCTGGGCAACCTGACGAGAGTTCAAAGGGAAATCTGCGACAGCGGAAGCATCTCTGGAGTCTATCTGGCAACACGCCATTTCTGAAGAGTCAAACGACACATCCTGGCCAACCGGAAGTCGAGAAAGTGTGTCCGCGTTGGCATGTTTAGTGGTAGGCCGGTAAAAAATCTCATACTGATAATTAGACAATATCAAGGATCATCTCTGAAGCTTTTGTGCCGTACGTGGCGGAATTGGCTTTGTGGGTGAGAACAACGACGTGAGAGGCTTGTGGTCAGTCACCAAATAGAATTTTCTGCCATAGAGATAATGATGAAACTTTGTGACGCCGTAAATTATTGCTAAGGCCTCCTTTTCTATCTGACTGTGATTCTGTTGCGTTGGCGTCAGTAGCTTGGATGCAAAGGCAATAGGACGATCGTGATATCCAATACGATGCGCCAATACTGCACCCAGACCGTACGATGAGGCATCAACTGCTAACACTACAGGCTTCAGTGGATCAAAGGGAATCAAACATGCATCACTGAGTAGTGCAGACTTTAGTCTGTCAAAGGCAACGTGACAATCTTTAGACCATACAAAAGGAACATTCTTCCATTCTTCCTACGTAAGTGATACAGTGGAGCTGCAATCTGAGAGGCATTGGGAATAAATCAGAAATAATAATTAAGCTTTCCCATTACTGCTTGCAATTCATGAACATTCTTAGGAGGAGGCAAGTCTTTGGTGCTCTAAGATGTGACTGTAAGGGATGAATAGTTTTGGGCATTAATCACATGGCCTAGGTACTGTATTTCAGTTTGAAAAAACGAACACTTTGCTTTATTACAACGTGGACCTGCTGCAGTCAAAACTTTGAAAAGGCACTCCAGGTTTGCTAAATGTTCTTCAACTGTAAGTCCGGATACCACTATATCATCTAAATAGTTCGAACAGCACGGTACAGAAACTGTCAGCTGTTCCAAAAAGAGCTGAAAAATAGCGGGGGCGGAAGAACTGCCAATGGGTAGGCGTTGAAATTGAAAAAGGCCCATGTGAGTATTAATGACGAAAAACTTTTTTGACTCGTCATCAAGCGGAATCTGTAAGTATGCCTCTACTAAATCAATCTTAGAAAAGAAGCGAGACTGTCCTAATTTGTCCATTAGTTCGTCAGGTCTGGGCAGGGGATAAGTGTCTACAATTGGTTGACTGTTCACTGTTGATTTGAAGTCCGCACAGAGACGAAGTTTTCCCGACGGCTTGGGTATAATTACTATAGGCGAGGCCCACTGACTCGCAGAAACAGGAGAAACCACCCCACTATCTTGCCAACGTTTAAGTTCTTCGGCAACTGTATCACGCATTGCGATAGGCACTGGTCTAGCTTTACGAAATTTTGGAACTGCAGATTCTTTTAAAGTTACATGTGCCACGAAGTCTTTTGCACAACCTAGTTCCGGCGAAAACAAGTCACTGTATTTTTCACACAATGCATTAATTTTGTCCTGGCGCACTACTGACGATATTTGAAGCACATCTCTTTGAATAGATAAGCCAAACAAATCAAATGCATCTAGTCCAAAAATATTCTTAGTAGATTTGGCCTGAAGAACAACAAAAGCAACTTTTTTTGTTACACCTTGAAAAGAGGCAGGCAGGCTACACGTTCCAAGCACGGGAATATTTTGACCTGTGTACGCTGTTAGCAGTTGTTGACACGGCGACAATTTTGGCGAACCCAGCAGTTCATAAGTGTCTTTATTAATTAATGTAACAGCGTAACCAGTGTCGAACTGAAATTGTACAGTCTTATTTTCTATAGAGAGATTCACAAAAAGTTTTTGCTTGTGGCGCTCGACAGTTGCGCGAATGTGGGCCACATCTGACACCGGTTGTTTGCTGCACTTGCGCATGCGCGGGCTGCGTGCGGTAGGAAGCGGCGCAGTATCGGCACACAGATTAATAACACTGTCACTAGATGGCACTACCACCGGATCGGCGTCCGCGCAATGCGAGGCTGCTGCACTAAAATTACTTTGAATAGCTACATCAATCCTACTGTCACTAGCTACACAGTACTGGGCACTTTTACAAGGAAAAGTTGAAGAAGGCACTAGGTCCACTACAGGATTGCACTGTACATAGTCATTATGCTTGTCCCAAACCCTTTTCCGTTGCACAGATTTACGCGCTCGTCGGCGCTTGCTACATGGCTCACTACATAGTTTCGCTGTAGGTGCAGAAGAACTTTCTTGCATTGGAGAACCAAGTAAAGCACTGTTCAATTCCACAGCGTCTATGACATTGACAGCATGAACTGTTCGTGCACTCGGCAAAGCACTGTTTCTAACGGCACCTTTATTTGAAAGTTTGTTTTGCATACACACTGTTTGTACATGACCTGATTTGCCACATTGATAAAAGGTTGCGTTGCGACTAGGGCAATGCGCACGTTTGTGGCGATATACACACTGGGGGCAAGATTTACGAACATTTTTCTGAAATGAGCGTTGGTGCCCGTTATTCAAATTACTGTTTCTAACACGACGGGGCGACCTTTGTGTCGCACTTTTACACTTGCAACTGTCCACTGTCCACTGTCTGTTCAGCACGGCCGGTAGAAAAATAAGAATCATTAGTGCTACACTGAGAACTACGGCAAGGAAAGCGTCCGTTACGGTGCACTGAATTAACACTGTGGCGTTGCATTTCTACATCTGCTAAGTCAAAAGTATCATGCGCTTCAATAAGCTGCAGTACACTATCTATGTATCCCGTTATTCAAATTACTGTTTCTAACACGACGGGGCGACCTTTGTGTCGCACTTTTACACTTGCTACTGTCCACTGTCCACTGTCTGTTCAGCACGGCCGGTAGAAAAATAAGAATCATTAGTGCTACACTGAGAACTACGGCAAGGAAAGCGTCCGTTACGGCGCACTGAATTAACACTGTGGCTTTGCATTTCTACATCTGCTAAGTCAAAAGTATCATGCACTTCAATAAGCTGCAGTACACTATCTAAGTATCCCGTTATTCAAATTACTGTTTCTAACACGACGGGGCGACCTTTGTGTCGCACTTTTACACTTGCTACTGTCTAATGTCCACTGTCTGTTCAGCACGGCCGCTAGAAAAATAAGAATCATTAGTGCTACACTGAGAACTACGGCAAGGAAAGCGTCCGTTACGGCGCACTGAATTAACACTGTGGCTTTGCATTTCTACATCTGCTAAGTCAAAAGTATCATGCGCTTCAATAAGCTGTAGTACACTATCTAAGGAGGGGTCAGACTGTTTCAGAATTGCTGCCCTAATTCTGGGGTCCTGAATGTTCTGCGTAATAGCATCTCTTAACATCACATCACTGTAAAAAAGTCAACAGGAGCAAGTAAATTTACATTTGCGGGTTAAGCCCTTCAATTCCGTAATCCACTGCTGGTGTGACTGCTCAGGTAATTTTTTAAGTCTGAAAAATCGGTACCGCGCAGCAGCTACGAGAACTTTTCTCTCATAATGATGAAAGGCAAGATGGCCGCCAGTGAGTGACGCACGCTAGTTAGGCTCGCAAGTTTATCTGGTATTTGGAGGTGTTTCTAAGCAGTTTGGCTGTTTGAAATAGTCACAAAACGTGTGTTAAGTGCCAAGTGTTGAATCGCTGTACTATTCGAAGTGCCTGTAATCGTGTAACTGCATTGAAAATGGAAAGTCGTCGAACAACGCGCAGCACCGCCAACGGCCAGTCCGGCGAAGGGGCAGCAGGCGAACCGGTGCCGGCGACCGCGGCCGCGCCGCCCGCCACCGCCGACATCGCCGCACTCGTCAGGGCCGAGGTAAGTGCCGCGCTGCAGGCGGAGGGCGCGCTCGCCACCGTGCTCCAGACCATCACCGACGCCGTCACTGCCTCAGTGACGCTCAAAATACAGCAGACGCTAGACAGAAATGCCAGCGAGATATGCGCTCTGAAAAAGAACCTAGAGGACACCGCAGACAGAGCACGATCTCTCGAGCAGAAGCTAATCGAGAGAACGGATGAGCTCGAACAATATCAGAGACGTAACAACCTACGACTGTTCGGGATTCCAGAAAATAGTAGTGAAAACACCGATGAAATCGTAGTGAAGCTGGCCACAGAAAAGCTAGGGGTGCAGGTGACCCTTAACGACATCGACAGAAGTCACAGAGTAGGACGTAAGACAGGGGAATCCACAAAACATCGGCCCATAATAGTGAAGTTTGTTTCGTACAGGAAGAGATCCGAAATCTTTAGAGCCAAGAAGAAACTGGTGAAATCAGGTCTGACGATACGTGAAGATCTCACTTCCGAGCGGTTAAAAATTTTGAATAGTGCAATCGCAACATTTGGCCTACACAATGTATGGACAAGTGACGGCAGAATAATGGTGAAGACGAACAATGGCAAAATATCAATTACAAATGCAAATGAACTCGAAAGCCTCTGCTCTAGGAGATAAAAACACTTGAACACTTGCCGCCACTACTTCTACGTGTAGCTTACTATTTTTTTTCTTTCCTATTTTTTTGTTCTTTTGCTACACTTTATATCGATTTTGTAAAGAAAATCTTATGTACATTAATATCTATTATACTACATTAGTTAGCTTTCTCTTTATTATTTTTAGCAAATTATCATTATTTGATTGGTGTGATTTGTTGTTACACTTTTTTTTTCTCTTTCTTCTAGCAAATTATCATTATATTTTTAGTGACACTTACTGGTTCACTTTCGGATAGTGCTGTTTTACTATTAATCCCATACCTACATTATTAATTACGGTACCATATTAGGTTTAAATTCACTTTTATATAGCGTTGGTCTCACGCATCATTGGCAATTGTTTCGCTCCACTGTCGATATTGTTATCCTTACTTAGTGTTGTTCCGTGCAGATTATTTTGTCTTTGCTTGGCGAGATTCTCCCCCCTCCCCCCCCCCCTCGGCGCCTCGCTGCCGCTCGGCGGAAACAGGCCGTGCTGACCTTGGCTGCAGCGCCTCCCTGTCCCTCCCCTGTCTCTGAACCCACCTGACCTGCTTCCGCTTTCTCTCTCTGCTGTCCTACACTCCTCCGCCGACCCCACGGACCGCTAGCCACCCAGCCACGCCACATTCCAATGTGTCCTGCGTTCGCAGAAAAGGACGCCGCCACCCCACAGCCCACTGCCGTTGCCCTACCGACTAGCGGTATCATCGCGCGCGCTACAACTGAGCGCACACAGCTCCACGTGGCACACGCAAATGTTCAGTCACTACAAGCTCATTTAGTTGAGTTCCGCCATATATTTCAAGACTTGTGTCTTCATATAATTCTTCTATCGGAGACCTGGCTCAAACCAAGCATTACCACCAGTTCCGTAAATTTAGACGGCTATGTCTTCCTAAGACACGACCGATTGCACAAACGCGGAGGCGGCGTTGGAGCTTACATTCGCTCTGAATTATCTCCTACCGTGTTGCACACGTCAAATAACGATGAAACTGAACAAGTGGAATACATGTTCATAGAGATAAAACCTCTCAAAGAAAAGTGTCTAATATGCGTCCTCTATAAACCTCCGAAGGTAGGTGCGTTGGACTGCTTCGAAACTGCCCTCTCAGACCTCGAATCAACCTATGAGCACATAATTATAGCAGGTGACACTAACATAAATTTTCTGTTCAACAGTCCGTCCTGTATGAAGTTCAAGCGTATGCTTACATCTTCGAATCTAACCTTACTTCAGCTTGCACCCACCCATCACACAGCTGATAGTCACACTTTAATAGATATATTTGCAACAAGGTTTCCAGACAGAGTAATTCGAACGTCACAAACATCTGCGCCTGGTATGTCTGCCCATGATGTAATTTTCATGACGTACTCGCTAGAATGCCCTAGGAAGAAACCACTGTTAACTGCATACCGTGACTTAAGACGCATCAACTTACCTGAACTGACAGCTGATGCACTAGAAATAATTTTCGAGCCAACCTCTGACACCTTCCCGGATGTAAACGATAAACTTCACAAAATTACAAATAAACTTAACCAGCTGTATGATAAATATGCGCCCATCAAAACCAAAAAAGTGAGAAGGAAACCCGCACCATGGCTAACTGATGAACTAAAACAGCTCATGAATCTCAGAGACACTGCACATCTGACATACAAACTGCACCCTACATCTGAAAATCACACCTCGTACAAGCAGAAACGTAACAGAGTCAGCCAGGCTGTGAGAAATGCTAAACTCAGATACGCCCATTCATTAACCGACAACATAAATAGACCGGCTGTCCTCTGGAAAAACCTGCGCGGTCTTGGTATTGGGAAAATAAAAACTGCAGCCGAACCCACTGTCTCCATTGAGGAACTAAATCATTATTTCACAACGCCTACCACTTCAATCGATCACCAAACGAAACAATCACTTATTGACCATATCACGAGGATCAACAACGCTAACCATGATAAATTTTGTTTTAAGCGTGTTACTGGAAATACAGTCAAAAAAGCAATTATGCGTATTACATCAGCATCTACCGGGGATGATGGTATCACTATCCAAATGATAAAGCTGATTATTGATCCACTGCTGCCCATCATAACAGATATATTTAATCAGTCCTTAGCCACAAGTGTTTTTCCTGATGCGTGGAAACGTGGACTAGTTAAGCCACTGCCAAAAAAGGACATTGCCACAGCACCCTCTGATTACCGACCTATCTGCATTCTTCCGGCACTGTCCAAAGCCCTAGAATATATAGTACATGATCAGCTAACCAGCTACTTGACTACTAATAAACTTCTTGACGAACACCAATCAGGTTTTCGCAAATATCGCAGCACAACATCTGCTTTGATAAAAGTAACAGACGATCTTAAGCAGGCAATGGATAGACAAGAGGCGACTATTATGTGCTTCTTAGACTTTAGCAAAGCTTTCGACACTGTGGACTTTGATATTTTACTTGCTAAACTTAGCAGTCTAAATTTCTCTCAAGGCGTGGTGCAATGGATTCGCTCATACTTGACATCGCGTCTTCAGTGCGTCATGTCCGGCACCGAAAAGTCACAGTGGAGAAAAGTTCTATCAGGCGTACCACAGGGTTCGGTGCTAGGTCCACTTCTCTTTTCATTGTATGTAAATGACGTATCATCGGTCTTGTCCTTTTGTAAATACCACATGTATGCTGATGACCTCCAGTTGTATTTAAGTGCAAAACCAAAAAACCTGAAGGCAGCAATCGAGAATTTTAATTCTGACCTATGTGCACTATCAAAGTGGGCACAGAATATAGGATTAAAGCTCAATCCAAGTAAAACACAAGCGATTCTGGTAGGTCATCCTAGACTCATCAACCACAAATACCGCGAATCTCAACCACCATTAATATTAAATGACACACCTATCTATTTTTCGCCGTCGGCAAAAAGTCTGGGAGTGATAATAGACGACAAACTAAATTGGGCTGAGCACACAGCCGCAGTGTGTAGGAAGGCATCAGCATCTCTTCATGCCCTACAGAGATATAAGAAGTTTTTTCCTCTCGATCTTAAAAAGAAACTTATACAAACGCTTGTAATTCCAATTATTGATTACGGTGATGTTATCTTGCAAGGTCTCTCTTGGGAAAGCTCACGACGTCTGGAACTAATCATGAATGCCTGCGTTCGATATATATGTAACATCCGTCTCTTTGATCACATTTCACCATCTTATAAGCAACTATCCTGGCTCCGTGCTGACAAGCGCAGAGATTTTCATACACTCTGTTTCCTCTACTCTCTTATCAACGTACACTGTCCCTCATATCTTTCCTCGACCTTAACACTCTTATCTGATCAACATAACAGAACTACTCGTTCCTGTCAGAGCAAAACCCTTTCTGTCCCTATCCATCACTCAGCCGGTTTCTCAAAATCCTTTTCAGTAGCAGGAACCAGGCTCTGGAACAATCTACCTCAGTATATCAGAGAACTGAATAACACTGCCAGCTTCAAACGACAGTTAATGGATTATCTACTAAAGCAATAATGACGCCAGTCTTTATTACCCTACGGTCCAGGTACGTCACATCCATTCCTCCTCCCAGATATTCTTCAACTGCCATTGCTCTCGCCAGGTACAGCTTCTGTCAGAATTCGCCATGCGTTAACCAGTCTCGATATATTCAAAAGTAAATATTGTATCTGCTAATATAAATGTTGTTACTTTTATTATTACACCAGCAGCAGCAGCAGAAGGTGTCTCAGTGGTACTGTTAGTATTAATCTTATTTAGAGTTAAGTTATTACATATGTAGAGTTAAGTTATTACCTTTTATTTACATCCTTTTACATATAATCAACCTGTATAAATAATGTTAGTAACTGTTCATCTGTAAAAATCATTATTATGTTATAGGTAACTCACATGTAAAGAAATATTGTATGTGTAAAACCCTGGTCCGATGTAAGAGAGGGCCTGATGGCCCTAATCTGATCAGGCTAAATAAATCAATAAATAAATAAATAAAATAAATAAATTCAGTGCTTCTACAATTTGATCAAAGTCTACATCACGAGGAGATGCGTGGAGGAAAAGTTTCTTCAGTAACACGAAGGTGTTGGTGCCCACCACAGATAATAACAGATGGTTCACTTTCTGACCTGTAATTTGATGAGCCGCGACGAGTTCTTGAAACTGGGCGAAGTAGTTGCTCCATTCTTCCTCACGTTCGTTGTACTGGCGAATCGTAGGAAGCGTTACGGCGACAGGTGTGGGCTGCTGAAGCGGCGGCTGTTGTTGTTGGTGAGCTGCTTGCGCTGTTAGCTGGGACACCGCTTGGAGTAGTTGAGCGATTTGCGCCGTCTGTAACTGAATAATTTCCATTAAGTTTGGATTCGGGTTAGCGGCCATGCTGACCGATTAGGCGCCGCGCATACAAGTAACTTATAACAAAAGACAAATGCAATAGGAAAGAGGACGCTCTGCAACAAAAAAGTCCACAAAACACGTAACTGAATATGTTCGCCCAAAAATCTTATGATAACGGTGGGTGGGCGGGAGCAATTTCTGCGTGCTCCGACTGCTGCTGTCTGGCTGCTGCAAGCGGGCTGGTCCAAGGTTCGTCTATCACTCCTCGTCGCCACTTTTGTGTCCCAGCCTCGTCGCCGCTTTTGTGTCTCGTTTCCGTCGTAGGTGTTGGTGGCCGAGCAGGAAGACCGACATAGGAATAAAGGTAGCACGCTTGTGTAGGTATGGAGGGGAGCAGCCAGAGGGACAGCAGAAACTAGAAACACTGGAGTAAATTAGAACGAGATATATATTGCACAGAATTTATACAATACTTTACTTTTACATAGCTCAGTACTGCAGAATGCTGATACATAGTTGAGCTAGAGGCCTGCCTAGTGCCTGTCCGAAAGCCAAGTCTTTACTGGTGCCTATCTGATTCCGAAGTGTTAGCTGGTTCCTATCTCAGTCCCAAGTGAACGATGTCGTTCAGTGGTGGCCACGAGCGGAGTTGTAGCAGAGGGCGCTCGAGGCTGACGTCGTAAGAACGCCGCGCCGTGCGTGCATGGCGGCGCGCGGCGAAAGTAGGTGGACTTGTGCGACACCACATTGACAACCTCATACTGTCCATGCTATGCAGGTGTGCAACTATAGTGGCCGTCCGAGGTGATCACAACCATTATTTTTCAGCCGAACGTTCTTTTTTAATTTTATTTATTCATTTATTTATTTAAGTTTTTTGCCTGATTCCTCTGCTGCAATTTTTTTATCGTCTCATTACGTAAGTTCAGTATCTTCTGTGTTACCCAAGGATTTCTATTAAGCCTTGTCCTTCTACCTATATGACCCTCTGCAGCTTTCACTACTTTGATTGTCATACCTACCCACTCATTTTCCACTTTACAGCTTTCCAAACTTCCAACAATTTCTTGTTTGAAACTTCCGGCAGATTAAAATTGTGTATCGGAACCGGGGCTCGAACCAGGGCTTTTTTTTCGTACCTCCTTTCTCCCGTACAACCCGTCCATCCGCACACCAAATTCGCCTTCGTCGACGTCACCTTCATCGGCCTTTGGGTAAAGTAATTTCTTCTTCTTCTGCAGGTGAAGGTAGTGGATCACTTCCACGAAAAAAAAATCAAAATCTTCCTCCACAGATAACAAAATAAAAGTGACATATTTCTTCCCGGCTCTCTGACGCTTCCGAGTTCGTCTTCTCGATAAATGAAGCTTACCGTTTTGTTTCTATCGTTTCTCCGCAATTCAGTTAATTCTTTGCCGCCGCGGTGGATTAGCCGAGCGGTCTAAGGCGTCTCGCTGCGGAGCGCGCGGTTGCTCGCCGTGGAGGTTCGAGTCCTCCCTGGGGCATGGGTGTGTGTGTTGTCCTTAAGTTAGTTTACCTAGGTTTAAGTAGTTTGTAGGCTACGGACTGATGACCACGCAGTTTGGTCCGATAGATTAACAGACATTTGAACATTTGAATTCTTTGCCTCTTTATTTATCTTCTCTTAACTCGCGAATCATGAGCTGCCAGGTTTTGAATTTTTATGATGATAGATGTTAATCCATAAGAGGAATGCTTAGTACATCATTAAAGGAAAGACGTTCTCTCGCCATTTAAATGTAGAACTTATTGAACAAAAGTGTTTGACATAACAGAAATTAAAGGGATAAAATGCCCTTATTAGAAGGACATAAAATTATATTCTATCTTCGTGTTCAATGTTTCTAAATTTCTGAGATTCTTAGTAATTCCTACATTCTTCTCAGAAAACTGCTTCTAAAAAGTTTGCATTGTTTCACTGGTAATATTTTTTTCGTAATAACTGGCAAAGTTGCTGAACTATATACATGGAGAAGTCCTCTTCGCTTCTAGTTGTGCTTGATATTAAATAGTGGACGAAGTGTCCTTTTAGCCAGATAACAGAGTTCCGTTTTGTTTTAGGGTACGGAACAGTATCTGGGTACAAGAAATCGTCAGGTGTAATGTGAAGAACCAATATTCTTCTGATAGTTGCAAGCTTTTTACGAATATAGTTCCAGACGTCTTGGACCTCGGAGCACACAAAAAGATGATCGTCGCTGTCGATAAAGCTGTACCTTGCGCACAACGGTGAGTCCACCAGATGTATGGAATATAGCTTGGAGTATAGTGTGGACTTTCCTATTCACTACGCGATACCAGGAGACTCTGACCGCAGTTGTCAAATCACGTCAGTAGATGTTTTTCCAGATTATTGGCCATCTGTGATTGGGATATTTTAGTTCAATGATCTTCCGGTTCTTGTTTTCCATAACTTTATGCACCGTCATGAGCTCATCATCTGGCGAATTTAGCTTAAAAGTCGACCATTGTACGTAACAAGGTCTTTGTTTTATCACTAAAATTAACAAAAAAGGTCCGAGTGAACTACCGGTTACTCCCTGCTAAAAAGACTTGTTCCCTGGCCCAAACTGAAAACTGACTCGTTTCAAATTACTTCAAAAACAGGAAGTTAATACTACAGTGGTCAATATACATAGCAGATCACACGTTATTACACACAGACATTAATAAGCAAGCCACCACAATGAAAGTAATATTAGAAAGGTGGCTGAGAAAACATTTGTGGCGCAACGGAATTTAGACATAAGAAAAATTGTATCTGAACTTGTTCTCAGCACTTGTGAAGAACAATATTAAATAAAAGTGGGAAGGTGCTCTAAAACTACAATTTATAGGCAACTTACGGATTATGCTGAACTTAAACTTGTTTTGTTAACACAATAAAAGTGCATTTCTTACATGGATTAATGCGGACGGTGCCCAGCCTAAAATATACATGATTTAACGCTACTGGGGGGAAGGATTCACAAACATAACTCATTCGCTCACACACACCGCAATGCCACAGCAAAACTCACCAAAATCAGCGTGCTGAGACGAGGCGGAAGCAGGCGCCGCTATCGTAGATGAAATTCAGCAAGTCGGAGGTAGCATAAACCACAATATACAAAAACATTTTGAAGCTGTCTCCGGTCTGCCGTGTCTGTTTCGAGATGGTGCACGTGTAGAGCCAAGTTAAATTACATCTGAATTGGAAAAAAAAAGTTCTAATGTTTGTAAAGTCTATGGGACTTAACTACGGGGTCATCAGTCCCTAAACTTACAAACTACTTATGAACTACTTACGAACTAGGACAGCACAAATATCCATGCGCGAGGGGGGATTCAAACCCCCGACCGTATTGGCCCTGCAGACCGTGACTGAAGCGCCTGTCTCCTCGGCCACCGCGGCCGGCTCTGAATTGGACTGCGAGCAAACACGCTAACGGCGACGCACGGCTACGTTGCATGAACGCACTACACTGAAGGTGAAGTGGTTGAAAATCGGATTCATTATACAAAATCACGGTGGATTCTTAAGTTTCAGTCTGTTAGAAATCGATCTAGGTACTGGTTTTATATGATAAGTGGCGCGAATTCAGGCGTCTAGCTGCAAACCCCGGAAGTCGGGCCGCGGTGGAGTAGCCGAGCGGTGTAAACCGTCTCGCTGCGGAGCGCGCGGTTGCTCGCCGTGGAGGTTCGAGTCCTCCCTGGGGCATGGGTGTGTGTGTTGTCCTTAACACGTCCTCAACGCGACTAAATAGTTTAGAAAATGCGACATAGCGCTCGGAATATGTCGGACGTTGATTGCAGGTTGCAGACTGGTAGGCGTGATCTCGTTTAACAGGTGGGCTGTTAAACTGTTTGGTAAGTTCTTCCAGATCTTGAATGTATTACACACGTATAGCGCCCGTCCCTAATTACATGCGTAAGATTTAATTCACCTTCCCAAATGGCCAATGTGAGCGCATCGTATTTAACTTTGGATATGTACCCTCGAGTGACGAAGTGTTCCAAAGCTGACATAATTTGTTTCATTGTCTCGCGTGGCGTCGGTAAAATTTGTGCAACGTAATTGATCTTCGATGTTATGTAAACGTTAGTGAGGGTAACCTTTTGTACGTCATCGAGTTTCTGATGTAGTGGCTCTGTATGCATGCACGCAGGTGTGCAAGAAGACTTCTGTAATTGACAGCGATCATGTGCCTTATGTAAGATTACCGCCCTATAGAAATATTGGTAATTAATAGCATTTGATAATTAAACAGTATGAAGTTAACTGCAAACATTGACCATGCCAATGCACTAAATGTTACACAATTTTAACCTTATTAATTATGGTAGCAATGTATGTACACAGTTGGGTGACAACATTTATAGTTAGGCCATGGGTAGAAATTCTCCACGTTGAGATATGCTGTGTGCTTGTAGCTGACGGGAGGCCAGTGAGCAGGCCGACGTTAGTGGTTTGTTCCAGCTTAGGATTTTTCCAGTTCGTTTCCGGTGAGGGGAGTGAGGGACAATGGCGAGTGCCAGGCACAGTGCAGTGCACAGCGTTAAATAAAATATTCTAATACTACTGGCATTTGAAGTAATACAATGCAGTTAGGAACCTTTAAGGCCATCATTACAAAATAGCCTGTTGACAAATAAACAATACATTAGCTGATATAGTCACATCTGACGTACTATGTTTATTTGACAATGAAAATAATAAATTACCAATGAATACAAGACAGTTACACAACTAGCATGGCAATGTTTGTTTATAAAAATAATATATTAACTATTTCACATTTTATTTTCAATTAATCTTTTGTATTTTACCTTGAAATATTCAGTTAAATCACTTATCTGTGATATAAGGAATTGCCGGATTATAATAAATAGTAGAAAGGATGTTTATACCAATATAAAAACCTAAGAAGAAATTTATTTAATGTGTAGTGTAATTATTTTGATTTTTAGTAAAGTTTTAGAAATGTATTGGCTGAGCGCTGTACGTTGGCAAATCGGTTAGAACAGCTCACATGGGGAAGTTGACGACGTAGGGGAAAAAACCCCGGCAGTTGAGTTTTTGGCTCACGCGCGCGCGTGGGCAGGAAGTGACGAGGTCGGGAGCACGTGGGGAAGCTGGCCGGGTGGCGTCGCTCTGCGTCAGTCGGCCTTTGGACCTCGAGGTGGAGGTTATAGATTTGTGTGTCGCATTCGCCACGTGTGGTTGCTCGTCGTAGACTGCACCAGTTGAATCGAGTGCTACTGTGTGTTTGTGAATATTTGGCCGGTGGAACAAGGTGTGCATTGCATTGAATTAAAGTGACTGTGATTTGTTAATGTAACACGGGTCGTCGCATAGGCATGTTTGAGACAGCCACGTGGTGTGAAAACAATTCGCGACAAATATTCATTTTGTCTGGGAGCTATAACTTTATTTGATAAATGAGTCGACGTACAGACGTATCAGCCACAGGGTTCTAATATTGTGAAATAAACAACATAAAGTCAACTTTCACATGTTTTCAAAAATAGTAGTTAGTAAACCCTTTTCTCTCATGAACTTGATTTTATTATGAATTTGTTTTGTTAATCACATGCAGGGAAGGAAAGCTGCGAACGTGTGATATCATCCCCTAGAAAACGAGTCAAACAGTCGCAATCACAGTTCCAGTGTTTTTGCATGTTTAGGAATTTGGTTCGCAGCTGGTGGTTGTGAGTTTTAAAAATTAATCTTTCCCTATTTTAAACTCTCACCCCGACCTTCACGCTCGCATTTGGAAGCTCGTTACGGGATATGTTCACGTTGGACTTGCTCGGACGGAGAGATTAGGGTGTGCATATGACAGTGAACAGTTACGAACAATTGCAAACAAGTGCGTGAACGCGACGGACAATTTCAAGTGTGTGTGGCGGCTGGCAGCAGGGAGTGGGATAAAATCACACGGGTCTTTGTCGGACAGAGAGGTAGGGTGTGCTTAGGAAAGTGATAGTGGACAAAATAGTTAGCATAATCGTGGACGGTACGCGAACGCGTCGCGCGGTTAACGACGGCTGGTGGCTGGCAGAGTTCGGCGCGGACATCCGTAACCAGCGATCGACGGCGAATCGGCCCGGCAGCGGTGAGCGGCGGCGCGCGGGATCCACACACTCAACTTTCATCGTCTGCAACGGACAGCAGTGATCGTGTGGACTTCGCAAGTCGCCAACGGAACGTCGGGACCCAGCAGCTTCTATTCTACAAAGGATAAGGGATGCAGTGAGGACATATTCCAGGCACAGTTTCTACAACAGACGGCAGCGAGTGTTTGGGACGTCGCAGTTCGTTGCAGTAACTTCTGGATTAAAAGATAAGTAAAGCAGCTGGCTCTATAAATTATTGTGTGTTAATCAAGCTTTCTTGTGGCACAAAAAAAATGGAGCACGTTTTTAAAAAGTAGACTCAGAGAGTAGCATACCAGAAAGTCCAGAGAGGGTAAATACTGGGGGAATGTTGTTGACACCGGAGATGATTGCAGCCAACTTAGCGAGTTTTAGCTCAAGGTTAGAATCAAAAATAGAAAATTCAAACTCAAATTTAGAATCAAAAATAGAAAACTCAAACTCAAATTTAGAATCAAAAATAGAAAATTCAAACTCACATTTAGAATCAAATTTAGAATCAAAAATAAGATCAGAAATAGGAACTGTAAAATCACAAATAGAAACTGTAAAATCACAATTGAAAGCAGACTTTAAGGCAAACATTGGGGCACTACAAAATTCAATGTTTGCATTAAAAGCAGAAATAATCACAGACATTGACAAGAAGATAGGAAGTCTAACAGAACGGTTTGAAAATAGGGAAAATGAGATACATGCCAGAATTGGTGCTATTGAGACTGAGGTAGGAGGCAAGTTAGATGATGTGAAACAAATATGTGATCACAGAAATGAGGGCACTATGCAAGCGTTGGCTGAGGTAGACAAGAGGATGGTGGCAGGTATTGAGGAAACAAAAATTTTGATGTCCGGAAAATTAGAGAATACAGAATGTAACTTTAGGAAAAAGATAGAACAAGTAGTGACAGTAAACAATACTGAGATTGAGAAGGTGAACACTAGAATAAATAATCTAGAATTGTGTACTGCATCAGGAAACACTAATTGGTCCATGGTGCAGACACCTAATGGCAAAAAGTTTTCAGGAGTGGGTAATTATCATCCAGTAGATTTTTTTGGCTGCATGCAAGGACCAATTTGTGCCTGGTATGTCAGACCAGTGTAAAGTGAAGTTAGCAAAGAGAATGCTTGACTGTTCTGCTCAAACTTGGGCAAATCAGTGTGCTGATAAATTTGTTACTTTTGAGGCGTTTGAAAAATTGTTTTTAAATAAGTATTTGGGGGAGGCCAAGCAAGCTGAGATACGAAATGAATTCTTGATCGGGCCAAACTGTGTGAAAGGGAAACAGAGCATGAAGTAATTTTGTCAGGAGGAACTTGAGAAACTAGTGCATTTAGATACACCTTTGAGTCTTTTAGCAGTAATTTCCACTTTGTGTAGGAGGTTAGCTGCAGATTTGCATTGACAGTTAATTGATCATCCCACAGATTCAGCTGAGAATTTCATTGAATTTGTAGAAAAGATAAACCAGGGTTTAGTGATGGAACGACAGCTCAGGGAGACACAGCATGTGAACCACAATGAAAACAGAGGCAGTAGAAATGGGGGTCACAACCAGGGAAACCACAATAGAGAGAGGAATTTAAATGAAAATTGGAGAGGTAACAATAACTGAGGAGACAACTGGGAGAATAGAAGCCAGAGGGAAACATGGGAAAATGATAGGAGAAATCAAAGGCAGGAAGGTGGAAATAGGAATTGGGATAACAGGGGATCTAATGACCATAATTACAGTAGGAATAGAGATGGGGAGAGAAGGGAGGAAAAATTATGTCACATGGACAGAGATGATGATAGGTAAGAGGAAGTAGGAGTTCACAAAGGCAGGATAAAGAAAAGAGGGAAGAAAACATGAATAAACACGGAAAGGGAGAAAAGAGAGGAAAGTATATGTCAGATGGATGCTGTTATAGGTAGTGAGGAAATTTTTGGGGATTGGTTCATGCAACATGACAAAAGAAAGGCAAACAGGAGGAGAAAGGATAGAAATGAGAACAGTAAATGGGAATATGATGTGCGAAATTAATTTGATAATAACATTAAAGAAGATAAAAACAGTGTTGGGTTAGCCTTAGTTTTGTATAGGTCAGAGGCACAAGTGTTGACTGAATGTGAAAGTATGAATGTAAATATTGATGGTACTGGAGCCAGTATAGATGGTGTTGAGTGTGTGAATGAGAATGAATGGAGTTCTGAATTTCAAAAAATTAAATGTGATCCAATAAAAATAATAAGTGGCACTGGGTCTAGTATGAATAATGAGAGAAGTGTGAATGTTTCTGAAGTAGGTGAAATTGTCAATACTGATGTACACCCACCTGTAACTGATGATGTTTTGGGACAGGACAGAGGTATTATTGAGAAGATAAAGTTGATTAGGAAGTGGGCACCAGATGATTGGCTATTACACAAATATGAGTATTTGGATCTACTTGGGAAGCAATGTAATAGGGATCAAACTTACTATAGCCTGGTAAAAGACTTAGTGAGTGTGGACAATGAATTAAGGGGACTAGGCATGTGTGCTGTAGACCAAAATGAAGTAGATGAGGGATTTTGTGTATTACAGGAGGGAATAGATAATGATAAGGAGAGTGTACAAACTTTTGTAGTATACAACAATGAAAATTGTAAGGAAATGGATTATGATGGGGTAGGAGCAGGGTGGAGTAAGAAGTAAGTGAATATGGTCCAGATGATTGGGTCCAACTCCTTAGACATTTAAAATCAGTGGAGCCAGTGACATGGGTAGAAGAGAAATATGGGTATGCAAGGAAACTTGGGGAGTTGAGTGCAATAAACTCAGAATTTGGGAAAGCATTCAGTGAAATATTTGGAAAGGGAAGTAAATACTATTGTTAAGAACTGTATGCAAGAAATTGAGAGCCGGCCGTGGTGGCCGAGGGGAGTAAGGCACTCCAGTCACGGTCCGTACGGCCACTACAGTCGGGGGTTCGAATCCCCCCTCGGGCATGGATATTTGTGCCGTCCTAGTTCATAAGTAGTTTGTAAGTTTAGGGACTGATAGTCCCGTAGTTAAGTCCCATAGACTTTACAAACATTTGAAAATTTTGAAGAAATTGAGGAGGATTTGTTGGCGGAAAATGAACTTAAGGAAGATGTCATTGAAAATGTACAGCCCATTATAAATGTTAAGGTAGAAGGGGTATGTGAAACTGCATTGATTGATACTGGAAGTACAATTAGTGGTATTTCAGAGGATTTCTACAATCAAATCAAGAGCACACGGACAGTAGAGTTTCCAGTTACTGGGGTACAGATAAAGAATGCTACTGGCAGTTATAGCAAACCAGTGAATAAGGAAGTAGTGTTAGCCTTGATGATTGACAATGAATTGTTTAGTCAAGGTTTACTTGTCATAAAGGGACTTTGCATAAATTTAGTGTTGGGAAATGATATTTTGTGCAAATATGTGGCACAACTAGACTATAAGTGCTAGAATTAAGTCTGGAGGGATGCATGAAGAGGGTGAAATTCAAAAATTTTGAAAATGATAAAGATTTAATGGCATGTTTACACAAGTAACTGTCATGAAGTATGAGATTCAATGCATTATAGATAGTAGGTTAAGAATTTGTGTATATTTATTCTGTGGTCTGTGTTAGTATCTAATTGTGTGTTTAGATTTAAGCATTGGGGTCAAGTTTTGTAAATGTTTTTTTCTTGTTGTTTGTGTTAAAACATGTGCTTGTATCAGATTTGCAGTTCAACAGTGGTACTTGAGGTAAATATGTATGTATGTATGCCAACACTAAAGGATAGAGTAAGTGGGATGTACTGTTTATGTGTGTGTATATGTGAGCAGGGCTGGCTATGTGGTGCGAGTTGTGGGTGACTCGGAGAATGAGAAAGTGGTGGACACTGATGTAGGCAGTGGGGTCTGTGGCTTAGATAAATTGTGATGAAAATGTCAGCTGATAGTGTTGCATATGTGGGTGTGACTGACCATATGGGTCAGAAGTGAGGAATGTATATTTGTTGTGGCTGTTTTGGCTAAAGGTGGGTTGGATTGAGAAATGTTTCAGTGAGAGAAAGCTTTTGCTCTTTAATGTCTGTCTCTTTGAGTGTTTGGTAGATAACATGTCTAATAGGGAATGCTCTGTATTGTTATATTAAACTAATTCTGATAACACATTT
This sequence comes from Locusta migratoria, assembly GCA_026315105.1. Lineage (NCBI taxonomy): Eukaryota > Metazoa > Arthropoda > Insecta > Orthoptera > Acrididae > Locusta > Locusta migratoria. Next base: position 305,321,408 of record CM048750.1, on the reverse strand, counting down.
TGGTTTCTTTAATGGTGCTCAACTGTTGACTGAACAATTTCTGCAACAACAGTTGACGAGAACTATTTTTCTGTCTAGCCTGAGTATCAATAGGGTTTGGTGATATTTTATTTTAAAAATGTAGATGTTTTGTGATAAACTAATTTTGAAATTAGACTTTACCCTTAGATATTTATATTGTGGGGAATACTTGTGGAAAGCACATGAGGCTGATGACAGGGATACAAATTTAAATCTCACACCAGCAAAAATAATTTTTTTTGGTGCGAGGGGGTAGGATTTGTATTTATGTTTGTAGGTGTCATTATGATAGAAGAGAAAATTCTCTATGATAACATTCTTTTCGTAGTATTATTTGAGCTTTAAGATATATTTTTGACACAGGCAGTTTTATTTTATTTATTTATTTTTTTTATTTGATGGAGTAATACTCCAAGTAGGCAAATATATTCTCTTGCCTATATCATCTGAAGCTATGGTTGATGAGAGTGCAGGCATGGTGGTTTGGGTTGATCTGATAATGACTAACACAAGCCACTTTGAGTTCTTAACTCTGTTGATTTGCATGTTACTGTACATGTCTCAATGCTTAGTTTCAATTGCACCAAGTCTGGATGGCAGAGGGGTGGGATACAAATCCAACCTAATCCTGGTGTCCAGACAAACTTTTGTCTATGTTGGCTCATGAGTGCCTTCTGCTCTTCCTGTTCCATGTAGGGTGCATGTGATGTGCGTGAACAAGAACGCTTGATCCAGTGCCATGTATCTAAGCTGCAACAACATGTTGGTTGAAATGACGGAGACATAGGACCATACACCATGGACCAGAGTTGCTGCAACGATGACTCTGGGGTTCACAGTGTCAAAGTGGTGAGAGATTTCCTTTAAACAAGTGGAGTGTACACGGTCAAAAGCTTTTATAGTGATAATTCTAGTTTTTCCATGTAGGACAAGGTCCTCTAAAGACTAAAGGTTAATAATATTATAAATTTGGTGCCAATTCTGTATATAAACAACAGGCACACTAGTTTTTCCATGTAGGACAAGGTCCTCTAAAGACTAAAGGTTAATAATATTATAAATTTGGTGCCAATTCTGTATATAAACAACAGGCACACATAAATTTCATGGATGTAATTAGTTATAAGGATTCTTTTCTTAAAAATATGCACACACTATAAGTGGTCCTGATGGTACAAATATTGGGAAATTTTCTCACTGTCCTGTTTATTTTTATTTATCTATTTATTTATTTATTTATTATTTTTTGCATTTGTTGAGGTCATTATTGGCATAGTGTTTGACTCAATCCAATTCAATAATGCTGTAATTTTAAATTTTGCTCATTTGAATGTATTAATTTTGGTGCTACTTGCGCCATCCTGCACATGGTTTTGATGCCGCAATTGGGGGTATTGTAAGATTACCGTCCAATAGAAATATTGGTAATTAATGGCATTTGATAATTAAACAGTATGAAGTTAACTGCAAACATTGACCATGCCAATGCACTAAATGTTACACAATTTTAACCTTATTAATTATGGTAGCAATGTATGTACACAGTTGGGTGACAACATTTATAGTTAGGCCATGGGTAGAAATTCTCCACGTTGAGATTTGCTGTGTGCTTGTAGCTGACAGGAGGCCAGCGAGCAGGCCGACGTTGGTGGCTTGTTCCAGCTTAGGATTTTTCAGTTCGTTTCCGGTGAGGGGAGAGAGGGACAATGGCGAGTGCCAGGCACAGTGCAGTGCACAGCGTTAAATAAAATGTTCTAATACTACTGGCATTTGAAGTAATACAATGCAGTTAGGAACATTTAAGGCCCTCATTACAAAATAGCCTGTTGACAAATAAACAATACATTAGCTGATCTAGTCACATCTGACTTAATATGTTTAATTGACTATGAAAATAATAAATTACCAATGAATACAAGACAGTTACACAACTAGCATGGCAATGTTTGTTTATAAAAATAATATATTAACTATTTCACATTTTATTTTCAATTAATCTTGTGTATTTTACCTTGAAATATTCAGTTAAATCACTTATCTGTGATATAAGAAATTGCAGGATTATAATAAATAGTACAAAGGATGTTTATACCAATATAAAAACCTAAGAAGAAATTTATTTAATGTGTAGTGTAATTATTTTGATTTTTAGTAAAGTTTTAGAAATGTATTGGCTGAGCGCTGTACGTTGGCAAATCGGTGAGAACAGCTCACATGGGGAAGTTGACGACGTAGGGGAAAAAACCCTGGCAGTTGAGTTCTTGGCTCGCGCGCGCATGTGGACAGGAAGTGACGAGGTCGGGAGCACGTGGGGAAGCTGGCCGGGCGGCGTCACTCTGCGTCAGTCGGCATGTGGACCTCGAGGTGGAGGTTATAGATTTGTGTGTGGCATTCGCCACGTGTGGTTGCTCGTCGTAGACTGCACCAAGTTGAATCGAGTGCTACTGTGTGTTTGTGAATATTTAGCCGGTGGAACAAGGTGTGCATCACATTGAATTAATGTGACTGTTATTTGTTAATGTAACACGTGTCGTCACATAGTCATGAACAAAAAACGGTGTTTGAGACAGCCACGTGGTGTGAAAACAATTTGCGACAAATATTCATTTCGTCTGGGGGCTCACGAGCTATATCTTTATTTGATAAATGTGTCTACCTACAGACGTATCAGCCACAGGGTTCTAATATTGTGAAATAAACAACATAAAGTCAACTTTCGCATGTTTTCAAAAATAGTAGTTAGTAAACCCTTTTCTCTCATGAACTTGATTTTATTATGAATTTGTTTTGTTAATCATATGCAGGGAAGGAAAGCTGCGAACGTGTGATATCATCCCCTAGAAAACGAGTCAAACAGTCGCAATCACAATTCCAGTGTTTTTGCATGTTTAGGAATTTGGTTCGCAGCTGGTGGTTGTGAGTTTTAAAAATTAATCTTTCCCTATTTTAAACTCTCACCCCGACCTTCACGCTCGCACTTATGTCTTCCAGTATTTGATACCTAAGCATGTCAATTTGGAGACTGGAGTAAAGTATACATGGTACTGCACGGCAATCCGACTCCCTACATTCGTAAAACCACACGTTCTTTCATATTACTTCGCCCCTGAGGCAAGTTAGTATTTTTTAACGATTTGGAGACCTGCTGCTAGCTGCTGTTGGTCCGTGACTAAGAAACCAACGTCATCCGCGTAAGCATTGCAAGCTATATTGATTCCACTGATTGTCAATCGTCTTAGACTTGCTTCAGTGTAGCAAGCAGGGGTTCAATGGCGATTGCAAAAAAGTGCCATTGACAAAGGGCAGCCCTGTCTCACCTAGCTCTTTATCCTAATTTCTTTTGTGAGCTGTCCATTCACTAATGCTCTTGTTACACCTTTACTGAGGATTTCACTTATAAAGTTTGTGAAGCCCATAGCATGCATGGTGCTCAAGAGGTACTGGTGGTTCACTTTATCAAATGCCTTCGCAAAATCAAGTGATACCAAGGCATACTGAATTTTGCAAGCCTCTGATGTAGTGATCTCGTTTCTGAATTCACATAAGTTTTGTTGGATTTTTCTGTCAAGACCCACGCACGTCTGGTATCTGCCTATTACTGTATTAAGCATCAGTTTTAGTCTATGGGCAAAGATTCGTGCCACGATTTTGTAATCACAGTTCGCAGCGTCAGAGATCTAAAATCGTCAATACGTCTGCTTCCTAGGTGTTTAGGGATGATAACTGCAATTCCTTCTACTAGCTCTTTAGGCTCATTAAAATGTGACTGCAACAATTCATTGTACATAGCTAATAATTATGGCTGCAGTTGTTCTCGAAAAGTATGATGGAATTCCGCAGTGAGGACCAGGAGCAGGTGACTTGTTTTTAGGGCTTCGTTGTATAGTATATTCCAGTTGCTCCTCATCAATTTCTCGGCTTGTGCTTCACTTAATGTCCCTTGAAGGTTGTGTAACAGCTCCTGTTGCATTATTGCGTCGTTGCTTCCCGTTGCCAGCAGCTCTTCCAGGTCAGTATGAATTGCGTATTTTATTTCGTTTTGCTGCACGAGGGTAGTACCATCACGTAACCGGAGTTGCGTGATAATTTTTTCTTGCCTCTCTTATTATCGCGAATTACGTGGAGGCCGAGGTGACTGAGGCGCTCCAGTCACGGCCAGCACGGCCACTACGAAAAATGTTCAAATGTTTGTAAAGTCTATGGGACTTAACTACGGGGTTATCAGTCCCTAAACTTACAAACTACTTATGAACTACTTACAAACTAGGACGGCACAAATATCCATGCCCGAGGGGGGATTCGAACCCCCGACCGTAGTGGCCGAACAGACCGTGACTGGAGCGCCTTAGTCTCCTCGGCCACCGCGGCCGGCACGGCCACTACGGTCGGGGGTTCGAATCCCCCCTCGGGCATGTATATTTGTGCCGTCCTAGTTAGTAAGTAGTTCATAAGTAGTTTGTAAGTTTAGGGACTGATGACCCCGTAGTTAAGTCCCATAAGCTTAACAAACATTTGAACATTTTTTTAAATTACGTGGAACATAGAAGGTTCTTCCTGCTCTATCAGGTTATTGGACCGAGACCGGACTTTGTACCCATCATACTGTTGTTGTTTAAGTTTCAGAAGTTTTGCTTTAATACGCTTTTTTTGTACGTAATTGTCAATTATCGTCGCGTCCGATTTATATAACTCTCTTAAGCGAGAGAAGGAAAATTCTTTAGTCTTTTGTTGCCAGTAATACTTTTCTCGTGAATAATTTTGAAACATTTTCCGTCTCCTTGGTGTGGCCTGTTTGAGCCACCATTCCATCACTGAGTTGTACTGTGCTGCTTTACTTTCACATGCCCTCCATGTATCAGTAAATGCACGCTCGCATTCTACATAATGGAAAATGGAGTTTCCACATGCCCCTTGCCCGGTATGTGCCTTGTTTGCACATGTTAACTGTATATATATATATATATATATATATATATATATATATATATATATATATATATATATATGCGGCATGGTCTGATAAAATTGTCGGCCAAATTTCGGAATGTAGGACGGCAGAAGTCAGTTGTTCGGTAACAAAAATTCTGTCCAACCGACTTGCAGAGTGGTTTGTGACATACGTGAATCCTTGTAACATGCCATGCCGGTGTTCCCAAGTGTCAAACGCAGATAATTGACAACACGTTTGAGTTCCATCGATGTGTTGAAATTGGGCGCCTGGTATTTACGGTGCAGCACACAATTAAAGTCACCTGCAAGTGTTAGATGATCAGAATTCCTTCAAAAAGCTGTTCAATTTCACTTGTAAAGAATTCTGCCCTGCCTCGCCGATTGCTACTGCCGGATGGCGCATACACGTTAATTATGCGAGTGCGGTGAACCGTGATTGCAATTCTCCCGTTATTCGGTAATTTTTCCACATCAGTCGTTATGATGCCTTCTTTTTCCAAAACATCTGTCCCTAGATCCGCTCCCGGATTGGTGATAACAGTATATCCAGCAATTAGTTCGAGTTCTATGGCAGCCACCTCGTGTAGCAATGTGATGTCAATTTCTGTAACATGTAACAGATCCTGTAACTTGATCGGATCTTATTTATGTTGAGAGTGGCTAGTTTATAAACTTGCGACTGATTCATGGGTTTAAGGTTTTCCAGCAGTTAACCTTCCTATTGTGTTCGAAACAGAGACACACATATTGTGAATGGATCAGTTAAACCCGCAGTTTAAAAAAATATATATATTCTTCGATATTACTTCAAAATATTTTTATATATAGTTTTTTCTTGTGTAAAAACAGATATTGAAGCTTTCCAGCATTTATTGAACGTAATTAGTGCAAAAAATTATTACATTTTAGATTGTGAAACAATGATCATACAAGTTTTTATAAGTGAATAGTCGCATTAAGCTGCAAGCTAAAGCTTAAATTTTGTCACTTATTGCAAACACTAATTAACTTAAAATTACAATGAAAGATGATAATTAATTCTAAAGAACAATCTTTAGCTTCAATATATGCGTGTTGTATTAGCTTACACAATTATTGTAGTAAATATTTGCATGATCTTGGCATAGGGATGATTGACAAATGTTACATTTCTTATTAGTCTTTCGATCTTTCTTCGGTCCACGCTCTTTGTACTGGCCCCTTTTCTTTTCCTTTTCTCCAGAACTCGTCCCTGCAATATTTCGAAATTCAATTTTATCTTTTTGGGAATATTTTTGGACATTCTGTTTTCTTGCATTGTTCTTGTTAGCTCTCTTAGAAAAAGGCGTCTTTTGTACAATTTGTTTCAATAGTAGCCTGAGTTAGTGTGTGCATGCAACACATAAGCATTTATTGGAGCAATGTCTAGCATGTTATAAAATAAACAGGCCTTCGCTTAGTACAACTTTTACAGGAATACGTACTGGCGAGTGTATCTGTCATGTCAACTGCTCCTTTCTTTTTGTTGTAATGCAGTATTACCTTCGGCTTCTTATGCTCTTCTGCAGACACGGTAGAGTCATGGAGCATGGTAGAGAGTATTACGAAGCTTTATTCTTTTTTGGCACATACGAATCCCGTGGTATACAGTTCTGAAATCCAAAGATGATTGAAAACACTTGTCTACTGTTGTTTGTCAGCATTTCTTTCGGAATCTCAGCTTTGTTCTTTCTCAGGATTCAACTAATGTTAGAATTTTCTGCAGAAGCTGTTTGGCCAGAGTGTAGTCCGTAAAGAAATTATCAGTGGTAATGTTTCGCCCAGTTTTCTCAGTTCTTTCCAAAAGCCTCAGTACAACATTTCTACCTTGATTTACTTCTCGTGGTCCATTTTCCGGCTTTCCTGTATAGACTTCTGCTGCACATACATATGCTGTTTTCACATCAAATAACAACCATAATTTTATGCCATATTTTCCTCTTGGTTTTGAAATCATGTACTGACGGAAGGAACACCTACCTCTGATTGGAACCTGTAACTCGTCCACTGTGACATTTTTATAAAGAATGAACGTTTTAGGAAACTGTTCCACAAACATTTTAAAGACAGCCAGTTTATCAAGGCGTCGCCCAGCTGGTCGATATTCTTTGTTGTCATATCTGAGAATTCTGATTTTATAGAAACGCTGAAGTGACACTGTTACGCGAAAAACTGGCCCACCATTCATGTTGTCCCATGGATATTGGAGAGATTCTCCGGCAGATCTCTATACACCAGCTAATATAAGAAGTCTCAAATAAGCCTTCATTTTCTGATTTGTAATAGAAATTTATTATGCTCACCTTGGTTTTGACACAGCTGGAGGATTTGTAGACCACTATGTACCATTGCGTGACGTACGTACATTTCCAGTTACGCTGGTTTCTTTAGACAACAAAACCACGCTTTCGTCTCCTTCGATCACATCACTCTCCTCACTTCTAATCGATACATTAGCAACATCACTTGAACTGCCAACAGAATCATGATCACTGACAGTTTAATCTTCTGTTACATCTTATGACTCATTTACAAGCTTTTCTAACTGTTCATCACTTAGAAACCGACTAACAAAATCAGACTGTACGCCTATATGCAGTTGTTATACAGAGTCCCACAACGTGAATGCCTCTCAGACATTTTAGACCAATCACAATTATTTCTAACAATTTATTCGTAGAAGCTAAATAAAAATTTCCGACTGGGTCTAAAAGACCCATTCACAATAAGTGTGTCAAAGTTACGTATCTCCTAAAGTATTTTAGTTTTTGAAACGAAAATTGAGGATAACATAAATAATGACGTATTTGAGGAATACATAATGCCATGTTGAAAAATAAATAACATTTAGGAGTTTACGTTAATTTTAGTAAATGAACTGGGTCAGTTAGACCCATTCACAATAGGAAGGTTAATTTGTCCTGTTAGGGTGACTGGGAATATGAGGCGTGTGGGCTTCAGTCGAGGTTACCCTCGTGCCAACTTTTGTAGTCGTAATCTGCTCCGTCGAGATGGTTGATGATTCCGTCCCCAAATTTTGGACCGCGGCCGTGTCAGCGTTCTCCTCTGCTTCTTCCATTTCCTCTGCCCAGGATTTTGAACATGCAGACTGATGCAAGGCCTCTGCTTGTTTTATTTCTGCACATAGGGCCAGTGCTGGTTATAGCCGGGATAGACGCTGTGCCATCACTCGACCCTTGATGTGAAATCGATCCGGAAGAGGCAGACATCTCGACATCCATTGCTCCCGAGACCGGCTCAGATCAGCAGTTACATAATTTTCATGTCGGATCTTGCTTTTAATCTTTTTTGCCTTTTCCCGCAGTAATGGGGCGACTTGATTAGCGCCCTGGTGGGCTCATTTCCGTTTCAAATGTTTGTAAATCTTATGGGACCCAACTACGGGGTCATCAGTTCCTATACTTACAAACTACTTATGAACTACTTACGAACTAGGACGGCACAAATATCCATGCCCGAGGGGGGATTCGAACACCCGACCGTAGTGGCCATGCAGACCGTGACTGGAGCGCCTCAGTCCCTTCAGCCACCGCGGCCGGCGTCCCCGTTTCTTAGTCTTCTTTGTCGAGGACGACCCCTTTGATGACTCTGAACCACCAGTATCAGAAGTCCGTTGTTCCGTCGATTCGTTCTCATCAATAGATCCAAGATCCATCAACTCTCGTACTTCATGAGGTGCAGGTATAGAGAGGGCTTCACTCAAACCTGTTTATTCACTGGTTCACTCGGTCCTGCATCATCACTCGTTTCCATATGTGTGTCTGTGTGAATTTCCACAGTTTAAAGGACATCAACGTTTGAACTTGCAGCTACGCTTTCCGTGCCTGTCTGCGCAGCAACACGTTTGTCATTGCCGTCTGATGGCGGGACATCTAAAGGTGGAGTCGCGGTTTGCACTGCAGCTAGCGCCGACGAATAAGTCAGGGGCAGCGCCGTTGTCACGGAAGGACGTGCGGCCTCCCTGGCTGGTATCTGTGCAACGCGGCGTTGTAAACACTACTCTCTGACATGGCCTGTCGCGCCTCGGTTGTCCATTGTATATGACAATTCCACGGTGTCCGCCTACAGTTATGTAAGAGGGGATATGTTTTCTGAGATCGATCTTAATATGTCGCACATCGCTTAACACAGGGAATTTGTGACTCTGAGAGAACTTTTCCGTAAAATTATTTAATACCATGCCATACGGCACTAGAAGCGCATTAATTTGTTCCGTTGTTTTTTCAAAGGGCAGCTCGAATAAGCGCACTGTCCGGATGCCAAGTCTAGCATTTGTGACAGTCAGCGCACCGACAGCACCGTCTCTGTATTTAAATTTCAAGGCTCCTCCACTGCTTGCTACTACTCAGTCACATACATCGGAGTTGATAACTGTAAGGAAAACTACACTAGTGACGAAGGAAAAGTTAATTCCAATTACTTCATCGGCAGATATCTTAGCGGTTTCTTCTAACCAGTTTTCTACTTCGAAAGAGATCGGTCTATGGAAAGTCTTATAAAGGTGAACTTCAGGGTCTGAACTTCTCTAAGTCTGATACATGGTTTCATGGCTTTCTCTACACCAAAACGACGCTGTATGCACGCTACATACCGCGCAGACGTAAACAAACTCGGCACGGCGCGCTGCTTCGCCGGAGGTCCGCACACTGCGGCAGCCTCGACGAGACTGCGTCCGACTGAGCTATCCCGACACTACTGGCGATGCCGCCTTACAACTTTACTTCTTCCAGTATCTCGCCTCCTGCTTTCCAAACTTCACAGAAGCTCTCCTGCGAATCTTGCAAGAATAGTACTCCTGGAAGAAAGGATATGGTGGAGACATGGCTTAGCCCCAGCCTAAGGAATGTTTCAGAATAAAACTTTGCAGCGGAGTGTGATCTGATATGAAACTTCCTGGCAGATTAAAATTTGTGACGGAACCGGGACTCGAACCTGGGACCTTTGCCTTTCGCGGGCAAGCGCTCTACCTGAGAGATTCTGTGAAGTTTGGGAAGTAGGAGGCGAGGTACTAGCAGAAATAAAGTTGTGAGGTGGCATCTTGAGGCGTGTAGAAATAGCTCAGTCGGTAGAGCTCTTGCCCGCGTAAGGCAAAGGTCCCAGGTTCGACTCCCAGTTCTGGCACACAATTTTAATCTGCCAGAAAGTTTTATATCAGCGCACACTCCGCTGCAGAGTGAAAGTTTCATTCCTGAAACATCCCTTAGGCTGTGGCTAAGCCATGTCTCTACCATATCCTTTCTTCCAGGAGTGCTAGTCTTGCAAGGTTCGCAGGAGAGCTTCTTTGAAGTTTGGAAAGTAGGAGGCAGGATACTGGCAGAAGTAAAGTTGTGAGGCGACATCGTCAGTCGTGTCGGGATCGGTCAGTCGGTAGAGCGCTTGCCAACTAAAGGCAAAGGCCCCAGATTCGAGTCCTGGTTCCGGCACACAATTTTAATCTACCAGGAAATTTCATATTAGCGCACACTCCGCTTCAGAGTGAAAGTTTCATTCTGAATTTCTGGTTCCTTAAATTTGTCCAGATTTCTACTTTTCTACCTATATCCAGTTTCGTAAGTTTTAATCTACAGTTCGTAGCGAATACGTTGTGGTCAGAATCTGTACCTACCCCTGGATATGTCTTAGAATTTACAACCAGTTAGCTGAATCTACGATTTACCTTCATAATTTCAGTTTGGTGCCTTCTGTTGTCCCCTCGTCTATTTCTTGCAGCCGGTCGCGGTGGCCGAGGGGACTGGGGCGCACCAGTCGCAGTCTGCACGGCCACTACGGTCGGGGGTTCGAATCCCCCCTCGGGCATGGATATTTGTGCCGTCCTAGTTCGTAAGTAGTTCATAAGTAGTTTGTAAGTTTAGGGACTGATGACCCCGTAGTTAAGTCCCATAAGCTATACAAACATTTGAAATTTTATTTCTTGTATAAAACCTGCACAGAATTTTGCCAGTTGGCCTCTTGTTTCATTCCTATTCCCTGTCCATATTTATCTGCTAATTTTCCAACTCTTTCCTTTTTTACTACCTACTTTCAGTCCCCCATCACTCTGAAGTTTTCCTTTTCCTGTCCAAATTTAGTTACTATTTTTCCTTCTCTTTCATTTTTGACTACCGTCTTCCAGTCCTCCATCACACGGAATTTTTCTTTTCCCTTAATTGTACGAATAACTTCTTTTATCTCATAGTACATTTTTTCAATCTCCTTATAATAAGCAGAGCAAGTTGTCATATAAACATGCATTACTGTGGTCAGTATTGGTTTCATGTGGTCGCTGTTTACTAAGTTGTTCATAGTAACTTACCCATATCCCTGTTTTCTTATTCATTATTAGATCTACTACTGCGTGTTCCCCAACTGTTTTTGTATTTATAGCGATGTACTCACCTGGCCAGAAATCCTTTTCACCATGCTACAGAACCTCACTAATTCCCACCATATCTCACCTCAACCTATTCATTATCTTTTCGAATTTCCTAACTTACCTGCCCGATCAAGGGATAGAATTTTCACGCTCCTTTCCGTCTATTGTCTTTCTTGTTTATTCTATGAAGGCGTCCTCTTAAGAAGTCCCCACCTGGACGCCTGAATTTGGGGACTGTATTATCTTCGGAATATATTCATATAATAGAGCTGCAAGGTCTCGGGAAAAATGTAACAAGTATAGTTTCCCTTTAGTTTCAGCCGTACGCAGTAGGTGCATGGCAATGCAACGTTAACTGATGTTAAAAGGACCGTCAAGTCATTGACCCAGACTGTTGGCGCTGTAACTACTGAAAAGACCGCTGCCCCTCTTCAGGAACGATACATTTGTCTAGTCTGTCCATTGATACATCTACATAGATAATCTGCACGTCAAATTAAAGTGAATAGCAGAGGGTGCATCGAACCCTTTTATATTTCTGTAGAGCAACATTCTCTAATAGCTCGGAGGGAAAAGAAACGCTTCAAATCTTTCTGTTTTCGATCTGATGTCACTTATTTTATAATGATGATCATGTCTCCCTATGTAGGTTGGTACTCACAACATCTTTTCGCATTCGGAAGAGAAAGTTGGCGAAATAAATTTCCCAAATAGTTCTTGCCGCAACGAATAACGCCTTAATTTTAATTTCTACTTCAAGTCATGATTCTCTCTCCCCCTATATCGCAATAATACAACACGAGTTGCCATTCTCTGAACTTTCTCTATATCCTCCTTCAGTCGGACTTTGTGGGTATACTACAATGTGTAGCAATACTCCAAAGCAGCACGCACAAGTGTAGTAGACAGTTTCTTCAGTAGAACTGTTGCACCTTCTAAGTGTTCCGACAATGAAACGTAGCCTTTGGTTGCCTTCTGTACGATATTTTCTATGTGTTCTTTTAAATTTGATGTTAAGGCAACTAGCTGAGGAGCGAACCGTTCCTCCTCGTCGGGGCTACGAGACCTCCCTCGGGTAGGGTGCATTTTTGTCCTTAGCATACGTTAGTGTATGTATTTTGTAAGCCTAGGAACTGATAACCAGAGTAGTTAAGACCAAATATATGCAAACATTTGGATCTTTCAAATTTAAGTTGTTCGTAATAGTTATTCGTAGGTATTAAGTTGAATTTACGGCCTATAGATTTGATGATTTACTGTGTAAATGAAGATTAACAAACTAATTTTGGTGCTCTTATGGATGACTGCGCACTTATCGTTATTAAGGGTCAATTACCAATTTTTGCACTATGCTGATATCTAAATCATTTTGCAGTTGCTTTTGATCCTCTGGCGAAATCCAGAAGTATGGATATCCCTGTCAATAGCAATCATCACATCATCTGAGTAAGGCTAGATTACTTTCACAAGAACAATAATTTTGGAATCTGTGTTGACCATGGGTCAAAAAGTCGTTCTCTTCCGGGTAGTTCATAATATTTGAGGAAAGTATATGTTCTCAAGTCCTGCTTGAAACCGACGTCAATGATGTAGGCCTGTAATTTCACCGATCTCTCCTATTGCCTTTCTTGAATATTCGTGTGACTTGTGTAACTTACCAGTATTTGGGCACGGAATATTCGCTGAGAGAGCGGTATGTATAGCTAGGTATGGGGCAATTTCATCAGCTTATTCTGAAAGGAACCTACTTAGTACAAAACCTAGACGGGGAGACATACTTTTCTTAAGTGATTTGCTTTAATACTCCAGCAGTATGTTATTGTCAATTATGCATGCTAGAAGCTGTTCTGTCTACAAATTCGGGAGTATATTCTTCGCCTTCTTTAGTTAAGAAATTCTGATATCTTTGTTACGCAATTACGCTTTAGTAGGTCATCAGTAGCATCACGATTTCCAAGTTGTAGTGAAGGTACTGATTGTGATTTGCCGCTAGTATACTTCACATTAGACCATAATTTCTTAGAATTATATATTTTGGACGACGTTACAGCGTTCAATGAATGAAATAAATTGCAATTTGCGATCAGTTATGGCTTCATTGTACTAGGTTAAATGGAATACCACGGTGCGGCGAATGGAAATCAGTGCCCGGATTCGAACCCGGGATCTCCTGCTTACTAGGCAGACGCGTTGACACTCCGCCACTGAGGACAAAGTGACCAGCCCAACTGCATAGGACTCTTCCCTGCACAAATTCTCATTCTTCCTTCTGTGGTATTCCATATAAACTTAGTACAGTGAAGTCATAACTGATCGCAAATTGCGATTCAATTCATTCATTGAATGCTATAAAGTCGTCAAAAATATATAATTGCATACAAAGCCGAGGCTGGGTTCCTAACGACAATTAATTGTGACTCGATTCCACATGGTATATTCTCCCTGATGCGGGAATACAGTATTGTGGCTGCGAGCATTACAGAACAAATAGGCTGTGGTAATCGGAAAGAGACAGCGTGGCGAATGGAGATTTGGGAGTGGCGGGAGACGAGCAGGGAAAGGTCCTCTGCACTCGGGCTGGTCACTGTGTCCTCGGTGGCGGAGTGGTCAATGCGTCTGCCTAGTAAGCAGGAGATCCCGGGTTCGAATCCCGGCCGGGCACAAATTTCCATTCACCGCCCTGTGGTATTCCATCTAAACCTAGTACAGTGAAGCCATAACTGATCGCAAATTGCGATTTATATCATAATTTCTTTGGGTTCTATAGTAAATTACGTGTCAAGGTTTTGTTGTGGTAACTATTGTCAGCTTCTCGCTTTGAAGTTCGAGGTAAATTTCTAGTTTCCGTTAAAGGGTATCAGTCTTACGGATTTTTTGTCCGTTTAAATTTGGCATGCTTATTTCTTTGTTTCTGCAAGAGCGATCTAACGTATTTTGTGTACCAGGCGGGTCAGTCCACTCTTTCGTTAATTTGTTTGGTATAAATCTGTCAATGGTAGTCGACATTATTTCTCTGAATGTAAGCCACATCTGATCTAAACTCACTCCTCTGAAGTTGTACCTAAAGTACGGCTATCTGTGTAGTTGAGGCACGCAAGCCACTATACCATTCAAGTAGAATAATTTCTTGTTCATAATTACAATTGTTGCCGCCGCGGTGGAGTAGCCGAGCGGTCTAAGGCGCCTCACTCGCCGTCGGAGGTTCGAGTCCTTCCTGTGTGTGTGTGTGCGTGTGTGTGTGTGTGTGTGTGTGTGTGTGTGTGTGTGTGTGTGTATTTGTCTTTAGGTTAGTTTACCCTAGTTTAAGTAGTTTGTAAGCTACGGACCACGAAGTTTGGTCCGATAGATTTACAAACATTTGAACATTTACAATTGTTTTCCCAATGTCTGATGTGTTTGACGTGTTTAATATATCACCCGACATATTTTCGTATTGCTTTAATCGCCACTTGTTAAACTAACTCCAAAAGCAAGATAGTAATCGACAAGAACAAATTATGTATCTTCTACTGTAACTACTTATTTCGTTAAAACGTTTTTGGCTTTCAAGACTACTGTTAGGAATTCAGATTTATTTCAACTCAATGAAAACCAACACATCACTATCAGTTCTTTGTGACTTTTTATTCACATCAAATTCATTTCGGTTATTGATACAATATTGTCAGGAAATCTGACGGAAAGTCTTCATTTACCATTACCTTTCCACTTTTGTACTGATGTTCTATTAAGGAAATATATTTGTAGGGGAATAGAGAAAAAGAGAGAGAGTGAAAGAAATAGTTGTAATTTTCGCACCTCCTAAAGGTATGGTGTAGAAGTGACGACAGAGAGTGTTTTGCAACACAATGAATCACTGGCAGTTACGTTAGCATTTTAATTTACAGGAAAAAGAGGAAAATTATTGCACGCCACGTTTCACTATAATCGTAAATAAGCCACGATGACTAACTGCAATAGTTTTTGTCAGATTCTTTCGAAACCTGATTAGCAGCAAGTATCTGACTACGTTTCCAGATCAGCCTTTTTCAATTTAGATATGGCCCGATTATATTGCAAATACAAAAAATAACCGAACGCTTGGTATTTTAATTTCCACTTTCATGAATGGTTAATGAGACAAGTCTTGATTAGCGTGTAGTAAGCGTAGCAGTGTTATTTGTTGCTTCTATTCCGCATATATCTAGCTTTGTGCATCTGGAATTTGTTTTCTGTTTACTTATTGACGCTTCGCCTTACCTCATGACGTTACTAAACGGTAATGAGACGAGAAAGTGTACTAAGTGCCTTGCATAACGTCGCTGGACAAGATTCCTAGAACGCCTGTCCACTTGAGATACCCTTAAGTCTGCGATGATAAATTAGGTTTCGTGTTCGTGATGTCAGTCATATTGAGAAGTATTAATGCGGTACCGACGTCACCGGAAGACGTATTGCCGCCATATTTATTTCATTGTGTAAAAAGAAAAATAATGACTTTCAGTGAAAATTCTGTATGACAATTACATAACAGCGTACGCTTTCGTCATATGAAACAACCACAGGCTCTGTGTTGTATAAACTGAACAGTCCTCATGATGCTTTTTTCCTTCAGGTGACTCCATCGACTGAACATTCAGAACTTTGTATGAAATGGTGTCTGTTATTACAAACAAGATGTTCCTTCCAAAACAGGTACTGCATGCGAAATAACGCTAATTCTTTAGCACTGGATACAAAAACGCAACCATGACACTTGACAGAACAGATTCTAAGACACGCGGTAGGGAACGACAATAGGACCATAATGTAACAGTGACACAAGAAATACTCATTCAAAGATTCCAGTATATTATGCCGAGAGTACATTGTGATTTGAGGTGTCATGGAACCAAGAATTCATGCAAAACGGAGATTTTTTTAGATGTGTATTTCTGTACGGACGACTGACTTATTATCGGTTTGGAAAACTACAGTATGAAGAGTCACTTTGTGTAGAAATATGAATCAGGAAACTTTACATTTTTTTTTCTAAAATGATGGTAGAGCAAGTACCCGACTGTGGTTTCTGCAAAGTATCTACTTCATTCCTGACAGCCGTGTAGATGCTGCTCTGGACACATAGTGTTTGGTAAACTATGCGTTAAAAATGAAGTCTCATTCCTTATTTTATAGGGGATGACGGCAAAAACCATCCAGATTTGAGGAAGGACCATTGTGCAGACGATTTCTCCAGATTAATAATATGTTTTCAAGAAAGGGGCAGCCTTTTTATTCCTCATGTTCAGTCGAACTCCTTAACGCATATCTGTAAGAATTCACCAGTGATGCTATGATTAAAGAAATTCTAACAACAATCTCCCAGATTCGGAAGTCTGTCGACTTATCTGATTATTGTTTGCTGTAGGTCTGGAGAGCATTTGGTTCAGTTGTTCATAAGCGTACAAACATCTCATGGACCGTCATTTATGGTGCGATATAGGGTGTCGACTAGCTCTGCCTATGATGAGGAGATTATTCGGATAATTAAGGGAGAGGAAAACGTAATTGTGATGGGAGACTGGAATTCGGTAGTAGGAAAAGGAAGAGAAGGAAAAATAGAAGGTGAATATGGACTGGGCAGAAGAAATGAAAGAGGAAGTCGCCTGGTAGAATTTTGCACGGAACATGATTTAATCATAACAAACACCTGGTTTAAGAATCAGAAAAGAAGTTGTATACTTGGAAGAGACCAGGACGAGATAGATTTTATAATGGTAAAACTTAGATTCCGGAACCAGGTTTTAAACTCTATGGCATACCCAGGAGCCGATATAGACCATGACCATAACTTATTGGTCATGAACTGTAGGCTGAAACTGAAAAAAACTGCAGAAAGGTAGGAAAATAAGAAGATGGGACTGGGATAAATTGAGGGACCCTGAAATTCTTAAGAATTTCAGAGGGAGCTTTAGATAACAATTGACAGAAACGGTGGAAAATAGAACAGTAGAGGAGGAATGGGTAGCACTGAGAGGTGAAATAGTGAAGGCAGCAGAGGACAAAATAGGTACGAAGGCTAGACCTACAAAAAATCCTTGGATATCACATACTAAATTTAATCGATGAAAGGAGAAAATATAAAAATGCAGTAAATGAAACAGGCAAAAGGGAGTACAGACGACTAAGAAATGAGATTGACACGAAGTGAAAAATGGCTAAGCAGGAGTGGCTAGAAGCCAAATGCAAATCTGTTGAAGAATGTATAAGAAGGGGAAAAGTAGATACTGCCTACAGGAAAATAAAAGAGACATTTGGGAACAAGAAATACAAATATCAAGAACTCAGATGGAAAACCTCAGCAAAGAAGGGAAAGCAGAAAGGTGGAAAGAGTACATAGAGGAGCTCTACAAAGGAAATGAACTGAGAGACAATGTTGTAGGAAGGGAAGAGGAAGTAGATCAAGATGAAATAGGAGATACTAAGAGATGAATTTGATAGCCCTCAAAGACCTAGGTCGGAACAAGGCCCCAGGAGTAGATGACATTCCATCAGAGCTACTAAAGTGTCTGGGAGACTCAGCCATGACAAGACTATTTGGACTGGTGTGTAGGATGTATGAGACAGGCGAAATACCCTCAGACTTCAAGAGAAATGTAATAATCCCCATTCCAAAGAAATCAGGCGCAGACAGGTGAGAAAATTATAGAACCATCAGTCTGATAAGTCATGGTTGCAAAATTTTAACACGAATTATCTACAGGAAAATGGAAAAGCTAGTAGAAGCTGATCTCGGGGACGATCAGTTTGGATTCAGGAGCAACGTAGGAACACGGGGTCAATACTCACTTTACGACTTATCTCAGAAGATAGATTAAGGAAAGGCAAACCTACTTTTCTAGCTTTTCTAGATTTAAAGAAAGCTTTTGACAATGTTGACTGGAATAGACTCTTTCAAATTATGAAGTCAGCAGAGGTAAAATACAGGGAAATGAGAATTATTTACAACTTGTACAAAAGCCAGACTACAGTTATTAGATTCCAAGGGCATGAAAGGGAAGCATTAGTTGGGAAGGGAATAAGACAGGGTTGTAGCCTTTCCCCGATGTTATTAAAAAAAAAAATGTTCAAATGTTTGTAAAGTCTATGGGACTCAACTACGGGGCTATCAGTCCCTAAACTTACAAACTACCTATGAACTACCTAAGACTAAGGACGGCACAAATATCCATGCCCGAGGGGGGATTCGAACCCCCGCCCGTAGTGGCCGTTCAGACCGTGACTGGAGCGCCACAGTCTCCTCGGCCACCGCGGCCGGCGATGTTATTCAATTTGTACATAGAGCAGGCGGTGAAGGAGAGCAAGGAAAAATTTGGAATAGGGATTAAAGTTCAGGGTGAAGAAATAAAAACATTTCGTTTTGCTGATGACATTGTAGTTCTGTCAGAGACAGCAAATGACCTGGAGGAGCAGTTGAATGTGTTCAAGGGAGCGTATAAAATGAACATTACCAAGAGCAAAACAAAGATAATTGAATGCAGTCTTAGAAAATCAGGAGATGCTGAAGGAATTAGATTAGGTAATGAAACAATGAAGGTGGTGGATGAGTTTTGTTACTTGGGTAGTAAAATAACATATGATGGTCGCAGTACAGAGTATATAAAATGCCGAATGGCAATGGGAAGAAAAGCATTTTTGAAAAAGAGAAATTTGCTAACTTCGAATATTAATTTATGCGTAAGGAAGTCCTTTCTGAAGTCATTTGTGTGGAGTGTTGCCTTGTACGGGATTGAAACATGGACGATAAACAGCGCGGACAGGAGGAGAATAGAGGCTTATGAAATGTGGTGCTACAGAAGAATGCTGAAGATTAGGTGGGTAGATCGCATAACTAATGAAGAGGTACGAACAGCATTGGTGAGAAAATGAATTTTTGGCATATCTTGACTAAAAGAAGGGATCGCTTGTAAGACACATTGTTAGACATCGTGGAATCGTAAATTTAGCATTGGAGGGAAGTGTGTTGGGACAGAGTGATCACCGTACCATCAAGGACTACCTAAGCACGTGTCCCCATTTATGTAGTGATCAGCGCATCTTCCCAGAAAGCAGGAGACCAGGGTTCGAGTCCCGGGTGGGTACACATTTTCAGCTTTGCCCAATAACTGTTGATATCATATATTCTGCGAATATGAAAGAATAACGACTGCAGGATGAGAAGTGACGTCTGTTATTTCGGAACAGATGCCACATGTATATACTACAAGAAAGGTCTGTAACACGGCAACGAAAGCAAATAAACCATATATGTACGACGAATGATCTGCTTGTTCCCAGATCCTCTACATAATTCTCTGAGCATTCTACGTGTGTTCTGCTGATTTACTCTTTGGGCTATGAAAAACAAGGTAGCTACGATTCCCGACTTTCCAATTTAGCAAACTCTTATAAAACTGTAGCAATTAATTAAGAGAGAATAATGGTAATTTGAAACAATAGTCAACGGTGTTCCAAACTTCGATATGGGGATTAGACACAGTTCCGTGTTAGAAGCGGCCGATTCCGGCGGGGATACTAGTCCTTCCTCAGACATGTATATCTATCTATCTATATACATATATATAATAATGGAAAGTCCAGGTTGGAATAAATAATATAGTGCGGACAGTTTACAACTCACCGCAAAGACGTGGCGACGAGCTGCGACAGGCACATACAAAAGACACACACATACAACACATTCAGCTATCGGCCATGGCCTTCTTCAGAAAATAGAGCACTCACGCAATCACACAGGCACACAACACAGTCATACAACCATCACCTCCGACTGCCACACCTCGAATCACGCTCTGCAGCGAATCGGGGATGGGGGGGGGGGGGGGAGAGGGGAGGGGGAGTAGATAGGAAGGTTACGTCACGGTGGTGAGGATGGGTTAGATGGGAATAACGAGATGCAGCTTAGGAATGGAGTGGGGAGGTGGGTGAGCGGAGAAAATAAAATAAAATAAAGTAAAATAACATATATATATATATATATATATATATATATATATATATATATATTACACCGCATACACACACACACACACACACATATATACATATATACACACATACACACACACATATACGCATATATATATATATATATATATATATATATATATATATATATATATATATATATATATATATACAAACACATGATCACACATTCACACACCACTCAAAATAGGTGAGGTTTGGGATAGAGAGATAGGAACTGTAAGGTATGGAAAAATATATACATAGGGAAGTTACCGAAGTTACCGAAGGTTGAGGCCTGGTTGACTTCGGGATCGGAGAATGTATTGTAGGGATAACTCCCATCTGTGCAGTTCAGAAAAGCTGGTGGTGGATGGGAGGATCCAGATGGCCCGGGTTGTGAAGCAGCCATTGAAATCAAGCAAGTGCTCCGCTGCATGCTGTGCCACAGGGTGGTCCACCTTGTTTTTGGCCACAGTTTGGCGGTGGCCATTCATCCTAATGGACAGCTGGTTGGTGGTCATGCCAATACAGAAAGCTGTACAGTGCTTGCAGCACAGTTGGTAAATTACGTGGCTGCTTTCACAAGTGGCCCGGCCTCTGATAGGGTAGGATAAGCCTGCGACAGGACTGGAATAGGAAGTGCTGGGTCGGTGGATTGGACAGGTCTTGCAGCGGGGTCTTCCACAAGGATATGATCCCTGTGGCAGTGAGCTGGGTTTCGGGGTGGCATAAGGATGAAATAGGATGTTGTGAAGGTTGGGAGGGCGACGGAACACCACTTTAGGAGGGGTGGGAAGGATCTTTGGCAGGATGTCTCTTATTTCAGGGCACGAGGATAGAAAATCAAAACCTTGGCGAAGGATGGAATGTAGTTGTTCGAGACCAGGGTAGTACTGGGTGACAAGGGGAGCGCTATTTTGTGGATGGTTACTGGTGTTAGGAAGAGGATTTGGGGTGTGTGAGGATATGGCACGGGAGATTTGTTTGCGGACTAGGTCTGTGGGGTAGTTTCTGTTTGTGAAGGCCTTTGTGAGACCTTCAGCATATTCAGAAAGGGAATTCTTGTCACTGCAGATATGCCGTCCACGGGTGGCTAGGATGTAAGGGAGGGATTTTTTGACGTGGAAGGGATGGCAACTGTCAAAATGTAGGTACTGTTGGTGGTTGGTAGGTTTAATATGGACGGAAGTGTGAATGGAGCCATCAGTGAGGTGGAGGTTGACATCCAGGAATGTGGCATGGTTGGTTGAGGAAGACCAGGTGAAGTGGATGGGAGAGAAGGAATTGAGGTTCTGAAGAAAGGAGGATAGGGTGTCCTGGCCCTGAGTCCAGATCATGAAAATATCATCAATGAACCGGAACCAGGCCAGAGGCTTGAGGTTTTGGGATGCTAGGAAGGATTCCTCCAGACGGCCCATGAACAGGTTGGCATAGGAGGGTGCCATGCGGGTGCCCATGGCTGTGCCTTGGATTTGATGGTAAACTTTCCCCTCAAAGGAAAAGTAGTTGTTAAGTAGGATGAAATTGGTAAGGGTTATGAGAAATGAGGTATCAGGCTTGCGTTCAGAGGGACGTTGGGAGAGGTAGTGTTCCAGAGCGGCAAGGCCAGGGGCATGTGGGATGTTGGTGTATAGGGAGGTGGCATCCACAGTGACAAGTAAAGATCCAGGAGGCAAAGGGGTGGGAATGGTGGAGAGTCGGTGAAGGAAGTGGTTGGTATCCTTGATGTGGGAAGGTAGATTTTGAACAATAGGTTGGAGGTGTTGGTCAACTAGGGCTGAAATTCGTTCGGTAGGAGCACAGTAACCAGCCACAATAGGGCGTCCAGGATTATTAGGTTTGTGAATTTTCGGGAGCATGTAAAAGGTGGGTGTGCGGGGTGTTGCTGGGGTGAGGAGGGAGATGGATTCAGGGGAGAGTTTCTGGGAGGGGCCATAGGATTTTAGTAGGGATTGGAGATCTTGTTGGACTTTGGGGATGGGGTCAATCTGGCACAACTTGTAGGTGGAGTAGTCAGAGAGTTGGCGGAGCCCTTCTGCCAGGTAGTCACTGTGATCCATAACTACAGTGGTGGAACCTTTATCAGCAGGGAGGATGATGGTGTCAGGATTAGTTTTAAGGTTTTGGATGGCTCTTCTTTCTTCTGCTGAAAGGTTTGAGTTCTTGGGAAGGGACTTGGGAAAGGATGGTGAGGACAAGTTGGAGGTGAGAAACTCTTGGAGGGTAACCAGAGGGTGGTTAGGTGGGAGTGCAGGGGGATCTTTGTTGGATGGTGGTATGAATTGGGACAGGCAGGGTTCAATATTGGGATTAGGTAGATTGCGGTCAGAGGGATTGGTGGCAAAGTAGTGTTTCCATCATAGGGATCGGGAAAAGGAGAGTAGGTCTTTCACAAGACCAACATGATTGAACTGGGGTGTAGGATTATACAGGATATAAAGTACGGATGCAGCCCTTCACTTTAGTCATTCATCAAAGAAGCAGTGACGTTTATCAAGGAAGCAATGACGTATATCAAAGGAAGGGTCAAAAGTGTTGTACTGGATTAACGATAACTTCCGTTGATAACATTGCCACCATTAGGGAATCTGGAATGAACGATATAATCGGTATACAGTATGAAATGTAGAAAAATGAAGAAAAAGAAACTATAAGTACCAGAAATGAGAAAAGCGAAAAACGTAGGACTGAAATAAGTGATTACTTCAGTACGACGTCGTACTTACTTCGTACTTCAGTACGACGGCCGGTATGCTTCAGCTCTTCACACTTTTCTTCACTGTGCAAGTCTCTTTCTTCTTCTCTGGAAAACAACGGCCACAATATTCATTTCAACCTTTTATCTGATTATTCTCTTTATCACCCTTTCCGATTTTTATACGGATACTGAACTACCATGCAACTTAACGTTCATCACCCGGCGTCCTTCACCTGGCGTTACTGGAGTGAAGTACGTCTGAAGGAGGGACTCTAACCCATACTTTGCATATGCTAAATCAGAATCGGTCCACGAGACCACTACGGTAAGATGGTGACGCACTGTAAGTTGCGATTAGCGTATCTACTAGAGGCGGTGAAGAAAATGTGGCGCTCAATGAAAATTACAGACCATCTCTTCTTTTGCCTCTCGATTTATCTGGTTTAACAACTATTGCAGTAGCAAGGAAAAACGAAATATTGCACGACTTCCCTAGCACTCGTGCAGTGTATTCACATGCAAAACAAAAGTGCGTTGGCTTAAGGATGCAGTCTCGTTGATACGGCATCGCCTCATCTTATCTGAAAATGATTGACAATGCTCATGCAGTTCAGCGATTCCAACCTGTCTGGATATATGAAGGACTGATATGATCGTACAATCGTATATTGCACACGTACCTAACCCAAGCATTCATCACTAGATTGAGGCTTCAATTTTCACTATTCGTGCCGTGTTGAGCTACATTACAGTAGTAAAGATTTGGCAAGACAAGTGTTTGGACTAATTTTTGTTTAACTTGGTAGGAAATATTTTTCTAAATTTTTGGATTGAATATAGGGATGAGAGAGATTTCCTGCACGCTCAGCTGTTTGTTCTTCCTAGTTTATGTTTTCATCCAAGATTATCCCAAAGTCTTCCACTGTTTTTTGATATGGTAATTGGGCACCATTGAGGTGTATCCCAGGGACTGTCTGACGAAAATACCGGCTGATTAGCTTTGGGTGAGATATGAGGATGACCTGAGATTTATTGTGGTTTAACTTAAGTCCTAGGTTTTGTGCCCATGGTGAAACAAATATCTGAATTCATACCAGATACTGCCACATCGATGTTCTTAGGGCTGGCACTTATAGTTGGATGTCGTCGGCATATAGCTGGCAGTTGTAGGAGTGAATCATTCAAGAAATATCATCGATGGCCGTGAGATTGTCGCTTACTGGCAACATGACACGTAGCTGTGGGGTGACCGTCGCAGACAATTACAGACACGGGCTGCAGAATGTAAACTAGGAACCGTCGTAAAAGAGTAAGTGGAGCTACCCAGTGGTGCTAATTAAAAAAAAAAAAAAAAAAAAAAAAAAAAAAAAAAAAAAAGCCGCAAATGCAGCGAAATGCTTAAAGCATATGCTCTGAGCATGAAGCTCATTCTCGTTACCTTGCCTCCTACTTAAGTGAGTTCTCTGTGTCTCAGCCGGCCGCGGTGGCCGAGGGGACTGAGGCGCTCCAGTCACGGTCTGCATGGCTACTACGGTCGGGGGTTCGAATTCCCCCCTCGGGCATGGATATTTATGCCGTCCTTAGTGTTAGCTAGTTCATAACTAGTTTGTAAGTTTAGGGACTGATAACGCAGTAATTAAGTTCCATATGCTAAACAAACATTTGAACATTTTGAATCTTTGTCTCTCATGTCCGGCAAAGAACACCTGTTTAATGGTATGTTTCTTTCTGATGGCTGAATAAGGAAACTCGTTGAATGTACAAACATGGAGGAACCATCTACGTGTTCATGAAGAGTCGTACTGTATTTACGTTTTAGTTTTTTGTACAGCAGGAAATTATGAAGATGAAATATGGACAGTTTAAGGAAATTAATTTTTGACGATGTTGCCCAAATTTCTACAGGCGAGGAATCTTTATGTTATCGATTTTAGGTTACCACAATATGCGAAGGAAAATTTAAGAATACTTCAGAATTTCATCTGTATGTACCGGAATCTGTCCCAATTTTACAAGATATATTTTTGATGAAGCATGACGTCGCCAATGGTTTGCTCATGTATTTAAAAAAGTAAGGGTGCCTGGTTTTGCTACGAGAAACTGACCGCCAGGTTTGTAATTAATTTTTCTATTTTGTGTATTAATTCCTAACATAAAACAAACTCGAATGACGTCAAAATGAATGTTTTAAAATTTTAATCTGATGAATCGTTCTCATTAAAACAACATTTAAGACGAAATATATACATATGAATGTCCCAAAAATTGAAGAATGTTCAAGAAATACACAAACAACTACGAGGAAGTCTTCAATATCCTTTATATGAACCTCACCTTCACAGCCGTATCCAATCTCTTTGCAATCGTCAATACAAGCTAAAATTGATCCTCAATTTGAGCAGGCTATTCAAAGAAATAAAATATGACACTGTGCTTCAATTCTTACAGACAAGAATGAAAAAGTAAGCTGCCGTTCTCGTCAGTGCTATCTGGGTTAAAAACCCGAACAGAAAACTATTGTCCATTAGGTAAAACAGCAGAAGGCTTCCACCAAAAAATAGTGTGGGAACCAGAGAAAATAAAATAGAGAAATTAATAAAAGTGCGTAGAAATATAAAAAATAAAAATATTAACTAAATCCCATCAAGCCTCAAGCCAGGCATGTAGATCGGAGATGATAAGACATGTTATATATGGGTCGTAGAAGAATACCTTTACGAATAATACATTAACTACGCAATTTACGTGGACTGGAAAAAAGTGGAGCTGCAAGAGAAAAAAGCAAATCAGTGGCAGCAGGTACTGATAGCCGTCACGCGTTCCTTAACTTGTCCGTGACGGTTAATTGCATCCTTGGCATTAACCTTTCACTTGCCGGTAGCTGCCAAGCTTACGCAAATCATCCCTGTCACGGGAGCTTTTTAATGATACCGGTTCTATCGGAAAAACTGGCAAACCGGGCAGTTCTAGCAAGTGAGACGCTAAGTGCTCCGATATTACAAACAGGCTCCCAGAGCGCTTTATGCCTACTGTCGCAAGGTTCTTTAAAATCGCCTACTTTTGCATGGGGTATCACATCAAAACGTCATAGTATTTGTTAATATTATGTACAGTTGTCTTAAGGCATTTTGCATGCCATTTTTTTAAAAGAAGCAGTCTTCATCTAGCTTTCGGCTATCAACACGAGTACACAGTGCTAACTAACAACTTAGCAGTGACTCAGATTTGTCGAGCTATATGTTTTAAACCACGCCAATAATCAACTGGTTATCTGTTCTGCCTGTGGAATGAACGGGTGAATGTGACCCAGTCCTGTTGCTATTATTTTTTTTTCAAATGAAACTGTATGTATGTCCTAGCAGATATTTTTATTAGCTACAATTACTTGAACAAAGGAATAAACTGAATATCATGCATAATACCGTCCACCAACATCAACGTAACACCTACTGCGAGGGGCTTAGTTGCATGGTGTACTAAAACATAATTTTGCAAGTGAAGTTAAGGAAATTGCACTCAATACAGTGTCTTATCTGTCAAAATGGGTAACAACTGAGATCTCTGAACACCCAGTAAGGTCGGAATTTGGAAGTCAAACGGTTCCTCCAGAAAGGTTTCTCATTTATCGTTAACAATTTTATATTATTAAACAATGATTCACATATAAGAATAAGAAGCAAACAAATATATCATTGCCAAACAATTAAGATAAAAATGGAAACAGTAACCTTAATAAATAGGTTTAGAGTTAAGAAAATACTAATTTACTGAGAAGGACAGCAGAACAAACTATTTAATGCAGAAAAGCTACGAGAAAGTTTTACATAACCCTACGAATGAAACAAGAGACCGTTCATTAACGAGAAATACTACGTGAAGTCAAACGTCGAGACAGAGCCTTCAGTAGTTATGATTAAATGTATCTTCAAATCCTTAACAGACAGGTATATGGAAGGTTAATCGGCTAAAACAACAGGATTAAAGGTATTCAATAAAACCATAAAGATAACAAATGTCAAAGTTATTCAACAACAATTGAACACCACGAACAGGTGAATCCATCAGAAGTTGCAGGAGACTTGTAAAGAATGTTGTTGTTGTTGTTGTGGTCTTCAATCCGCAGACGGGTTTGATGCAGCTCTTCATCCTAACCTGACCTATGCAAGCCTCTTCGTCTGAGAATAAGATCAGCAACCTACACCCTTTTGAATCTTCTTACTGTATTCGTCCCTCGGTCCTCTCCGAATTCTACCACACATACTTCCTTCCTGTGCTAAGTTGACAAATGTAGCCCACCAACCTATCCCTTCTTTTAGTCACGGCATGACAAGCAGTCCTCTTCTCGCCAATTCTCTTGACCACCTCCTCATTAATTACGTGATCTACCCATTTATCTTAATCATTCGCCTGTAGCACCACTTTTCAGAAGCTTCTACCATCTTTTTGTCTGAACTTCTGATCGTTCACGATTCATTCCCATACACTGCCACACTCTAGAGAATTTTTTTCGGAAAGAATTTCCTAAATTTTAAATTAATATTAGATGTCAACAAATTTTTGGTTCTTCAGAAACGCTTTTCTTCCCATAGCCATTCTGCATTTTTTATCTTCTTTACCTCGACCGTCGCCGCGGCGGAGTGGCCAAGCGCATAGAGGCGCTATGCTACGATGCGCGTGGCCGTCGGGGGTTCGAATTCCCCTCGGGCATGGATTTTTTTGTCGTATTTAGTATAAGGTAGTTCATAAGTAGTTTGTAAGTTTAGGGGCTGATGACCCCGCGGTTAAGTCCCTTAAGCTTAACAAACATTTGTATATTTTTGAACATCGACCGTCAGAAGTTATTTTGCTGCCGAAATAACTAAACTCGTCTACTACTTTATATAATGTTCCAGCCTGGCTATTAATTTTTTAGATTAACGAATTTACAGAAGGAAGTGGTTTGAAGTTAGAAGCTATGAAAGATCCCAATCAGTAAATTACGGGGAAAAATTTTGGAAGAATTATTACATGCATTTAAATGAAATGGCAAGCTAATTAACGGTGGAGTGTTGTGCAGGCAGAACATTACAAAAAGAATCGACGAGCAGTTACCTTTAACAATAGATCCATCGGTGGTTGAAATTTGGCTGTAAATGAAATTTTAATAATATGATAACCACTCGCTGAACAGTGGATGGCAGTTCGTCAATATCAGACTACGACTCGTGTAGCAAACCGTAAAGTAAGATAAGTGACATGATATAAATCGGATAGGAATATTACGTAAGTCAAACACATCGGACTTCTAAAAATTCACAAGAAAATCGACTGCAGATTCTATTGCTGGTAAATGATAATATTATGGAATAAATTTTTGAAACAAGAGTGGCAGGCTACACGAAATATCACCATTCAATATTAACTAAAAACTATGCCATCCATTGTTGCGGTGATTCAACAAGGCTGAAAAAGACATTATGGACGGAGGGAGGATAGGGCAAAATTATTAATAAAAATTCATAAGTTCTAATTTAAGTGAGAGGTGGGGGTTTATTTTCCTAAATTTTCTTTCTCTGACTTTCATAGATAATTATTTTAACATGCCGAAATAATATAAAAATACAAAATGTTCTCTGATAATATCGGGGAAAGGAAACCGTGTCATTATATTTTGTTGTGTGATGACATGATCTAATTCCTCCAGCATTGCCTAATTTCCTGACACTACTTGCCGCTATTCTTGTTTTAATTTTGCTAATGCTCATCTTACACCCTCCTTACATTCTGTTAATGACAAAATCTACAATTTTCAAGGAATAATTCCAATTGTTCTGTGTTGGCACAATGAATAGAAAGCTGAAGACTAAAGGCGAAAGCCTTAAAGGCACATTGGCAAGACATATCAAATATTAAAGGCCTTTAAACACCATACGAAATGGTCAATAAGTATTCAAACTTCGGAAGATGTTTGTAACAAATATCCAGTGTCATCAAGTGGAAATTGTTATCACCACGTTTCCAACAAGGTGTCTTGTCTCCCAACACAAGAGGTGCAGCACGCAACATTTGAGTGAGCTACACACCGGTCGCGATTACCTGCAGCAGCTGGACACTCTGTGAACTCACACAGTGCTAGTGTAAGACTCAATCGGTTACGTATGACTCGGAAGAGACAAAGGATTAAAGTCCACAGGATCGTCTATAGTAAGGAAGAAGTTAACTTCCGGCAATAACCAAAAGGTCTGCCACTGGCGTAGCAGAATGTTCCAAAACAACCACTGACGCTTCTTCTTTCACCATCAAAACAACCTCTTGTTAATGACAAACACCTAAACATTCCTTCCCCGGAATACGTGAACGGAGGCCAAATTCATAAACAACGGTCCGTTGTGGTAAAGGGCAATAAGCGGATTTACACTCTTTAAATACGCCAAAACCACAAATTACAGAGCGGCAGATACAACACAATGAAAGATCACAGAACGTACAATAGACCCGCTTCACAATGCCGCCTCACCTAAGTGAATACAGGCAGAAGTTTCACCTAGCGACGTATCAAATGTTGTCAGTAACAGTAACTACACTACTGGCCATTAAAATTTCTACACCAAGAAAAAATGCAGATCATAAACGGGTATTCTTTGTATAAATATGTCATACTAGAACTGACATGCGATTACATTTTCACGCAATTTGGGTGCATAGATCCTGAGAAATCAGTACCCAGAACAACCATCTCTGGCCGTAATAACGGACTTGATGCGCCTGAGCATTGAGTCAAATAGATCTTGGAATGCGTGTATAGGTAGAGTTGGCCATGCAGCTTCAACAGATACCACAGTTCTTCAAGAGTAGTGAGTGGCGTATTGTGACGACCCAGTTGCTCGGCCACCACTGACCAGAGGTTTTCAATTGGTGAGAGATCTGGAGAGACGTGTAACCAATGTCACCCCATACCATCACGCCGGGTGATACGTCAGTATGGCGATGACGAATACACGTTTCGAATATGCGTTTACCGCGATGTCGCCAAACAAGGATGCGACCATCATGATGTTGTAAACAGGTCTATTCATACGAAAAATTGACGTTTTGCGATCCCTGCACCAAGGTTCGTCGTTGCGTACACCATCGCAGGCGCTCCTGTCAGTGATGCAGCGGCAAGGGTAACCACAGCCATGATCTCCGAGCTGATAGTCCATGCTGCTACAAATGTCGTCGAATTGTTCGTGCAGATGGTTGTTGTCTTTCAAACGTCCCCCAATCTAAGGTTCTTTCATGTGTGGATTAATACTTTACGTTTTGCGTGTACATACAGAAATTCCTTATGTATTATTAGCTGGAGATCGTGAGACGTTTGGAACTGGCTCTATCATGGGAGAAATGTGCTAGTACGAGTATGTGAACGTTAGTATTTGCAAGTTCGATTTTCACCAGGTAGTTTAGATACATAGAATAATCTGAGTAACATGTTTTGGATTTTCAGAGCTATCAGATTAGGATAAAATACAGAGAAACAGGCGAAGTGTCGGAAGACCCGTGCAGCGAAGCAGTGGCTGAGCTGATAACTGGTTCTTCACTGAAAAGGCAGTCGTATATCCGAAGATTGAATTGAACACTACAAGCATGGTCCTCTTTGTAGGTGGTACGCCGTTGCCTTCCTCCGACCATAACTGTAAAAATGGTAGTTGAGAACGTAAATATGGCAAGTGAAAGTGAAGATATGAAACTTTAATGTGTGTATATGATAGCTGAATGTGTATATATGGTTGTTGAAATTATGTATTTTGTACTTGACGTATTCAGTGTGGGGAGGGTGAATACGAATGTTGAACGACTGATTGGCTAATCGTCAGTAGGTTCATAACTGTGTTCATTACAAAAAAAAAAAAAAAAAAAAAAAAAAAAAAAAAAAAAAAAAAATGAGGCAATATGAAGTTAGGTCATCTGTGCTTGAAGAATAAGAAAAGGAAGGCCTTAGATGTACTAAAAAGGCAAAGTAACAAAGTTTGCACACTGAACAATATGGTGATCTATATTTACCATCTTGTCAAGGAAATCATCGTCCAACCACAGCTATGCGAGGAAAGGTTATGCATCATATAATTACCTCTTTTGTTCCGAAGTTGCAATGGGGGCAGCATGGTGTACATGTTTCTTCTTATCGACGTAAGCACATAAATCACAATGATAGTCGCTGACAATAAAGGTTTTTGTCTTGCTGATGTTCATCTTATAACTTTCTTTCAAAATACTGACCTTCCAGTTCAATAGCTCATCTACGTAATCTGCTGTCTCCGACAGAATTGCAATATCATTGCCAATTTTTATTTATTCTTCCTGACTCATTATTCCATATCTGAATTTCTCCTTGCATTACTTCATAGCTTACTCAATGTAAAGATTGAATAACATGGGGGAAAGGAGGCAACCCTCTCTTACTCCAAGCATTGCGTCTCTTTCATGCCCTTTGACCTTTATAACTGTTATCTGGTATTGTAACGATATTTATATACCTTTCGTTTCGTATTTTTCACTCCTTCCACCAACAGAATTTAAAGGAGTGTGCATTTGGTTATTGCAGTTGCAAGGGGCGAGGGAGGGGGGAGCTTACGTAACATAGAAAAAGGCGTGGGGGTGCTTCGTTAGCATGCGATGCAATAAATTATATGAGGGTTTGAAAAGCTAATATCGGTTATGTGTTTATAGGTAGTAGCACTAGCCGCGGCTGATAACTTCTGAAACATCTGGTATGGTAGATCGGTGAATGTCTTAAGATATAAAGCGGTTTGTTAGAAATGGACATGGTTGAGTTGTTTGTCCATGATGAGCAGTTCTCGATGGCTGTGTTGTGACGCTTCAACCGTTTTGTAAATTCCGTATTTGGTTTCACGAGTCCTATGTCCATGGAGGCGTATAAGTCTAAGGACATCTGAACAAAGCGTGGTTTTTTTTTTTTTTTTTTTTTTTTTTTTTTTTTTTTTTTTTTTTGAGAAAGTACCGTTTCGAAATTTAAAAAAAGAGACTTGCAAAGATATCAAATAATTTTATGTGTACTGGGTACCTACATCTGTTGTCTACGCCATTACACAGTCTGATTCTTCCTTGTTTACTGTGTATTGAGTGTTTAAGATGACTCGGATAGTCGAGAGTCCTGCCGATTGTGAAGTAAGGGCTGTTATAAGATTTCTTAGTGCTAAAGGTCTAAAAGCGATCGATATTCCTCGTGAGATTTGTACAGTTTACGGAGAAAACAAAACCCAAAGAGATTTGGTCATATGTTAAATATACTAGGGGCAAATCACAAACAATACCTTCACTACGTGATAGTAATGGCGATCCTGCCGATGACAGCGCTACTAAAGCAGAGTTACTAAACATAGCTTTTAGAAACTCATTCACCAAAGAAGACGAAACCAATATTCCAGATTTCGAATTACGAACAGATGCCGTAATGAGTAACGTAGAAGTAGATATCGTCGGAGTAGTGCAGCAACTAAAATCACTTAACAAGAACAAGTCTTCTGGTCCGGATTGTGTACCCATTATATTTCTATCTGATTATGCTGAAGCGATAGCCCCTTACTTAACAGCCATATACAACCGCTCTCTCAAAGAAGGATCTGTACCAAAAGATTGGAAAGTTGCACAGGTCACAACTTTATCCAAGAAAGGCAGTAGGAGTAACCCACTAAACTACAGGCCTATTTCATTTACGTCAATTTGCAGCAGGGTTGTGGAACATATCCTATATTCAAATATTATGAATTATCTGGAACAGAACGATCTATTGACCCAAGATCAACAAGGATTTAGAAAATATCATTCATGTGAAACACAACTAGCTTTTTATTCACACGAAGTGATGGGTGCTATCGACAAGGGTTCGCAAATCGACTCCGTATTTCTTGATTTCCAGAAAGCTTTTGACACCGTAACTCACAAACGGCTTTTAATCAAATTGCATGGTTATGGTATATCGCCCCAAATTTGTGATTGGATAGGATTTCTTGTCAGAGAGGACACAGTTCGTAGTAATCGATGGTAAAGCATCGACTAAAACAGAGATGATATCGGGCATTCCACAGGGTAGTGTTGTTGGTCCTCTGCTGTTCCTTATTTACATAAACGATTTAGGGGAAAATCTAAGTAGCTCTCTTAGGTTGTTTGCAGATGACGCCGTCATTTACCGTCTAGTAAAATCATCTGTAGATCAAAACCAACAGCACAAAGATCTGAATAAGATATCAGTATGGTGTAGAAATTGGCAATTGACTCTAAATAATGTGAAGTGTGAAGTCGTCCACATGAGTACGAAAAGAAATCCGTTAAACTTTGTTTACAACATAAATCAATCCAGAGTGAAGGCCGTAAACTCCACAAAATACCTAGGAATTACTATTACTTCAGACTTAAATTGGAAAGAACACATAGATAATGTCGGGGGAAAGGCGAACCAGAGACTGCGTTTTATTGGCAGAACCCTTAAAAGATGCAACAGAACTACAAAACAAAGTCATACACTACGCTTGTCCGTCCATTTGTGGAGTATTGCAGCCCAGTGTGGGATCCTTATCAGGTGGGTTTGACGGAGGACATCAAAAGAGTCCAAAGAAGGGCAGCTCGTTTCCTATTGTCACGATACAGGAGAGACAGCGTTACGGAAATGATACAGGATCTGGGATGGCAATCAATACAATAACGGCGCTTATCGCTGCGGCGTGAGCTACTTGCGAAAGTCCAATCGCCAACATTCTCCTCCGAATGCGAAAATATATTCTTGATTCCCACTTACGTAGGTAGAAATGATCATCAGAATAAAATACGAGAAATCAGAGCTCGAACAGAGAGATTCCGGTGTTCTTTCTTCTCGCGCGCTATTCGAGAATGGAATGGGAGATAAATAGTATAATGGTGGTTCGGTGAACCCTCTGCCAGGCACTTAAATGTGATTTGCAGAGTATCCCATGTAGATGTAGATGTTGAGTGATAGAATGGTGAGAAAGTGGATGAGAGCATTTGAAGATGGCCACACAAATGTGCATGATGAACAACGTAGTGGGCGTCCTTCGGTCGTTAATGAAAGTTTCGTGCAGGTGGTGTACAATAAGGTGAGAGACGCTATACGATTTCCTCCTTGCGGGATGACTTTCCTAATGTTTCTCGTGGTTTTTTCTATGGGATTTTGACAGAGAAAGGCGATGACTAAATCAGAACAGTTGTAATTCAATGGTTAACAAGTCAGACGGCAGACTTCTATGAGGAGAGTATTCACAAATTGGTACAACGTGCCTCAGTATTGACGGAAGTGATGTAGAAATGTAGTTTAAGGTATGGACTTTCATATAAAATTATTGAAATATCTTAGCAAGTCTTTCTGTTTTTGTTTCAAAACGGTACTTACTTTTTAAAAAATCACGTTTCGTGATTGATTTGGATCTGCTGTATTATATGGACTCGGACATATTAGTGGCGTGTTTCATTACTAACTGTCAACAGTAATAGATTGAAAAAGTTGTAAAAAATCCAGTACTGAGCGTTAATGGTTGTGGTTGTGCTGCAAAGAGTTTAAAGTTTTTCGACTGGATTCGGCGTTGATGTTCTTATGCCAGTCGCTTAAAACAATGTAATTCTACGTTACTTTGCATTTGTTCTTCTTTGAGGATGTTGGATTTCTTTTTGGAAACCAAATTATCAATGTCAAATAGTTCTCGTATATTTGCAGTTTGTGGCATTGAACGTATCCTCACATGTTAAGTATGATTTTTATCACTGACAAACATTAACAAGTTGGCGCATGTTGTTAACAGTCTGTTGCTATCAGTGTTGGGTATACTTGTCCCACAAATAGTTTAAATTTGGCAGAAAGGGATGAAATAGTCCTGTTCTTATGTCAGGAAAACGACGGTACAAAATAGTGTAGGATCTTGAATTTTTTAAATTTATTTCTTACAGTAGCGCACTAACTTACTTCTCCTTTTTTTTAAAAGTACACTTCTCTGTTTCCATTGCTGGATAGTTTGTGACGGTCAGGATTCAGAAATCTTACAGGATGCGAAAACAGTTAAACATTCGCGATGGAGGATAATAGCGCTAATAGGATACGACGATAATTACGTTTAATCGATCAGTGAACAGAGAAACATTCAGATAGTTGGTAGTCAAAAAATCATGTGAACTATAGTAGGATGGGGTAATGGCGTTGTGAACATGGGCTTTTTGGTGTAGTTTGCTCCCAAGACAGCGAAGTCAGATTCCCTCATTGTGAAACACAGGGTTATAAATGGGGTAATGATGGGATCTGCTGTAATTCAAAAAATTCACGAAGTTGTAAAATGCGCATATAGAAACGAAGTATAATGTTTGTCTGACAGAGGTATTATAGACAGCTCGCCTGCTACGATTAAAGTGGAAACATGTAGGCAGCGTACCAGAGATGATTGCAGTGGTAAATTGTTCTTCAGACAAAGAGAAGAAAATTCAATTAATTTTAGATATTTTGATGACTTAAGTGGACTAGTTTCCACCAATGGGGAATATGGACAAGGTGTACGTATGTTGCCTGTAGGGAGGTGTTGTATCAGGTCGATATGGGGTACAATACATTTCAATGGAATAAGTTGATAAAAGAAGAAGAAAAATTGGTGTTGATGTAGAGGTAGGTCTAGCGTGCAAAACTTTTCAGGGTGTCGTTCATTGTACGATGTACATGATGGAATTATATGCGTTTGTGGACAATAACGACTAGCGTGGGATGCGTAATGATGTGAATCGTCCTATACTCTGGTGGACTTACTGGATCTTTCGATGGGATGAAAAGGGTTTGATGTTAGGAATGGATCCGGCGTATACATTTGATGGGTAGTGAGAGTTTCAGACCTTATTAAATTGTGCTGATAGAATCACTTTAAGGTTTTTCGGGTTGGGGTTGACTGTTATCGAAGTTTACGACAGGGGAGTCCCAGAGAAAAATGTAAATACTACGCTTAATATTTATACTTTTTTATAATATTTTAAAAACAGATGAATTTGCTTTAATATTGTAGCAGTTTTGTCTGCAGTAACTTGCTTCTGTCCGATGTAGGGAGAGAACTTACGAGTGAGTAAATCTGTTTGTCCTGTCACTGGGTTGGACTTGATTGTTGTTATGACTGCTTACAGACAATGCTGCAGACTAAGTGAATTACTCTAATGAAAAGAAGCATTGTCTGTTTGTTGTGGTGAATGTTGCTCTGTAACTTGAAGGACTTTGAAGAAATCGACTTAAAAGTATGGTCAGGTGGCTGTGGATATATTGCACTTGATGTTGCCTAATTGATAGAAACTTGCAATTCTGAGTTGATATTCTCTAGACGTCACTGTTAGCTGAAGATTACGACGCAACAAATAACGTTGTCGCATGTGGTCTCTGAAAAGTTTGAAAATATCCCATGTTAAAACATAGCTTGTTTAAACAAGCGTGTACACTAACATTTGTTTGATAGCTAAAGACTAACAATGCTTAAGTGTGGTATTGAATAATTACTTTCGAAGAGTACAGTTCTTTTATTAGGTGAGCTTATGGCAAGAATGGAATCATTCAGTAGTGTACCTAGATGATGCAACGGCGTAAGTTGATGGTGAGATAGATCATTCATAGCAAATTCTTATGTGTGTGTATCTTTCCTTTTACAAAGTACTGGTGGTATTACGTACAATTATCGGGTATAACTAATGGCTGGTTGATGAACGTACAATGTCATGAATCGTCAGAAGGTCCTTTCATTTTGTAACTCACTTAACTGTCTGTATAGACTATAGTAAATAGAGAGAATCACCTAATGCTGCGGGGTATATAGAGTACCTAGAGAGTGTATCGATGGTTGTGTAGGTGAGAAACTGTTGTGTATTGCCATGATTATTCATCGTAATGATAGGTCCGTCATTAAGCTGGGCGTGTGGTGTACACAGTCGTCGAATAGTGTTATGTAAAGTGACTAGTTACAGCCTAATGAACTTTTTGCACAAGTTACTCTTTAATGCACAAGACAAAACTTGGGGTGGAGAAGTAGAAAGTGAATCATAAATATGATCTGTTGATGCGAGTCGAAAGTTATCACATCTTTCGAACAGTAGTAATATTCTCTCCAAAGGTAACCGTTTTTCAAAGATGATGATGATGAGCTTAACATAAAGTTCAGCCGCGGTGGAGTAGCCGAGCGATGTAAAGCGCCTTGCTGCGTAGCGCACGGTTGCTCGCCGTCAGAGGTTCGAGTCCTCCTTGGGGCATGGTCTTGTGTGTGTGTGTGTGTGTGTGTGTGTGTGTATGTGTGTGTGTCGTCCTTAGGTTAGTTTACCTTACTTTAAGTAGTTTGTAAGCTACGGACTGATGACCACGCAGTTTGATCCTTTGATCCGATAGATTAACAAACATCTGAACATTGGAACATAATGTTCATGTTCCACAGAGCCTTTAAATGATGGATGAAACTATTGGGTCTCACGTGCTTCTATCGAGAGTAACAAACGGTGTGTTGAGTTTCTTCAGAAGGTGCTAGTATTGTTAAATGTTGATACTAAGTCTTACAGAATCTTTCAATTGGATGTTCCTATATTGAATTGTATGTTGAGAGGGACTGATAGTCAGTTAATGACGCTTTCTTAAATGTAGATAGAATCATTTTAATCATTGATCTTCTGTATATAGGGATGGGCCTCGTTGTCATGACTTAATTATATGGGGAAAATAGAACTGGTGGAAGAGGGTATTTGATTGGTTCGCGTTCATACTGGAGAGGTTGCTTCCGTCCAGCGTAATGAGAGATTGTGGAAGTGGGTAGGACTTTTGTAGTAGGTTAAAGAGGCCGACATGTATGGCTCTGTCACTGGGAACGTGGTTGTTGTATAAGAGACTGTCCGTTTAATACTTTGAGGCCAAAACATTGAGTTTATATATCCATTTTTTCTTATAGTTTTCCAGGATTAGAAAGAGTGAGCTATGAGGAAATATTTGAGTTTAGGCTGGAGAGTTCAAGGATTGTTGTTGTTGTGGTCTTCAGTCCAGAGACTGGTTTGATGCAGCTCTCCACCCTACTCTATCCTGAGCAAGCCTTTTCATCTCCTCATAAGAACAACAACCCACATCCACTTGAATCTGCTTACTACACGCGTCTCTTGGTCTCCCTCTACGATTTTTACCCCACACACTTCCCTCCAACGCTAAATTCACAATTCCTTGATGTCTAAGAATGTGTCCTACCAATCTATCCCTTCTTTTAGTCAAGGTATGCCAGAAATTTCTTTTCTCCCCAATTCGATTCAGTACCTCCTCATT
This sequence comes from Locusta migratoria, assembly GCA_026315105.1. NCBI lineage: Eukaryota > Metazoa > Arthropoda > Insecta > Orthoptera > Acrididae > Locusta > Locusta migratoria. The sequence goes on along the minus strand of CM048750.1, from coordinate 305,283,068 downwards.
AGTTATGCGATCCACCCACCTAATCTTCAGCATTCGTCTGTAGCACCACATTTCAAAAGCCTCTATCCTCTTTCTGTCCACACTGCTTATCGTCCATGTTTCACTCCCATCACTACTAAACATTTCGAAATCTTGTGGTTGTTTATTAAAAATGGACGCTGCAGAATACTGCACATCTCTAGGTACAAGAAGGTGTGATCCAAATGCGGATACCATTTTTATTAATGGAATAAAGGTGATAACTGTTGGGAATAGCCAAGTATTATTAAGAACAAACGCCATTCAATAGAGACTGAGGCGCTCCAGTCACGGTCTGCACGGTCACTAGGGTCGGGGGTTCGAATCCCCCCTCGGGCATGGATATTTGTGCCGTCCTTAGTATAAGGTAGTTGATAAGTAGTTTGTAAGTTTAGGGACTGAGGACCCCGTAGTTAAGTCCCATAAGTTTAACAAACATTTGATTTGATTTGCCATTCAATACAGTGTGTATTGAGGAGTCGACAATAAGTATGAGAGTTTACCGCACAAATTATTTGATCCACCCTTTTCTGCGCAGTGAATATCCTTTTTAAACCGGAGGAGTTACCCTAAGAAGTAACACCGTACGTTATAAGAAAATGAAAATATGGAACGTAAACTACTGTTCGTGTTGAAATATCACTTATTTCAGAAACTAAACGAATGTTTAACAACGCAGAATTTAGATTTTGAAAAAGTTCCTGAACATGGACTTCCCACCACAGCTTACTATACATATGAATGCCTAGAAATTTGAACTGTGCACTTATCACGTGCTCATTCAGTGTAATGTAAAAAAAAATACTGAATCTTACTGTGATTTAGCATCAATTTATTTTCTACAAGCCGTGAACGTTTTGCTTAAATGTATTATTTGTTATTACATCAATACTGACAACAATTTTCTTCACCACCAAGCTAGTGTCATCAACAAACAGAAGTATCTTAGAATATACAGGGAGGTCCAAAAGTCCGGAAATACCCTGATAAAATCCAAATGGAGTAACAAACAAGAAAACAGAGTCCCTACACACGAGGAACGGGAGGGGGGAAGCTTATAGGCTATGCCACCAACATGGCGGCCATCTTGAAAGCCGCCATCTAGGATTCAACTTAAAAATTACAAATAGGAAGGTGGTCATGTGACATATCAAACAGATAGTGAATTTCACCAAAAAAATAATGCCGTTGTTATTTTAAACATAGCTTTATTCATTCTGGAGCTATAGCCAATTACTTTCGGCAGAAGGGGGACGCTCGGCAGCGTGCGTATTACGTAATGAGAAGTCGTAAAATGGAGTTTGAAACGGTGCAAAGTGACTATCGCATGCCTGATATATTACATGTATTTAAATGTTAGGTATCATTTACTTATTCTGACGTTTTAAACATCGTTTCCTTATTTACAGGTTACAGAATGTCCTTAACACATGATGAACGCATTGAAATCGTCTTGATATCAGGAAAAAGAAGCACACGGGTCATTGTTGACGATTTAAACAGTCGTTACCCAACCAGACAGCCCATCACTCACAGCGCAGTTGCCAAGCTTTTCGCCAAATTCCGAGCAACAGGTTCTGTCGCAGATAAACCGAAGGCTGGAAGACCAACATCCGACCCCGATGAAGCAGCAACAGTGAGCGCGTTGGCATCATTTAGCAAGAGTCCGCAACGGAGTACTCGTTGCCTGTCACAAAAATATGTGTACCTCCATACTGCGAATTTTATCGCAGCACAAATGGCACCCGTACAAAGTTCAGCTGCTCCAAGACCTGAACGAGGATGACCCAGACCGTCGGGTACAGTCCACAGAGTGGGTGACACAACAGCTGCAGATAAACTCACGTTTTCCCTATCAGGTGCTGTTCAGTGATGGAGCCAATTTCTTTATCAATGCTTAAGTGGACAAGCAGAATCACAGATACTGGTGTGATACAAATCCGCACTGGATTGATGGTTCCGAAACGGTCGAGTCTCAAAAGGTCATGGTCTGGTGTGGTGTGTGGAGTACCAAAGTCGTGGGAACTTTTTTTATTGGTGATACGTTAACAGCCAACGGTTATCTCAGGTTATTGAATGAAGACGTGTTTCCCTCGTTGTTCACGGAGGACGGGACATTTCCGAAACTTTTCCAGTATGCTGGAGCGCCACCACATTATGGGCACAATATGCGAGCATACCTGGATGTGCAGTTCCCTCAAACGTGGATTGGTCGCAGGGGTGCTGTGGAGTGGCCACCACGTTCATCAGATTTGACTCCTATGGATTTTTATCTTTGGGGTCCTGTGAAAGCACTGGTTTATTCTATGGAAATACGGAATTTGCATCATCTAAAGCAGCGTATTGTTGTTGCGTGTGGTCAAATTCAGCCAGATGTATTGGTCAAAGTGCATCAGGACTGTGTTTGGGGGATGACATTAACAATCCAAAATAGTGGACAACATATCGAGCCATTCCTATGACTGTTGGTGGTTTATCGGGTCTGTGTAACATCGGCGTAATGTCTCTTCGGCACATAACACACATGCTGCCGAGCGTTCCACAGCTGCCACATGTAACTGGCTATAACTCGAGAATGAAAGAATCTATAATTAAAATAACGATGGCATTGTTTTTCTGGTGAAATTCTCTATCTGTTTGATATGTTATATGACCACCTTCCTATTTTCAATTTTGGAGTTGAAGCCAATATGGCGGCTTCACGATGGCCCCTTCCCGTTCCTCGTGTGTAGGGACTCTGTTTCCTTCTTTGCTACTCCATTTGAATATTATGAGGGTGTTTCCTGACTTTTTTTCCACCTTGTACTGTTGTGCTAGAATTGCTAGGATTGCACACAAGGTTCCAGAAACAGCAAAATTTTAATAATTGAATCTATGCATTCAGCAACCACTTATGCAAATGGGGCCACGATGTAACAAATTTTGACCACAATTTGAAGGTTTTTACAAAGAGAAGGCTAGATATAGACCTTAAAAATCTCGAGAAAAAGTAAATAATGCAAATTCTAAATATATACCCTTAACGGTTTCATAGAGTTAAGGCTCAACAGTATACTGTCCAATATTGTCTCCTAGTCAAAGAAGTATTGCATGGGTTTTCAATGTCCCAGGTTACATATTATTGCCTCAAGAATAACGACATTCCCTCAGTTCCTGGAAGAGCATGGTATGCGAGATGTTTGAGTCAGGCGAAATACCCTGAGACTTCAAAGTAATGCGAATTACAAAGAAAACAGTTACAGACATGTGAGAAAAATACAGAACCATGCATTTAGTAAGTCATGGTTGAAACATTTAAACACGAATTACTTACAGAATTATGGAAAACTGGTAGAAGTCAACTAACCGAGAAAGATCAGTGTGGATACAGAAAAAAATTAGGAACACATAAGGAAAGACTGAAGCAACGACTTATCTTAGAAGGAAGGTTAAGGAAAGGCAATACTACATTTTGTAGGTTTTATGAATTTGGAGAAAGCTTTTAACAACTTTGATTGAAATACACTGCTTTCATATTCTGAATTCAGCAGTAGTAAAATATAGGCAAAGGAAAGTTAACTACATAGAAGTCTGTCTGTCTGTTCCCACTTTTTAAGACGAACCGTTCAACCGATAAGCATAAAATCTTACAGACATAATTGTAGGCCGCCAGAGACCAGAACCTCCCTTTTTCAAATTTTTTGGACAAAAAATGCGGTAGTAATACAAAAAAAGGCAGTTTGTAATATAATTGTAATTTCAAACGAACCTTTCATCTGACACGAAAATTGAATAACCTAATTGGTAGAGGGGAAAATTCTCTACAACTTCGCTCTCTTATGTTTTTTTCATATCTTGCATCGATTCAGAGATATTTGCAAAAATAACGGCGACATGACGAAGACTGTCTGTAAAGTGTTCCACTTTTTAAGACGAACCGTTCAACCGATCGACACCAAATTTTACCGACATAGTTGATGGCTATCAGAGACCAGAACCTCGCTTTTTCAAATTTTTCGGACAAGAAATACGTTAGTAAACCCAAAAAAGTAGTTTGTAATGTAATTTTAATTGCAAATAAACCGTTCATCTGACGCGAAAATTGAATAACCGAATTTGTAGAAAAAAAAATCTCCACAACTTTCCTCCCTTAGGTTTTTTTTTTCTTTTTTCATATCTCGTATCGTTTGAGAGATATTTGTAAAAATAACGGAATCTGACACCCTCCATTGAATTAACGAAAACCAGCCGTTCGGAGATGTCACGTGACATTCCTCGCTCGGAACTCTCTCTGGCATACGCCATCTTGCGTTGCGTATGTGATGATTTCCTTATTGTAACTTACACGTTGTCATTTCAAAACAATGGCGCACTGAAGAATTAACAAAGACACGTCGTCCTTCGTACGATAAATGGTAATCTAGTGTCTACCAATGCAATATTAGCATCAGTTAACAACTGCCATAAATAGTGCGAGATTAAAGAACGCAACTTGTGATTCGTAACGGTAGCGTAGTGGGCAATGCGTTGGTCTGTGATGATGAAGGTAAGTGGTTCGAAACACGCCACTGCCAAATTTTTTTTTATCTAAAAGGGTTTCAGACACTCTTATTAATTAAATACAGCTATGTTCTTCAATGTTTAGAATTGTGAATTTGTAAGAATGCTCCCTCTAAAATGCGTGTTTGTTCTATTTCGTGAAAATGTCGTGAAATTCGTAACAACGAATTGAAGCATATGCACGTAAACTGTAATAATGAATGTTCTGCACAAACTGCTGATACAGGTAGTTTCGTATATAAAGGAAGTCCCAGATTTCTGTGGAAAGTGTAGTCCCTTAGTCAAATAGAAGGGAAGTGTATACATTGTAACAAATTGCCGTGTTTATTTCTTTTTCTAAGCGTTTGTTCTTTATTTGTGGAATATATTGAAAGTCATTAATTAGAATCAATGCATCTACGCCAAATTTACGCTGTGTTCTATCCAGGCTATAGTCACTCGTCCGAATGCCAAATGTAGCTACGTTCGTTCCAGTCTATAGTCATTCGTAACCAGTACAGACGAAGAAAATAAAGTTAGAACTACCAAGGCAAAACGGGTGATAATATTTTAACAGAAAAATATAATGAAAATGTGGCGGAGATATTAAAATGATAGTTCAAACAGGTAAAAGTTCAAAAGAGAGTATGTTTGTCAAAGCCAAATTCAAACATCATATAATTTTGGCTGTTTGTTAAAATACGGTCAGAAAGAATATTATGTGTTGGGTGCATAGATATTACCAGAATAGTAGAGTCGTAATCTTATCACCATAAATTTTTATTATTTAGATTATTATTCTGGTAAAAAATGTTTGCAGAAACTTTTTAAACTACAAATCTAAAGTGGTCCGTAAAACACGTCAGTGAGATTTTTTAAAACAGAGGTTTTTTCACAGTGTTCATAAAAAATGAAATGCTAAACTGATGTATAATTTTCCTCGTATGGTATCGATATCTCGTTGTTTTGGTTCTCCCTATTTATACAGCATGTGTGAGTTGTGGTAGAACGCATCATTTTTCATGGAAATGACAAGGATCAATGTTTCTTTTATTTTTGACATCATTCTTCACATACAACCAAACATTCCTAACCGAGTGCGATGTTAAATAAGGAGCCTCTTGAGTCATAACTTTACGCTGTTGATTTATCAGCAGATGACAGAAAAAGTGAGTAATGAGTATCTGTAGTGTGCAGTGTGTCGTTTTAGAGAGAAAATTCACTTAAATGAGAAATGCCTAACTTGTATTCAGTGATTTATAGACGACAAAGCACGATAACGCTAAAACAGCATTTCCACTTTCTTTCGCCAGCGATTTATGACCGGTAATTCGCCGAGCAGATCAAAGAGGCTGACTCAGAAATATTCTTGAAATTTACGTCATGTGGGCGTACATCCGATACCATGAACCAGTTCCTCACTGTTCACGGGAAGCTGAGCAGATAGCTACTTCGAACCTCACTTTCAAGCTGAAAGCTATTCGATTTAGACGGTTCCAATGACGCTACGTAACTTGAACAAGATAGAATAGTGATTCGCCTTAATAACAAAGTGGGGATTCTATATTACCTGTGAGGGAAGATGTACTATATTCCACAACACAAATCCGCCGACATTAAAAGGGACGCTCAAAAGAGTTAGTAAACTGATTATTAAAAAGAAGTGAAGTTCTTGTTTCAGTAACAAAATATGTACCTAATGAGAATAATTACTCGGAAACAACTATAAACCACACACAATCGTAACATTATCATCAACAGAAGTATCTTAGATCGCGTTAGTGTAACAGTACGAAACTTTTATCATTTTGGGAGACATTATTATACACTGTTTGAAAAAGAATCGCTTGATTTTAAAACTACATAACTCTGTATATAGAAGTTAATGTTTGTATATCTGTCTTCTAAGCGTTCGTAAACTATTCATCTATTGAAACAGTGAGCCTCCGTACACCCGCAAAGGGTTCTAGCCCTGAAACACGCCAGTACGACACTTCTAACTTCTATGTAGTTAACTTTCCTCTGCCTATATTTTACTAATGCTGAATTCAGAATGTTAAAGCAGTGTATTTCAATTAAAATTGTTAAAAGCTTTCTCCAACTTCACAAAAAACGGACATCCCAAAATCGCCGTTAGTTTTGCAAATATCTCTGAAAAGATAGAAAAAAAAAACAAAAAAACAAAAAACAAAAAAACATAAGACTGCAAAGCTGTAGAGAATTTTCTCCTCTACAATTTGGGTTATTCGATTTTCGTGTCACATGAATGGTTAAGCCGTTATTTTCATTTAAATTTCGAGCTGTCAAAAGACGATTACAAAGGCTCACTTTTAGTTTTACTACCGTAACCTAAAGTGGGCCAAAAAGTGACTATATTTGACCGCAATGTACAGATGCAGGATTTCGATTAATTGAAACGAAGCTGAAAAGAACAATGTTCACATCCCACTAAAGTCACCTATATATTTTCAAACCCATTTTGGCATTCAACCAGACCAGTATGAATAGCAATATTAATTACATTTTCAGATGATGATATGTGCTTCTCAGTGTCATAAACTTCTTTCCTCCATAGGCTTTTAATTTTTGGCTGAAAAGGATTGTAATTCATAGCGAATTTCGCTCATGCATCTCACCCTGTTTGTTTAAATGCCGCATCTGCGGAAAGAGGGCTAATGTAAGCACTATCAGCCGTGTAGAATATGTGGGGTTGCGTTGTTGTAATTAGTTCAAGTAAGTGGTTTTGACACTTTTCATTTAAAAGTCAGTGTATTACTCGTACGTATAATTTCCCTCCTGTGATAATAATATCAAATGTGTGGAAGAGTCAAACGTTTTGCGTGGAAACAAGTTAGGTCGCTGTTGTTTTTATGAGTGTCATTTGATTCGTGATTCGTTCAGTTCAGAGTTCAGATATTTGGAGAGCTTATGCGAATTAACTACGGGGTCATCAGTCCCTAAACTTACAAACTACTTATGAACTAGCTATTACTAAGGACGGCACAAATATCCATGCTTGAGGGGGATTCGAACCCCCGACCGTAGTGGCCGTGCAGAACGTGACGAGCGCGCCGCAGACCGCTCGTCCACCTCGGCCAGCTCAGTTCAGAGTGTTTGAAGTCATAGGTGTCCCTTATTACGAAACTTAATGAGCAAAATGGTGTAAGAGATTTTATGAACTAAGTTAGATGGTGCCAATGTTACATCGTTTTTCATTTGGCTTCAATTTTCTTACGTAGTGTACCAGATTTTTCAGACAAAGATCGTTCCTGTATGTCATATTACATATTTCTTGCGACTTTTTTGGTATTCGCAATACAATGTTGATTTTGTTGGAACATTATCTCATTGTCCACAAATGTGTTTATTTATTTTTATTTATTATGGTTTTCTGTTCCATGTGACTCAATTTAGGAGTGAGACTCCATGGTCATGGAACAAGTCAATACATGAATATTTACACAAGAATGGTAGTAGAAAATTTTTAAGTAGTCCTACGCACATGACAATCCTAAGAAAAAGTGAAAAGAATCAATAAAGAAAAAACAAATAAATTAGCTTAATTGTTTAACTTTTCTAGGAGTTCCTCGACAGAATAAAAGGAGTGAGCCATGAGGTAATTCTTCAATTTAAATTTGAAAGCGTGTGGGTTAGTGCTAAGATTCTTTATTTCTTGTGGCAGCTTATTGAAAATGGATGCTGCAGAATACTGTACACCTTTCTGCACAAGTGTCAAGGTGGTGTGATGCAAACGTAGATTCGACTTCTGTCTAGTATTCACCGAATGAAAGCTACTAACTCGTGGGAAAGATGTGATATTATTGTCATCAAACGACATTGAAGAATAAACGTATTGTGAAGCCAGTGTCAAAATTCCCAGACTACTGAAAAGGGGTCGACATGACGTTCGTGAACTTACACCACATATTGCTCGAACCGTCTGTTTTATAGCCAGAAATGATATGCTTTTTGCATTAGGCAAGTTACCCCAAAAAATAATGCCGTACGTCATATGTGAGTGAAAGTAGGCGTAATAAACTACTTTTCGTGTTGATAAATCACTTGTTTCAGATATTGTTCTAATGGTAAATATAGCAGAATTTACTTTTGGAACAAGAACCAGAACATGGGCTTTCCACGACAGCTTACTTTCTATATGAATACCTAGAAATTTGAACTGTTCAGTCTCACTTATCATATGCCCGTTCTGTGTAATCAATATGTCAGCTCTCGTCAAATTATGTGTTAGAAATTGTAAAACCAGTTTTACTGTGATTTAACATCAATTTGTTTTCTACAAGCCATGAACTTATCTCTTGAACTGTATTTTTGATACTGTGTCAATATTACGAGCAACATCCTTCACTACCAAGCTGGTATCGTCAGCAAACAAATATATTTTACACTCACCTGTTATACTCGAAGGCATATCATTTATATAAATAAGAAACAGCAACGGTTCCAAAACAGTCCCCTGGGCACCCCATACTTAATTGTGCCCCATTGCGATTGTACGTCATGGCCATTTTCTACACTGCGGGGAATTACTTTCTGTTGCCTATTACTGGACTAAAAGGTGAACCAGTTGTGAGCTACTCCTCGTATTCCATAATGTTCCAACTTCTGCAACAATATTTTGTGAACAACACAATCAAACGCTTTTGTTAAATCAAAGAAGACGCCTAATGTTCGTAGCCTCTTTTTTTAACCCATCAAGTGTCTCATAAAGAAACGAAAATATAGCAATTTTAGTCGTTAAACCACTTCTAAAACCAAACTGTAAGTTTGACAACAAATTATGTGAACTGAAATGATCAATTAATCTTGAATATATAGCCTTTTCAATAACCTTAGAAAAAACCGATGGCATAGAAATAGGTCGACATTATCCCTTTCTCCTTCTTTATAAAGTGGTTTCACTACTGAGTACTTTAATTTGTCAGGAAACTGACCATTCTGAAAGGAAAAATTACAAATATGCCTTAGTACTGGGCTGACATATGAAGAACAGTATTTTAGAATTCTGCTAGATACCTCATCAAATCCACAAGGGTCCTTAGTCTTTAGTGATTTAATTATTGACTCAATCTCCCCTATGGAAGTATTATGAAGTACCATGCCATTTTCTAAAAATGTTATATGATTACCGGTAGAAACTAGGGTTTTGTTGAGTTCACCTACTATATTCAGAAAGTGATTATTCAATATTGCACATATATCTAATTTGTCCTTCACGACTGACCAGATAGTTTTAATTTTATCCCTAGAGTTTGCCATTCTTTTTGCATACCACATACTTTTTGCATTCTTAATGACATTTTTCAGAAACTTACAGTACTGTTTGTAACGAGCTACTGCATCTTCATTCTGACAGCTTCTAACATTTTGATACAATTCCCGCTTTGTTGTACATGATACTCTTGCCCCCTTTGTGAGCCACCCTGCGAGAGGACTGAGGCGCTCCAGTCACGGTCTGCACGGCCACTACGGTCGCGGGTTCGAATCCCCCCTCGGGCATGGATATTTGTGCCGTCCTTAGTCTTAGCTAGTTCACAAGTAGTTTGTAAGTTTAGGGACTGATGACCCCGTAGTTAAGTCCCATAAGCTATACAAACATTTGAACATTTGAGCCACCCTGGCTGGCTGTTACTGCAAGTACCCTGTTTTGAACGTTCTAGCGAAAAGCATTATATTTAATATCAGCATTATCAGCACCATAAATGTCCTGCCTTTCTTGTAGTAACTGCTACAATGTGGTAAGCACGACATAACTCTGGTTTAAATATTCTATCTGTGCTTTAGTTGGCAGCAGTAGTGCTAGCGTGATAAAGTGCACGTTCGTACAACACGGATGAGAGTGATACGTGTTAACTTTCTGGTAGACACAGCCTGGCGCACGGAGAGGATACATTTATAATAAAACATTCATTTCCAGTTCACTACTACTAAACAAATCATATAACTTTGCGGTGTAGGGTCAGTTAGAGATTTAGTTTTGATATAGCTTAGCCATTACTTGCAAACATCTACATAGTTTGTGAAGGACTGATCCGCCACTGTGAACATCTCGTTTTATCGACGAGATACTTGTGATATAATCCATTACTTGACTGTAAGCCTAATACCCATTTCCTTACAAGTACTAGCAGCAGAAACATTCACGTTAATTGCTTCCTTCGTGACTTCGGACTTATCGCAATACTACGCACTGTATAGAACCAGCAATTCATGCCAGGTGTGAATCTCAAAGAAATAATACTCTGTAATTTCTGATGGCCCAGAGTGATATCTATTGTGTACAGGAAACCTTTGTAAGATAAAATGATTAGGCAGGGAGCCAAAATGACGAATACACCGCTCTAGACGTACACAATTCATCGTGTCTTATACTGATATTTGTTATATTTCAGTTTACCACCGTTGTGACATACAGTTTTCCAAGACATATTTATATACTGTTTGTTCTTTCCGCCGAAGAAAGTGCTCCTTCCGTTATTGAAGATGCACATCAGGCTTGAACTCTTATAGGAATCGGCGAAATACCGCGATAAAGAGTGCAATGGCTGTGTGCAGTAATTCAGTAATTCGTGGGTAAGAAGCAATGCGTGCCAGAGGTTAGAGTCCTCCCTCGGGCATGGGTGTGTATGTTGTCCTTACCGTAAGTTTGAGTAGTATGTTAGTCAAGGGAATTAGGTCCACAGCAGTTTGGTGCATTAGGTTTACAAACATTTAAACATTTCTAGTGGCAGGCGTGCTATTATGGTCGTGATTACTGTGTCCAGCTGGCGTAGTGGTCAGCTACAATGCCTTGTAAAAAAGTGATTCAGTCTTGAATCTTAAAATATAATGCTTATCCTGAACACATTTCTTATGGTGTTTGAAAGTTGCTTTCCGCTAGAACGCTCAAAACGGGGTACTTAAAATGAAGACCGCCAGTGATCCTTTCTGTTTAGCGGAATTACATAAGGGTAGCACTACTACAGGAAACGGCGAAATGCCGCGAGTAATGACATGAAGGAAGGCGGGGAGATTAGTGTTTATCGCCCCGTCGGATTGAGTAAGGATGGTAACATCCAAATGTTCAAATGTATGTAGAGCTTATGGGACTTAACTACGGGGTCATTAGTCCCTAAACTTACAAACTACTTATGAACTAGCTTGTACTAAGGACGGCACAAATATCAATGCCCGAGGGAGGATTCGAACCTCCGACCGTAGTGGCCGTGTAGACCGTGACTGGCGCGCTTCAGTCTCCTCGGCCACCGCGGCCGGCTGGTAATATCCGTGGCAGTTCAAATAAACCATCCCGGAATTTGTCTGGAATGATTGAGGGTAATTTCGAAAAGCCGACCGCGGTGGTCGAGGGGACTGAGGCGCTCCAGTCATGCTCTGCACGGTCACTACGGTCGGGGGTTCGAATCCCCCCTCGGGCATGGATATTTGTGCCGTCCTTAGTCTTAGCTAGTTGATAAGTCGTTTGTAAGTTTATGGACTCGTGACCCTGTAGTCAAGTCCCATAAGCTCTACAAACATTTGAATATTTGAAATTACGGAAAACCTATATCTCAATGGCCGGAGGTGGATTTGACCCACCGTCCTTCCGAATTCGAGTCTAGTGTGCTACGATTGAGTCACGTTGGAGTGAATGAGCGTTCCAAAGCGCCTGGCTACGGAGTGCGCCGCTGCTCTCCGTCGGATGTTCGAGTCCTCCCTCGGGCATGGGTGTATTTCTTGACCTTAGCATAAGCTAATTTAAGTAGTTTGTAAGCCTACAGACTGATGACCAGAGTAGTTAGTCCGATAGATTTACAAACATTTTAATTTTTTATTTAATTTTTGTTTGTTTTGTTACAATTGCCTCACCTGTCGGATACAGTAATTCTGTAGTGCGTGGACTAGTTGAAAGTTTATTGTGGTGGAAGGCGTGCTCATGTAATAGGTGCAGTCGTGGTAATCACTGTATTCAGGTGAGATACTGGTCAGCGCGACTTTCCTGGAAGGCAGCAATCACCACCTGGTTAAGGACCGTCGGATGGTGTGCCAAGCAGTGATGTATCCCATGACTTCACCACCCGTCATTCCTGAACAAGAAATGGAGACTCTACAGCAGTTCGCACACTGCGTCCTTCGTAACGTCTGATGGCCATTGTTTTGGTATTCGGCAGTGTCAACGGCAGAAGGCCCACAGGCGTAATCCCTGTTGTGGGGAGCCGTAAGATATGCGTGCAGATCACCTCTGGTGGTGATTCGACGTACAGTGACGGCACAGCGATAGGTCGCAAATATTCTGCATCTGCCCGTCCAACCCCTGATGGGGAGTACGCTGAACAGTGTTCGATGAAGATAATGCACACTCATACACAGCGCGTGGGACGTCGGAATTCCTACTGCATGCTCATATCTTGCCGTGTCAAGTAACGAGAAAGATACCCCAAACGATTCACTACTGAGCACTTGTGGAATAACATCAGAAGGGGTCTCCGTGTCAGTACCAGCCCGCGTAAAGTGGAGGTACAGCTGCAATAAACTTGCCCCATGGAAGAATACAAATCCTGACTATCACTATTGTCAACCGCATAATGGCGTGCAACGTGCCGAGAAGGGGACGACACCCTCCTGTACTGGCGCGAACGTTCCATCTGTAATTGACAACTTTCATGTCTGTTTTAGTTCCATAAAGTCACATGGTCTTGCATCATATGGGGTTTAATTCACTTCTGATCACGCCTTGCGGATGAAACAGTTCTTTTTTCTCAGGCATTATATTTCGTAAATTTCCAGTGAATAATTCTATCATGACAGGAAATTGAAATTATAAAACAAAAATTAAAAATATCCGGAATTGCTAGTAACAGATACTGACCAGATAAATGGGCGTGAGCAAGTTGGAAGATTATTTGGGAGAAATTATGTAAGAAAATGGCTTAGAAAAATTCTCTGTAGATGGAAGACTTCATAAAACAGTGAGAGCATATGGAATAACAACAAAAGATGTCTGTCTAAATGTTTGAAGCTACAACACTACAACAGAGTTCTAAAACCAGAATGTCTTTATGCATGTGAATGTTGGGTAATGAACTACAAATTGCACAAAGTACAATGAAAAATCATTCGAAAAATAATTGGACCACTAAAGACCACAGAGTTACGGAAATTAAGAAGTGATAAATAAATTTATCGCAACATAGAAACGTAACTGAAACACTGAGAAGAGGCGACTGTTAATTTTTGGACACTTACACAGAATGAACAGCAACAGGTTATATAAAGAGATTTTTTAATATCTTTGGAACAAGAATTCAACAACAGTCTCGATGCAAAAAGTTCGGAAAGATTTGGAAAGAAGTAACATAAGTGAAATAGATAAAAAGAGAGATTTTCAAGACGAAGGTGTTAAAAATGGAAGGATTTCAAGGGAGAAAGGAGAGGAAGATAGGGTGAAAATGGTCTGAGAAAGGATACATTGAAAGAATACTGGAGGAAAATGGTACGTGGACCTTAGCTGACCTATCCGAAGAAAGAAAAAGAAAATATTTCCATTAAAATAATGACGTAGCAATTCAGTTATACATTTAAGTCCACGTATACTCTTCTGTAAACAATCGCTACCTCCTCTTCTATATAGCTCTATAATAATTGTCTACATGAAAAATGAGAGGTGATTCTACATAAAGTTTTCACACAGTACTCGGCGTCCGCCTCCGAATCTCAATAAAATGTTCAAATGTTTGTATAGTATATGGGACTTACCTACGGGGTCATCAGTCCCTAAACTTACAAACTACTTATGAACTAGCTAACACTAAGGATGGCACAAATATCCATGCAGGAGTGGGGATTCGAACCCTCGACCGTAGTGGCCGTGCAGACCGTGACTGGCGCGCCTCAGTCTCATTGGCCACCGCGGCCGGCTCCGTAGCTCAGTAGCAGCATCCCTGACCGCCTATGCATGGGGCCTGGATTCGATTCCGGGCGGGAGACTTGGTGTTGTGTGTCTGTCCTCATCATCACTTTCTTCATCATGAAGTCGCCAAAGTGACGTCACTAGAAAGCCTTGCATTAGGCGGCCGAACACCTATTGGGTCATCCCGGGTACGGCAAGCCGTACGATCATATCATGTTTGCAGTATTCACCATAATGATATTTTCACTCCGCAGCGGAATGTGCGCTGGTAGCAAATACCTGGCCAATTAAAATTGTGTGCCGGAAGCGGCCCTTCGCGGGCTAGCACTCTACCGACTGAGCTATCCCGTCACGCTTCACGGTCAGTTTCAACAGCTTCGCTTCCAGCATACAGTTTTAATTCGACAGGAAGTTTCACTTATCGACATTTCTGCAGGCATAATAATTGACGAACAATCATCACTATAAGTTTTCGAAGTGACCTATCCTATGTGCCTGCTCCAGTGGTATAAACGTGACACTAGTAGGCACAGAACAAGAACAACTGATTCTTACTTTAAGCAAATGCTACACTAGGGAAAAAGCGATGATTTCCAAACGAATTAAAAAAATGTTCAAATGTTTGTATATCTCCCTCCACTCCACCTTTGGTCTCTTTGTAATCGAGATTAATAATTGGCTTTCCAGTTTCCAAGTCTCTGTCTTTACTATCGTGATCGTAGACATCAAAATAACTGCTTCATTTTTCCTAGTTACATACGAGACAAGAGTTCGGTCTTTTTGATATCCAAAAAATGAAGAACCTATAGCTCCATTCTTATTTGACGGAAATTCTGGAGGAATTACTGCCTTATTTTTCCTTATAGTTCCTAAAAGTGTAATAAACTTTGATATAATGTATGTAGCCAGTGACATGGAGGTACCAATTATCGGTGGTTACATTTATGTAGGTATTGACGATGTCTTCAACAAGTCGTTTTATAGCTTCCTCTGGCGAGTTTGAGCCTGTTGGTTGTTTGCCGCCCTACACTTCCAAATTTCCACAGTAAAATGTCTTGGCGGCTGCCACTGAATACAGTTTGATGTCATATTTAGCAAGTTTTAATGGCATATATTGGAATCGTGTGGCACAGTGGTATAGTGCCAGACTTTGAATCGAAAGATAATGGGTTCGATCCCCGTAAGGTCCTAGGATTTTCATGTCACTTTCTATTTCTTGCACCTCTGGCAATGTTGCTGAAGTGGAAAATATCGAGTAGCACCGTGGTTCGGAATCCACGTTAACCTGTAGGTCCCCCTATAACTGACTGGGTAAGTTAGTTCGAAGGTCGGAGGAAGGCAATAGCATACCATCTCCAAACAGGACCATGCCTAGTAAACCATTGTGGTGGTGAAAACAATCCTCAGGTTGTTGACTGCTTTACATTATACTGAATCCATGAACAGCGTGCACGAAATGAGTGCAACATTTCATCAATAGTAAGAGTTCACTCATGCTGTAACATTTTCTTATATTCTTAGCTAATCTCGAAGAAATGTATTTTATGGCAGCAAGTTGATCAAGCCTCCTTCTTTCCTGTCTGGTTTTGCTATAATCAAATCTAAGACTTCTCAGAATTAGTAGAAAGCTGCGATAACTTATGGCTGCTCTTAGAATCATCATACCTGTCCCATCCTTCTCTTCAATATTCACCACCTATCAGGTTACCGACAGTGTCGAGTAATTCTTCTCTGGTTAGATCAGTGCAATCATGTGGTCGTAAATACCTTGTCTATAATTTCTATTTTTTATTTTTGAATTAGTGTGTAGTAAAATATCGTCATTCGTGTTTATATCGATAAGTTTATCAGCTGAAGAGACTGAATCTCTTACGACACGGCTTAGAACAGGTAACATTTTTATTATACTTTTCTGTTTCCTTGTTGAAGATTTCGATAAAATGGATTTGCACCATTTCGTAACTTTATGCTTCGCGATATAAAACTCTCCATACTGTGTTTTATCATCATCCTCTCCATTGTTTACCTCAACTTCAGTTCCTATGTCTGAGTTTCTCATTTCCTCCGCACTCAGATCAGAATCACTTTCCGGAAAATATGGAGTTTAATGGTTTTGATCCCTTCTTTTATTTTATTCTTCTTTTAACTCATCCAAAATCCTTGGAATATCTTCAGGGTTTATCGGGTTCCACCTATAAAACATTCTCAATGTGTATTATACTACTACCTTACATATTCCGTAAGAAAAAGAAAGAATTACTCTTACTTTGTTCAGAAATCGGCTTCGTTAAGAACAGAGGTGGCCGGAAAAAATCAGAACGAGAGCAATCGTGCGTTGTAGTTCATGCAACAAGCAGACACCTACTGACAAAACGGTTTATACCTTCTGGAGAGAAACGTAGCCGCAATAATTGGCGCGGAGCGACAGGCGGGCTGAAGACGGTTGTTGCGAGGAATAGATGGCCTGAATGTCCCGATATGCTGACTACTAATGAGAGACAGTTGAAATAAAACATGTGTTGTATAAAACATAACGGCGCGACCCGTGGATGGTTACATTAAAATACCGTAACACGATTTACATTACTACGAAAAAATAAAGTTCGAAACAAAGAAATTCAAAATTTCTTCTAATTTTATAATACAATGAACAAAACATCAGCTGACATTGTTACCAACTTTGAAACTCACAATTTTCTTGTTAGATGGTTTCATACTAACCTACAAAAACATATTTGATGATACTCCAATTCATCTTCCAACATAATACCACATATTTTAATGGAAGTTTCGTTTGTTTTAGCTCATTCTACCCATTTATGTCATTTTTACGGTACGGGTCTTTGTAACTATCAAAAAGCTTTGAATTGATTCATTGTGAACCAACAGTCATACTTAAAAATCTAATTTATTTGGCTACCAGTTCCAGCGTTACAATAAAGCCATATTCACGTTGTTGGTGTCTAGAGTAGAGGCATGGTGTCTGAAATCTGGGAGCTCAATAGTCTTGTATATTAACCAGCTAATATATTGAGCTAATAAATATTCTTAAGGGCCTAAGCCAAATAAATTACAAGTATATGCCCTTTTTTTCTCTTTTTCTCAATGCTACAGATCATATGATGGCTTTCACAACAGAATCGTCCGAGTTGTAAGGCCCTGTTGAATGAAGTACTTCCAAACCTCATGTCTCATTCAGAGCTGCTCAGGAATTCTTCAGAGACGCTGCTGTTATTGGTGACTCGTGTTGACAACAACTGCACTTGTGAAGACAAGCGAAGATCAGGACCGTAAATGTTTCAAAGACCACCGCCATACAACCCCGAAGATTCACAAGCAACTTTCTGCGCTTAGTTATCGTTAAAACATAGAAACAATACCATACTTTCGATTTCATAAAATATAAACAGTTATGTAACAATAACAGTAGACAGTGAAGATTTGCTTCATCCAAAAAGCAGTAAACATAAGATCACAGTATAACCCACCGGAAGTCACTGTTGGATATTTCATTTTCCTAATCGCGACAATTTTTATTCCTCAATTATAGTACCAGCTGGCCATAGCTGATAATTGTAAGAAAAGTCAAACAAATCAACAATAATGAGAGCTACAGAATCAGAAACAATAAATCTGAGATACTCTGATGATATGTGGCTTTGTATCTATACAGATGGTCCATTAATACACTCTTGGAAAATGTAAAAGGGACATCATGAATTTGTCGAAATTGTATTGACATATTTGTTAGGATGAATACAATACACGATCACACAGACGCAGCCATACGCACGTGCGCAATGTCGACACTAGTACCGTGAATACCCACCTTTTGTAGCAATGCAAGCTGCTGTTTTCCCATGGAGAAGATCGTAGAGGTGATTAATGTCGTAGAAAGCAGTTTCCTCCTGGTGCTGCATTTGGGCCAGATTTCGGCCAGTCGTGTAGACTTCTCAAGATGGCGTTTCATACGGTCCCAAACATGCTCAATGGGGGAGAGATCTGGGGTTCGTTCTGGCAGGGTTGTTGTCGGACACCTCGAAGAGCACACTGGGTGACACGAAATGGATGTGGACGTGCATTGTCCTGTTGGAAAAGCATATCGCCTTCTTGGTGCATGAATGGTATCAAGACGGGTTGAATGATGGTTTCAATGTATCGTGAACTGTTCCATGTTCTTTCGACGAGCACCAGTGGAGAACGGCCAACGTATGGAATGACACCATGATGCACGATCGTGCGAACCGCTAGCCGTCTTCCGCTGACACCCCAACCCCCCCCCCCCTCCAGAGGTTTCGCGGTAGGCGCTTATAGAAGGATGAATGGAGAAGTTTCGTCGTCGGTGAAGAGTCACGTCTGCCTCGGCGCCAATGATGGTCCTTCGCATGTGTGGCATCGAGCATGGGAGCACCAAAATCTGCAGTATATACGACAAAGGAACATAGGACTGACTCCTGGCATCATGATGTGGGGAGCCATACCCTACACTGGCCGTTTTCATCTGGTGATTGTCGAGAGAACATTGAACAGTGAAATGTACAGTGAAACTATCATTCAACTCGTCTTGCTACCGTTCGTGCACCAACAAGGTGGTATCGTCTTCCAACAGGATAATGCGCGGCCACGTGTATACCGTATTAAACATTGTACTCTTGAACGTGTACGTCAATTATCCTGGCCAGCACGATCCCCAGATCTGACCCCCACTGAGAATGTTTGGGACGGATGAAACGTCAACTTGCGAGGTCTGCACAACCGCCACCAAATCGGACTCACCTGAGGCATATGATGAAAATTGCAAGGAAGGAATACTGAAAGACTGCGGTCGGTACCACTACGATCGTCTCCATAAGAAAATTGGAGCTTGAACTGCAACAAAAGGTGTATATCCACGGTATTATCGTCGACATTGCGCACGTTCTGGTGACTGCACTCGCACGCGTATGAACGTATGTTGTATACATCCTCAAGAACATGCCAATAAAATTTCTTTGTGTTTGGTCGACGAATTCATGCTGTTCTTTTCCATTTTCCAGGAGTATAGAAACAAAGAAACGTAGGTGTAGGGATATACAACAGTTTCTATTTCTACCAAAGTTTAACACACGCTACTGAAATTTTGAAAGTGAAATGAAGCAATTAGAATTGCAATGATTCAGCTGAATAATTTTTACACACATTCGACAAAGCAGTCTTATTTGTGATTCCAGTATCAGCAGTTGTTGACATATGAGATACAACAGGAACAGTTACAACGCTGCAACGCAAAGAAAAAAAACTGAATTTCAGTGACACCATCACTCTCTGACTTAGATGCTAATGAAAAATCTTTGTAACCGAAACTGGCACAAAAATTAAACAATTTGGACAACGAAAATTCGTGAGTTAAAATGTTTTTGAAGAAGAATAACGGAATAAAATTTAATGTGAAGAAAAGATATGGGAAGACCTCATGGACACTGTTTACCTTCTAACGAGTCAAGAAGAGAAGCAGCAGCCATATTGCTCTTGACTAATGGACATGACTATTTAGCTGCCCACATGTGCGAGATCTCCATCCTGAGGTATCAAGAAAGTGTTCTGTCATAAGATTAGTACCGTTATGATCAGCAAAAGTTTTAAAGAGTAATCAGAATTAATCGATTGTAATTCACACTTAACAACAGCGTATTGGGAAGCAAGAAGGCGAATAACAATAAGTCAGATGTCATCACATTATTAAGAATCTTCTTTATTTATGAAACAGAGCCTCCGTGTGTTTGCGTGTTTGTATTGTACACAAATCTACAGTTTTGTTCCAATATTGTCGAAAATTTTCATACATGACGTTAAGACCAATAGGAAGGTCAACATGGGTTTGAGGGTCACCAAAAACGCATAGTGCAGGGTATATGACGTCATAAACAATGAGATGTGCGAAAAACTGCTGCAACACGGCTCAATGTTGTTCATTTCCTGCTACACTACTGGATCGATTTCAACCAAATTTGGTGCACATTTACCTTACCATAACGTAACAATTGCTGTAGGGATAAGAACCAGGAAATATGACGTGTTTGGTGCGTGGTAGACCTCGACAAAAACTACATTGTATTTCCATCTTGACGAAATTTTGCACAGTCAGTCATCTACCTCATGATGGCCTAAGAAGCTGAAACCCGGTTACTGACTCAATAAGTAATTTTGCACAACATCGGGAATTTTTCCCTTTTGATAACAAGACAAAGGTCAAGTGGTACATGACGGACGGTACTTTACTTAGAGACTTCGATAAAATCCTCAATTTCGTTTCGAGCTTGATGAGACTTTCCCGATTTGTCATATAAACCAAGAGGATGGTCATTTTCGGTGTAAGGGCCATGCCCAACACATAGTTCAGGGGATATCATAAACAATTAAAAGTTCGAACAATTGCTGCATCACGCGATAATGTTGACATAACCTCCAAAACCACTTAAACATTTTCAACCAAATTACTGCGACGTAGTAATCGTTATAGAGCAGTGTTTTTCAATCTGTGGGTCGCGACCCCCAGGACAGTCGCAAAGACTTGTTCGGGTGAGGGGGGTCTCCGACAAATGAGGAAGTATTTGCAGCATAAAATAACCAGATCTGTGCACGTCTGGGTACTTGCAGTTCTGCAACACCAAAATTGCCTAAGAAAAGTGAAATTTATTCTATACCAAAATTACGTAGTTCCTTATTATCATAAATTTGGAATTATGACTTTTTTACAGTAAATAAGCCATGTTATCTGGTTTCAAGATTCATTCGATTGCTAAATTAACAAGAGACCGTAAGTAATTTTAAGAAATTTTGAAATTGCCGATTCATTGGGACTTACCGAGCATAATTCGCTTCCGAATGTTACCTACAACGCGACACATTCGTCAGGCAACAAATATTTTTCTGTGAAATAAATCGCAATTTTCGATCAATTATGGCTTCACTTTACTAGGTTTAGATGAAATATGAAAGTGCGGCGAACGAAAATTTTTGCCTGGCCATTTCATTGAATGAATGCTGTAACGTCGTCAAATAATTATTTTTCTGTCGAAATTAATGTAAAAATAGGATAACGTGTTCCATTACGGAAAGTAGACTAAACATTCACCATTTTTACATGAATTTTTTTACCAAATGAAGAAAATGTAAAATTCACTGATATTGAATTCACATACGTAGTTGTTACAGTAGGGTGAGGGCGGGTTGGGGGAACGGGGTAGCCAGAATGTTTTTAATTGGAAGGGGGTCATGAACTCAAAAAGTTTGAAAACACTACTGTACGGACTCACGTACGATACATTGTTAAGAGATATATCATTATAAAAGATGAGAGCTTCATAAACCGCCCACTCATACAAAAGGTTTTAATTTACAACGTCTTTATTAATGACTGTAATCAGATGAAAATGTACTTGCAGTTTTCTAATATTGCCGTGAAAAATTACGCTGTTGTGCGAAATAACGTTCAGGAGAAATGAGGTCACAAGTATTAAGCTACGTAAAAATGAAACTACAAGCGGGAATTTACTACAAATACAGGAAAATAGAAAGAGTGAAATAGAAGGCGATGGACACGGTGTAAGAAGGAGATGGAATAATATAAGAAGGTAATAAATACATACCCGGGCAACGCTGTTTTTCTGCTAGTAAATAATATATTCGTGTTGATTCCTAGAGGTGAACTTTGGAGACAGATGTACGTTTGTGGGGCAGGGGCGGCGGGTGTCTGCTTGCAAGGCCGCGGAGGACACGGGACACCTTGCGGCGGCCGGGGGCAACCGCAGAGCAAACAAAAGACGAGCGCCACCGCACAGTGCTGCAGCGCCGGGCCGGGCCTTGAAACCGATCGGGCGCGGGTCGCTCCCTGCTCTACTCGATATGACGCGCCAAGGCCTGGCAGACTCACTACACGCCTCCTCTCTGACTCTTCGTTTTAATCCCCATCTGTCTCAAAAGCAGTTTTCCGGCCGTGTTCGTCGGATTATATTATCCGCGTCGCGTAACATTATCGCCGCCGAATTGCAACTAACTTGCGAACTCCAAAAGTCGTCTTTTCTACAGCTTATCACATAACATAAATATGTATGGAGTGAGCATTACGATGCGCATAAAGAAAATTCTGTCCACACTCTTCTCAAGTCAAGTGGTACCGCGACGGCTCGCTGAACCCCACATAGCGTTAAGTGTATTTCGAGCGTCATTACTTCGCTAGTACACACAAACAAACCTTTAGCAATATCGGGAAAAAATGTTCAAATGTTTGTCGAGCTTAAGGGACTTAACTGTGGGGTCATCAGTCTCTAAACTAACAACCTACAAATGAACTAACTAATACTAAAGTTGACACAAACATACATGCCCGAGAGGGGATTCGAACCGCGACGAGGAGCAGCATGGCGCATCTTATAATAGCGCCTCAATGCGCTTGGCCACACCCCCGCGGCTATATCGGAAAACTTTGTATGTGCAGGTACAAAAGTTCAAAATGTTTGATACATTGGATGAAATTGGTTTGAACACCATTAGAATTGCTACACCACAAAGATGACGTGCTACAGACGCGAAATTTAACCGACGGAAAGAAGATGCTGTGATATGCAAGTGATTTGCTTTTCAGAGCATTTACACAAGGTTCGGCCGGTAGCAACACCTAAACGTGTCTTACCATTGTAAAGTCAATGTGGTACCTTCCACTGTCTCCTGATCGCTTTCATGTATACAACGTTCTTTCTATATGATTAAATTGTGATCTGCGATTTCCTCTCTCGTTCCTTCTCCCCAGTCCTAATTCACCTACTACATTTCCTTCTCTTCCCTTTCACGTTACCGACTTCCAATCCCACATCACAATCAGGTTTTCCTCTGCCTTAACTGTCTGACTAATTTCTGTTATCTCCTCGTACATTTCTTCGATCTCCTCATCATCGGCAGAGATAGTGCTGACATGAGGAACGTATCCAACCGATTTCTCACACACAAACAGCAGTTGACAGGCGTTGCCTGGTGAAATGTTGTTGTGATGCCTCGTATAAAGAGGAGAAAAGCGTACAATCACGTTTCCGACTTTGATAAAGGTCGGATTGTAGTGTATCGCGATTACGGTTTATAGTACCGCGACTTTGCTGCTCGCTCCAATGACTGTTAGCAGAATATGGAATCAGTGTGTTCAGGAGGGCAATACGGAAAGCCGTGCTGGATCCTAACGGCCTCGCATCACTAGCAGTTGAGATGACAGGCATCCGCATGGCTGTAACGGATCGTACAGGCACGTCTCGATCCCTGAGTCAACACCTGGGGACGTTTGCATTACAAAAACCATCTGCACGAACTGTTCGACGACGTTTGCAGCAGCATGGACTATCAGCTCTGAGACCATGGCTGCGGTTACCCTTGACGCTGCATCACAGACACGAGCGCCTGCGATGGTGTACGGAACGACGAACCTGGGTGCACGAATGGTAGAAAGTCATGTTTTCAGATGAATCCAGGTTCTGATTACAGCATCATGATGGTCGCATCCGTGTTTGGCGATATCGCGATGTACGCACATTGCAGCGTGTCTTCGTTATTGCCTTACTGGCGTATCAAATGTTTCAAATGTTTGTATACCTTATTGGACTTAACTACGTGGTCACCAGTCCCTAAACTTACAAACTACTTACGAACTAGTTAACACTAAGGACGGCACAAATATCCATGCCCGAGGGGGATTCGAACCCCCGACCGTAGTGGGCGTGCAGACCGTGACTGGAGCTCCTCAGTCCCCTCTGCCACCGCGGCCGGCACTGGCGTATCACCCGGCGTGATGGTATTGGGTCCCATTGGTTACCCGTATCGGTCACCTGTTGTTCGCATCGAAGGCACTTTGAACAGTGGCCGTTAAATTTCAGATGTGTTACGACCCGTGGCTCTACCCTTCATTTTCTGGTATAGTTAAAATTCAAGAAATTAAAATTGTGAAAATTTATTGCAAAATGTTATATTTTTAGGGAATAAATGATAACTTTTTCGGCTGTTATTTTAATGTGACTGTAAACCAATAAAGTCACAAATATGTGAGGATATGTGATAAAAGCACCAAATTTATATACTCAACAGTTCCTGAGAAAGCGAGGCATTTATATAGCCAATTTAACATTGTTGAGATAGAGGGGTAAGACTTCGCTTAAACGAATTTACGTGGTGTGTCTAAAGTGTGCGGCGAATACTATCAGGTAACAAACAAAATAAAAGATTCAAACAAACGTTTTTACAGACCTTCTAAATTTCGCTACAAAATATTGTGACAACGTTAGTACAGTTGCTGGAAAGTATCAGGAAGGGCCTCCTGAGAATTGATCGCAGGACGGCTGTCACATGACTGATTACATTTATGTCTGCAAGACTTTTCCCTTTCATTGCCGCCTTCAGGCGGGGAAACATGAAGACGTCTGCAAGGGTCAAATTATGGGAGGAAGGAGTGTATTCAAGAACAGTTACCTGTTTCTGTGCCCGCACACGGATTGCGGTTAGTGCAGGGGGATTGGGTATTGTCATGTGGCGGCATCTATTTCCCATTCTGTGCAACTCAGGTAGAACGCATCGTATACGCTGTAACAATCGGTTTCTAATTACACTGGTAAGATGCAGCATTAATGGTTTGACATGAAGGAACAAATTCTTCGCGGGCGATGCTTATGTTGTGGAAGAAGGCTTCCAACCGTGTGTGTGAGCAACCTTCGATATATTTTAGACACGGCTTTCAGTTTGTCACGGGAAAGACGGTGAGCACCATGGCGTCGAATGCCTTTTTGATCCCGAGTGGAACTGGTAACACAAGATCTCATCTTGTAAAAATACTAGTTAATAGATATTATTTTATTATTATTTTGTTTAAATAGGTTATTCTGTGTTTTATTTATTTTATTTCATTTCTCGGCTATCTCAGGTCTCTGATTTGTATGAGTATTTTTACTATACAATTCCACAAAACTAATGATAAAATATTTTACTATTGAAGTATGTTAGTAATTATTTGAATTGCTACGTGGAACCAAACACCTGAATCGAGCCTAATTTTGTTTACTAACCCTAAAAATTGTATTTTACTGTCCACCGTTTGATATCTACATATCACAATGAAAAATAAATGAAAGTCCCCTAACATGAAAACTGATTCACCATAATTGCTTTCTAAAATCGAGATATTCAAAAAATTATTAAATGAGATAAGTTTTTCATCCTTCCCATCTATTCTGAAATATAAGTCACTGTTAAGGGTTAATAACACGTCACAATCTGGATTTCTTCACCATAATTGCTTTCTAAAATCGAGATATTCAAAAAATTATTAAATGAGATAAGCTTTTCATCCTTCCCATCTATTCTGAAATATAAGTCACTGTTAAGGGTTAATAACACGTCACAATCTGGATTTCTTCGTACTATACCTTCGTCGTAAAATTGTATTTATAAAAAAAAAAAAAAAAAAAAAAAAAAAAAAAAAAAAAAAAAAAATTGAATTCACTGTCGCGTCCAGATGAGCTGAAATGAAATTAGTAAATCATTAATTAATTGTTTGGTTAGCATCCGACCCTGATTTATATTAATTACTGTTTTTATTTGTGCCACGTAAAAGCGGCACGCTACTGCAATCCAGGTCGATGGCTGGTCGCTGTGACAGCTGCTAACATTGTTTCTAAAATATTCATGTAACTAGATTCCATTTTTGTGTGCCAGCCCACCACAGAAATGATAAGCGAAAACCTGTTATTTCATTGTTTCTAAAATGAAATGGGTTAAAGTGTTCCAACACTAACTGAAATTAACATCCGTATTATTTTTAATATACATATTTTGTATTTTTTATGTTACACGCTTTTTTTATATGTGATTACATGAATATCAAAAAACAATCTAATGACGACTGATGTAAAATTATACTTTCTCTCATACGTCCTACAACATCGACAATCAGACAAAGAGTACAATGTCTTGGGCAACATACATTTATAACTAATATAACAGAGATATTAATATTTTTTCTTATTATAATCACATTATAGTCGTTGCGAGTTCAAAATGTTCAAATGTTTGTTAAGCTTATGGGACTTAACTACGGGGTCATCAGTCCCTAAACTTACAAACTACTTATGAACTACTTACGAACTAGGACGGCACAAATATCCATGCCCGAGGGGGGATTCGAACCCCCGACCGTAGTGGCCGTGCTGACCGTGACTGGAGCGCCTCAGTCACCTCGGCCACCGCGGCCGGCCGTTGCGGGTTAATGAACATAAATGTCTTTGGTGGCGCATTTGAAACAGTCTTTCATTACATACACAGTTTTAGTGTCACAAAGTAACTATAACGGAAGGACATTACAATCTCATGTGGCGATGTGTTCAGAAACTATGGATCCTCATTACACATGGCAGTGAAATTAGCAGAAGTTTCCATTCGATTTCCTTTGTTGTTTGTTAAGCTTATGGGATTCGATTTCCTTTGCGCTCGTCAGTGAGAAAATGTTCAAATGTTTGTATAGTCTATAGGACTTAACTACAGGGTCATCAGTCCCTAAACTTACAAACTACTTATGAACTACTTACGAACTAGAACTGCACAAATATCCATGCCCGAGGGGGGATTCGAACCCCCGACCGTAGCGGCCGTGCGGACCGTGACTGGAGCGCCTTAGTCCCCTCGGCCACCGCGGCCGGCTCGTCAGTGAGTTTATGCGGTACACGAGCAGATCTTTCGCTTACCCAAATCATCAGGAACGGTGGTGTAAAACGTGTCCTGGCCAATATCCAATTCCTCTGCAATCAGATTGCGGACAATGGTTAGCACCGCGTCCTTGCTGATGCCCAGTTCTTCCGTAATTAATATGTGAGCTCGTCGCCGACCTTCTGCCAGCATTATTCACACTGTCTCGTTCATTTCTGGGATTCTGCTTGTCGATGCCCGACAAGAACATGGATTCTCAGTTATTTCCTTCCCTTCACGGAAGCGTTTAAGTCATTCGTGAGCACATTTTCTGCTCTTCCGTACACCTACACCAACATTCCGTGTGTCTCCACTGCAGTCTTCCCCAATCTGATGTTTACACTATGCTGCATTGCGAAATCAAATCATATGTTTGTCAAACTTATGGGACTTGACTGCGGGTCATCAGTCACTAAACTTGCAAACTACATATAAACTAACTTGTACTAAAGACAACACAAACATCCATGTCCGAGGGTGGATTCGAATCTCCGACGGGGAATGGCCTCGCGCACCGGAGCATAGCGCCTCAATGCGCTCGGTTTCTTTGCCGCGGGTCTCCATTGCGTTGTGATATTTCCTCCACCCTCAACTATTGGCAGACCATGTACACTGCAAGTCACATGCAGTTCATGCTTTCATGCTGTGTATCGATTCTCCTCTTGTCGCGATGGATTGGCCGAGCGCTCTAAGGCGTCTTTCTGGGGAGCGCGCGGTTGCTTTCCGTCGGAGGTCGAGTGCTCTCTGTGGCATGAGTGTGTGTGTTGTCCTCAGGTTAGTTTACTTTAGTTTAAGTAGTATCTACGTCTAGTAGCAGATGCAAATGTGGTTTTACTGCATCTTTTCCAGATGAGTGAATTTAGTGACTAATTTAGATTCTGGGTTTTGACATGTACACACGTTTTGAGAAGTGCAGGATCGGCCAGAAACCGAGATTCATCACTGTGGTATGCACCATTCATCCATCAATTTTTCGCTAGGAGATGCTAGAAGACGAGTTCAAATTTTCAGCAGATGTCCTGAATTCGGACATAGCCTCACTGCTGGTTTGTCATTGTTTCTCATGTCTTCTATTCACTAACTTATTCAAACGCAGTTTATCCAGTTTTTCATACACTCTTTGTGATCATGGTATAACTGAATAAAGAAGGTATCGGACACTTGTATATATCTCCGTCAGTATCACAAGACAAAAAAAAAAAAAAAAAAAAAAAAAAAAAAAAATCTTCGTCATAAGCGATGCAGCTAGTTTGTTATTGTTGATAAGAAACGGAACAGAGTCGAAGATGATGTATAAAACCAAAGAGTATGTATCACGCGATCTTCTACATGTATCCTGCACTTTGTCAACTAATACTAATTAGTTGAAACTAATACACAGAATCGTTATTCACTGAGCTGGTACTGAAGTGCAGCTTCAAATACGTGGGCGTGGCACTAGGCACTAGGCACTAGGCACTTCGGATGCGATTTTATCATTGAAACTTTCCGAACTTATTGTCCATGAGTTGTATAAACAAATGAAAAATAATTCGAAAATTGACATTTTTGGTCAATTTTATCAACAGTCCCCCTTAAAACCGTTACTTTACGTCAATCACCTGAGATTTAGTCAATTTCCTGGAATACTTTTTGGTTTAGAGAAATCATTATTGTTGTGGCGTAAAGTCAGCATCACACGCCAGACGTAAGAGAACGATCGTGGAGAAGGCAGCGATCGACCGAAAGCAAATCGCAAGCAGGCGCCGCGCATCCTGGAGGGAGCAACCGAAGATGCGCGCCCTCTACAAGCGGCTATATCTAGGCCGACATACGTCTGGTCGGCTCGTCAGTTACTAGGCACCTTCGAAGACAGAAATAGGACAGTCCTAAGTCAGAGTGCGGCTACGAATTTGGCAGTAACTAGGTCACAGCGCAGCTAGAATCTTACGGACGACGACGCAAGAAGAGAGAAGAAACAGACATATGTTCGAAAGTTGAGTATTATACTTTTCAGTCAATAAAACTTGTATTATTAATCTGAATAGTTGTTTCAGTTGACATCAATACCTGCACCAGAACCTTACTTGGCGACCAGATGAGACCAGACGAGAAACAACAAAAGGCGACGAGGCACATGTATAACTCATATAGTTTTTGACTTTTCGAATTAAGTTCTTTCCTAACTTACAGTGGGATATAGTTGCATTAAATATCAAGCTTTGGAACTTAACGAGTTACAGATTTGTAGCGTTTTCTTGGTGTATCTCCAACTCTAATAGGGCAATGTACATTACGAGAAATCAAACGGTAGGGTGTTTTGTAGTTTTCTACATAATTAAGAAAAACAGTTCATTCCAAATTTGAGATTCCCTTTTTTGCTGTGTTCACCATATTGTATCGACTTTCATGCAACCGAAACTATAGCTGCGCGGAAATGGCCACGCGATTTCACGGAATGCGCGGCCGCTCCCGCCGGAGGCTCGAATCGTCCCTGGGCCTTATTATATGTTACTTAAATCAAGAGACCGATGGTCCCAGCAGATTGACCCCTTAGTTACAAAATGACTTTAAATTTTCTGAAACTACACTGGTCAAAGATTAGGGGATCATTTGAGATATTTAGGTTACGAAGTATTGTCATCGGCAAAGTGAACTAAAATTACTCGACGTCTTTCTGTCTATTATCGGACTGGAGACAACACAATTACATAAACCGAGATAGTGGTAATAATAAAACATTGCTGCAGAGTGGTTGGTGTTGTTTACTCTACCAAAGAAATTACACAAGTAGTTAGCTTCAGGTAGTGTAGTGAGCATATAATGAAATGCATCAATACGTGACTCACCCAAAACTAGAGCCATAGAATGGTAGGAAGCGGGGCAGAGACAGAGGAGATTGGCTGCAGCTTTTGGAGTGTCTCACTTGTCTGCAGTTGCTGTCTTTGGAAATGGAATTACTATAGACTTATTGAAGTGGGAGGGTATTTACCCTGTCTCCTACCACTTTTATACCAGGCTCTCTTTCTTAACAGCAGTTCAGATGGAGTTCATCTATTCCAGGGGCCTTGTTTCGACCAACATCTTTCAGTACTCTGTCAAATCCTTCATTATCTCATAATCCTCTACTGCGTCCACCATTTATTTCGTTTGTACGGGCCCTCTATATATTCCATCTCCCTGCTTTCCCTTCTTTGCGTAGTACTGGTTTTCCATCTGAGATCTTGATATTCATAGAGCTTCTTTTATTGTCTCCAACTGTTTCTTTTATTTTCCTGAAGGCGGTATCTATCTTTACCCTAGTTGTACATTCTTATACAATCTTGCATGTAGCCTCTCCTGCGTAGCCAGTCGGCACTTCTTGTCGATCTCAGTTTTCAGTTGACTGTACTCCCTTTTGACTCCTTCACTTGCTGCCTTTTTATATTCTCTCCTTTCACCAATTAAGTTCAGTATCCAATATTATCCAGTATTATCCAAGGATTTCTTCTAGGCTCTTGCCTTCTAGTGATATGAGCCTCTGCAGCCTTCACCACTCTCAGAGCTACCCATTCTTCTTCTACTGTATTATTTCCCTCCGTTTCGGTCCATCCTAGCCTAATCCTCCTTCTGAAACTCTAGACAAACCATGGGTGTTTCAATTTGTCCAAGTCCTATCTCCTAAATTTTCTACGTTATTGTAGTCTCTTAACTGTGGAATGACACAGTTAATAACTAATAACTTATGGACAGTCTATATCAGGCCCTCTACATGTCGTACAATTTAAAATCTGTTTTCTAAACTTGTCTTACCATTGTAAAGTCCATGTGGTACCTTCCAGTGTCTCCTGGTCGCTTTTATTCATACGACGTTCTTTCATCAAGATTAAACGAAATACGTATGATTATTAAATTGTGCTCTGCAAAACTTCTACCAGGCGATGTCCTCTTTCGTTCCTTCTCCCCAGTCCATATTCACCTACAACATTTCCTTCTCTTCCCTATTATACTATCGAGTTCCAGTCCCACATCACAATCAAGTTTTCCTCTACTTTAAGTGTATGACTAATGTGTGGTATCTCCTCGTACATTTCTTCCGTGCTCCTCATCTTCCACAGAGTTAGTAGGCACATAAATTTGTGTCACTGTGGTCGGTGCTGGCTTCGAGTCTATCCTTGCTACGATAATTCGTTAACTATGCTGTTCATAGTAATTTCCTCGCGTTCCTATTTTCCTATTCATTATTAGACCTGCTCCAGTGTACCACCAACTGATTTTATATTTATAACCTTGTACTTACCTGACCAGAGATCCTGTTCATCCTGTCCCCCAACTTCACTAATCCCTACCACTTCACCATTTAACTATCAATTTCTCTTTTAAGGCCGGCCGCAGTGGCCGAGCGGTCTGCGGCGCGCTAGTGACCGTCTGCACGGCCGCTACGGTCGGGGGTTAGAATCCCATCTCGGGTATGGATGTTTGTGACGTCTTTAATATAAGTTTATAAGTAGTTTGTAAGCTTAGGGACTGATAACCCCACAGTTAAGTCCCTTAAACTTATCAACATTTGAACATTTCTCTTTTAAAATTTGGAACTTACCAACCCGATTAAGGAATAGAACATTCCACGCCCCAATCCGTAGGATGTCAGTTTTGTTTCTCCTAATGACGTCATACTCCTGAAGAGTCCCCTCACGAAGATCCGAATGGGGGACTATTTTACCTCCAAAATACTTCACCCAAGAAGACACCATCATCATCAATTCATTCAGTAGATCTGCATGTCCTCGGACAAAGTAACGACTGCAGGTTCCCACTACTTTTAGCGGTTACCACCCGTATACTGTGTATATCTCCCCTAACGGCCGGGGGTTCGAATCCCTCCTCTGGAATGGATATTTGTGCTGTCCTTAGTTGTAAGTAGTTCATAAGTAGTTTGTAAGTTTAGGGTCTGATGACCCCGTAGTTAAGTCCCATAGACTCTACAAACATTTGAACATTTTTGGTTCGAATCCCCCCTCGGGCATGGATATTTGTGCCGTCCTTAGTAGAAGGTAGTTCGTAAGTAGGTTGTAACTACAACCCGTAGTTAAGTCCCATAAGCTTAACAAACATTTGAATTTGAATTTGAATTTTGATCCCCTAATTACTTTGAGCAGTGAGTACTCAATATTTAATTTTCTGTATGGGCATATTTCTTTGACGTACCGTACTAATTTATTTATTTATTTATTTATTTATTTATTTATTTATTAATTTTTTTTTATTTTTTTATATATATAATTTTTTTTTTTTTTTTTTTTTTTTTTTTTTTTTTTTTTTTTTTTTTTTTTTTGCAAATTTCACATCGGTCGTCACATAATTTTGCGGCTAAGACCCCTTTGAGTTTCGACTTCCGGTACGGCAAACAGTTTGTCCCGACAACACTCCATTGCAGTGCGAAAAAGTGATATCGTTGTTGTCGTTGTGGTCTTCAGTCCGGAGACTGGTTTGATGCAGCTCTCCACAATACCCTATCCTGAGCAAGCCTCTTCATCTCCACATAAGAACGGCAACCTACATCTGTGTGAATCTGCTTACTGCTTGGTCTTCCTCTGCGGTTTTTACCCCATACACTTCCCTCCAACGCTAAATTCACAATTCCTTGATGTCTAATAATGCGTCCTACCAATCTATCCCTTCTTTTAGTCAAGGTATGCCAGAAATTTCTTTTCTCACCAATTCTGTTCAGTACCACCTCATTAGTTACGCGATCCACCCACCTAATCTGCAGCATTCTTCTGTAGCAGCACATTTGAAAAGCCTCAATCCTCTTCCTGTCCGCACTGTTTATCGTCCATGTTTCACTCCCATACAAGGCAACACCCCATACAAATGCCTTCAGAAAGGACTTCCTTAGGCTTAAATCAATATTCGATGTTAACAAATTTCTCTTTTTCAAGAACGCATTTCTACCCATTGCCATTTTGCTTTTTATATCCTCTGTACTGCGAGCATCATTTGTTATTTTATTGCCCAAGTAAAAAAACTCATCTACCTCCTTTATTGCTTCATTACCTAATCTAATTCCTTCAGCATCACCTGATTTTCTTAGACTGCACTACTTTACCCTAGTTGTACTCTTGTTAATGTTCATCTTATATGCACCTTTCAGCACACTGTCCATTTCGTTCAATTGCTCTTCCTGGTCCTTTGCTGTATCTGACAAAATTACTATGTCGTCGGCAAAACGCAATGTTTTTAATTCTTTCCCCTGAACTTTAATTCCTTCTCCAAATTTCTCCTTGCTTTCCTTTATAGCTTGCTCAATGTACAAATTGAATAACATTTTAGAAAGGCTACAACCCTGTCTTACTCCGTTTTCAAACACTGCATCCCTTTCATGCCCTTCAACTCTGACAACAGCTGTCTGGTTTTTGTACAAGTTGTAAATAACCTTACGCTCCCTATATTTTATTCCTGCTTGCACCAGAACTTGAAAGAGTGATATCGTAACATTCAGGAATACGCAGTCTGAACTGTCTCTCCAGTGTTTGGGTCAGCTCAGGATTCGTGCGCCGCGGTGAAGTAGCCGAGCGGTCTAAAGCGTTTCGCTGCGGAGCGCGCGGTTGCTCGCCGTGGAGGTTCGAGTCCTCCCTGGGGCATGGGGGTGTGTGTTTGTCCTTCGGTTAGTTTACCTAGGTTTAAGTAGTTTGTAAGCTACGGACTGATGACCACGCAGTTTGGTCAGATAGATTTACAAACATTTGAACACTTGATTTGAGGATTCGTGCTGTGCGCCTATTCAGACCACAAGTGAGGCGAGCCGGCGCTGTGTGCTGGTGAGGAGAGCTGCCGGAATGCTAATGGCTCACAACCAGTAGCCGCGCCGCGGGCCACGGAGGCCGCCAGGCCACACGCAGTGGACGCCGCGCCCACAGCAGCGCAGGAGCAGACCGATGTGGGGAGGAGAATGGACGGGGAAGTAGCGGAGGGATTTAGAGGGACCAGAGGAGCTGTTGGGGAATGATGTGGAAGGTGAACTGAAGGATGTCTTGTCGATTCGGAAGAAGCATATTACCGGACTGTTCTAAGTTGTTAAATAAGTATATTGGTAGAGACTGAAAGCATATGAGGCTGTTAAAGCAACTCTTTTGACGCACAGAAAGTGGTTAGTTTGAGTAGATGAAGATGAAATTGAAGACGTGAGTACAGGAATCGGTATGAGACAGGGTTGTCACCAGCTTATCTATATACAGGGTGATTCAAAAAGAATACCACAACTTTAGGAATTTAAAACTCTGCAACGACAAAAGGCAGAGCAAAGCACTATCTGTCGGCGAATTAAGGGAGCTATAAAGTTTCATTTAGTTGTACATGTGTTCGCTTGAGGCGCTGTTGACTAGGCGTGAGCGTCAGTTGATCCTAAGATGGCGACCGCTCAACAGAAAGTTTTTTGTGTTATTGAGTACGGCAGAAGTGAATCGACGACAGTTGGTATAAACAGTTTACAGAGAATGGGTGTTTGTGCAAAGGGAAACGTTCTGGACGGCCGAGAACGAGTGATGAAAATGTATCACGCATCCAGCAAGCATTTGTTCGCAGCCCAGGAAAATCGACTCGCAGAGCTAGCAGAGAGCTGCAAATTCCACAATCAACTGCATGGAGAGTCCTACGAAAAATGTTAGTTATGAAACCTTATCATCTGAAATTGGTTCAAGCACTGTCTGCAGCTGATAAGATTAAAAGAATCGATTTCTGTGATTTTGTCCTTTCTCAAATGGAAACAGATGAATCTTTCGTTTCAAAGATTGTGTTTAGTTATAAAGCAACTTTCCACACTAACGGGAAAGTCAACCGTCACAATGTCTGTATACGGGGCACTGAGAATCCGCGGAAAACAACACAGTATGAACGTGACTCGCCTAAGGTGAACGTTTTCTGTGCCATTTCAGCCAATAAAGTTTTTGGTCCCTTTTTCTTCGAAGGTGCTACTGTAACGGGACTACAGTATCTGGAGATGTTAGAGAATTGGCTGTTCCTTCAGCTCGAACAAGAAGCACAACAATTCATATTTCAGCAGGATGGAGCGCCACCACATTGGCACTTATCTGTCCGTAACTACCTGAACGTCAACTACCCGAGGCGATGACATAGCACTTCATCACTGGCCTCCAAGGAGCCCTGATCTTACCCCCTGAGATTTTTTCTTATGGGGGTACGTTAAGGATATGGTGTTTCGGCCACCTCTCCCAGCCACCATTGATGATTTGAAACGAGAAATAACAGCAGCTATCCAAACTGTTACGCCTGATATGCTACAGAGAGTGTGGAACGAGTTGGAGTATCGGGTTGATATTACTCGAGTGTCTGGAGGGGGCCATATTGAACATCTCTGAACTTGTTTTTGAGTGAAAAAAAAACCTTTTTAAATACTCTTTGTAATTATGTATAACAGAAGGTTATATTATGTTTCTTTCATTAAATACACATTTTTAAAGTTGTGGTATTCTTTTTGAATCACCCTGTATATAGTTCATTAGACAAAATCTGAAATCAGTACCTTGTTCATAAAGTGCTTGTTAAACAACGCGGTACAACAGTTATTTTGCTTCCACCAAGACTTTATTGATTAATATTCACAGAATATATGACATCAACTGCGATTGGGCAAAGCTGAAAATGTGTACCCAGCCGAGATTCGAACCCGGGTCTCCTGCTTTCTAGGCAGTTGCGCTGACCCCTACACCACTTTTTTTTTTTTTTTTTTTTTTTTAATTAGTATCCTCCCTTCTCCCCTCACAGCCCTTCCTTACGCTCTCCAAATTGTGCCTTCTTCGGCGAGCTTCTGTTGCTTTCTTCGAAGTAAATGAAGGGAAATAAATACACCATTATATGATTATAAACGAAAACGATCTTTCTGGGAAATGGAGCAGCAGAAAAATGCTGCCATACTGAAAATAATCTATTCTTGCTGAATTCTCAACAGCAGATAAATAAATGAAAGAATATGTTCTTCTTGTATCCAAAAACAGTAAATCTTCTCTTTGACTCGAAATGTGAAACAACATTCTTCTATGAACAAGCATCGGGAAAACGCAGAAATCGTGGCATAATAACGTCGTCATGTAGAGTGCATACGTGGCACGAGTTGTAGAGAAATCACTGAATTGTGTATCGCAGAAAGTTAGCGAAGAGCTTCTTGTAGTTCTTTCTTTTCATAAGCTTCTGGTGCTGTGTATGGAGGTACAAGTGGAAACTATATTTGCTTTTCGTTTCTTCTGCCAGTATGTAGTGTAAAGCGTGCCCTTTTATCCAGTTAACGGCATTTCTTTTCGTGGCTGGGTAAGGCACGTCGCTGGGGTTTAGAAGGTCCTTCGGTGTAACGGTATGTGGAGCCGTTCGGGTGACCTTGGCTATGAGTTGTCGAGTGATTTGCCAGATTTCGTCGACTTCAGCGCAAAACCAGTCGATGCTCTTCAGTGTCAACTAAATTGCAGGTCGGACAGTTGGGTGAGTCTGCGAGGTGGATGCGGTGCAACTTAGAATTGGTCGGTAGTTTCCTGTTGACGGCTTTATACCACGTAGCTCTGACAGTGGTCGATAGAAATCGGCTACTGATGTTGCTCCAGATGGCCTTCCAGTCATAACCAGGGTATTTCTGTTCCACCACATTTCCGGGTTTCGTTTTCATCAATATGTCATATATCGTTTTCGCTTTGGCCGTCTGCTGGACTATGATCGTTGTGGGAATATAACTAAGTTCAACTAGAAATTGTTGAAAATGATAAAGTCCTGTGGGAACGTGCCGAACGTCAATGGGTGGGGTGAAATCTGTAGGAGCAATTTCCGTTAGTAAGTTGGCGGTGAATGAGTTAGGTGTCATCTTCCAGAGCTTGAGCATATTGCTTGTAAATAATGCTTTGGATTTCATGAAGATATCAGTAAGGTTGAGCCCCCCCTTTGCAGCTGATAGAGTTAACGTGTCGAATCTGACCTTAAAGAGATTCCCACGACTGATGAAGTGGCCGAAAGCTGACATTATCCTCGCAGCAATGGCACCTGGCATGGGTAAAACTTGTGCGACATAATTGATCTTGGAAGCGATGTAGATATTGACAAGGGTTGTCTTTTGGATTTCGTCAATGTGTCGCATACTGTGTTGCCTAATTCTGGCTCTCACGCTGCTAAGAAGGTTCCTATAGTTAACTGCTATCGTTTCTTTTATGTGGCGCCGATAAGTAATTCCCAAAATTGTCCGCTGGTCGACCACTGGTAGGTGTACGTTCTGCACCAATAGACCTTGGCCTAAATTCATTATACTGGATTTAGTTCTGTTTAATGTTGCACCTGATGCCAGTTCATACTTGTGTA
The DNA here is from genome assembly GCA_026315105.1 of Locusta migratoria. NCBI lineage: Eukaryota > Metazoa > Arthropoda > Insecta > Orthoptera > Acrididae > Locusta > Locusta migratoria. Next base: position 305,245,567 of record CM048750.1, on the reverse strand, counting down.
TAACCTCCAACGTCCGTTCTATGTCTTCATTGTTGGTGACTATGACACCTACGTCATCTGCGTAGGCGTTACAGACAATTTTGTGATCGTTTATGCGTAGTCCTTGTAGTTGCTGGTAAAGTGTTGCGAGTAAAGGCTCGATAGCAATGGCGAACAAAGCCGTGGACATGGGACATCCTTGCCTCACTGAACTCTTGAAGTGAATACTCCTGGTGAACTGGCCATTCACCATAATTTTGGATGTGCTGTGTTTTAAAATCCTGGCGATGAGGTTTACAAAGCGGTGTGGAAAGCCCATTCTGGACATCGTTTGGAGGAGGTAATCATGATTGACCTTGTCAAACGCCTTTTGAAAATCTAGAGTCATTAGTGCGCAATTAATGTTTAGAACATCCGCCGTTGCTATTATGTCGCGATATCCGCACACTGTTTGTAAGATTGACCTGTCCTTGCCAACACTAGTCTGGTACGGACCAGTTACCTCATTCATTATCAGTTTGAGCCGTCGGGCTAAAATGCGGGTCATTATCTTATAATCACTGTTAAGCAGTGTTATTGGTCTTAAATTCTCAATTTGCGCAGAACGTGGATTTTTCGGGATAAGTGCAACGAATCCGGCAAGAAAATCCTCTGGGATGTCACTGTCGGAATTCATTAGTTCTTTGTAAATGAGGAGTAGTTTGGGTTTCAGCTGCCTATAGAAAACCTGGTAGAACTCGGCCGGCAGGCCATCGGGTCCCGGTGATTTGTTTTTGGGACTGTGTAGGACGGCAGTGTTCAAGTCGTCTTCGTCGATCTCAGCGACCAGGCTGTCAGACGCCTCAGTGCTGAGCCGTGCTCGCAGGTGTCGGAACAAATCTCCCTGCGCCTCAGCGCTAACCGCACCGCCGGACATGAGACTTGTGAAATATTCATGAATTTCAGTTTTAATTTCATTTTGTTTAGTAAGACTGGTTCCATCTGGTCTTTTGATTTCAGTGATTATTTTTTGTTGACCTCTCTTCTGTTCCCGGATAACGTGGAAGATGGACGATTCTTCAGCTTTGAGAGCATTCTGTATACGTGCCCTTACTTGATAGCCGTTTAATTGCTTTCGCTTCAGAGACAAAATTTTGGATTTAATTCTCTTTATTTGGATATAATTGTTAATGACTGACCCGTCAAGCGTGTATAATTCCCGCAAACATTGGAAATAAAATTCAGATGTCCTCTTGTACCAATAAGCTTTCTCCCTGGAGTAGTCAATCAGCATTCTCCTCAGTTGAGGTTTGGCACAGGACATCCACCAACTAAGAGCGGAATTGTATGACGGGTGACGTCGTTCGCATGCCTCCCATGTTTCGTGGAATCTTTCACGACATCCTGCATCGTGCAGGTGGGTGACGTTTAATTTCCAATACCCTCGTGCACGGTAGGTCCCTTGTCGTTTCATGTTGATTGTACTTATATAAGCAGCGTGGTCGGTGAAGCTGGTTGGCCATATTTCGGCGTGCAAAATACGGTCGTGCATAGTATTCGATACGTACATCCGGTCTAATCTACTCGCTGAAGTTCGCGTAATGAATGTGAAGCCTGGTGCATCACCGTGTGTGTATTCCCACGTATCAGTCAGGTGAAGTTCTTTAACAAGATAGTCCAATTCAGGAGAGGTGTTGAAATTAGGGACCTGGTCCTTTGGGCTCAGGACACAGTTAAAGTCACCCGCTAGAATAATGCAGTCTTGACGGGGTCCAAACAGAGGTAAGATTTCATGTTTGTAAAACACCGCTCTATTGCGTCGATTTGTGCTTCCTGACGGGGCATACACGTTAATTAGCCTAACGTTATGAAAGGTACAAGCTATTCCTCTACCATTGGTCAGTTTTTCGATGCTGTGGACAATTATGCCCTCTTTCGCTAAAATTGCAGTCCCCAAAGCGATGCCGTTACCGGCATTGCTGTGAGCGTTATACCCATGTATATTGTCTAAGGCAATGTCAGTCACTTCTTGGAGCATAGCAATGTCTACATCTGCAGCATATAAAAAGTCTTTTAAACATTCCAACTTAACTGAACTTCGTATACTAGTTATATTTAAGGTAGCAATTCGATAGGCCTGAAAAGTGTTCATAATTGAGTAAATAACCGGTATCGGGAAAAGACGTCACTATCAAACATTTCAGTACGTGTCAGTTTCGTAGCCGCTGGCCTTGTCATGATCGGTGGTATTTGGCGATGCTTCACCTTGAACGATGCCTGGTTCACTCATATCGACATCTTCCATTGGATCCTGTGACCAGTCGGTGGACGGAAATCTTGTATTATTATCCACAGCAGTCGTTTGCGGTTCCCCATCACTACCGCGTTGACTGGCTTCCGATAGGATCTCGGCTTTGGTGGCAGTTGGTACAAGGGCTGGTAAGGAAGCGGTGAAGTGGTTTCCCGCGTTGTCAGGTAACGTACTAGCGATTTGTCTGGCTTTTTCTCGCAGTTTGGGGGCAGTTTCTGCTGCACCTTCATGTGCAATCCGTCGCTTTTTGTGAGTCCGAGAGGTACGTTTTTTCTTTGGGGATGTCGTAGCTTCTACAGAACTTGTCAGTTCAGTTTCCGTAGTTGTGTCATCAGTAGCTGTGTCCTCGACGTTGGTGCTGTTCTGTTCCCGTGGTGGTTGTGTCGGCAAATCGGTTAACTGCGATGTAGCAGATACAACCGCCACAGTGTCTGGGATTTCCATCGGAACCTCTTTGTCAACCTGGGGTGTTCGTGGTTGTGCCGACAAATCAGTGGACTGTGATGTAACAGAGACAACTTCGGCAATTTCAGGGCTTGGCATCGGGACGTCTTTGTCAATGACGGTGGGTGAGTGGTTCAGTTCCGTGGCGTGTGTGACGAGCTGTCTGCCGCCGGCAGCGGACGCATACGTCACAGGCAGCGACGTCATCACGGCTGGCCTGGCGGGCTCGCCGGCCGGCAGCTGAGCCACGCGCCGCTGCAGGCACTCGGCGCGCACGTGTCCCTGTTTACCGCAAGCGGCGCAGGTGCGGGGCTGCCCGTCGTATGACACTATGGCGCGGTACCCGCAAACATTTATGTACGATGGAATGTGCTTGTGAAGATCGACCTTAAGTTGACGGATACCATTCAGTACGGGAAATTTATGAGAGGTCGACCATTTCTCAGCTACATTGCTAAGTACTTTCCCGTATATAGACACCACTGCATTTATTTCCTCGGCCGAAACCTCGAAAGGCAGTTCGAATATTCGTACGGTCCTAATTCGAGATCCTGCATGGGTAACTTCGACATCGCCAATGTGTCCATCGCGATGTTTGAACTTTAAAGTTCCTCCACATGACTGAACTAACTTTTCACATAGTTCCGCACTTTTCAACTTTACAAAAACGTCACTGTTTACGATAGACATATAGATCCCTATAATGTCGTCAAAATTCAACTTCACTGTTTCTTCAAGGAACGTTTCAAATTCAAAAGAATTCGGTCTCGGACGGCTACGATCCAACGTGAACTTCAACGTATCAATACGAAACGGCTCAGACATCACGGACTCATCTTTCAGAGACTTCAATCCACGAATAAGTTACAGCTACAAGCTGCAATAGCGAAACACTCACCAAGCGAAAGCGCAATCGGCCGCGGCGCTCAGCACTGCACCACTGGGGACATAGTGATCACCGCACCTGCAAGGACTACCTAAGCACGCCTTCCGTCAGATACAAATTCCCAGCTTCACCCTGCCCACAGTAGTCAAACTCGTAGTTATGAAACTAATTCCCGTAAGAATAAAGGGCTTCAAACTTGCCCACCCCTCCCCAATAACGATAGGATCATTGCCCGTCAACGATGTGGCGTCTGTTCCGAAAGAACAGACGTCATTTCTGATCCTGCAGTTGTTATTATTTAATATTCACAGAATATATGACACCAACTACGATTGGGCAAAGCTGAAAATGTGTACCCATCCGGGATTCGAACCCGGGTCTCCTGCTTTCTTTATTGATTAGTTGGTGACATACAACCGAGGGGGGGGGGCGAATTGACTGCGCAGTCGGAAGTGGAAATTCGTCGTACTGCGCATGACGTCACCGCCGAAGAAACGTTGCGGCAGTTGTAGCGGTAGCTCTGCAGTAGCTTGTTGTTTACTGTGTATTAGCGGGAACCTTTTGTTTAATTTATTTCTGTGTTGCACGACAGAAACTTCGATGCCTCTAATTCAGTTTAATATGATGATTCGTTTGGCAGTTAAAATTCTCGTAGAATCGTGACAAAAAGACATTAACAATTGCCTATGGAACAAACGATAAGCTCCAAAAAATAATTCTCAGCAAAATGTATTTGTGCTGTGAAACAATGCAGATTGGAAACCGAAGGCAGCTGTTACCATTTACGAAAGGACTCTTAATGTCAATTAATTCTTTATTGGGCCTTCATTCTGACCATTTGTCACTAGGCATGAAGTATATATAAACAGCAGGGCTGGACCAGGATTGTCTTGAAAATTTGTTTGCACATATTAGTGGTGTTGGCCATTTCTTTTGTGTCCCAGCCTCGTCGCCGCTTTTGTGTCTCGTTTCCGTCGTAGGTGTCGGTGGCCGAGTAGAAAGACCGACACAGGAATAAAGGATGCACGCTTGTGCAGGTAGGAGGTGACCAGCCAGTGGGACAGCAGAAACTAGAAACACTAGAGTAAATTAGAACGAGATCTATATTTCTTAGAGACTTAGTAATACTTAACTTTTACATAGCTCAGTACTGCAAAATGCTGATACATAGTTGAGCTAGAGGCCTAGAGTGCCTAGAGTGCCTGTCCGATAGCCAAGTCTTCACTGGTGCCTATCTGATTCCGAAGTGTTAACTGGTTCCTATTTCAGTCCCAAGTGAACGATGTCGTTCAGTGGTGGCCACGAGCGGGATCGCAGCAGAGGTCGCTCGTGGCTGACGTCGTAAGAACGCCGCGCCGTGCGTGCATGGCGGCGCGCGGCGAAAGTAAGTGGCGCGCACTTCACACTTGTGCGACACCACAATTTCTATCAGCATCCTCCCACTAAAGAAGTAAGACATCGGCTGCGTTTGTTGCTCCTGGGAAATAATGCCCAAGACATTCCACTGTACAATTATTCGTCTATGAGACAAAAATGTTTCAAATGTTTGTTAAGCTTATGGGACTTAACTACGGGGTCATCAGTCCCTAAACTTACAAACTACTTATGAACTACTTACGTACTAGGACGGCACAAATATCCATGCCCGAGGGGGGATTCGAACCCCCGACCGTAGTGGCCGTGCTGACCGTGACTGGAGCGCCTCAGTCACCTCGGCCACCGCGGCCGGCGTCTATGAGACAGGACGAAGACTCTCAACAATTCGTATCATCTAGTCCACTGTGTGTACTTTTGCCGGATATGTCTGAAGCAATGGCCATGTCAGATGGGGAAGCAGAGATTCAGGACATAAGTTTTTGTTGTGAAGCTGCTGCACCGTCCGCGGGGACAGATGTTGACTGCGCAGCTGAAGGATTCAGATATCTGGCAGGCTACATTGCACGCTGTGGTGCGAAATGTGACACCTCACTGGGGGTGTCCTCTAATGAACTACTTTGACCTCCTCCAAAACATCTCGCAGAATACGGGTGGATAGAATTTCTATCAAGGGGAGGTTTGTTAGTGCTGTCTGACGAGTGGATGCGACAGATTTCAGGGTTTGAGCTGCTGTTCAACGAGATTAACGGAAGTGACATACTTTCAAAAGAAAAAGATATTTCTATAAGATTGGTCGACGTAATATCACGTAAATATCCTTACGTGATGCCGGAGGTCATGAAAATATTCTTAGGAAACCGATTTTTTATTCGAGTCCGCTACGTCAACATGAAGCTGAAGAAAGAGAAAGCAGCAGCATCAATGAGGCGAAAATCACGTCAGTGGCATTCTTCTGTTGTCGGAAGTATTAACCGAGGTATATAACATCAATAAGCAATGCGTAAATAGTTAACTTTTGTATGTTGTGTGACGGCGCAGCACTGCTTCGTGCCCCTCGCTGGCAGTTCTGCTTCGCAACTGACGTCATTTCAATGGCCAATAGCAGGTCGTTTCGTTTCGGGCCCAACCTTTTATAGAATAATCTTGACATACAACAACCTCTTCCTAAAAATGTTCAAATGTTTGTAAAGCTTATGGGACTTAACTTATAAACCAACTTATACTAAAGAGTACACAAACATCAAAGGGAGGATTCGAACCTCCGACGCGGAACGGACTCGCGCATCGGAGCATAGAGCCTCAATGTGCTCGGCCACTCCGCCGGGGCTGTCAAGTAATAGTTCATGACACATTGTATCGAAAATAACACAATATCTCGTACGAAATAGTGTTGTCTTAATTTTTTTCTATAGAAAAAAGAAATAAATGAATAAGAAATAAAACCAATTAAAAATAAAACAAAATAATAAAAAACAATGGAAACATGATCATAGCCCCAGACCACATATTTCGTAGATCCCTCAACTTCTGCCCTTCAGGCGTAAATTAAAAGGCCACTCATAGAATTTATATTAACATAAGATTCAAATTTTTACTCATGTGTGAATCAACAGTCGTAAAAATGCACAGTCAACCATCAGCAGTTTAATGCATTTAAAACTTTACCGGTATCGAATATTATCTATCATCGGAAGATTCTGTTAAAAATTCTGCAAATATGAATTATATACAAGTTACAATGAAATATGATATAACATAGTAGTGTCATCCAGAAGATACTTACAAAATTAAACTTGATAACTACATAGTTGATCTGATTCATGGTGTGAAAATAGTATATCTTTGATCGCCATCACAGGATATATCTTTGATGATGTGTCATGGTGACTGATACAGAGAGTATTATGTAAACATTACGTAAAATGACAGCTTCGACAATGAAAATAATAAATAAATGTACGTAGGGAGTGGGATACCAACAGCGGTATGTTTAATAGGAACATTTATTCTTTCACTACCAGTTTCGGCATTCCATTATGCCCTACATCGGAGTATAATATCCATTAAGTAGGGATATCAACTGGTTTCGTGGATTTCTATCTCTCAGTAAAAACGAACAACAACCAAGATGGAATAATGGAATAATGCAATGCCAAAACTGGTAGTGAAATAATAAATGTTTCTATTAAACATACCGCTGTTGGTATCCCCGTTCCTACATACTCTTGACCAGCCGCAGTCCCGGTTCCACCAGCAATGATGGATTCAATAATGAATAAATGTATTCCATAACAACCATTGTTTGTCAAAGTATATATTAAGGCAAATGATATATGCATAAAAACGTAATTTTAGGGAATATTGCAGAAAGTTATCCTGTGACAATTATAATGAACATATGCAGTGGTACCCTAATGGATGGTATTGAGCATAGTATTATAACACAGCATTCTTAATAAGTTTGTAAATGACCTACAATATAAATATTATAATCAAGTCTAAAAGCGAAGTGTATGAAGTAGACAGGCAGACACTGGGCCATGAAATACAAAAATTGAGGTATAAGGATGACAATGTGTGTGCGGTTATGTAATACAAGCTATATGAAGTTATATTAATTGCGGGTACAGAATCCACTCACAGCAAGTTTCGTAATATAATTACGTCAAGAACTCAAGTTGTTGTTGTTGTTGTGGTCTTCAGTCCAGAGACTGGTTTGATGCAGCTCTCCACCCTACTCTATCCTGAGCAAGCCTTTTCATCTCCTCATAAGAACAACAACCCACATCCACTTGTATCTGCTTACTATACGCGTCTCTTGGTCTCCCTCTGCGATTTTTACCCCACACACTTCCCTCCAACGCTAAATTCACAATTCCTTGATGTCTAAGAATTTGTCTTACCAATCTATCCCTTCTTTTAGTCAAGGTATGCCAGAAATTTCTTTTCTCCCCAATTCGGCTCAGTACCTCCTCATTAGTTACGCGATCCACCCACCTAATCTTCAGCATTCTTCTGTAGCACCACATTTCAAAAGCCTCTATCCTCTTTCTGTCCACACTGCTTATCGTCCATGTTTCACTCCCATACAAGGCAACACTCCATAGAAATGCTTTCAGAAAGGACTTCCTTAGGCTTAAATCAATATTCGATGTTAACAAATTTCTCTTTTTCAAAAACGCTTTTCTACCCATTGCCATTCTGCATTTTATATCCTCTGTACTGCGACCATCATTTGTTATTTTACTGCCCAAGTAACAAAACTCCTCTACCTCCTTTATTGTTTCGTTACCTAATCTAATTCCTTCAGCATCACCTGATTTTCTTACACTGCACTCCATTACCCTAGTTTTACTCTTGTTAATGTTCATCTTATATGCATCTTTCAGCACACTGTCCATTCCGTTCAATTGCTCTTCCAGGTCCTTTGCTGTATCTGACAGAATTACTATGTCGTCGGCAAAACGCAATGTTTTTAATTCTTCACCCTGAACTTTAATTCCTTCTCCAAATTTCTCCTTGCTTTCCTTTATAGCTTGCTCAATGTACAAATTGAACAACATTGGGGAAATGCTACAACCCTGTCTTACTCCATTTCCAACCACTGCATCCCTTTCATGCCCTTCAACTCTGACAACCGCTGTCTGGTTTTTGTACAAGTTGTAAATAACCTTACGTTCCCTATATTTTACTCCTGCTTGCTTCAGAACTTGAAAGAGTTTATTCCAATCAACATAGTCAAAAGCCTTCTCCAAATCTACAAAAGCTAGAAATGTTGGTTTGCCTTTTCTTAATCTATCTTCTAGGATAAGCCGTAAAGTGAGTATTGCCTCCCGTGTTCCTACATTTCTCCTGAACCCAAACTGATCTTCCCCGAGGTCGGCTTCTACCAGCTTTTCCATCCTTGTGTATATAATCCGTGTTAATATTTTGCAACCATGACTTATTAAACTGATGGTTGTGTAGTTTTCACACCTGTCTGCACCTGCTTTCTTTGGAATGGGGATTATAACATTTCTCTTAAAGTCTGAGGGTACTTCACCTGTCTCATACATCTTACACACAATGTGAAACAATTTTGTCATGGCTGGTTCTCCCAGAGACTTCAGTAGCTCTGACGGGATATCATCTACTCCAGGGGCCTTGTTTCGACTTAGATCTTTCAGTGCTCTGTCAAATTCATCTCTCAGTATAGTATCTCCTATTTCATCATCATCTACATCATCTTCCCTTCCTACAATAATGTCTCGAAGTTCATTTCCTTTGTAGAGCCTCTCTATATACTCTTTCCACCTTTCAGCTTTCCCTTCTTTGCTGAGAACTGGTTTTCCATAAGTGTCCTTGATATTCATAGAGCTGTTTTTCTTGTCGCCAAATGTTTCTTTTATTTTCCGGTAGGCTGTATCTATTTTTCCCCTATTTATACATTCTTCTACATCCTTGCATTTGCCTTCTAGCCATTCCTGCTTAGCCATTTTGCACTTCCTGACAATCTCATTTCTTAGTCGTCTGTACTCCATTTTGCCTGTTTCATTTACTGCATTTTTATACTTTTTCCTTTTATCGATTAAATTTAGTATCTCCTGTGATATCCAAGGATTCTGTGTAGGTCTTGCCTTCCTACCTATTTTGTCCTCTGCTGCCTTCACTATTTCATCTCTCAATTTTACCCATTCCTCCTCAACTGTTTTATTTTCCCCTGTTTCTATCAATTGTTGCCTGAAGCTCCCTCTGAAATTCTTAAGAACCTCAGGTTCCTTCAATTTATCCAGGTCCCATCTCATTTTCCTACCTTTTTGTAGTTTCTTTAGTTTCAACCTACAGTTCATAACCAACAAGTTATGGTCAGAGTCTATGTCTGCCCCTGGGTATGTTCTACACTTCAAAACCTGGTTCAGAAATCTATGTCTTACCATTATAAAATCTATCTGGTATCTCCCGGTGTCTCCTGGTCTACAACCTTCTTTTGTTATTCTTAAACCAGGTGTTTGTTATAACTAAATTATGTTCCGTGCAAAATTCTATCAGGCGGCTTCCTCTTTCATTCCTTTTGCCCAGACCATATTCCCCCACTATCTTCCCTTCCCTTCCTTGTCCTACTACCGAATTCCAGTCTCCCATAACAATTAAGTTTTCCTCTCCCTTAATTGTCTGAATAATTTCCTTTAGCTCCTCAGGTAAATGAATTAAATCTCTGAATTATCTGACATTAACATATAATGATTAAGTCTGAAAGACGTGAGCATGAAATAAACAGGTCGACCTTGGGCTACGTAAGATAGCCGGTAAGACATAAAGATTTTATTTATTTATCCGAGGCCACAAGGCACTACTTCACAATATAATTTTGAATATTAACTTATGATCTAGTATAGATAAGTTAATAACATCACAATTTGTTGGTCCAGTACTCTGCCACCAGAATGACATTGTCATTGGCAGCGAGCATGTCTTACACGTTACAATATACACTAAGATTCTTCTACACAAGCAAGTGTTCAGAGTTCTGTCTCTCACCACACTCATAAAGATTATCGTCACTGACACCCCACTTCCTCACATTGCTTTTACACTTTGTCACTCCGGTTCTCAGCCTGTTGAGGGTCTTCACAGGTCGCATACGGGAGATGGCCTCCTGCTGGTAGCTTCTCTTTCGCTGCCCACAGTCCTCGTTACTTGGCTTTCCACAGCTCATTTCGACGAGCTTCTGCAGATGTTGAAATTGAGGAAGTTGTGTGAAAAAAGCTTTTCTTCGATTTAAACCTTGATGGGAGGGGCTGGATTCCAAACATTGGGTGCCTCGGATCTTCTTCTTGTTTCTTCTTTTCATTCTCCGCAGCTACCTCCCTCCTTACATCTAGTGGTGCTATTCCGATGAGTGGCAAAATATCACTGACAGGTGTTGGTCTTAAGCATCCTGTCACTATGCGGCCTGTTTCATTTAAGGCCACGGCAACTTGCTTAGCATGTGCAGAGCTCCGCCATACTGGAGCAGCGTAGTCTGCAGGAGATGAACACAGGGCGAGAGCAGATGTGCGGAGGACGCTAGGCTGTGCTCTCCACTTGACGTAACGATGAAGAGGTATGTATAGTTATGAAGAATATATAAAACTTCGTGACATGGATACAGATCCAGTAAATTAAGTATTATTATACAATTCTGTCTAGAACATAAGCTAATGAATTACATTTTCGCCGCGGTGGAGTAGCCGAGCGGTCTAAAGCATCTCGCTGCGGAGCGCGCGGTTGCACGCCGTGGAGGTTCGAGTCCTCCCTTGGGCATGGGTGTGTGTGTTTGTCCGTTGGTTAGTTTACCTAGGTTTAAGTAGTTTGTAAGCTACGGACTGATGACCACGCAGTTTGGTCCGATAGATTTACAAACCTTTGAATCTTTGAATTACATTTTTAAATGGTCCAAAATTAAATTAATGAAATATTGCATTAAATAGACATTATGGGTTACATAACACAGACTTTAAGAAAAATGTAATAATCCCCGTTCCAAAAAAATCTGGCGCAGACAGGTGTGAAAATTACAGAACCATCAGTTTATTAAGTCACGGTTGCAAAATTGTAACACGAATTATCTACAGGAGAATGGAAAAGCTGGTAGAAGCTGACCTCGGGGAAGATCAGTTTGGATTCAGGAGGAACATAGGAACCCGGGAGGCAATACTCACTTTACGTCTTGTCTTAGAAGATAGATTAAGGAAAGGCAAACCTACATTTTTAGCTTTTGTAGATTTGGAGAAAGCATTTGATAATGTTGACTGGAATACACTCTTTCAAATTCTGAAGTCAGCAGGAGTAAAATATAGGGAAAGGAGAGTTATTTACAACTTGTACAAAAGCCAGACCGCAGTTATTAGACTCGAGGAGCATGAAAGGGAAGCATCAGTTGGGAAGGGAGTAAGACAGGGTTGTAGCCTTTCTCCGATGTTATTCAATTTGTACATCGAGCAGGCGGTGACGGAAAGCAAGGAAAAATTTGGAATAGGGATTAAAGTTCAGGGGGAAGAAATAAAAACATTGCATTTTGCTGATGACATTGTAATTCTGTCAGAGACAGCAAAGGACCTGAAAGAGCAGTTGAATGGAATTGACCATGTGTTGAAGAGAGCGTATAAAATGAACATTAACAAGAGCAAAACAAAAATAATGGAATGCGGTCTTCGAAAATCAGGCGATGCTGAAGGAATTAGATTAGGTAACGAAACAATGAAGGTGGTAGATGAGTTTTGTTACTTGGGTAGTAAAATAACATGCGATGGTCGTAGTACAGAGGATATAAAATGCAGAATGGCAATGGGAAGAAAAGCATTTTTGAAAAAGAGAAATTTGCTAATATCGAATATTAATTTAAGTGTAAGGAAGTCTTTTCTGAAGGCATTTGTGTGGAGTGTTGCCTTGTACGGGAGTGAAACATGGACGATAAGCAGTGCGGACAGGAAGAGAATAGAGGCTTTTGAAATGTGGTGCTACAGAAGAATGCTGAAGATTAGGTGGGTAGATCGCATAACTAATGAATAGGTACTGAACAGAATTGGTGAGAAAAGGAATTTTTGGCATACCCTGACTAAAAGACGGTATCGCTTGGTAGGACACATTCTTAGACATCGGGGAATCGTAAATTTAGCATTGGAGGGCAGTGTGTGGGGTAATAATCTCAGAGGGAGACCAAGAGACGCGTATAGTAAGCAGATTCAAATGTATGTGGGTTGTCGTTCTTATGAGGAGATGAAAAGGCTTGCTCAGGATAGAGTAGGGTGGAGAGCTGCATCAAACCAGTCTCCGGACTGAAGACCATAACAACAACAACAACACAACCTGTAAGGCGTGGATGTGTACATATATATTGTACAGACTATATAAAGTTATAACAAGTATCATAATACACTCATGTCAAGAACACAAGTGAGTGATTTACGCATGTAAGGAACGTGAAACATGGAGGGGGGTGGGGTGGGAGGCAGTAGATATGTAAGTGGTGTATGAAACATATTAGTAAAATACGTGGTATATGGATTTCACAAATGGTACATTTTAATACAAAGTACACTTATACTTTATACTTTGACATACAATGATTGTTATGGGACATATTTATTTATTGTTTTTATGGTGCAAGCTGTCATTTTACATGATGTTTACATAACACTCTCGGTATCAGTCGCAATGACACCTGATCAAAGATACATCCTGTGATGGCGGCAAAGATAAACTATTTTCACACTATGACTACTTCGATCTCATCTACGTTTATCAGATTAACTATGTAGTTATCGATCAGCGTGTATAATTTTGTAAGTATCTTCTGGATGACACTACTATGTTATGTCATATCTAATATATAAAGCAGAGTTTCCGTATATTTGTACGTGTTGCATACAAATCTACAGTTTTGTTCCAATATTTGTGATATTTTGTACACGTAAGCTTCAATCCATGAGGACGGTCACATACGATACATAGTTCACGAGATATGACGTCAAAAACAATTGAATGCGCGAAAAACTACTGCATTTTGCGACATTGCTGCTCATTTTCTCCTAAACCATTGGACCGATTTCAACCAAATTTGGTACACACTTTCCTTAAGGTGAGGTAACAATTGCAGCATGGTTAAGAATCACATACGGCACATGGTTCAAAAGATATTACGTCATAACAGAATTCGCACAAAATGCCATATAATGCGGCGAGACTTTCGAAATACACTGGCCGCGGTGGAGTAGCCGAGCGGTCTAAAGCGTTTCGCTGCGGAGCGCGCGGTTGCTCGCTGTGGAGGTTCGAGTCCTCCCTGGGGCATGGGTGTGTGTGTTTGTCCTTAGGTTAGTTTACCTAGGTTTAAGTAGTTTGTAAGCTACGGACTGATGACCACGCAGTTTGGTCCGACAGATTTACAAACATTGGAACATTGGAAATACACTGTATGAGAATGATGGTACTTAGCGACTTGCAACAAACTTTAAACATAATTTCAAACTTTTATTAAACTTTTTGTCGCTGGCAACCATAGTAAAATGATGAAAGGAAAAAAGTTTCTCGCTTACTACTTTTCCGCTGTTTATGGAGTAAAACTACGGCTCTCGGTATGACGTTACAATTTACAATTTGAGCAATACAAATTGTTCAAATGTTCAAATGTTTGTTAAGCTTATGGGACTCGACTACGGGGCCATCAGTCCCTAAACTTACAAACTACTTATGAACTACTTACGAACTAGGACGGCACAAATGTCCATGCCCGAGGGGGGATTCGAACCCCCGACCGTAGTGGCCGTGCTGACCGTGACTGTAGCGCCTCAGTCACCTCGGTCAGCGCGGCCGGCAATACAAATTGTAGCAACAGGAAATTTTACAGACAGTATACACATATTTAGTTGAATGTAGCTTCTAAACTGTATCACAGTACGACATGTAGTTCATGAGACATTAGCACATAAACAGTAAGGTTCCACTGTTCGTGTACCAAAACTACGGCATTCAGTATGACGTTACAATTTTTAATTTCTACACTATAAATTGAGGTCGCAGGAAATTTTGCCGACAGTATACACGCATATAGTTGAGTGTACCTTCTAAATTGTATCACAGTACGACACGTAGTTTATGAGATATTAGCACATAAACAGCAACGTTCATGGAAAACCGCTCCATCACACACCAAGTTTCAATCTATTACTTGTTTACTACTAATTGTATTTCCCAAGAGATTTTACAGACATACAGCACTTATACAACTGAGTATACACCTGACAAATGGCAGGAATAAATAAATACCCGGGCGGTGCCGGGTTTTCAGGTAGTTTCACTATGTAATAATTCATGATTGTAAAATTTTTAACTCACTCTAATGGTAATGGATAATATCCGAAACCGGTAAAGTTTTAAATACAATAAACGACTGATGGTTGACTATGCATCTTTTAAACTAACATAAGAGGTTAGCCAGCACTTATATACTACAGTAAATTAATTCGATTAACACTACTTCTAACTTAAGGTTCTCCTTATACATGAACAGACAGTCCAGCTTATTACAATCGACGCAAGCACGCATCAATGGACATAGTTCCTTGGTGACAGCACATTCAACGAAAAGCAGAATGGTTCCACGTTATTTAATATGGAAGTAAGCAACACCCATAGACAAGTTAGACAACGAGCCACCTTGACATATGCCCGCCTACCGTAAACATCTCCAGTCTACAGAAAGATTGCCGGCCGCGGTGGCCGAGGGGACTGAGGCGCTCCAGTCACGGTCTGCACGGCCACTACGGTCGGGGGTTCGAATCCCCCCTCGGGCATGGATATTTGTGCCGTTCTTAGTGTTAGCTAGTTTGTAAGTTTAGGGACTGATGACCCCGTAGTTAAGTCGCATAAGCTATACAAACATTTGATTTACAGAAAGTTTCATTGACTGAACATCAGTTTCTTTTTTTACGGATTCTTGTCATCATGGACAAAGCATAGATACACCGTATATCGCGTTGCCATGAATAAGAGTTGAAATACGGCTGTCCGCCGTCTTCCCTAGGTTTTTAACTTTGTAAATTCACTAGACGGCCTTTCTTGCTAAACGAGAACCCCTTTCGTTCGGAGGCATGAGGAATAGCATTTGATTACATGTTTTTTATGCTAGTTTCTGTAATATTGCTGAGATTTTATTATGCTAATAATTTACAATTGTGTCTATGAATGTGATCATATGAACGGTTTCTCCGTGACGCCATTTTCCATGTGAGAATGTGTACTTGCTTTATTCTGTAGGTGCATGTACGAGAAACTTCTAGCATGGGAGTCTGAGTGTGTATGAGAATTTTCGTCGTCGGCTGCTGGCTGCTCGCTACTCGTGTTTCTCTGGCTTCGTATCGATAGGTAGTCGTTACCAACCTCTTTGATACTACCAAAGAGGTTCCTCCACCCTTTCGTTACAAGTTGGGTTGGCAATGACCTGTAGCGAGCCTCGGTTGGACGCGTGACTTTAAGCTCTCCCACCACCGTGGTGTTTTTTATGGGTTTTTACTGATATCTGGTGGATTTCCGGTGGTGGCGGGGACTGGCGGGCCGACTTGGACATTCGGTGGCTGCGCTTCGACCTGGTAAGACGTTCTGATTTTCTTTCCTCCCTTGAGACGGTAGCGATTCTTTGTCCATTGGTAAATTTAGACTTCAGAAAGTAGGTTCATTTTTCGAAATAAGTTGCTCCGATAGTGCACGGAAGTACATTCAGTTTCCATACGGTGGTTTTGCATAGGTAAACATGGTGAATATGGAACTAATTCTGTTTGATAACGGCTGGGAATGGGTAACCTGTGTGAGAATAGCTGGTGCTGTACAAACTCGGTTTAATTTCTTTCAAGTTTTGTGGGATGCAACTTATGTGTGGGGATATTTATATTCTGTGTAGTGCATGTGAAATATTGTTTTCTGTTTTCTCCTTCCGCAAGTGATATATACTCCACGTGTTGTGTTCTTAGAACAAAGCCTTCAGCTACATCTGTGTCTGTTTCTATGCACTTCAGGCAAGAAATTACGCAAGTATCTTTCTGATTTCCATCAGTACCTCGCGATCTCCTCTCCGTGTATTTTAAATTGTTGTTTCGTTTCCAAACTTGTACTTTGCATTCAGATTCCCGAGTAAATTCTCTTCTAGTCTTGTACAACCCTCTTAATTAGCTTGCTTATGAAATACTACGTATTTTTAGGGGCTGCATGCCTTATTTCTTAGTTGATTTACTCAGACTTTGAATCTATTCCACTTTTCTGGCTTTTGAAGACTGGACTTCGTCCATCCGTGTAAAACTTTTCCAGTCGCCTCTAACTGTATTTCTTTAGCTTCCTTATGATATCCTATGCATTTCTAAGGGTTGCATACCGTAGCTATTTTTCTTTGTTTTTCGGAAATTGAATGTTGTATTTTTACTGGTTTTTGGAACCGCGTGGTTCTGAACTCCGACTTCAACGGTTTATAGCTAAACACTCGAGTTCTCGCCACTGCTCACATACCAGTGCCCTACTATTGTGTATTCTTACTCCGTAATCTATGATTCCGTTGGACTTTGTTGAAATGAATACGATCTTTAAGCACTTGGCCTTCAGTGTGGTGCGAGTTTGTAGTGTATCAGACACGTGCCGTGTGTCTCAGTAATTCTGCATGCTCACGGTTTCATTTAAATGGAGATTAATCTCACTATTATCGCGTACCATCTCAAGTAAAGAAAGACAGACCAAAGCCACCTACGAAGTTTATTTTCCTTGTGTTGTGTGGTACATCCTGCTTCGCTGAATTTAGGCTACGATAGCGGCGCAATTTTTATTGATTAACAAAATTGGTGTTCCCATTTGCTCATGTTTGAACTGAATAAATAATTTACTGTCAGTAAAATTTTATTCCCTCTTGTGAATATTAGTTTATGAATACCCCCTTTTTTATTTAATGGTGTTTTTCAGCAGTGATGAGAACAAATTCAGATGCATATTATCATATTTTTAATTCCGTTGCACCATAAATGTTCTCACAGCCAACTTCATGAAATGGTTTAGTTCTGGGAGGCTTGTATATTAATGATTGTGTGTCATTCACGTGATCTACGACGTATGTTGGCCACCGTCTCTTTGCCTTCCTGCTGCTAAAGAAAAGTTTGAGTCAGTTCTAAATTATGGGCCAGGGAACAAGATTCTGTTGCAGGAAGTAGTCAGTAGTTCATGCGAATCCTGCCAGAGTTATATGTCTAAAGTAAGCTTTTTAACTGGCTCCTTTCAGCTAGAATTAATTTTACAAATATCGGTGGTCCTTCAGAGTCAGACCGTCAATACCACGTAAACCACGTATAGTTCAGTACACAAACT
This sequence comes from Locusta migratoria, assembly GCA_026315105.1. Taxonomy (NCBI): domain Eukaryota; kingdom Metazoa; phylum Arthropoda; class Insecta; order Orthoptera; family Acrididae; genus Locusta; species Locusta migratoria. Next base: position 305,227,736 of record CM048750.1, on the reverse strand, counting down.
ACAATCTATAGGGGCAGAAATACGTGATAATTATATAACTGATATTTCTAAATTCATTTTCACGAAAACTCAAAGATTTTACGAAACATAATTTACGTTCACAGGGCATCAAACACTTTTAACACAGCTTTTCTTTTTAAAGTGCACATGTTTCATCGTACCGTGTAACTGAATACATCCATACGTCAGCGTATAACACAATTCAACTTAAACTATTCGATAAGATCGCAGTTGTCGAACGATCTCCATCCAGGACAGTCGCTGTTAATTTCTCATAACATACGTAGACGTATCTCACCATGCATCAATTAGGAATGACAGCTCGCCAAGACACAGACACCGACTGCCCACCCGTCGTCGTCCAAAACCCTCTCTCCGCCCTATGGCGCCACCACAGGGTAAGGGAAAAGTCATACGAAAATGATACAGTCAGCCACAAAGATCTCAATGTGTCCCCCTTTCAACCCCACAAGACGCCCTCCACCGCCATCCAAAGGACTTCGTGCCGGTACACTGGTAGTAGGAGGAGAAAGAATAAACATTATCGAGTATGCTGTTGATATGACTGTACGAAGGCAGGGCTCTAGGTAATTATGAAGAGTATCGTAAGTGAGGATAAGGAGCTTGCAATGAAACTGAACACTGATAAGACCACAGTGATGAAAATCAGAAAAGATGTTAACACAATTTATACATCTGTAGGCCTATATGGAAATGTTAGAACCGTTTCTCTCATTTGGGAAGCTAGATAACTTCCTACGGCGGTTATACAGAGGAAGTGAGACGCAGAATCAGATTGAATGATAGCCAGAAACTCAGCAGGAGATTCGCTAAATGTTTTCTGTCGAGTGAGCGTCTTATATTTCTAAAACGTGCACAGGAAGACAGAAAGAACATACGTGATTAGACAGTTAAGAAATGTGGGTGAGAAGAAGAAAGGAGAAATTGAAACGGAGTAACAGAATGAGCTGCGAAGAGGTGCTGACCAATGTAAGAGAGGACATATTGGATATGACACATATTACTTACAAATTGTCTAATACAGAAAATCATGAACGGAGAAATTCAAGAATATGATAGAATACTAGCACACACAAATGAGTCGGAATCATGAACAGAAAACTAGAAGAATATAGTGGAATACTAGCACAAACAATTGAGTTAGGAATTTTATGTACATAGAGGATTTGTAAGGCTAATAGGTATGAAGTCCGGAAAAAATTGCAATTAAATGCAGATGAAAGAGATATGAAGGAAGTCCACATGACACGTGTCTGAGGAGAGAAGTACCGATGCATGGATTTTGGTACCAAAACGGCGTTCACCCTCGGGTCTCAAATGTTCCAATGGTTGTAAACCGATCGGAGCAAACTGCAATGTTCATCAGTCCCCAGCCTTAGAAACTAGTTAAACTAACTGACACTAAGGACGACACACACACATCCATGCCCGAGGGAGGACTCGAACTTCTGGCTGAAACTGCCGTCTCGTCCACAGCATAATGCTTTAGACCACGCGACCATTACGCGTTGCACCTTCGGGTCTCATGAATACATTGGAACTACTACATTACTGGTACAATACTGCATACATAGTACATAATAATACATAGCCACATGCGGTAGGTTTAACTGTCATAGAGAAACTGTCACTAAAAATAAATATAAAATGTTAATCAGACTGACAGTGACTACTAACAGCGAATAAGCAAGAACATTTCCAATTATGCAGCGCCTTAGACAGCTCGGTTAATCCTTCACAACATGAACTTACAAAATTAACTTAAATAAATATTTTTCAGTTGTTGTGAACAGACAATGTATTCAACGGAAAACCGTATATAGTAAATAAATGTTGGCAAAGTGATAGTGTGCGAGTAGTATTGTCAAACAAAAGCGCCGGTCAGAGTTTAATTGTTGTTTATGCAGGCTCAGACAGGTGTTTAATGGCTCAGAAACCAAGCCGCGGTGGAGTAGCCGAGCGGCCTTAAACGTCTCGCTGCGGAGCGCGCGGTTGCTCGCCGTGGAGGTTCGAGTCCTCCCTGGGGCATGGGTGTGTGTGTTAGGTTAGTTTACCTAGGTTTAAGTAGTTTGTAAGCTACGGACTGATGACCACGCAGTTGGGTCCGATAGATTTACAAGCATGTGAACAACCTCTAAAAGCAAAACGTTTGACTATCACTCAGAAACGGATAGAAAAATTTTTGAAAAATACGTCGAAACCCAACTTATGCCTGGCTTACTACCAATGTCTTTATCTCTTGTAATTACTGGCTGTGTACTTACCCATTCGGAATACCTCTAGTCATTGTAGGTGTTGGACATGTTTGACTAGTAATGTTCAACTATTTTTATCCATATGCAGGAAGAATAAAACACACGGAAACTACCATTGAAGGGCTTAGCAAAAATGCTTGAGACTTAACAAATAATTGCAGTATCGAACATTGCATTTGAATTTCCAAATTAGATTTCGTCTTCTGCAATATTAGTTGTGAGTAAACGCAAGGCGCGTAACAGACTGGGAACGCTCAATAAGAATACCGGCGTGTTCCTACGGCGTTAGCACGACGGTTCTACCACAGTGGCGAGGAAGAAATTTGTCCTCCTCCCTCCCCTGATTCAACAGGGGCGGCCGGCAGGTAGTCGAAGCGCCTTGCCACAGTTCCCAAAGCCGCTCCTTCCGAGGTTTGCTTTCTAATCCCGTCTTGTGCATGAATGTTGAGTTTGTCCTATAAAAATAAAAAAAGGGGAGGGCGGCAGATTTGCCGCCCCTCGGAAAGTGCCGCCCCGTGCGGCCGCACGTTTCGTACGTGCCATGCGACGGCCCTGGCAAAGGCACGGAAAAAGTGCAAAATTTACACATATTTTAAATGATATGGAACTTTATTGAAACCAAAAAAGAGTAAGGATACGGGCCCTCGGGTGTCACTGCACAGCAACACGTCAGTGACGAAGCATGGCAGCCCGGTAACTTAAAATCTGTTTGTGGGAAGGGCGGTGTCTGTGTATCCGTCCTGGACCTTTTGCAGGAGGTTAGTCTGACGCTATCCACGACAACAAAAATTTCACGCCACGGCGGATTAGCCGTGCGCAATGGGGCGCCATGCTATATTGCCCGCGGCTGTTCGCCGTCGGGGGTTCGAGTCCCGCCGCGGGGAGTTGCCGAGCGGTCTGGAACGCCACGTTACGGATCGCGCGACCTCCCGCGTCGGGGGTTAGAAACGCCCCTCGGGCATGGATGTGTGCGTCGTCCTTGGGTTAGTTTAACGTAGTTTAATTAGTTTGTAAGTCTAGGGACTGATGACCAATGTAGTTAGGTCCCATAAGTATTACAACATTTTTGGTTCGAGTCCCTCCTCGAGCATAGGTGTTTGTGTTGTCTTTCGGGTAGTTTACATTAGTTTAAGCAGTTTGTAAGGTATGGACTGATAACCACGCAGTTGAAACGGATAGATGTACAAACATTTGAAATTTGAAAAAAAAAAAAAAAAAAAAAAAAATTCACTTCCGTCATCTCGTGTGGTTAGTGGTCTAATTTGAAATGTTTTCATCCTGCTAAAAAGTAAAGTTTTATGTAAAACTTAACACCATAGGACAAGTACTACAATTCGAAAATGGCGCTCAACTATCGCGAATTTGCTAGTGTGTAACTCGCGGGTGGCAATTAAGGCACTGTTTCGGCATACATTCGATCATTTAGACGGCGACTACTCTCTTGGGATATATTTTTGGTTCGAGTCCCTCCTCGAGCATAGGTGTTTGTGTTGTCCTTCGGTTAGTTTACATTAGTTTAAGTAGTTTGTAAGGTATGGACTGATAACCACTCAGTTGAAACCGATAGACTTACAAACATTTGAAATTTGAAAAAAATTCACTTCCATCATCTCGTGTGGTTAGTAGTCTAATTAAAAATGTTTTCATCCTGCTAAAAAGCAAAGTTTTATGTAAAACGTAACATGGAAGAGCAAGTACTACAATTAGAAAATGACGCTCAACTATCGCGAATATGCTTGTGTGTAACTCGCGGGTGGCAATTAAGGCGCTGTTTTGGCATACCTTCGATCATTTAGACGGCGACTACTCTCTTGGGATATACGTTGGTGTGGTTATGCAAGAGTAGTTGGTTGTCGAGTAGAATGAACAAGTTGTTATCCCGTCATATTCCACAGGTGCTCGATTGGAGACAAGTCCGGTGATCTTGCACTGGAGAGAGAAGTTTCTACACATGCTGCAGAGCACGACGTGTTTAACGCACAGTGTGTGGGCGTTCATATTCCTCTTGTGGCAACACATCACATTTCTGTTGCAGGAGAGGAGAAATAACGGGTCTTACAACATTTGCACGTACCGACGTTGGTCATCGTTACCACCATGAACGTTAAAGGTGTGCGAATTTTTTAACTTTTCCTACCTCAGCTCTCATGTCACTACGCTATCAATTGGCGGACGACCCAAGCGGCACCTGCCGTCATCGACACAAAAATAAGACGTTCTCTTTGAGGGTGTTCTAATTTTCTTTTGGTATTAATAATGCTCTGCGTCAAGGACGGGCTTCAGCAAATAAATGTAGCGAAAACTATGCATTTTTTGTGCAGTCGGCCTTGGGTTTATACCTGGAAAACAAAGTGCCCCGCGTCGTTCTGCGTCGTCCTGGTGTGTTGTATACCAGTGATAGGGGAAAAGGTAGTCATGTTATGTTGACATTAACAGAAAAGCCACTGTGAGTGACGCTTTACTTTCAGATTGGAGAGTCCGCTATAGCAACAACAGGATGTTATCACTATAACAAGGGTGTCCGGACGGGTAAAGGTCCTGCGGCAGGGTCTCAGTTAATAAAATATAGTTCTTTGCTACGAGTCGATTAGTCGATCGACCTTATAGTTTGCGACAAGACACAAGTGCAGCCGCAATTCGGACAAAGCAGGAAGGAACGGAGACTTACGCCTAACCCTAGCATGGAGACGTCGGAGCTCGGGAAGCCGCTTGTCTTGCCAGAATCCAAAGAATTGCAATCCGTACAAAATCAAGCGACATCATGAACTGTAAGCCAACGAATTTGTGAGGTGGTATGAGCTCTGCAAAAATTTGGAAAAATAGCTGACGGTTTAACTTTCTGTGTACCGTCGAAGCCCGTTTCATACTCCAAGGACCTACAACGCACAAAATTGTCGAAACCGAGCTAGCAAAAATTCTACACTCTTCATACAAACTCCATTGAATGACGGAACAGTCACGGTGTCACTGTTTGATGTGCATGTACATCAGTTGTATTCGGAACCTTAAAGATTATGGGACTTAACTACGGGGTCATCAGTCCCTAAACTTACAAACTACTTATGAACTAACTAAGACTAAGGACGGCACACATATCCATGCCTAAGGGGCATTCGAACCCCCGACCGTAGTGGCCGTGCAGACCGTGACTGGAGCGCCTCAGTCCCCTCGGCTACCGCTGCAGGCTCGCAACCTTTTTCTTCGACGATATGTCCAGAAATCATTTCCAGTCTGACACTGTGATCGGTGCGCGATTCACCGATACATTACAAAAAGGTGTTGTGCGCATTCTGGCCAATAAACACTTGGTGGAAGGTACGACTTTGATCCAGGATGGCATTTAACCCCATATTGCTCCAAAAGATCTGTTGCGCACGTCATTTGGTGGAGCTGACATGCCTTGTCGCCACTTCCGTTATGCTTGACCTCTCAGGTCAGCATACATCAACCAGTTGGTTATTTGTTGTAAGATTACCTAAAGCGGCTTTTCTACCGGTATCGTCCTGCCTCATAGTTTTGTTGACAAAACCTTAACTACAGGTACTGTTGAAACAAAATTTTGGAAAATCTACAGGAAAAATGCAAAATTTGAGAATAAAAGTTTGTTTTACAGTGTGTTTTCGAATGAACTCACTGCAACTCGTGAATTGTACCATAGAGATGAGTAATGTTTTTTATATTACTTTGGTCTGGATGCGTTGTAACGCCGTGTCGGAGTTCCCTGTCAGGGGTTCGAATCCACCATTGGGCATGGATGTTTGTGCTGTCGTTAGTATAAGGTAGTTCATAAGTAGTTTTAAAGTTTAGGGACTGATGACCCCTCAATTAAGTCCCATAAACTTAACAAACATTTTAACCTCTTTTCCGCTGTAACAATCGGTTCTAATGGGACTGGAAAAATACAGCAATAATGGTTTGAGCTACAGGAACAAATTTCTTGTGAATGATCCCGTTGTTGTCAGTTAAGGCGATGAACAGTGTTTTAAGCATGGACTTTATCAGACGGCTTTCTACTTTTTTTTTTTTTTTTATCGTTTTGATTTCGGCTTTAACTGGTAGCACCAGATCTCATGTCCCTTTGATGCAGGTCACGCATGGAAGGAAATCCCAGGAGTTTCTATCCATTTTGATTTCGTCTCGAATGTGAAGTTGTGCGGTACAAATCGGGTGCAGATGTTCCGCCTACCGAAATAATTGCAGTCGACTGTGTTAATCGTGTCCTCGCTGATGTGTAATTCCTTAGCAATAAAACTCCGTCGCCTATATTCTGCTAGAAAATGTCGCACTTTATCATTCTGGGGTTCGGGTCGTTGATGGCCGATGTGAATGTGACCGCGCGGGAGTAGCCGATCGGTCTGGGGTGCCACGTTACGGATAGCGAGGCCTCCTGCGTCGGAGGTTCGAATCCTCCCTCGGGCATGGATGTGTGTGTTGTTCTTACCTAAGTTTAACTTAGTTTAAGTTGTTTGTAAGTCTAGGGACTGATGACCAACGTAGTTTGGTCACATAGAATTACAACCACTTTAACATACGATCTGAACGTGGCTCATCCTCAGTTCTTTCCTTCCCTACACGGAAGCGTTTGAACCATTCACAAACACAATTTCTGCTTACGGCATCCCTTCAGTACACCTGAGCAACATTCCACGTACCTACGTCGTAGTATTCCCATATTTGTAGTAGAACGTGGTGTTTGCACTGAAACGTGTCAAAAAAAAAAAAATAGTCAAGTAACTTGCTTGCCAGAAAATGTATAATATCGCTTCTACTGTGTGTATCGATATGTGTACTTAACTCTGTGAAGTTTCATCTTTGGCAAAGATCATGTATTGCATAGCATTGTAGCTCGCGCAGAGAGAGTGGGACTTGTGGTTTAGCTCGCTTAGAGAGCGGTTGAGTTGTGTGTATGGCTCCGATGTAGAGCAGAGGCTGCTATGCCAGCAAGTTGATTTGATTGTATTCGGTATATATATGGTATCAAGGTAATTGCTTTCCCTTCTGTATACTCCCTATTCTGTGATTGTAGCTCGCACTGAGAGAGAGTAGCACTTGTGGTTCAGCTCGCTTAGAGAGCGGTTGAGTTGTATGTATGGCTCCGATGTAGAGCAGAGGCTGCTTTGCCAGCAAGTCAGAAGTTGTATTATGTAGGTAATGTAATGGTGATTATTAATAGTAAGTAACAAAGTTTACCTTTCTTTCCTGTTTCGTTTACGTAGTTAGAAGATTAACCTACTTCCTTCATTTGATAATTGGTTATTAGTGGATTTAAAGTGCAGCATTGATTCTGGTAATCTTGTTAAACAGATTTCGTTATTTGTGCTATAGTAAATGATTGTTATGCAACACTGCAGTCAATTGATTAGGATACTGAATTTTGATAATCAGGTACTGATCTGCATAAAATTCACGCAGTCAAACATTAAGAAAGTGGTTTGTGGTTTTTTATTATCTTTCTCGCAGTCAAATATTTTGAGTATAGTCAGTCTGTCTCATATGGTGACTTGCCACAGTTGTTTTGTTAAAAGATCCGTTGCGCACATAATCAGTTTAATGCACTGTTTCTTATTTAATAGTATATACATCAATATCAGGGACATAATTAAACTAAATTGCTGAGAACGATAGGTTCAACATCATACAACACACAAAAAGCTTTTAACACGTCGCTTCATTGCTCTATGACAATTCGTCTCAAGTTAACGTTTCAACTGGTCTGTTTCAACTGGTCTGTTTCAACTGGTCTGTTTACACTGCTAATCAAAGGCAACGCACGTTTTGTTTCGATTTTCTCTGAAGACCCATGCGCGTGCACGCACACATGCACTAACTTTCTGTATAGATGTGACACCATTCACAGAACTTTCTAGCCATACCACGTATACTACACAATGCTCGCTTCGTTTTCTATAAATTATACTCAGCTCAATAGCTCATAACTTGATCAACTGACCAAACTCATTGCCGCCCTAAATGTGCTAAATCCGATTGCAGGTCTTACCATCACTGAATAACGTATATTTTCACTACCATATTATCATTAGCGTGTTACACATTTATCTCTATCACAGTGGACCGCGTGGCAGAATGAGAAGTTTCAAGCCGTGAAGAAGTAGCCCCACGGCCTAAGGTGCTATGCAATGGATTGAGCGGATGGAAGTTTGAGTCCTCCATCGGGCATGAGAGTGTGTGTCGTTCTTAGAATACGTGGTATGTCTAAAAATTTCAGTGAAAGATGACAAACCTGAATGGCAAATTGGCGGATGTATGCGTGGATTAGCATGGATATTCAGAGATTTGAGGAGAATCAAAATAGACAAATATTTGTAAACATACCAAACTGCTATTGTCATCAGTCCCTAGACTTATAAAATACTTAGACTAATGCTAAGGACGACACATACCCCTGTCCGAGAAAGGACTTGAATATCCGACGGTTAGCAACCGAGTGCTCCGCAGTAAGCCGCCTTATGCCTCAGGGCCAATCCACCTCGAGAAAGAGTCGCAGATAACGGTGTTTGCTGCCCTACGGACTAAATGACTTCACAGCTACGTCTTAATCTATACTATGGAAGCCCCGTCACGGTGTGTCGTGGAGGCTTTTTCCTGTTTGATTTGCGTATGGTCTGGGGGAAAAACGCATACTGGAAACCCTCTATGTAGACTCGAATCTCTCTGATTTTATCCGCTTGCTCTTTTGGCGAAATTAAGTAGGAGGAAGCACTGCATTGGTTGATTCTTCTGGAAACGTACCGGTACACTCTCGGAACATTGACAATAGCCCATAGCGTAATGCAGAACGCCTTTTTGTAGCGTCTGCCCATTGAATTGGTTGATCATCTCCTCGCCGCTTTCGCACTTGCTGAATGAATCTGTAATGTAGCGTGCTGCTCATCTGTAATGTAGCGTGCTGCTCTTGTTTTTCCTTCTTCTCTATTTCATCTATCAATCTTATCTGGTACGAATCAGACACTGGCGGGCAGCATTCAAGCATTGGTCGAGCAAGTGTTTTGTAAGCAATTTCTTTAGTTAATGGACTTCATTTCCTAATTATTCTTCCAGTGAATCTCAGTCTGGCATCTGCTTTACCTGGACGATTAGGATTATGTGTTCATTCCACTTCAAATCACGCCGTATGCATTCTACCAGATATTATATGGAAGTATCTGCGTGAAGTTATTGTTTTATAACTAGGTAATCAACCAGTAAAGGACCTGTCTCTCAGTGTATTCGCAATGTGTCACATTTATGTTGAGGGTCAACTGCCACGCCTGCAGATTCTCCATTTCGCTACATATTTTTCAGCGCTCTACTTCTGTGTTCACTAGCCAAAAGACTAACTGAACTTGCGATGCTATCTTCCAAGGTAGTGGCTCCCAAAAAGTAGGTCGCCAGACGACTTCAAAATATGGAAGAAAAATATCTTACGGAACGGAATAGCGGGACTCGCGTAGTAGCCGCGTGGTCTAAGGCGTCTTGTTATGGACTGGATGGCCGTTCACACCGGAGTTTTGCGTCCTCTTTTGGGTACGGTTCTTTGAGTTGCCCATAGTGTAAGTTAAGTAATTTGTAAATCTAGGTACCGATGACCTCTGCAGTTTGGTCAAATAGGTTTACAGACATTTTAAATATTTCAGTAAGCGAGTACACATCTACATATATACCCTGCAAGCCACATTGAAGTACATGGCAAAGTTCCATTTTCTTATAGCTTTCGGGAAAAAGGACCACCTACAGCTTTCCGTTTTCGATCTGATTTCTATTTTATTCTGATGATCATGTATTTTTCATTTAATGGTTTCCACCCCAAATCGTGCATAATTTCCGCGACTCTCCCGAACTGTTTCATCTTGTAAGTGTTCTGCCAACGAAACTTAGGCTTTGGTTGGCTTTCCCTACAATATTTTCTACGAGTTCTGTCCAAGCTGTTCGTAATTGTTATACCTAGGTATTTAGTTGAATTTACGGTCTGTAGTTTTGACTGATTTATCGTATAAATGAAGTACAACTGATTTCTTGTAGTGGTAATATGGATGGCTTCACATTTCTCACTATTAAGTGCCAAGTGCCATTTTTTGCAACATGCTGATGTCTTATCTGAATCATATTCCAGTTGCTTTTGATCTTCTGGGGACTTCACTAACCGATAAATGACAGCATCATCTACGAACAGCGTAAGACAGCTACTCAGATTGTTTCCTAAATCGTTTATAAAAGTAAGGAACAATAGGGGCCCTATTGCACCCTATAGCCCTATAGCACTTCACCCCATAAAGAAAAGTAACGATCAACTTGTACCGTTCTTTACTAAAATGATAATCGTTACGGTTTAATATTTTGAGTTTAAAGTTTTTATGGACAAATATTTTGGCGTTAGCGCCAATAAAAACTTTTTAAAATTTTTTAAATTAATTAATTAATTTATTTTACTTTTATTTTTAGTTTTTGTGTATTACTCGAAAGTGGCTTTTGTTTAGTTACTTTCCAAGAATTCATAATGAAACGTTGTAGGTGAAAAATATGTTTGTAGAGTACAATCTTAAAAAGCGAAAGCTACCAGTACCTGAGCAAGACTCCATCAGGAACTGTCATTTGATTCTTCTTTGAACACTAAAGCCTAATCTCTTTTAAAATCTGAAGAGTTCAAATGTTTATAAACCTATGGGACTTTACTTCTTTGGTTATTAGTCCCTAGGCTTACGAACTAATGAAACCGATTTAAATTTACTTAAGTCCAACACACACAACCATATCTGAAGGAATACTCGAACCTCCGACGGCTAGCAACGCCCCTTAGAACGCTCGGCCACTCCAGCACGACAGAAAGGGGGGGTATCGAATGCATGGAAATATGCATTTAAAAATTAATATGATCATCAACGACTTACTTATGCGTTTGTGCATTGTCTACGTTTTTCTTATTAAATATAAGAAGAAAGTAGTTAGAAAAAGGAAGAAATTCTCAGAGCGGACCCGTGAATCGAATCCAGTTCTCTGCTATCTAGAGACATCAACGCTAATCACTGGACCACAAATGTTTGACACTTCCTAATTCAACTCATGGAACCGAATTTGTGGGGGATAAATTTAAACTGTGTATATAACTGTTTCTCTGTTACCTAGCTGCAAAAATTGGGCAGTTAATTGTATCGAGTGCTTGATTCGAATTAGTCTATACAATACACCATACAACATTTATTTTTCTTTTGGAACATCCAGTGTAAATAAAGGTGTGTACTCCCTTTCCGTGTCCATAAAATCAAATGTTCTAATGTGCGTAAATCTACAGGACTTAACTTCCGACGTTCTCAGTCCCTAGGCTTGCAAACTACTTGAACTAACCTAAATACAACACATGCACCCACGCCCGAGGGAGAACTGCCCAGTTTTCCAATTACGAATAAGTACACTATATATCTGCATAGCAAGTCCCTATATAAGTCGATAAATCTTCAGACCACTGATGCAATAATAAGGAATATCAAAATATTAAGTACATTTACGAAAGTGTGGAAAACGTGCTGTACCAGATTGTTTCTGTGGCAATGGGGAAACATATTCTATGGCGAAACTAATTTGAAAATTGCAAAATATTTTCTGCCGTGAGATGTGATTGAGACATAGGTGAACTGTTAATTGGTGAGGCAACAATAATTATATAGAACTGCGACTTGTCCACAGCTTTCCCACTTATCACTAACTGTGACCTTAACCAGTTCGGCTGTCCATGTACACCTTCTAGATCAATCCAAACTAATCTAATGGTGTTCTGGGAGGCGTGAACAGATAGCAGAAATGGTTAATGCCATCACTCGCTAGCATTGGGATACCTCAGTACCTGTCCGCTATCAAATTTTAGGTCTTACTAATTCATAGTTCTTCTTCGTCACACCTACACCTAGCTGTCAAATAATTAGCAATTTGTGACTAGGTTTCCTTATATTTAAGCCAGAATTTTATAATTACTTTCGTTATATTTAAGCGTCCTTCAAAATCGCATGCAGTTCTTAATAAACATTGCAAAATAAATCTATGCTCTTCATACTCTGTGCTATTCTCATGCTCCCTACTCAAAGTTTATGATGATGACACCAGAATAAGGGATTTTGTTTTTAAATATTGGACCCACACCAACATTAACTTAACGAGAACAACATCGCTATTCTTCTACAGATTCCTACTTAATTTATCAGAATTTTTTAGCCGCGGCGGATTAGCCGGTGCGCGCAGCCGTGCGGCGTCGGGGGCTCCAGCCCCCGCCCCCCTTGGCATTGGGTGTTTCTGTTGTCCTTAGGTTAGTTTTAGTTTAACTGGTTTGTTAGCTAAGGACCAATAACCCAGCAGTTGAGTCCGACGAATTTACAAACGAACTGAGTTTCTACGTAAAACTTGTGACGTAAGAGTTTGGCTGAACCGATCTACGAGCGGGGGTTTGTAAACGTCGGCTTAGTTAAACATTTCATTCATTAAACCTAAGACTACTAGATCCTACTTAAAAACATAAAGCTTGTGAAGTTGGGCTCAGACAATCAGTAAACCGATTGTCTTCCACATAATAGAAAGAAAATAAATTTCACCCTTGCCCTAAAATACAATGTGCGTCTGAATTATTTCGGTGAATGGATCCACATTTTACAAACAGCGTGGCGAGCATGGGGTGTCCACGCATACACATTGAGGGACATGTCAACAAGCGACCTCTATCGTGCGAACCACTACAGTGGATCGGTGGTACAAATGTTTGTAAGTCTATCGGACCAAACTGCGTTGTCATCAGTCCGTAGCTTACATACTACTTAAACTAAGGTAAACTAACCTAAGGAGAACACACCCACCCATGTCCCAGGGAGAACTCGAACCTCCGACGGCGCGCAACCGCGCGCTCCGCAGCGAGGCGCCTTAGACCGCTCGGCTACTCCACCGTGGCTTGGTGGTACACGCTGCGACCCACCTAACAGTGTGAGAACTCGTGTCACTGTAACAAGGAGCGCGAAATGGAGCAACGCGTTAACATAAAATTTTGTTTGAAATTAGGCAAAAAAGATTATGGAAGCCCATGCCGGGTTAGTTTAAATGTATGGCGTTGAAACAGTAAGTAAAACGTGTGTGTTTGGGTGGTTCAAACGCTTTACAAACCGAATGGAAAGTGTCGATCAACGTTCGGGTCAACCGTTCACATTCACAGTCCCATACAACTCCGAAGGAGTGCGACAGATGCTTGCGGATAATCAGCGGCTGTCGAGTTGAATACCGGCAACTGCTGCGGAGATGCAGAAATGCGTGACCTCAGTGCTTCGAGGGATTCCACACGAAGGTTTGCTGACAGTTTCCAAGAGCTATACACACGATGTCAGAATACGTTTGCTCAAACATACTGAACAGTGCAGCTTTCATACTTAACATTTTGTTGTTGTTATTGTGGTGTTCAATCCTAGGACTGGTTAGCTTTTCACCCTACTATATCTGAGAAAGCATTTTTAACCTTCATAAGAATGGCAACCCTATGGTACGCCAAAAATTCCTTTTCTCTCCAATTTCGTTCAGCACCTCCTCATTACTTACGCGGTGTACCCAACCAATCTTCAGCATACTTCTGTAGCACCACATTTCAAAAGCCTCTATCCTCAGGCTGTATGAGCTATCTTTCGCCCACGTTTCACTCCCGTAAAAGGTAACACTCCCCATAAATTCCTTAAATTAATAAATGTTAACATATTTCTCTTTATCGGAAACGCTTTTCTTCCCATTGTACTTATGCATTTTATATCCTGTGTACTGCAACCATCAAACGTTATTTGACTGCCTAAATAACGAAACTCATTAATCACCATTATTGTCCCGACACCTAATCTTATTCCTTCACCATAACCTGATTTTATTACACTGCATTCCAATTCCCCTGTTTTGCTCTTGTTAGTGTTCATCTTATACGCTCCTTTCAACACACTGACCATTCAGTTCAATTGCTCTTCCGCATCTTTGGCTGTCTCTGACAGAGATACATTGTCATCGGTGAAAGGCAATGATTTTATTTGTTTAGCCTGAACTTCAATTCCTTCTCCAAATATCCCTATGCTTTCGTTCACAGCTTGCTCAATGTACAAATTGAATAACATTGGAGAAATGTTGTAAATATAACAATGTTTTATTCCCTTCTCGATAACTGTGTGACTTTCATGTCCTTCGACTCTAATAACTGCTGTATGGTGTCTGTAAAAGTTGCCAATAACCTTCCGTTCCCTCTAATTTATCCCTGTTTACTTCAGAATTTGAAAGTGTGTATGCCAATCAACATTGAAAATGTATTTTTCAACTCTACAAAGGCTTGAAATGTATGTTTGCCTTTCCTTAAACTATCTTCTAAGATAATTAGTAAGGTGTGTATTGTCTCCCGTGTTTCTACATTTCTCCTGAATCGACAGTCATCTTTTCCCAGGATAGCTACTACCAGTTTCCATTCTTCTGTAAATAATTCGTGTTAAAATTTTGCAACCATTATTTATTAGACTAATGGTTCTGTAATTTTCACATCTTTCTGCGCCTGTTTTCTCTGAAATGGGGATTACTCATTTTTTCTTAGAGTCTGAGGGTATTTCGTCTGTCTCATACATCTCAAGCACCAGGTGAAATAGTTTTGTTATGGCTTGCTTTCTACCTACATGGTGCTCTGCTACCTTCACTATTTCATCTCTCAAATGTACCCATTCAACTTCTACTGTGTTATTTTCTCCTGTTCCTGTCAATTGTTGCCTAAACCTCCCTGTGAAATTCTTAAGAACTTTAGGTTCCTTCATTTCATCCGCGTCTCCTCTCTTTATTTTCCTATCTTCCTGCAGTTTCCTCAGTTTCCGTCTACACCTCAGACCCAATAAGATATGGTCAGAGACTATATCTGCCCCGTGTATGTCTTACAATTTAAAACCTTGTTCCTAAATGTACATATTACCATTATAATATCGATCTGGTACCTTCCAATGTCTGATGGTTTCTTCATATTATAGAACCGTCTTTCATCATTCTTAAACCAAGTATTAGTTATGATTAAAAATATGTTCCGTTAGAGATTCTACCAGAAGGATTTATCTTTCATTTCTGTTCCTCAGTCCATATTCGCCTACTATTTATCCTTCATGCGTGAGGCCGTTCCCCATAGTTGGTTCGAATACTCCCTCGGGCATAGATGTTTGTGTTGTCTTTAGTATAAGTTAAAGTACTTTGTAAGTTCAGGGACTGATGAACCCACAGTTAAGTCCCATAAGCTTAACAGACATTCAAAAGTTGAATATTTCCTTTGCTTCCTTTTCTTACTACCGCCTTCCAGTGTCCCATTACAATTAAATTTACCTCTCCCGTAAGTGTCTAATCATCGGCAGAAGTATTTGGCATATAAACTTGTACTACTGTGGCCTCTGTTGGCTTCGTAAGTATCTTAACTGTGATAATGCGATAATTGCGCTGCTCGTACTAGTTTACCCGCCATACTGTTATTGATTGTCAGATTTACTCCTGTTATGCCCCCAACTGATTTAGTATTTATAATCCTGTACTTACCTGGCCAGAAATTCTGTTCCTCTTTCTGTCGATCCACTATATCTAACATCAACGTATCCAGTTTCCTTTTTAAATTTTCTCTCCTCCCTACCAAAGTAAGAGATCTAACATTCCACGCTCCAATCCCTAGAATATTACTGTTGTCTTTCCTGAAGGAGATTTCCTTCTGAGTAGTCCCCACCCATTGATTCTAATGGGAGGACCTTTTTTTACTTCCGGAATATTTTAACCGGGAAGATGCAATCAGCATAAATTCATAAAGTGGAGCTGTATGTCCTCTGGAAAAGTAAAGGCGATAGTTTCCCCTTTCTTTCAGCCTTTCGTAGTAACTGCATGGCAAAGCCACATTACCTTATATTATAGACTTGCGCATAATAGTTCGTGATTGGGAGGACCGCGAACTAGTTCGATCGTTTAGTTCGTCCACTGCCAATGACGGCTGAGCGGCGTGGTCTGCGCAGGTGGAGCGAGAAGTTACCCCACCTAGCTGCTTCATGCACTGGCTGCGTGAGCCGCTGACGATATCACGTAAACCAAAAGAAACAGCTTGTGGACAATTTCTCATGTTTAAGTTTAGAGTTATCTCTACATCTTGGCATTATGGAATTTATTAGTCAGATATTGCAGAGTGCAAAATACTTCAAAACAGAAATTTTGTAGCACTGAACTATGTAATCTAGCAGGCAGACGCTCACCTCGAAATGGTTCTTATCAGCAGAAGGCAAACACGTGATTTTTAATTATGTCGCGCGGCCTCTCGCTACTGCCCGTCGGTCTTCGGAAAAGAATCCAACGAACTAAGAGGCGACATACGTTTGGCGAGATAGTTCGCGACCGGTAACGCATGTGTTAGTTCGCGACCGATCGCACATATTTTAGTTCGTGACCGATCGCGCATTTTTTAGTTTCCTACCGATCGTGCATATTTTAGTTCACGTTCGGTAGATTTCCTTTTAGTTCGCAGCTCAGCCGCGAAGTAGGTCGCTCTTTTTAGTTCGTTCGCTATTTTCGGCTTTTGTTACCGCTACTAAAAGAGCTCTTTCTTTTGATATGACACTGCTGAATATCGTAGAGCGGACGAACTAAGAAGCGAGGTATCTGCGAACTAGTTCGCGTAGTTCGCCTATGGGAGCGCTCTTCCGAACTACTATAGTATTAGGAGGTCAGCTCAGTTAATCACCCAGACTGTTTCCCCTGAACTACCGAGAAGGCTGCTGATCTACCCCACAAACGGCTTCTTATGAAATTGCGTGCTTATGGAATATCTCCCCAATTTTGCGATTGGATTCACAACTTCCTATCAGAAAGAACACAGTTCGTTGTAATTGACGGTAAGTCATCGAGTAAAACAGAAGTGATATATGGCGTTCCACAGGGAAGCGTTATAGGTCCCCTACTCTTCCTCGTGTTTATAAACGATTTAGGAGACAATCTGAATAGCTCCCTTAGATTGTTCGCGGATGATGCTGTCGTTTATCGGTTAGTGAAGTCGATTGAGGATCGAAAGCAACTGCAAAGCGATTTAGACAAAATTTCTGAATGGTGCAAAAATTGGCAATTGACACTAAATAAAGAAAAGTGTAAAGTAATACACATGACCACTAAAAGAAATCCGCTGAACTTTAATTACGCGATAAATCAGTCAAACCTTAAGGTCGTAGATTCTACCAAATACCTAGGAGTTACAATTACGAACAATTTTGACTGGAGAGAATACATAGAAAATATTGTGGGGAAGGCGAACCGAAGGTTACGTTTCATCGGCAGAACGCTTCGAAGATGCACCAGCTCCACCAAAGAGACTGCCCACATCACACTTGTGTGTCCTCTCCTGGAGTACTGTTGCCCCTTGTAGGACCCTCACCAGGTGGGACTGACGGAAGACATTGAGAAGGTTCAGAGAAGGGCAGCTCGTTTTGTTTTATCACGTTACTAGGGGGGGGGGGCAAGCGTCACGGTGTCATCATCATAAACTTTGATTAGGGAGCATGAGAATAGCACAGAGTATGAAGAGCAGAGTATGTTGCACGAATTGAGGTGGAAATCATTAAAAGAAAGACGTTATTCATTGCGGCGTGATTTGTTTGCGAAGTTTCAATCACCGACTTTTAGTTCTGAATGTGAAAATATTTTACTAGCACCCACCTACTTAGGGAGACATGACCATCCCAATAAAATAAGAGAAATCAGATTGAAAACGGAACGATTTAGGTGTTCTTTCTTCCCGCGAGCTATTAGAGAATGGAACGGTAGATAAAAGTTATGAAAGTGGTTAATGAACCCTCTGCCAGGCACTTGAATGTGATTTGCAGAGTATCTATGTAGATGCAGATCGTCTTGAGGAACCACAGCTTTGTCTGCCCTTTCCACAGATATCCCTCAGTGGCTATCGACGAATAATGGCTTCCCTGGACCCAGTGCGAGGCGCTGTGGTCAGTACGGCAGGTGGGCCTCAGCTACCCCGGCAGCTGCGCGCGACGCTCCGGGCAGCCTCCCGTCGGTGTCAGTGGCAGTGGCGACTGACATGACGTGGTCAGCGGCCTTCCGATAACTCACGCCGCCATTATTATAATGAGCGCGCCCCGCCCGCTGCCCTAATGGCGGACACGGGGCGCTCACCGCAACGCGATACGCCCGCGTCGAATCCCTGGCCTCCGTATTTCAGGCTAATACCTGCCGTAATTTCTTATTCATATAAGCCACGAATTAGTTTTGATGTATTCACAGCGCAATTAAGCAATAAATAACTCGGGTGCGCGTGCGTCGTAAACAAGAATTTACTGGGCGTTCCTCGGGAAGGTCGAGAGCACCAGATGGATCCGCCAACTGCGAGAGTCCCGGGTTCGATCGGTGACGCCGCCCACGCGCTTCGGTTGCGACCGTCCCGGAAAAGTGGAAGCTGATCGATGAGACCGGAACTCGGCGGACACCTTGAAATACCTCGCTATACACCTGCGCATAATCTCTGGCAGAGCATAAGATTGAGAGCTGCCTGTTTATGTATTGAGGCTAGTTTCCTTCGTGCGAAACACCTGCGCCAAAAGAATTACGGGTATCATTTTGCATCATTACTCATAATTAATATTTCAGGTATCACAGATTCCTGTCTGACATAAAATTTGCTATAAAATAAGTGTTAAACCGGCACTAGTACTCCTGGATAAAGATTGGTAAAACACAAAAATCATATTTCCTGAAGACGGTGCAACACAGCTGTCTGTGGCCGCCTAACTGATGATAATTTTAACTTGTGGTGCACTTATCCTTTCAGCTAAACAATCCACATCAGCTCTGTAAGAAAATGTGCAATGTTCTTGAGCCATGATATAGGAGTATGAAAAAATTGTAAAACTAGCTTCAATTTACACATTAACAGGTTGCGTTGGATAGTTAATTTTATGGCACATCTTTCAAAATTTACTAAATGTTGAAGGATTTTTTTTCAGATACGTCAGTTATTTCTGATTAAATAGGCAGCTTACATGTGCCAAGCCAGTATTGAACCATTGTTCAAAACACACACACACACACACACACACACACACGCACGCACACACACACACAGGGACACAGTCATTCAAGTAGCCTGCATACGATAAATGAAATGTCGCACAATAGACAAACAGATTTCCTCTGTTTGAAAATTGTTTGTTGAAATATCATAGAATACAATTAAATCGAAAATATTCCGTTAAGGCAATAGACCGCGAAATATACCACGCGAATTAACAAATAGTCCCATAGACACAGTTCACTAAACAAACAATACAGAACACTTTCGAATCCCCGGAAACCACTACACTTTATTTACGCAGAACTGTCAAAATGTTCAAATGCTTGTAAATCTATCGGACCAAACTGCGTGGTCACAGTCCGTAGCTTACAAACAACTTAAACTAAGCTAAACAAACCGAAGGACAAAACACACACACACACACACACACACATGCCCCAGGGAGGACTCGAAGCTCGGACGGCGAGCAACCGCGCACTCCGCAGCGAGGTGCTTTAGACCGCTCTGTTACATCACCGCGGAGCGGAACTGTCAGTACTTCTCATTGCCAGAGCTCATACTGGTGTGCCCGTCAGTGTTCATAGCTGGTCTCCAACTCTTTCCAGAATAGACTGTTTTCTTCCAGAAAATACGCGCGTATTATCCTACTTCTCGTTGGCTGAGAGTAAATCGTTACCAATAAGCTTACAAAGAAAGACCGCGCCATACCGCGCTGTATCAACAGCTAATCAAAGTAACTCGATTTATTTTCTTTTTTCCTCTGTAAATCTAAGGGAATTAATTGCCTGGTTATTAGTCCCTATCTTACAAACTACTTAAACCTCGTTAAACTAACCTAAGGACAACACATACATCCATGCCCGAGGGGGGAATGGAATCCCCGACCGCAGTACGGTACCCCAGTGCATACGGCTATTTCTCTAAACAAAATTCTAGCTCAGATAGCCAAGTGAAAGAAGCGTGTCTTTACTATTTTTCTTAAGGGAACTGCACTAAATTAACTGACGATCCCCATAAATGGATCGTAAATAACAAATTAAATGGTGCCAACGGAAACGAGGGTTAGTTTTCTCTTTTCCAGAAGGGATCAAGAAACTAGATATTTGATGTAACTACTCAACATTTATAAAATATATAGTGTGGGAGAAATTAAATTAGGACAGAAGGTTAACGTTTAACAAAGTGATTTACTGTCCAAGACATAAGCAACAAAGGAGGAGAGACCGATTTCAATATAATAAACACACACCTTACAAAGAATCCACATTTAAATAAGATTATATGGCCCTAATACCGTGCACGTGTAAAAGTAGTATTAGGTTAATTAATAATGATTATTTTTCAGAGGGAAGAAGGGAGGAATTGATACACATTCTCACACAGATACATGCAGGTACTTATCAGCACCGAATACAAAAAACAGCAACTCCAGCAGCAAGACGCTGGTACGGAACAGCAGGTTCACTCGCGCACCAATAAAAGAAAAACTGTTCCGTAGCGTACGGTCTTGTGGCTTAGACTCAGGGTAGCTATCAGCAGGAACAAACGCACGTTATAGAAGACTACGTGGCGTGCGATAGAAAGTACAAGTTTCCAGATAAATTCAATATATCAATTAAATAGGAAAATTCGTTAAATAATACTTTAAAATCGGTCGTTCTGGTGTTTGTTTTGCACAGGAGTAAGCTAACTACTGAATGGTAAAGTTTCAGGACAAAACAGCACTCTACAGGGTCGGATCTTAGAATCCCAAAATTAAAGATATAT
Source organism: Locusta migratoria (assembly GCA_026315105.1). Lineage (NCBI taxonomy): Eukaryota > Metazoa > Arthropoda > Insecta > Orthoptera > Acrididae > Locusta > Locusta migratoria. The sequence continues at coordinate 305,206,631 of CM048750.1, read as the reverse complement.
ACTTTTAGCACAAGTAAAACCGCGAGATATGTTGTGCAACCATTCTATCTAGCCTGGGCAATGATATCTAGCTAATAAGTTAGATAGCAGAAAGGTAAGACATGCTACAGCGTCAGATTGCGAAATATGAACAAGTTGGAAAAATTCAGTTTCGTAAGAAATAAGATCGCGAGATGGATCGTGTTACCATTCGAACTACTCTAGGTAATAAGTAAGATTACAGAATCCTACAGTACTTCGCGGGGTTGGATCACAAGACGAGCTATCTAATAGGAATGACTATGGTATAGAACACGCTATTTATCATACACGTGGGGCAGCGAGTATGAAAGTTACAAGCTTAGAATTACCAAAATTCGGGGGAAATTACCACATCACACGTACTATAAATCACACCATTTAAGCAAGGTCATAGTTAACAACTCGTGAGCATAGGGCGATGGAGTTAACTGAGGGCTATATCTCATACCATCCATGTGTTATATGGACAAAGGGCAGACACTGGAAGTATCGAAAAGATTCAGAAAGACATCAAATTTATCGACCAAATGAACATGAAAAACATTTAAACATGTTTAAACGTATGAAGGTTATAGGTAACAACTCGTGCGCATAGGGTGGTCGAGTAAGCTTTATCTCATACCGACCACGTGTTCTATGGACAAAGTACCGAAAAGTTCCCGACAAACATCAAATTTGCTGACTAAATGAACATTACAAACATTTAAGCACGTTTAAACGTAGGAAAGAAGGACTTTGCAGTCAGGAAGCGCAAGGATTCTGTTAACGAACACCCGTGAGGCCGCGAAATCAAAATTCAGGAAAAATCATCATGAAATTAGCAATCCAGATTAAATTAAATAAAATCTCACCGTTACGCATTGCGGTGATATTAGAGCGGTAAGGAGACGTCAATGAGCATTTTCATTTTACAGTCAAATCCGAGCAATGTTTAGCCACGTGCTCAGAACAGACAACTCCAAAAGCAAACTTAAACCCTCCAAAGGCCAGCCAGCGACCCCTGGCACAGACAAAATGTTACTCTGTGCCCCTGGCCGCCCTCATGGTCCTTACTCTCCAGCTACCTTAAGTGGAGGGGGAACCTCTCCAAACGGTTTAGCCGACTCAGGTAGGCGAACTTAACACGCAAAAATGTTCGTATAGCTTATGGGACGTAACTATGGGGTCATCAGTCCCTCAACTTGCAAACTACTTATGAACTACCTAAGACTAAGGACGGCACAAATATCCATGCCAGAGGGGCGATTCGAAGCCCCGACCGTAGTGGTCGTGCGGACCGTGACTGGAGCGCCTCAGTCCACTCGGCCACCGCGGCCGGCGAATTTAACATGCACACCGGACAAGGGGAGTGAATGGTAACCTCCGCTAAGCATCTTTGCTGAAGATTTGCCTCTGGCCGGCAGTTGGCAGAACTTGATGAGCACCATAGGCAACTGCTGCTATGCTGTTTGAGCCAGCAGACGAAATGAGCAACGAGGCGCGGATAACGCTTGTTTAAACTGTTTTGTACACAAGTACCATTCATTCTGCGCAAGCGGAATCAGTGGAAACATATCACAGCATACTGCATCACTTATGGGGTCTCATACACAAAAATAGACATTTAAAATTATGGAACACAACAAAATTTATATATATATATATATATATATATATATATATATATATAGTACCTCGCATAGTGCGAATGGAGCGTCTCGCTTCACTCAAAAATGTCTTAAGCCCATCAATATTTATTTACTGGGAATAAAATAAACGGTACACGCTATATGGATGAGTTTCAATGTCCTTTACGCGCTCGTCAGGACAAGTCCGGAGTTCGTGCCTACCAGGCAAGTTCTGCAGGTCTTGTAGAGCACGTTCAGTTTCACATCTAATGTGTGGGAAAGCTGTTGGAACAGCACATCACCTTCCTATTGCCAGAATAGCCAATCGTACATCATTCTTCACGTATTAACTGCGGTTCAGTGTTCTCTCTACAAACACCAAAAATTGAACGAGACGTAGCTGTCGACCCGACCCCAGTGGGGCCAGAATGCCTTGGACGAATGCACTCGACGACACAGCTTTCCTCAGGTCTATGTGGTTCGAGCAAACGATCATCACTTTTTTTAGAGTAGACAGAATTGGTTTACCTTATAGGAGGCGATCTATTTATATTATTGTAAAAAGATATAAAATAGCCAAGATCGCTTATCATCAGTTTTTATTAATGACGACCGGTTTCACTGATCTATGTCAGCATCATCAGGTCAAATAAAATATTTTACAAGGCCATAATCTTGTAACGTCAAATAGTTGTTATATAAAACGATTTACAGTGCATAAGTGCACTAAGTCATTATAATAAAAAGTAATTAACACAGTGAGTGACAAAAGCAAACGAGTTTGCTTTTGTCACTCACTGTGTTAATTACTTTTTATTATAATGACTTAGTGCACTTATGCACTGTAAATCGTTTTATATAACAACTATTTGACTTTACAAGATTATGGCCTTGTAAAATATTTTATTTGACCTGATGATGCTGACATAGATAAGTGAAACCGGTCGTCATTAATAAAAACTGATGATAAGCGATCTTGGCTATTTTATATCTTTTTACAGTAGACAGAATTTTTCATCGCTGAAGTCATCCTATGACGGCTCCAGCCGAACCTTATAGCCTACGTCGATGCATTGGCTTGAGTGAGAGATAGGTTGTGTGTGTGTGTGTGTGTGTGTGTGTGTGTGTGTGTGTGTGTGTGGGTGTGTGGGTGGGTGGGTGTGTGGGTGGCTGGGAGAGTGGATGTGTGTGTGTGTGTGTGTGTGTGTGTGTGTGTGTGCGTGTGTGCGTGTGTGTGAGTGTGTGTCCGCACTCCCTCTGCTAGTAAACGGTTGGCAACCGTTCTTGCAGATACTTTGAATATGAGAAACATTTATCTGTGGTGTGGCAGCAGTAGGATCTGTCATTACTACCATTACAATACGAAATTCTTGGCGGACGTCTGTGTAGAGCGTTGTTGTTGTGGTCTTCAGTCCGGAAAGTGGTTTGATGCAGCTCTCCATTCTATTCTATCCTGAACAAGCCTCTTCATCTCCTCATAAGAAAGGCAAACTTCATACATTTCAATCTGCTTACTATATCATCTCTTGGTCTCCCACCGCGACTGTTTCTCCACATACTTCCCACCATTGCTAAATTTACGATTCTTGCTATCTTAGAATGTGCCCTACCAATTGAGTCCTTCTTTTAGTGAAGGTATGCCGAAAATTCCTCTCCTTCTCATTTCTTTTCTGCACCCGTTACACGAGCTACCCACCTAATCTTCAGCATTATTTTGTAGAACAACATTTCAAAGGCTCTATCCTCTTCCCGTCTGAACAATTTATCGTCCGAGTTTTACTCCCGTACAAGGCAACACTTCACACTAAAGACTTCAGAAAAGACTTTTTTTTACATTTAAAGTAATATTCGATGTCAGCAAATTTCCCTTTATCAAAAACGCTTTTCTTCCCTTTGCCATTATGCGTTTTATAACCTCTGTATGGAGACCATCATATGATATTTTACTCCAGAAGTAAAAAGAATCATTTACCACCTTCATTGTTTCGTTTCCTCATCTGATTTCTTCAGCATCACCTGATTTTCTAAGACTGCACTCAGTTACCCGTGTTTTGCTCTTTTTAATGTTCATGTTATATGCTCCTTTCAACACACTGTCCATTCCGTTCAGTTCCTCTTCCAGGTCCTTTGAAGTACCGACAGAATTACAATGTCATCCGCAAAACGCAATGTCTTTAATTCTTCACCCTGAACTTTAATTCCTTCCCCATACTTCTCTTTGCTGATCTCCACAGCGTGGTCAATGTACAAACTGAATAACATTGGAGAGAGGCTACAACCCTGCCTTATTCCCTTCCCTACCACTGCGTCAGTTTATGCCCTTTAAGTCTAATAACAGCTTTTTGGTTAATGTACAAGTTGTAAATAACCTTTCGTTCCCTATATTTTACGCCTGCTGAGAATCTGAAAGAGTGTATTGCAATCAACATAGTCAAAAGCTTTCTTCAAATCTACAAAATATAGTAATGTAGGTTTGCCTTACCTTAATCTATTTTCTAAGATAAGTCCTAAGGTGAGTATTGCCTTATGTGTTTCTACATTTCTCCTGAATCCGATCTGATCTTCCCCTAGGTCATCATATATGAGCCTTTGCATCCCTCTGTAAATAATTAGTGTTATAATTTTGCAACCTTGAATTATTAAACCGATAGGTCTGTAACCGGCTGAAAGCAAGGGGAAACTACAGCCGTTACTTTTCCCGAGGACATGCAGCTCTACTGTATGGAAATATGATGATGGCATCCCCTCGGGTAAAATATTCCGGAGGTAAAATAGTCCCCCATTCGGATCTCCGGGCGGGGACTACTCAGGAGGATGTTGTCATCAGGAAAGACAATACTGGCATTTTACGGATCGGAGCGTGGAATGTTAGATCCCTTAATCGGGTAGGAAAATTAGAAAATTTAAAAAGGGAAATGGATAGGTTGAAGTTAGATATAGTGGGGATTAGTAAAGTTCGGTGGCAGGATGAACAGGATTTCTGGTCGGGTGAGTACAGGATTATAAATACAAAATCAGTTGGGGGTATCACATGAGTAGGACTGATAATAAATAAGAAAATAGGAATGCGGGTAAACTACTATGACCAGCACAGTGATCGCATTATCATTGTCAAGATAGATACGAAGCCAACACCGACAACAGTAGTACAGGTTTATATGCCAACTAGCTCTGCCGATGATGAGGAGATCGAAGAAATATATGAGGAGCTAAAGGAAATTATTCAGACAGTTAAGGGAGAGGAAAACTTAATTGTGATGGGAGACTGGAATTCGGTAGTAGGAAAAGGAAGAGAAGGAAAAATAGTAGGTGAATATGGACTGGGCAGGAGGAATGAAAGAGGAAATCGCCTGGTAGAATTTTGCACGGAACATGATTTAATCGTAACAAACACGTGGTTTAAGAATCACAAAAGAAGGTTGTATACGTGGAAGAGACCAGGAGACACCGGAAGGTATCAGATAGATTTTATAATGGTAAAACATAGATTCCGGAACCAGGTGATAAACTGTAAAACATACCCAGGGGCAGATATAGACTCTGACCATAACTTGTTATTCATGAACAGTAGGCTGAAACTGAAAAAACTGCAGAAAGGTAGGAAAATAAGGAGATGGGACTTAGATAAATTGAAGGAACTTGAAGTTCTGGAGAATTTCAGAGGGAGCTTTAGGCAACAATTGACAGAAACAGGGGGAAATAAAACAGTAGAAGAGGAATGGGTAGCATTGAGAGATGAAATAGTGATGGCAGCAGAGGACAAAATAGGTAGAAAGGCAAGACCTACAAAAAATCCTTGGATATCACAGGAAATACTGAATTTAATTGATGAAAGAAGAAAATATAAAAATGCAGTAAATGAAACAGACAAAATGGAGTACAGACGACTAAAAAATGAGATTGACAGGAAGTGCAAAATGGCTAAGCAGGAGTGGCTAGAAGCCAAATGAAAATCTGTAGAAGAATGTATAAGAAGGGGAAAAGTAGATACCGCCTACAGGAAAATAAAAGAGACATTTGGGGACAAGAAAAGCAACTCTATGAATATCAAGAACTCAGATGGGAAACCAGTTCTCAGCAAAGAAGGGAAAGCTGAAAGGTGGAAAGAGTACATAGAGCAGCTCTACAAAGGAAATGAACTTAGAGACAATGTTGTGGGAAGGGAAGAGGAAGTAGAACAAGATGAAATAGGAGATACTATACTGAGAGATGAATTTGACAGAGCCCTGAAAGACCTAGGTCGGAACAAGGCCCCAGGAGTAGATGACATACCCTCAGAGCTACTAAAGTCTCTGGGAGAGCCAGCCATGACAAGACTATTTGAACTGGTGTGTAGGATGTATAAGACAGGCGAAATACCTTCAGACTTCAAGAAAAATGTAATAATCCCCATTCCAAAGAAATCAGGCGCAGACAGGTGTGAAAATTACAGAACCATTAGTTTGATAAGTCATGGTTGCAAAATTTTAACACGAATTATCTACAGGAGAATGGAAAAGCTGGTAGAAACTGACCTCGGGGAAGATCAGTTTGGGTTCAGGAGGAACGTAGGAACCAGGGAGGCAATACTCACTTTACGTCTTATCTTAGAAGATAGATTAAGGAAAGGCAAACCTACATTTTTAGCTTTTGTAGATTTGGAGAAAGCATTTGACAATGTTGACTGGAATACACTCTTTCAAATTCTGAAGTCAGCAGGAGTAAAATATAGGGAAAGGAGAGTTATTTACAACTTGTACAAAAGCCAGACTGCAGTTATTAGACTAGAAGGGCATGAAAAGGAAGCATCAGTTGGGAAGGGAGTAAGACAGGGTTGTAGCCTTTCTCCGATGTTATTCAATTTGTACATCGAGCAGGCGGTGAAGGAAAGCAAGGAAAAATTTGGAATAGGGATTAAAGTTCAGGGGGAAGAAATAAAAACATTGCGTTTTGCTGATGACATTGTAATTCTATCAGAGACAGCACAGGACCTGGAAGAGCAGTTAAATGGAATGGACAGGGTGTTGAAGAGAGCGTATAAAATGAACATTAACAAGAGCAAAACAAAAATAATGGAATGCGGTCTTAGAAAATCAGGTGATGCTGAAGGAATTAGATTAGGTAACGAAACAATGAAGGTGGTGGATGAGTTTTGTTACTTGGGTAGTAAAATAACATGCGATGGTCGCAGTACAGAGGATATAAAATGCAGAATGGCAATGGGAAGAAAAGCATTTTTGAAAAAGAGAAATTTGCTAACATCAAATATTAATTTAAGTGTAAGGAAGTCTTTTCTGAAGGCGTTCGTGTGGAGTGTTGCCTTGTACGGGAGTGAAACATGGACGACAAGCAGTGTGGACAGGAAGAGAATGGAGGCTTTTGAAATGTGGTGCTACAGAAGAATGCTGAAGATTAGGTGGGTAGATCACATAACTAATGAAGAGGGACTGAACAGAATTGGTGAGAAAAGGAATTTTTGGCATACCCTGACTAAAAGAAGGGATCGCTTGGTAGGACACATTCTTAGACATAGGGGAATCGTAAATTTAGCATTGGAGGGAAGTGTGTGGGGTAAAAATCGCAGAGGGAGACCAAGAGACGCGTATAGTAAGGAGATTCAAATTGATGTGGGTTGCCGTTCTTATGAGGAGATGAAAAGGCTTGCTCAGGATAGAGTAGGGTGGAGAGCTGCATCAAACCAGTCTCTGGACTGAAGACCATAACAACAACGACAACAGGTCTGTAACTTTCGTATCTGTCTGGCCCTGCTTTCTTTGCAATGGGGTTTATTATATTTTTCTTGAAGTCGGAGGGTATTTCGCCTGTCTCATTCATCTTAGCACCAGGTGAAATAGGTCTGTCACGGCTGGTTTTACCAGAGACTTCAGTAGCTGTGGGGGAATGGTATACACTCCAGGGGCCTTATTTCGAGTTAGGTCTTTCAGTGCTTTGTCAAATTCATGTCTCAGTATAGTATCTCTTATTTCATCTTCATCTACGTCCTCTTCTCATCCTTCAATATTCCTCGGATCTCCATTTCTTTGTAGTTATACTTCAGCTTTTCCTTATTTAGTCCGAACTGATTTTCCATTTGAGTTCTTGATATTCATACACACAATTTTCATGTCTTGTTTTGTGCAGAGTGAATTTCCAGAAAGTCGCCTATGGGTATCAGATAGTTCACGTGACCATTGCTACCAGCATCATTGCACAACTGACGCAGCATGGCAATTCTCCGAAAGGACTACTCCGTCCCCAGGTTGCATCAGCTGAGTTTGCTGTAGGAAGCAATAGAATGTCCCTGTGACGTGGCGGATGTTTTCTTCAAGTGTTGATATCATACTGACTGTGGGCCTCATTCCCTCTTAGAGCGTTCACGCAGGAGGCTGTCTGGCAGCTATGACATTACGATCTTTGTTCGCGGACGACGTTGAAGCCATTGCCAGTACATCTAGAATCCCCTACGAGGCATCCCTTGTCATCAGAATAAAATCTTTTCTCTAATAGGAAGATAATATCATACAAAGATGTTAATGTTTGTTACATCGTTTTACCACTTAAAGAGATTCGTGCTCATTTGATATATCGGAATTCATAAAGTGAAAACTGTTAGCCCTGTCGAATACATTCACTCATGGTCGAAAACCTAGAACTGTGACAAGGATTGTAGCAACATTATGACTTGATAGTCTACAATAATGATCTAAACAAATAACTTTTACGATCAGTGGCGGAAATGATGTGTAATGAAAGTCAAGCTCCGGGTACATTAATTGGAACTTTATTTAATTCCACACGGTTGGTTTCGTCCACAATGTTAGGCCATTTTCAAGTGTAATAGAACCTGCATATAATGTGTACCAAGAGGTAAACAGTAACAATGATGTGTTGCACAAATTCCAGATGAGAAATTTGTGGAACGTATGTAAGTTCTTCGAGCAGAACCGTCTACTCCGAACCAACTACCTTGGAATCCAAGAAATTTCTAATCACTCAAAAATAGCTGTGCTTTTTCTCGTAACGTCATTGTTGGCATGGATCAAGACAATCAAGTAGAAAAATGACTTGTAAGTCGATAAAGTAGTTTACATCCTCTGAAAAGTACTTAAGTCGAAAATACGATCATAATATTCTTAAACAAATTATTTGAATGGATTAAACAGTCATTGGTGTAGAATTAGTGTGATCACCTTTTTTGTGTACCGCATGAGGGACTTGACTCTTCGGCGATAATAATACACCCCCCACAGTGAGTTTTTAATTTAATTTACTAATGGTTCCATTTTTGACGGTATTATCCCGCCATCATCAGTCGTAAAATACGCTTCATGGACATATAGAGGGCGTCTCACGAAAGACGCCTGCCAGGCGTCGCGGTTCGCGCGGTACGGCTCCCTGCTGCCTCCACCACGTCCGCCGGCCACGGCAGCGCCTGATTCTCGGACTCTATAGTGCCGCAGAGGCATACACTGAGTTGAAGTCTAAAAAACATCTTACCTTTACTTACAGTAGATGTTGAAAATGATATCCCTCTAGAGAAAGAGCGGCCTGACATCTCTTGAACACATTTGCGAACACTCGACGAATTTCGGCTGCCGAAATCTGGGAAATGACTAGTCGAATCTTTTTTCACGAAACAATAAATTTTGACAGGTGTGTGAACAATATCCTGCATCCGCTTTTTCAAGAACATTCACCCAACGAAAAGCTGTACGGTTATTTCATGCAGAACAATGCAAGACCTCACATTGCCAACGCTTCTATGGCAGCAATACGAAGTGTTTTTGATGACAGGATAGTTGACTGGCCTCCTCGTTCTCCAGATCTAAACCCTTGTGACTTTTATCTTTCGGAAATGTTAAAAGACAAGGTGAAGTATGCAAGCATCCCCATACAATCGAAGAGTTGGAAGTCAGGATTCGACTAGTCATTTCTCAGATTTCGGCAGCCGAAATTCTTCGAGTGTTCGCAAATGTGTTCAAGAGATATCAGGCCGCTCTTTCCATAGACGGACATAATTTTGAACATCTATTGTAAATAAATGTAAGCTTAGGTTACTCAGATGGCAATGCTTTTTAGACTTCAACTCAGTGTATGCGCCCGCGGTACGATAGAGTCCGAGAATCGGGCGCTGCCGTGGCCAGCGGATGCAGTGGCGGCAGCCGGGAGCCATACCGCGCGATCCACGGACGCCTAACAGGCGTCTTTCGTGAGACACCCTCTATTTTGCGCCCATTAACGGCCAAAATACGTCAACTGACCATTTATAATGTATGCTGAGTTGTGTGATCATGCCGCAAAACTGGTACCATGCATAAATTATGCGAAATGTGTGCTTGTCCAGTTTCATAAAACATATAAATAAAAAGGTCTTTCTAGAGCATGTTACAAGTTTAAAATGGGGTAGCTGCTTTTAAACTTTTAACATGCACTAGATGACATTTTTACTTGAACATTTTATGGATATGACTGTTGTATGCGGAATACATGAGTCCCGTGGCTCGAAATCTGCACAGATATATTTCAGTCATGTGAACGAAATAGACATGTGATTCTTTTAAAAAAAATATTTCATACCACACTACCAACCTGGATGCTTTTTAATCTTATACATGCTTTTCACGCAGAATCAAACCTCCGTTACCGAGGTGGCAGCACTGGACTCGCATTCGGGAGAAATGTGATTCACATCCACGTCCGACCATCCAGCTTTTGGTTTTCAGTGATTTGCCTAAATCACTCCAGGCAAATGTCAAGATGGTTCCTTTCAATGGACATTGGTAGCTTAATGATTCGTTTCCCACGTGTGGTCTGTCCGGACCCCACTTAAATTTTTGGGCTGGTCCGTGTAACCCCTTTGAACCGGCGTCAAGCCGTCAAACAATGAACGCAGGGGTTCCTTCGTGTACATATACCAAATTACAAGTTTCAAGTACCTGAATTGTGGCTGTTGGAATGAAAAATATGTGAAAGGCAATCAGTCATTTGACAAAAACTATAATGCTACAAAATGGTGCGGAATTGGGTACCTTGTTGTATAGCTATATAAAGAATACAAAACAAGTAAAGGATTTATTGGGACCAGACATATAAACTTTATGGAACAGTTTGAGAACAGCCATATCTCTCGTATAAATAGAGGTATTAAAAAACTCTCATATTTTCGGAACAAAATTCAGACTTTTCCTTATTCGCAAGTTTCTTGATAATTAACGTCATAAACAGAATTAAAAAAAAAAATCTAACTTCCGAAATCAGACATAGGAAAATACGTAACAACGAAATTAACCCTTACATATTTGAACTTTATATTACTGAAAATTAATGAAAACAATTTCCCACATTCGTCTTTTTGTTACCTCTGTGCCTACGTGCAATTTTTGTGGATCCTAAACACGCTCGTTCTACAAGAAATGGAAAAATGTTAGGGCTACTCAACCTACTGGATTGTTGCAATCTTGTCAATGTCTCGAGCACTACTGAGGAAGAGGCTTCTGGAGGAGGGGTAATTGGTGGCAAGTGGCGACTTCGTCGGGACGGGGGAGGGGGAGAGAAGGTGCGCCTGGAGTCTACCAGCAGCTCACGTGTGTGACGGAAAGTTGAATAGTAGAAACCAGACCAAATATTTCGATGTAAAAATAAGTTTTGTATGTAAGTACCATATTGTAGCAAATGACTAAAACTGAGGGAAGACCTACTAAAAGAAAAGGAGAACATTTGAAATACTACCAAGCGAAGTTGACTCTTGCGCGAAACGTGCGGCTAATCTCAGAAAAGCAGAACATTTGAAATACTACCAAGAGAAGTTGACTCTTGCGCTCAGGAGTCTCAAAACGTGCGCTAGCCGCGCGTTTTGCGTATTTCAATCCACAACTTCGCTTCGCAATATCTCGGGATGTAATTGCTCCATTGCGCTGAAATTAACGCAATTCTTTATGTGATTTCTGATGCTATTAATTGTTGATGAAATAGTGTAAGTGTCCATTTGAAAACACATTTATTTGTGTTAAAACGTATATGCTATCATTTTAGAATGTTTCAAAATATTTACAGTAAAGAGACTCGGCCTTACATTGATACCTGTGAAAGTCGTTCAATAAATGTTGTATATTTTGGGTGGTCAAGATAAATGGGACACCTTGAAAGTATATGTACGTATAAAAATATCGCATATGAACTTTCTAATTCGCAGGTACATTAAAAAAATCTATCTTAGTGGAAACTAAAATATTTCTGTTGTTTAATTTAAAGGAATAAAAGGTCTACTGATGAGGGTGCAACTGCAGTGAAACATTTTTCGGTAGAAAGAAACATCACAGTTCTTTAATCAAGGCAAACTCTTACAGAAGAAAGTGAAATAAAGTATTACCGGAAAATGATATCGAGGCAAGCCGATACATTCTACTACCTGGGCTGTAGGATATCTTACTAATGTATTTCTTATCCTGTGTAGAAATTACAAAGACAATTACACGTGTTTTGTAGTACTGAACAAAACCAGGGAAGAGAAAAGGTGGAGAGACAGTGAGATACGAAAGGATCTTCATGTTATAGCAATAGTAGGAGATATTCAACGGTATAGAAAGCTTAGGGCAGTAACTTCCAACACGGTGCGATCAGTACTAAATTGGTGATTTCGATACTGACAAAGGTTTTTAACCAGAAAATGCACATGATCATAATGATTTGGAAAGGTCCGTGACTAATTTCCCCAGACCTTCAGTTTGGTTCTGCCCTCTTCTCCCTAAATGACCAGAAAGAGATAAGATCAGAAATACCATCGTTTGTGCCAACGAACAAGAGCGTTCGACAAGCCAGATAGACGATGGCTGGAACTATATCGTCCAAAAACGATGGCATAAATTATTACTCCTATACATATTTACCTGCACAAAGTGCGTAATATAAGACTTCAACAACCGGTAGATAACGGACCGTGAATGTACCATCTGGACCGCTCACGCTTAAATATAAACCTAACCTCACTCGCTTTATCCGTCATGGTCTCGCTTAGGACGATGAGGAGCCATTACACCAGTCAGACGTGGAACGTTATTAATACTGCTCGTCCTTCACCAGATTAATTACTCCGATCCATTAGTACAATGTCAGCGATCCATCACGACCTGAATTAATCGCCCTAGAGCCTCGCTAAATGTTACTACTGTTGTACAAAGGCTTGTACTAAATACAAATACGTTTAGCTTCCCAGCGCCATACCGAAAACAAAGGTCCTGATATCTGTATCAAGCGAGGCAGTAGCGGAATCACGTAGTAACTACGCTCCTGGCCATTAAAATTGCTACACCACGAAGATGACATGCTACAGACGCGAAAATTAACCGACGGGAGAAGATGCTGTGATACGTAAATGATTACCTTTTCACAGAATTTACACAACGTTGGCGACACTTACAACGTGCTGACAAGAGGAAAGTTTGAAACCGATTTCTCATACACAAACAGCAGTCGACTGGCGTTTCCTGGTGAAAGGATATTCTGATGCTTCGTGTAAGGAGGAGCAATGCGTACCATCACGTTCCGAATTTGATGTTCAAATGTTTGCTAAGCTTAAGGGACTTAACTACGGGATCATCAGTCCCTAAACTTACAAACTACTTATGAACTACCTAATACTAAGTACGGCACAAATATCCATGCCCAAGAGGGAATTCGAACCCCCGACCATAGTGGCCGTACATACTGTGACTGGCGCGCCGCAGAGCGCTCGGCCAATGCGGCCGGCCCGACTTTGATAAAGGTCGCCTTTCGCGATTCCGACTGCCCGTGTTGGTCGCGATATAATGACTGTTAGTAGAATATGGAATCGGTGGGTTCAGAAGGGCATTATGGAACGCCCTGCTGGATCCCAATGACCTCGTATCACTAGCATTCGAGATGACAGGCATCTTATCCGTATGGCTGTAGCGGATCCTGCAGCCACGTCTAGATCCCCGAGTCAACAGTTGGGGACGTTTGCAAGACAACAACCATCTGCACGAACAGGTCGACTACGTTTGCAACAGCTCGGAGACCATGGCTGCGGTTACCCTTGACGCTGCATCACAGACAGGAGCGCCTGCGATGGTGTTCGCAACGACGAACCTGGGTGCGCGAATGGAAAAACGTCATTTTTTCGGATGAAACCAGGTTCTGTTTACAGCATCATGACGGTCGCATCCGTGTTTGGCGATATCGCGGTGAACGCACATTGGAAGCATGTATTCATCGCCATACTGGCTTATCACCCGGCGTGATAGTATGGGGTGCCATTGGTTACACGTTTCAGTCACCTCTTGTTCGCATCGACGGCACTTTGAACAGTCGCCGTTACATTTCAGATGTATTACGACCCATGGTTCTACCCTTCATTCGATCCCTGCGAAACCCAACATTTCATCTGGATAATGCACGACCGCATTTTGCAGGTCCTGAACGAGTCTTTCTAGATAAAGAAAATGTTCGACTGCTCTGCTGCCCTGGCCAACACATTCTCCAGATCTCTCTCCAACTGCCGGCCGCGGTGGCCGAGGAGACTGAGGTGCTCCAGTCACGGTCTGTACGGCCACTACGGTCGGGGGTTCGAATCACCCCTCGGGCATGGATATTTGTGCCGTCATTAGTTGTAAGTAGTTCATAAGTAGTTTGTAAGTTTAGGTACTGATGACCCCGTAGTTAAGTCCCATAGACTCTACAAACATTTGAACATTTGATCTCACCAACTGGTCAATGGTGGCCGAATGACTGGGTCGTCACGCCAGTCACTACTCTTGATGAACTGTAGTATCGTGTTGAAGCTGCATGGGCATCTGTACCTGTTCACGACTTCAATGATGTGCTTGTCTCATGGCCCAGGCGTATGAAGGCCGTTATTACGGCCAGAGTTGGTTGTTCTGGGTACTCATTTCTCATGATATATGCTCCCAAATTGCGTGAAAATGTAATGACACGTCAGTTCTCGAATATTTGTCCAACGAATACCCGTTTATCATCTGCATTTCTTGTTGGTGTAGCAATTTTAATGGCCAGTAGTATATACTATAGATGACTGACGTTTGAGTTATATATTTATATAGGGAAATAATTCCAGAAGGGCTTTTTATTTCCCTTACAACTCTGTTGTGGTCTTTACATTGTAAAACGGAAGAAAAGATTTCATAATTTTTGGTTAATCTCTCCAATGGCGCAGAAGAATATTTCGACCTTCTGAAAACTGAAATAACGTTGTTTAGTTAATATTTTCATCCTGCATCACTGATACTATACTTTTATTAATCATCTCTTAATTCCTGGTGCACCGGTTAAAATATCCTACTGAAGTCGTATTTGGTTGGATGGAACTTTAAGCTGTACTGAGCATAATAATTTTTTTACCAGAGTTTTTCTTAATAGATTAGGGAAAGTTCCGGGATGGGTACTTTGAAAGGGACAAAGTCAAGCACATATAACGCTTCAAATCACCTCGTCATTGACAAGACACTGAAAAGTAAAGTTCTAGTGGAAGTATAGCAGTTTGAGTTCAGCCTAACCTTATGTGATATATAGACAGTGGATACAACTATATTTTATTCCACAGCAGCCTGGTAACCTCAACATAATTTTCGTACGTCAACGTCGCCTAAGCTGCTACCTCATCTCATTCTGATACAAAGACGAAATTATCGAATGTTGAGCGTTGCACAGACCAATGTAGCCGGCCGCGGTGGCCGCGCGGATTGAGGCGCGCCAGTCACGTTCGCATGGCCACTACGGTCGGGGGTTCGAATGTTTGTAAATCTATCGGACCAAACTGCGTGGTCATCAGTCCGTAGCTTACAAACTATTTAAACCTAGGTAAACTAACCTAAGGACAAACACACACACCCATGCCCCAGGGAGGACTCGAACGGCCACGGAGAGCAACCGCGTGCTCCGCAGCGAGACGCTTTACACCGCTCGGCTACTCCACCGCGTCGCATGGATATTTGTGGCGTCCTTAGTCTTAGCTAGTTCGTAAGTAGTTTTTAAGTTTAGGGACTGATGACCCCGCAGTTAAGTCCCAAGAGCCTTACAAACATTTGAACATTTGAGACCAATGTACTTCAAATAACTACAAGTTTGTCATTACTTTGTGGGTGAGAACATTATAATATTTATATTCAAGATGAGTCACATAAGACGGATTAGCCCTTTTATTTCGTGAATGATGCCATGTACAGATACGCTGTTTTCGTCAAAGATTAGAGCTTGTTTAGTTTTAATTTGTATTGTTTGTTCATGTTTTAAGCGCCATTGTCAACTGATATACTGAAACAAGTATAGTTTTAATGGAACCATATGCTTTCTATAACTGCATGAGGTCGCTCTTGAGAAAACAACTACATCGATATAATGTTCGTTAATGTTGACGTTAATACCTCTCATAAATGTTTCAAGAGTGGGCTATTTTCTGATGTTAAAATATGGTTGCATTATTCATAATCTGAGTGACAATAACGTT
This sequence comes from Locusta migratoria, assembly GCA_026315105.1. Lineage (NCBI taxonomy): Eukaryota > Metazoa > Arthropoda > Insecta > Orthoptera > Acrididae > Locusta > Locusta migratoria. Next base: position 305,190,545 of record CM048750.1, on the reverse strand, counting down.
CTGACAGCATTTTCGGTCCTTACTCTTACAAAAAATTGTTATCTTTCTCAAATTAAAAATCGTTAAATTTAAAGATAGGTCACGTGATCTAAAATACTTTGTCATCGGATGAAGCTCTGGTGATGTCACACGACATGCGGAAGACGAAGCTATATGTGCCTCATAGCAGTGTCAACGAAAGTTATTAGATTTTTCCTATCTTTTTCTGCAAATAATTAAGTTTTTGTGATGGATAACGCATTTACAACGTTCATGTAGGAACTGAATAGATTTTTGTGAAGTCAGATAGTGAAAAACTTCTGAATGGTGCTGCGTTTATAGTATCTCAATTTTTCGAAAACACCTGAGATTTTTACGTGCCGCAAAGAAGAAAATCAAATGTGCTACTGACGCGAGCCTAAAGATACGAACTGTTATATATTATAGACGTATGTAAATTGCTTCTAAGTTTCAGTTCTTAGTTTCCTACCAAATATATTTAAATTAATACTCCTGTAGAAACTGTATGGTAATTGTGCAAATTTATAGTTACAATTAGGATTTAGATTAATTCTTGTGAATAAGTGAATTGATCTTGCTAACTGGTGATTTTCCATATATAGGTATCCATTTTCGTCATGTTAATTGGTTTCAAAGAAACTTGTCAGGTTCATTTGAAACTTGGGAGGCTAAAGGAGGCTATTACTAAAGGGATAAATATTGATAGAATCGAATAATTGACGAAACTATAAATCATTTGATTTTAAATATTAATACCGATAACCAACAAGAAATATGTATGTTCGCCGGACACATTAAAGAACTATGTTAGATGAAAATCGTAGGCGTCTCATAGTGTGAATAGCTGTTTCGTAAAGGCAAATATCAGCTCACTAATCTGTTAATAATAATACTTGGACCTTTGCAGATGAAGAGCACAATACTTAATAGTGAAATAATACAACAATGACTGACTGGCTGCGACATGGTCTCGAATTTATAACAGTGTTCCTTTTTTGTAATTCCTTTTTAATATCTTTATTTCCGTGAATTTATCGTCGTCGATTTTAGAAATTTATGATCACTGACGGAAATAAAGATAATAAAATGAATAACAATGGTAACTATCTTATCAAAATAATCCTCACAATATGTAGTGACACCTATCTAATTTCGATCTCTTAGACTGAGTTTCAACTACATGTTACGCATTGACCATTGCTTAGAACATGCGAAAGAAAATTCCTGGAGTTTACATTGATGTATTTTTAGAGTGTAAGAAGGTAAAAAATTCTTCACTCCTTACAACATGGAATAAGCGAAGACGGAACCAAAATTTAATCAAATGTTCAAATGTCTGTAAATCTATCGAACCAAACTGCGTGGTCATTAGTCTCTAGCTTACAAACTACTTAAACCTAGGTAAACTAACCTAAAGACAACACTCATACTCATGCCCCAGGGAGGACTCGAACCTCCACGGCGAGCAACCGCGCGCTCTGCAGCGAGACGCTTTAGACCGCTCGGCTACTCCACCGCGACCAAAATTTAATCTTCTGGAGTGCGATCAAAAATCCAGCAGTGGGAAGGATGTAATAAGATTCAAAGAAACGTTGCTGAAGTTAGTAACAGTAAGGACACTTTGTATGGTGTGATTAAGCTCATTAACACTCACTACAGTCAGAGTGTGAACCGAATAAAGATGAATCCAATCAGGATCAGCAGAAATAAGATTAAGATTAAATGTAACATCGAAATTTGCGAGCAAGAAAGAAAAAATGAAAATAATTTTGTTTTCTGTTGATAGTACTTAGTTCTTGTCTTGCAATAATGCAAAATTAGTATTGGAACTGTAATAAATGGATTTAAAAAATTTGAGTATGGAGTCCAAATTTTTGGGGTCCTTTTGCTACCCTACACTTTGAGCTAGGATAATGGAGTACTGTTCAAATGTTCAAATGTTTGTAGAGCTTATGGGACTTAACTGCGTGGTCATCAGTCCCTAAACTTACAAACTACTTATGAACTAGCTAAGACTAAGGACGGCACAAATAAACATGCCCGAGGGGGAATTCGAACCCCCATCCGTAATGGCCGTGCAGACCGTGACTGGCGCGCCGCAGGCCCATCGGCCACCTCTGCAAGCCGCCATATGATATTTGGTGTGGTACTTCACACATTTAGTGATTTAAATTGATTTACATTTGCCTTCAACTCGCAAACAGGCCGTGACAGAAGCGACTGTCAGTGGGGTACCTTACAAGCTCTAATGTCTCTTCTATTTGTGATCCATACTCGAAATGTAAGATATCCACAATGGAATCGTTCTACGGTCAGCTTTAAATGTCGGTCCTCTACAAATCTTTCGTAGATTTCAGCAGTAGGAACATCATCTTCCTTGCAGAGATTCCCACTTAACATCATGAACCACCTCTGCAGCACTTACATTCTGATCGATTCTACCAGTAACAAGAACCGCCTCTAAATTGCTTCTTTTCCTTCGTTAAAACCGATATGGTGACGATCACAAACACTTGATCAACACCACAGATGGGGTCGCACCAATGTTTTATATGCGGTTTCCTATACAAATGAAACAAAATGTTCAGAAAATTATCCCAATAGACCGAAATCGACCAACTGCCTTCTGCTGAACTACCCTTCGTGGTCGTTCCATGCCATGTCACTCTGTACCTTAAGGCTGCATGTATAATCGACAAGAGTGTTACAAACATCTCACTACTAATATTGTATGCAGAAATCATGGTAATTTTTCAGTCATGTACTTTTACTTTTAGTGCTAGCTGTCGTTCATCATGCACTCATCTGGCATCCCACTACATTCAAAATTACACCTCCCCATACGCCAGGTCTTAATCGGTCAACAGCTTCAAGTTGCCTCTCGTTGTGTCTGTGAGTGAATATTCGCCGTCGAGGACAACATAGTGGATTCTGTTACTAAAAAGATTAGAAGCCATTCAGAGGTCAGGGAAACGATTGCGTATGCATCTACTTTTGTTAATAGAACGCAGTGACGTACCTTTGTCTTTGGAGATCAGGGAACTGACATTCTTTCTGTTGTTCTTTATTTGTGGCTCCTAAGAAATACGAGATAAGGGCAAGCTGAGATTCACACGATCGATGCTTCCTACCATCGTGTTGATTAACCCAAACATTTCCTTCTCCTAGGATATTTACTACATTCTGAAACCTTGTTGATCTTAACAAATAAAACTTATTAGTATTTATTTGTAACTGTGAATGTTCGTTGTTTTACGTATCACATAAAAAGGATTGGCCTGCCATTTTTCCACTCTCTTGGGACATTTCACATCACCGAGGATTCGTAATAAATGGAAGATACCTAAGGGGACATTCATTCAGAGTACCGGTACTCTTTATAAAGCTGGATTCCATTCTGACCTAGCCTTTTGGTGGGTACCCTGTTTCTTTAGATAGATGCTGAATAAAGAAAATGAACTGCGGACGCATACTGCCGCCAGAGCGCTCCGGGCTAGCTGCGCGCGTGTAGCGGGTGTCCGACTGCCTGCAGAGTGCGCATGCGCGCCGGCCGCGGCGGCCGCGGCCTGCTGATGGATGGGGCGGCTCATTGGGGCCCGCCTTGATCTATATCCCAGCCGCGGAATACCAATAACTCGGCCCGTGATGAATGGCAGCAGCCGGCACTAAGGAGCGCGCCGCATCCTACCGCGGTGCCGGATACATATTCAACGGCGGCCAGGCACCGCACAGTGGCAGGACCCTCCACTCTGATAACACAAAGACCGGCTGACGGCTTCTGCTGGGGACTTGCTCGTGATGGACACGACTGGCTAATTTTAAGGACATCCCATATCGGTTTGTGCACGGTGTAGCTATTCTTACTTCACTTACAAATCTACTCATCTTAACTTAGGGTGTTTTGAGGATACTTCCAATCTTTCTTGATCTAAACGCAAATTATTTGTCAGTAGAATGGCAGCTGCTAAGCCTCGGAATGTTCTTGAATATACCTGACTAACTGGAGACATGCCCTTTTTCAGGTATAACTTTTTCCAGATAGTTGCTTTTGCCTCCTCTGTCCATAGCTCTACATATCTCTCCACACCTCTCTATCTCCTCCTCCCCCTCCGTATCCAAACCCCTCCTCCTCATCCTCCTTGTCCTCATCTTCTTCAAAAAAATGTCCAAATGTTTGCAAATTATCGGACCAAACTGCGTGGTCATCAGTCCGTAGCTTACAAACTACTTAAACCTAGGTAAACTAACCTAAGGACAAACACACACACCCATGCCCCAGGAAGGACGAAAAGAAATCCGTTAAACTTTGTTTACAACATAAATCAATCAAATGTGAACGCCGTAAACTCCACAAAATACCTAGGAATCACTATTACTTCAGACTTAAACTGGAAAGAACACGTAGATAATATCGTGGGAAAGGCGAACCAGAGACTGCGTTTTATTGGCAGAATCCTTAAAAGATGCAACAGAACTACTAAAGAAACTGCATACACTGCGCTTGTCCGTCCATTTTTGGAGTATTGCAGCCCAGTGTGGGATCCTTATCAGGTGGGTTTGACGGAGGACATCGAAAGTGTCCAAAGAAGGGCAGCTCGTTTCGTATTGTCACGATACAGGGGAGACAGCGTTACGGAAATGATACAGGATCTGGGATGGGAATCATTACAACAACGGCGCTTATCGCTGAGGCGTGGGTTACTTGCGAAACTCCAATCGCCAACATTCTCCTCCGAATGCGAAAATATATTGTTGACTCCCACTTACATAGGTAGAAATGATCATCAGAATAAAATACGAGAAATCAGAGCTCGAACAGAGAGATTCAGGTGTTCTTTCTTCCCGCGCGCTATTCGAGAATGGAATGGGAGATAAATAGTATAATTGTGGTTCGATGAACCCTCTGCCAGGCACTTAAATGTGATTTGCAGAGTATCCCATGTAGATGTAGATGTAGATGTAGAAGGACTCGAACCTCCAAGGCAAGCAACCGCGCGCTCCGCAGCGAGGCGCTTTAGACCGCTCGGCTACTCCTCTTCGCCAGCCCTATGTCCGTATCAATCTCATCCTCCACACTACCTTAGAGAAAAGATGGCACATATAATTTACGATGACATTTGCTGCATTATGTATTTATTGTAAATCTTCATACTTTAATTTTATGGTTTTAGGGCGCAAAACGACTGAAGTCATAAATGCCCAAGTCGGAACATAGTATAAAACGCATGACGATGTGGAGGCAAAGGCAAATAAAAGGAGAAGGCTCTTTGCAGTCAGTCAACTTCCTGAAAGAAATAGGTAAATAACTACGCAATCCTTAAGTAGTTTTCCGTTTACTATAGTAACATAGCTGGATTCCACGTATGGGGTATTTTAAATTTTCTTTGCCATATTGCTAAGGAGGATAACATGTAAACCGCGATCTGCAGACCGCGTCTCATCTGCTAAGGCTTCAGACAACTCTGATGGACTGACTGTGACATAGACTATTAAACATGGACATTCAACAAGAACATGGCGTAAGTCAACTGTTGGAAACAATGACCATAAATAGGAGAAGGGTCACCACTTAGTAAGTGGCGGTGGCTGAAACGACAGCGTCCTATAAGTAACCGGGCGAGAATACGCAACGAAGGGGCCGAGAGGAGAGGTCAGCCAAACATTTGGAAAGGTTTAATGTCCGAAGTTTGTTCCCTTCAAGAGAAGACCAATGGGAGCGCCAGAGCGATATCACTTGCCCAGAGACGAGGACGCGGAGATCATCTGAGGAGACTGAACAGGTAGCAAACCGAGTGAGGAGGGCTGCATCCTTTGCAGCAGAATCCGTCTTCTGGTTCCCCGACGCACCGACGTGGCTAGGAACCCACAGGAATTCCACTAAACCGTCCTCCCTCAGGCATAGGTGTGTTTGTTGTCCTAAGGTTAACTTAGTTTAAGTAGTTTGTAAACTAGGGACTAATAACCTCCCAGTTAAGCCCCATAGATTTACAAACATCTGAACTCCACATTGGTTCCACTGTCAATGATGGAGTGAAATCACGCCTAGATTCTTTGTACCAAGGTACGTATACAGCACGCAAATGCTCTGGACAGCACTCAGAGGATTTGAACAGATGACACCACTAGAAAGCTCATGTACTGTATGGCCTGATAGAGGGCAAAGAGTTCCGCAGTAAAGATTGATCACTGATCAGGAAGACGATATTGGATAGGTCGCCGAGAACGAAGGCCACCCAACATGGTCGGTGTCGGAATGATCGGTATAGAAAAAGAAATTCTCCCGAAGCTTTGTCAGTGTTTCATTCATCTCATACTTCCTTCTCTCTCTCTTTCTTTTTGATTCCTCCTTCCTCTCACTGTTAAACTCATCCTCTTAGTTGTCCATAATTTCCTCCCGCCAATCTCTGTGAATCTCTTCCTCTCCGCTACATCTCTTCCTACTCTTCCAGATCGTCCACTGCGCATCCTAATTCATATTTTCCCTCTCTTTCTTTGAAAAATTACTTATACAAGGTAGTGCAAAAGTCACTGGGTTGTCACTTTCTCCAGTGGGGTATCGTCAAGGACACTCATTAATACTAAAATCCTCAGACCACTGTTACAACTAAAAGACTACATGGCGCATTTAATGTTCTGGACAGTAATATCGAACTTTTCTGTAGTGTGTGCAACAGTTTTCCAAAAATACTTCGAAAAGGTATAAAATTTGACGCGAAAGAAATTTAACATAAAAGTAGTAGTAAGTATTATTATCTGTAATGATACAAAAATTTTATATTTTGTTTACGTCAGTGTCGATTATTTGTTCTGTACCTCCCTATATTCTACACCTTCACTGACGAAGCCGGCCGCGGTGGCCGAGGGGACTAAGGCGCTCCAGTCACGGTCTGCACGGCCAATACGGTCGGGGGTTCGAATCCCCCCTCGGGCATGGATATTTGTGCCGTCCTAATTCGTAAGTAGTTCATAAGTAGTTTGTAAGTTTAGGGACTGATGACCCCGTAGTTAAGTCCCATAGACTCTACAAACATTTTTGAACTGACGAAAATTCGCACTCGCATGTTTTACGGGACACTTTAGGTTGCCCTCTAGTTTTATGATTCTGGTAAATGAGTCGGTAAAAATGTAATAAAATTTAAATAATATGAAATAAAATGTAAAAAGGGTAATGTAATAGTAAATTAAATACACTATACAAATAATATTAAAACCCATATTCATTATTTATATTATAGGTTTGTCAGAATATTTGCAAAAGTGGCACTACGGTCGGGGGTTCGAATCCCCCCTCGGGCATGGATATTTGTGCCGTCCTAGTTCGTAAGTAGTTCATAAGTAGTTTGTAAGTTTAGGGACTGATAACCCCGTAGTTAAGTCCCATAAGCTTCACAAACATTTGAACATTTTTTGCAAAAGTGGGCCGGGAAACAGGCCAATGAGACTTTCCTGATTTAATTTAAATATTTGTTATTTATTTTTTACGTTTGGCCTTCTTAGGGGACTTTTTGAAAGGAAGTACACCATAAATTCATTTGGGGGGAAGGTATTTGGAAATAACGACACCAAACCAACTTTCAAAGTCTAAATATGGGTAAAAAATTCAAACAAAAGATACTCAATCTTAAATTCAGAACAACTTTTAATTTTTTTCAGTTGGTCGCATAACAGCCAAGACAAAGCGTAGTGCCTCCCTCTTGATGTCCAGTTATGCCGCCAGAGGTGGCAAAAAAATACTTCTCTAGAATTCGATGCCGACCGGTGCAAAGGTGTGACTCAAAAGGTGGGAACATATTGCAGACAATGTCAAACTTTCTGCTCCATCTTCTTTAGTTCAAAACAGAAACTTACATCGGATCTTGTTATTCTCTGGATGTATGCCAATAGTCTTCTCCTTCAGTTTAGCCTCTATAGCTTCATCTCGTACCGTGGAGATTATCTCCTGACGAGTCCTAATCAACCTGTCAGCCACTGACGTAAACAAAAGATTGAATTTATGTGTCATAACCAAATAATCAATACTTACTTTTATTTTTTTATGTTCATTCTGTTTTCTGTCTTGTTTGATACGTCTTCGTAAAGTGTTTTTCGACCTTTTCCAAGTAAAAATATTCTGGGGCTCCCCACCTCACGAACCGTAACTATGTTATGTTATTTATAAGGAAACTAATGCAACATTTTGCTAAAGCTTGCTTTTAAATTGTTTGACGAATTCGTTTTGTCTATTTTTCCGAATGGAGCTCATTATCCCATTTTTACAATTTTTCCGACAGCAAAATATATTTCGCTTATCCAATGTTTCGCATTTCAGACAAGACTCGAACGTGGATTACGCCCATTAACAAAGATCCCACTATATAGACAGTTTGTAACAAAGTAGATTTTCATGAATTTTTCAAAATACTTATTATATCGTGTTCTTTTACCTATCAATTACATCCTGAAAACTGTTTTCAGGTTTGCGCTTATTCATCATTAATTCACAATTTAATTAACAATCAATGTTACACAAGGAGCTCCGTTATTTTAACATTAAATAAATTTCACTTAGGCATGAATTTTTGTTTTACTGAACCCCTAGTTATTTTGTGGTTAAAGTTGTTCCTCCTGTGACGGCGTTCACTCAAGCAAAACTCTGCGACCCCTCTGGGGATCGCGACCCATGTGTTGAAAATCACAGCGTTTGCAGCAAATACACTTGAAACGATTCCAGGTATCAAAAAAACATAGCACAGTAAAGTTGTAGATAATTTTCCCCTGTACAAATTTTCTTATTCAATTTTCATCTCGGATGAAAGATTAAGCGCTTATTTTCAATTAAATTTCGAGCTGTCAAAAGGCCATTGCTATGGGCCGACTTTTACTATTACGCAATTACGCACCTCGCGTGGGCCAAAATTACATATATCGCCAAGTCTCTTGATCTGTGAAAAGTTGTAGAAATTACACAATGATTAACCGTTTTTATTTTTAATTATAAAATGTATCAATTATGATTCCCTGTATACGTCTAAGCAAATTCATTTATCAATCTCTGTTTTTAGTAATTATTTTAATTTTGTGTTTATAAAAGGGGCTCATTGCTCGGTCATTTAAGTAAATCTTCATTGTATTTTTTGTGTTAAAGGTGCGTATTCCTGATTTTCTTAAAGCCAGGCTTGATGGTTTAAAGAAATATATAACAATAAGAACGGACAGTTAGATAGGACATGTGTTAACCCGTCAAGAAATAACCTCCACGGTAGCACATGGAACTATGGACGGTAAACTGTTTGGGAAAACTAATATTGGTGCACATCCAGAGAATAACTACATCGGATGCAAGTTTCTGTTTTGAACTAAAGAGGATGGAGCAGAAGTGTAATTCCTGGCCGGCGTTATCGTAACAGTCAAGAGTATGATGTCATAAAAGTCGCTTTGGAGTACATCTATAACAGAAACTTGCCTTTCCTGGGAGAAGTGTACGGGTTTTCCACTGGTGAATATAAGTAGTGCGTACAGGACTTGTGATCTATCTCCTTCGTGTCGAAGTTTCCTTTTAATATGTTTGACACCTGTCTTTTCTACTAATACCCTTTCCACGTTACTCTCTACAGTTATTCAGCCCTTCAGTTATTCATAATCCGTGATTTTGATTTGAGAGAGTCATGACCGGATTGAGAAATGGCTTTATGAATATGAACCCTGAAGTCTTGTTAATGGAGGACGAGGATACGGTTTTAGCCCCTCTTAATCATTAGCAGGAACACAGTACTCAAAACTGGCTCTCTTTTGCAGTAGAACTGCGTTTCTCTAGAACTCTCGCAACCAACCAAAATTGACGGTCATCGCTATAGTTAACTCTAAGTTGTCGTTCGATTTCATGTTTTCTTGCAACATTATCTCTCTATTCGTTTAGTTGCTTCCGGCTCTTCGTGAACCCATGAACCAAAGTACGCTACTTTCCTCTGTCCAGCACTTCCTCCCGTAGACTTCCCAGGTTTGAACACGTTGCTTCTGTGATGCCATCGATGCATTTCATCCTCTACCGGCCTCTTCTTCTACTGCCATCGATCTTCCCCAGCATTAAATTCTTTCCGAATGGGACAAGTGTTGGCATTATGTGTCCAAATCAGGTCAGATTTTGTTTGAATATTAGACCTTCCAGGGAGTAATCTGGTTTTACTTGGTCTAATATAGATCGGTTGGCTCTCTTTGCCGTCCATGGAATTCTAAGAATTTTCCTCCAGAACCACAATTAAATGAGTCAATCCTTCGCCGTTTAGCCTTTCTAATGGTCCAGGTCTCGCATCCATACATCACAATTTGAAAGAATTGCTTTCACAGTACGTATCTTTGTTGTAAAGTTACGTCTCTGGTCCTTATAATCTTTTCAAGGTCTGACATCGCCTTGGAGCTACAAGCGTCTCCTGATTTCGCCGTTATCATCATAGTTCTGAGAACTGAGATAATTGAACGTGGACAATACCTCCATGGATGCCCCTCCTATATTCCATGAATTAATAGGTGTAATTGCCATAAATTTGGCTTTATTCACATTTAGCCTGAAACCGACCTTTTCACTATCGTTTCTTGCCTTCAGAAAGAAACTCTGTAACTCATCTTCACTTTCTGCCAGCAGTACGGTATCACCTGCATATCTGAGGTTGTTTCCATTTATTACAGGTATTTTAATTCCCGTCTTTACTTCGTCTATCCTGACATTCCTCATAACGTGCTCTGCAAAAAGAATGTATAAGAACGGAGACAATGTGCAGCCTTGCCGGAACCCTTCCTGAATCTTTCTCCATTTAGATGTACCATGAAAAGTTATCCCCGTGTCTTCTTGGCGAAGATACAAACTCCGTATCAGATGTATGAGGTGAAGTGGTACTCTCATGTCATTGAGTAAGTCCCATAATTTGTTGTGATCGACGCAGTCAAAGGTAGGTCTTTCCGGAATTCTCTTACTTTTCCCATAATCCACCGAATGTTGGCAATTTGATTCCTGGTTCCTCTCCCTTTTCTAAACCCAGCTTGTTCTTCCGGTAACTCTCGACGTAGATACTGGCGTAGTCTATTTTGTAAGATTTTCAACATGACTTTGCTAGCATGCGAGATAAGTAAAAGTGTTAGGTGATCTGAACATACTTTAGAGATTCCCTTCTTTGGAATCGGGATGGATACTGATATTTTCCAGTCTTCTGGCAACTGCTGCGTGCTCCACTCTTTATGACAATTCGAGTGCAGCAATTTCACTGCATTTTTTCCAATTACTTTAAATAGTTCTGCTGGTATTCCAACATGTCCACTAGTTTTGTTACTCGCCATATTTTCAAGGGCCCACTGGACTTCGCTCTCCAAAGTATCAGGTTCTAGTTCTAAACGAACGTTAGCGTCATCATCAGCAGCAGCATTGTCCGTATGCAGTTCATTTATGTATAGGTCTTCTACATATTCTGCCCATCTTTCCTTAACATGCTCTGCTTTAATAAGATCTTTCCAACTTATATCTTTTATCTATACAATTTTTGCCTGGAATTTTCCTTTAATTTCTTTAATTTTCTCATAAGGATCTCTTGTTCTCCTCATTCTGTCACTATCTTCAGCTGCCGGCCGCGGTGGCCGAGGGGACTGAGGCGCTTCAGTCACGGTCCGCACGGACACTACGGTCGGGGGTTCGAATCCCCCCTCGGGCATGGATATTTGTGCCGTCCTAGTTCGTAAGTAGTTCATAAGTAGTTTGTATGTTTAGGGACTGATGACCCCGTAGTTGAGTCCCATAGTCTTTACAAACATTTGAACATTTGATTATCTTCAGCTTCTTTGCACTGTTCATTAAAGATGATATTTTTATCTCTTCTAGATAATTTATGAAATTCTTTATTTAATTTAGACATAACTGATATGTACCCCTCGGTTGTAGCTTGCCTTCGTTCCTCTGCAACTTGAGGTTCAAATATCAGTAAATCTATCGGACCAAACTGCGTGGTCATCAGTCCGTAGCTTACAAACTACTTAAACCTAGGTAAACTAACCTAAGGACAAACACACACACACCCATGCCCCAGAGAGGACTCGAACCTCTACGGCGAGCAACCGCGTGCTCCGCAGCGAGACGCTTTAGACCAGACGACTACTCCACCGCGGCCAACTTGCAGTACCTCAGCCGATCGCCATCTGGCCTTGTTGCTATTCTTTTTCTTGGAAATGTGTTTCTGTGCGGCTCCTTCATAGTATTGGATACTTCTGTCCACAGCACTTGTGAGCTTTTCTCTTCCAGCTAAAATACATTAAATCTGTTTCGAATCTCTATAGCGTAGTCAGAGAGTGTGGACTTAAGGTCGTAAGTGCAAGATGGAATGGTTTTTGCTACGTTCTCCAGTTTTAGCCGTGATCTCATCCACAGTCAGCTCCAGGTCTTGTTGTAGCTGACTGAATCGTACTCTTCCTCCTCTGATTACAAAGTACGTAATCAATTTGTTCCCGGCTTTAGCCGTCTGGTGAAGTCCAAGTACATAGGCGTCGTTTTGGTAGCTGAAACAATGTGTTAGTAATTACCCACGAATTATCTTGGCGGAACTCTAAGGGTCTCGTGTCCTGTATCATTTGCAGTACCAAGACCAAATTTTCCCCTTATACCCTCTACAATTTGATTTCCCACTTTTACATTCCAATCTCCAACTATGAAGATGATACGTGAGCCGTGCGTCGATCTCAACGAGCTGGTCGATCTCCAGACATCTAATCTTTGGCTCGTCCGATTCGATGTATCGCGAGTGGTGTCTCTGGAGTGGAGTGCCAGGGTGAGAGGAGTTGTATTAAATCGGGTGGCGAGAACGCGGAACGATAGTGTCGAGGAGTGTGTGTTGTCGTGACACTGCGAGAAGGCTGTGTCGGCAGCTTGTGGTTGTTGTTGTTGCTCAACTGCGATGATAGGCGTCCGGCAGTAGGTGTGACTGGACGATGAGCAACACGGAAGGACACAGGCATCGGTGTTGGCGCTCGGAAGTGGAGATTGGTGGATTTACTTACTTAAGCTTGTCCTCCGGCAAACGTAATATTGGCTATTTCTGTTCCTGGAAGAGTATTGCAGTAATTAACTGGAAAACTGGACGGATTTAAGAGAAACAGGTGCTGCAGAATCTGACGTGGTTAAGCTTTTGGAACGTTTTAATACACTAACTACCGTAGTCCCGTGTGACGTCATTCTGGTTGCTAGGGGCGTTATGAGTTGTGTATTAACAATGCTTAAAGTCCTGATCGTCGAGAATTGTTGCGTTATGAGCAACTATTGCTAGAACTTATATATATGTTGACTATGTGAAACATGAATTCAGTGGTGTGGGGCAGTTACGCGAACCTACCGGGGCTTAGACATGTACTTGATCAGTGATGTTGAGACTGAAGTCAATAAGACGAGCACAATAATTGTGTCGTGATTGGTTCCTGGCAGTTCTTTGTTGCAGGTTAAGTGTAATAAAAATTGTGTGTAGCAGTACTGTTATACTGCGATGACATTTATTACGCTGCACCAGTAGTGGCATATGGTAGTTGTTTTCCTCTAATTTCAACAAACACCATATTGTCACTTATCCTGTATTCTGAAGTCGAGAGAAAAATTCCTTTCGTGTACTGGAGCTGAAGTGGTACCAGTGGTATCAGTGTAAGGATTGTTTGAATTAATGTTCAAGGCTCTATTAATGCGTAATCGGATTTAAATTGTGTTTCTTTTTTGTATGTTCTTGATAAATTTTGTTTTGTAGTTTCACTGTAAAGACCCGGGTAACTTGTACAGGAAGTAAGGATTACAGAAATTTCTGTAGAGAATTCTGCTCGAACATTTCACTTAACACATTGTATCTGATGTTGAATAAATGCTTCGCGTAAAATTTATGAACGCGTTGAAATGGAGGGATCTCAAATCGAATCCATATTACTGGATTTCTGGAAGGCTTTTGACACTGTACCTCACAAGCGGCTTCTAATGAAATTTGCGACGATTTCCTATCAGAAAGGACACAGTTCTCTGTAATTGATGGTAAGTCATCGAGTAAAACAGGAGTGATATCTGGCGTTCCCTAGGGAAGAGTTGTAAGACCCCTACTCTTCCGTGTGTTTGTAAACGAATTAGGAGACAATCTGAATAGCTCCCTTAGACTGTTCGCGGATGATGCTGTCGTTTATTGGTTAGTGAAGTCAACAGAGGATCAAAGGCAACTGCAAAGAGATTTAGACAAAATTTCTACATGGTGCTAAAATTGGCAATTGACACTAAATCAAGAAAAGTGTGAAGTAATACACATGACCACTATAGGAAATCCGTTGATGTTACGCGATAAATCAGTCAAACCTTAAGGTCGTAAATTCTACCAAATACCTAGAAGTTACAATAACGAACAACTTAGACTGGAGAGGACACATAGAAAATATTGTGAGCAAGGCGAACCAAAGATTACGTTTCACTGGCAGAACGCCTCGAAAATTCACCAGCTCCACCAAAGAAACTGCCTACATCACACTTGTGCGTCCTCTCCTGGAGTACTGTGGCCCCTTGTGGGACCCTCACCAGGTGGGACTGACGGAAGATATTGAGAAGGTTCAGAGAAGGGCAGCTCGTTTTGTTTTATCACGTTACGGGGGGAAAGCGTCACGGAAATGTTGCACGAATTGGGGTGGAAATCATTAAAAGAAAGACGTTATTCATTGCGGCGTTATCTGTTTGCGAAATTTGAATCACCGACTTTTACTTCTGAATGTGAAAATATTTTGCTAACACCCACCTACATGACCATTCCAGTAAAATAAGAGAAATCAGATCGAAAACGGAACGATTTAGGTCTTCTTTCTTCCCGCGCGCTATTAGAGAATGGAACGGTAGAGAAAAGTTATGAACTCTCTGCCAGGCACTTAAATGTGATTTGCAGAGTATCTATGTAGACGTAGAGCCGGCCGCGGTGGCCGAAGGGACTGAGGCGCTTCAGTCAGGGTCTGCACGGTCACTACGGTCGGGGGTTCGAATCCCTCCTCGGGCATGGATATTTGTGCCGTCCTTAATTGTAGGTAGTTCATAAGTAGTTTGTAAGTATAGGGACTGATGACCCCGTAGTTAAGTCCCTTAAACTTAACAAATATTTGAACATTTTTTTTTGTAGACGTAGATGTAGATGTAGATGTAGAAGATGAAAAGATCACAATGGACTGAAGAAAGGTAGAGAGCCTTTGGTGAAAAAATGAAGGAATACTGGGAAAACAAGAAGATCAAGCAGTCATGAATGTTTCGCGTGGTCTGATGAAAGGCCTGTAACGTGTGTAATAATAAAATATATATACAATTTTTTTAATCTGTTATTTTCCTTGTTGTGAAAATGGGCACTACTAGAAGCTCTCTAACACTGTTACCGTCATCTGGTTGGGAAGTGTTCATTTCCTTTTCGCACATTTTTGCGACTACCACAATGTGCCCTTTTGTGTAGGGATACAAAGGTACGTTGCGCGTAGCAGCCTTAACGCCTTGCACTGCAGTAGCAAAGGTTCCGGAAAAATGAGGATCACCAATAAACTCAAGTTTTCAACGCACGAGCCGCAAAGAGGCGCGGCCCGTACTTTACGTGGCCGGCTCGGCGGTAAGAAGGCAGCGCTGTTAGCTGCGCCGTGTTCATCCGCGGCCTCAAATTACTACGCGGCTGAGTGCCGTTCCTGGAAGGCGTTCAGCGCGCTGCCCGCGCACTCCACCGCGGTAAAAAAAGGTTCCAGCAACGGCTCCCAAAGCGGCCGGGTTTTGTGCTCCTACCCCGCCCGCCGCTATCATGCTAATTAACTGGACCACTGGCTGGCGGCGCGTTACGTGTCCGAGGCGCGGGCTGCCGGCTATTCGGCGGATGACTTTCGCATTCATCGCAAACTACGTCAGCACTCTTCAGACCGCGGTGAAGTGCGTGACAGAGGGTTTTTCTGTTCCACATACGGATGAAGCGCGTGAATAATGATTGGTTAAGGAGACTTGACCACTCTCATGAACCACAGACATTGCCGGGGTGAGATGGCTTGCGTGTCTCAGCGATATAAATAGCCGTACAGTACGTGCTACCCAAGGAGGTTAGAATATCTGGAGATTCCCTAATACTGAAAAAGTGAAGCCAGCAAAATGCGCACTCTTACATTTGTTTGTGCCCAATCATTTGTCGTCGTGCATGTGTATAGCAGTTTCAGTCATTGAAATGGACGTCATATCTAAGTAAACACTCCGATGTGACTGTCGATTTAGTGAGATTACGTAACGACGGCAATATCACAGAGATTTTTAAGCGAGAAATCTTTGTTTTGGGCACAAAAGTATGGCCCATTTGCCTTCAGCCAATACTGTTCACAGCATAGATAATGCCACCTCCTTTTATTCTAAACTCCTTGGTGCTATCACAGTGGAGGGGTATCTGTGGTGAGGGCAGCAAACGTGTGGTCAATGGAGAGGTATCAGCCTCTTCAGTAGCTGCAACAGTCGAGATGATTGATTGAGTTGGCCGTGTAACGTCAGTTAACGTGTCTTTGCCTTGCAGGTACTGCGAATGGCTGAAATCAAGCAGTAACTACAGTATAGTATTGAGGATGACTGTAGCAATACCTTTGTCAGCAGGTAAAACAACTAAGTCGCTGTCCTTCTCCAATGATTTAAGCGCCATTTTCTCCTCTCTACTTATATTGGACTTTGGAGGTTTGGCTGTTGCTAAAATCCGACTCGTAGCGAGACTTATATCATCTGCAGCTTCTTCAGGAAGGTGTCGAACCGCTTGTTCCACTCCACTGATAATCTCGGCCACTGGTATCTTACGAAAAGCAAGCGCAAAATTCAGTCCTTTACTGAGAACAGAAATGGTGGCTTCATCCATTTCCTTGTCGGATAAATTCATCATATCATTTTTGGATTCTGCAACACTTTTTTCCCGATTAATGATTCTACTGGGATTCTGTCATCAGGGGGGCGATTGAAATCAGATTATGCGATAATAATATCAATAGAAAAACCGGATATGCACTCAGCAATGCATGGAAGCGAGCACCGGAGAAGGAACAGAGGTTGAAAAAACTTATCTCTTTTCATTCTCCACTCCGAGGAGTGGAGCGGGCTGTTTGAGATCCGGCCCATAAAGAGTCGCGGTTCTATTCAGCCAATATCAGACAAGCTGATAGTGGGGCAAAGGGGGATCCCAATTGGGAATAAGTGGGAGGGGCTTACCAGCTCCGGCATACGCCTTACAACCAAGGAAAACCTCCCGAAAACCTTGGTCGGAGCCGGGGGATTGGGACCAATTTAATTTATCTCCGGGACTTGCCCTGGACAAAAATGGATTATCGAGAGAACACGAATGCACTCACGACAATCAAGGATCGGACGCCCGAGTTACTCTCGTAATCTCGTAGAGATCAGCTCGACCAACAGTGGACAAGCATCTCCCTACAGGAACCGCACCCGTGGGCACGGTATCCTGTGCGTCCGGCTCCCAGAACCTTTAGTACTTCCCGCAGATTACTGCCTGCTGCGAGAGATGGCGCTGCTAACAACGCAAAATAGAGTGCGCTAGAAAATTCTCGGTGGTTAGATGGCACCACCCAAGTACGCGTCATTACCGCTGTGACGTTAGCTAGCCAATGAGTAGCCGTCTCCTGATTATATAAGCGGAAACCTCCAGTTCACGGCAGTCAGTTTTACCCCTTACGACGACTATGGAGGATATAGTCGAAAGCTTGGGCTCCTTTGACGCGGCAAGAACACCGAAAGTATTTTACGCAGAAACTACAGTAGTTACTTTTGCGCTTACTTTTCGCGATGTCATGCAGCTCTACTGTATGAATATACGAGTGCCGAAACTTAAATAGTGCCAACTATTTATTTACAACCGATACAAAAGAGTTACATGTTTGTACCCGTTTCTGTCCTTCAGAGTGAGAGGCGTAGTATACCGTTAGCAGAGCCTGTTCTGTTGATGGAGTCTCACGACTGCATTGAAGCGACTGTCACGAACTGGTTCCTTCAATCAAAGTCAGAAAGACCTAAGTCCGCGGAGTGTGGTGGATAGCCGGCCGCAGTGGCCGAGAAGTCTGCGGCGCGCCAGTCACAGCCTCCACGGCCGCTACGGTCGGGGGTTCGAATCCCCCTTCGGGCATGGATGTTTGTGTCGTCTTTAGTATGAGGTAGTTCTTAAGTAGTTTGTAAGTTTAGGGACTGATGACCCCGCAGTTAAGCTTAACAAACATTTTGTGGTGCATAGTACAGTACTTCTCAGTCCCATGGACTGAACAGAGCAGCCCCAGCTTGCGCTGTATGTGTCCGCAAATTGTCGTGAAAAATGATGGGTGGGCTCCGCATAAAGTGTTTCCGCTTCTTTCGCTAGTTGCAGGTAATGCTCCAAAAACAAACAGTTATAATAACACTATCACAGTCGTACACGAAAATCACCATAACTTACAGCATACTGGGGCTCTGACGCACTGATGCGAACCACACGACGCCATTGGTTCGATTGGCGTTTCAGTTTTGGTTCGTACGATGTGGCCCATGTCTCATCCGGTGTTAGGATACGGCGAAAGAAAGCCTCTCCTTCGCGCGCATAGCGCTCCAAGTGCGTCTGAGAAATGACGTAACGCATCTATTACTGTATTTTCCCCATTTCATGAACTCATTGTGATGCAATTTTTCGCATGCTCAGGCTTTCCTTATAGATGCGAAGCACAGTCGTACGCGCTAATCCGGTTTCGAGGGCGAGCTCACGAATCGGCTGCCGTCGATCACTGTCCACTAACGCGGTAACATTATACCCTTCTTCAGAGACACTAGGTCGACCAGCCCGTTGAATATATGCCACAGTTTGCCGGCCGTTGTTGAAGGCTTTTACCCAACGAGCCACTGTTCTGTACGGCAATGCCGATTCCCCTCACGCCTCTTTAAGACCTTGATAAAACTGTCGTGCTGTACGACCTCTGGCACATTAAGTCTTGACCCAACTCCGTTATTCCTCTTTCGTAAACATAGTGACACCATTACGGTAGACCGCTCGCTCACAAGTGACTGTATATCCCTGGACTGTGCGCATGCCGGTGACGTTGGACGGGCGAGTCCATTTACTCGTAGGTCAGGTAGGTATGTGAACAACGTGTGCTTTCAGTGACAATAGTATATTCCATTGCGTAGTGTCTCCACAGCAGTGTTACCACTATTTAAGTTCCAACCCTCGTATGATGGCGTTTTCTTGGGTAAAATATTCTGGAGGTAAAATAGTCCCTCATCCGGATCTCGGGGCAGGAACTATTAATGAGGATGTCGCCATAAAAAAAAAGAACCAAAACAGGCATTCTACTGATCGGGGAGCGTAATGTTGTATCCCTTAATCCACTACGCGAGTTAGAAATTCTAAAAATATAGATAGCTAAGTTCGATATGGTACGAATTAGTAAAGTTGTTTTGCAGGATGAACTGGATTTCTGAGTCCAGGGGTATAAATACAAAATCGATTGGTGAAAACGCAGGGATAGGTCTGAGAATAAATAAGAAAACAGGAGTGCTTTAAGATACTATTAACATCATATTGCACGCATTACCGCGGGAAAGATAGATACTAAGCCAACAATATCAACTGTTCAAATGTTTGTAAAGCTTATGGGACTTCACTGCGCGGTCATCAGTCCCTAACCTTAGAAAGTACTTATGAACTAGCTTATACTAAACATGGCACAAACATTCATGCCCGGAGGGGGATTCGAACCCCCGACGGGGACGGCCTCGCGCATCGCTGCATAGCGCCTCAATGCTCTCGACCACTACGCCGCGGCACTAAGCCAACATCGACCACAGTAGTACAAGTGGAACAATGATAAGGAAATCGAAGAAATGTATACGAGATACCGTATATTATTGAGACAGTTAAGGGAGAGGAAAAGTTGATTGTGATGGGGGATTGGGAGTCGGAAGCAAGAAAGGCAAGAAAGGGAAATGTAGTAGGTGAATACGGACTGTGGAAAAGCAATGAAAGAGAAGATCGCCTGGTAGAATTTTGTGCAGAGCACAGTTTAATAATCACAGACACTTGGGTTAACCATCATAAAGATTTTTTTTAAAGAGCTGACCGGATTTTGAAAGTTTTGTTTATTGTCACTACCTGGTTTCGGCCTTAGGCAATTTTCAGGTGCTGTTCTATCATTTTAAAAAAACACTATCAGAATTAATATGAAATATAAATGTAAAACACATTACAGTGGCTTAAGTTAGTTACATAAAAGTTGTCAGATAGGTTTCCTTAGGTCATGGTCATAATAATAAAAACAATAAAATATTCGGAGTTGAGTCCATGTCGGAATTATAAAATGGGTGACACATTTCTCCTCGCATCTTAATTTAAAATAATAAAATAGGTATGTGTTCACCATAAGATCACAAAGACATCTGGTTGATGAGTACAAAGGATACATCAAAGATTATCACAAAACCAAATGTAAGGATATTCCATCACATTCGTATTTGGAGTAATATCTATGGGAATGTATTGCTGTATAGATAGATTATCTCTGCGAGATGAGTACAGTGTTGTTGTTTACAGTGAATAGATGGATTATCATGTCTAGGTTACCTACAAGCTACAAAGTGGTAAGTCATGCTATCACAATACAATCATACAGATACAGCATATATGTACACTGAGAAGCAATACACATTACAAAATACTGTCTAAATAATAAATAAAATTTACAGGTTGTACACGTGGAAGAGATCACAAGTCCCTGGAAGGTACTAGATTGACTTTATAATGGTAATACGTAGGTTTAGAAATCAGGTTTTGAACTGTAAAATATATCCAGGGGCTTATGTAGACTCCAACCATATCCTGCTGGTTATAAACTGTAGATTAAAGCTTAAGAGACTCAAAATAAGTGGAAAAGTAAGGAGATGGAACCTGGACAAATTAAAGGAAGCATGGATGGTTGAGGGGTTTAGAGGGAGCATTAGACAAGGATTGACCGGAACGGGAGAATGTAATACGTAGAAGAACTATTGGTAGCTGTGAAAGAGTAGCGACGGCCTCAGAGAATAATGTAGGTAAAAGGACAAGTCCTTATAGAGGTCTTTGCCTAACGTAGGAGATACTGTATTAAAGAAAGGAGAAAATATAAAAATTAGTAAAGTAAAGGTGGAAAAAGGTAGTACAGATGGCTGAAAAATGTTGTTGACAGGTAGTGCAGACTGGCTAAGCTAGAGTGGCTAAGGGGTAAATGAAAATCTGTAGAAGAATGTATAACAAGGGGAAAGATTGGGACCGCCGTTTGGAGACAATAAAAGCCGCTGTATGAATATCAAGGACTGAGATGGGAAACCAGTAGTAGGAAATGACTGGAAAGCTAAAAGATGGAAGGAATATATTGAGGGCCCATACAAGACGAATGTACTTGAAGGCAGTATTGTAGAAAGGGAATAGGAAGTAGGTGAATGATTTTTAGGACATTGAGATTTGAGTCGAAACAAAGGCTCTGGGGTGGATTGTTAGGAAATCCAGTCATAACAGAATTGTTCCACCTGGTGTGCAAGAAATAAGAGACTGGGGCAATATCCTCTGACTTCTAGAAGCATATTAATAATTCTGACTCCAAAGAAATTAAGTGCACACAAACATCAAAATTAGACTTGACCATCGACTATCGAAAGTTATGTTTTATCTTTGACAAGGCTTATCTCTGCTGCGCACGTGAACACTTGACCACGCCCCCTTTTGGACAGTATTTATACCGCTCTCCGACGCCTGACTCGTCAGTCGGCAAGACTCACCGCTACCAGTACCTCTGAAGATGTCCGGCGCAGCTCCGGACGAAACGTCAGGAACGGATATGTTTCGTGGACCACGACCCCATAACCCGAAAGATACAACAACTATTAGCTCTTTAAGTGTTTTGATCCACAAGTAAAGAGCAAATTAGGCTGGTCTTGCGCTGGGCTCCGAATTAATTCTGGCAACTACCAGTCAATCAGCCAAATGGCGGATCATGTGTCAGCAACAGACCAACGAATAATTCAGTAATTTATGAAGGGGTCGAGACACCCATGAAGGATGACATGAAAGATAATGAGCAGAAGGATTGGCATTGAATTAAAATTTATGCTATGACTGGGATTCTAACCCAATATCTTCTGATTACTTTTTCTATTCCAACCGTTTTATTATTATTTTACTTTTCAATTCTTCTTATCTTTTCTGGCCAACACATAATTAGGAAACAATTAAAATAAAAAACAGGTTTATTTTTATAATGTGAAGCATGAACCAGTTTATTGAACAGGTGTAATCTTTATTCATCCTGAAGAAAATAATATATCCTTCTCAACGATGTATTAACAAAGTATGCGTCTGTCCACCTTGCGCAGTATCATACAGATACTTAATTCTATTTCCGCATATCATAAATAAACAGGCCGCAGCACAGTGCAAGTGTTATTCCAATTCCTTCGCCGCCTTAACACGTGGATAGGTCTTCTCATATTTTATGGTTAGTTTACTGTTTCATATATTCCGTTGACTGTTTCGTTGTTCTGTCGTTCTAAATTCTCCTAGCTGGTACGTTCCAACTGTGTAGAGGGTACTGAAATGCACTTCATACGAAATTGGAAAAGACTGTTGATATTTAGAATTACATACGATTTTCGTATATTGTTCATGTAAGTACGTGCAAAAGTGTAGTACTTCGTTTGGGATCTCTGAACATTTAGTGTACCAATTTCAGTCAGTCCATGTTATCGCATTTGTTTCGTACGATGAAACAATATTACTAGTTTAAATAATTCGTGTTGTTTGTTTGGATTGATGATAGAAAATCTTACGAAAGCGTCGACTGCGGAATAAAGGAGTCCTCCACCACCTCGTTGCATGGGAAATATCAGAGTTCTAAAAGATACGTAAGCTTCCAGTTGTGTTTATAATATAACTAATATATAGGTGGTAAATACTTAACCTTAGAGGTGCACTGGCAGACATGGTGTATCAGGCAAAGGCCAGGAAAGTGCCTTAAGTGTTAACACTACCGCAATTGTCGCTTCTGACATGCAGCAGTGTCTGCTTACCCCTCAGCTCGGAAGTTAGTGCTCTGCTACGAACATCTACCGATGGCTTGAAATCTGGCCCTCTATGAGTCACGAAAGGACAATGGTATCGTACCTTGTGGACTGAGGACAAGGCTGGCCGAGAAGCTGATTAAGTAAAATACTAAATGGTTTGCGTTCAAAATTCAAGCACTGCATAATACATTCTGACACATGTACCTGTCAGTATAAACACACTCACATAGTCGAAATGCTATCTTCGGGTACTAAAGCCCAACCGTCGTTGGAAACTATTGGTCCAAGTTTTTAGTTTCATATCACACACACATGTGACACATTTTACTCACTAATTAAAGACTTGAAGATATGTTAAGAATCCCTATTTTCCTCGCACGAGATTGTAAGGCAAATAAGGAATAAGAAGCCTTTCAAAGCTCTTGAAATGAACCGGGAATTTTCATATTTCTCAGGATTTTTCAAGCATCAGTTTGTTAAAAAAATGTTAAATATATGTTAAAGCTTAAGCTTAAGGGACTTACCTGCGGAATCACCAGTCCCTAAACTTACAAACTACTTATGAACTACCTTATACTAAAGACGACACAAACATCCATGCCCGAGTTGGGATTCGAACGCCCGACGGGGAACGGCCTCGCGCATCGGAGCATAGCACCTCAATGCGCTCGGCCGCTCCGCCGCTGCATCAGTTTGTAATGAGTAATGTAATGACCAAGGAGAAAGGTTCTTAAACAAAAATGTTAAATGGGAGTTTAAAGGCAATATGAGGTTTCTTGTCTGCAAAGACGCTTTGCAAATCAGAGATGAATTTAAAAAGATGGTGTTAAAAGTATATGTTGACGATACACTAAGACCCTCATTGCGTTATCAGGGCCCTCTCTTTACTTGTAGAGACAATGTGTGGTCTTGTCGTTTCTTCTAGAGAAGCTTAAGCATTATGGTATTATTGTGTCAGCACACAAATGGTTTACTACATACTTAACTTGAAGTGTGCAGAAAGTTGAAGTAAGTTCAGATCGCCGGCCGCGGTGGCCGAGGGGACTGAGGCGCTCCAGTCACGGTGTGCACGGCCACTACGGCCGGGGGTTCGAATCCCCCCTCGGGCATGGATATTTGTGCCGTCCTTATTATTAGTTAGTTCATAAGTAGTTTTTAAGTTTAGGGACTGATGACCCCGTAGTTAAGTCCCATAGACTATACAAACATTTGAACATTTTTTTAAGTTCAGATCAATCGCAAAACTCAACAGATTCCTCAAACTGGGAGCCTATCAAGAACGGCGACCCACAGAGTTCGGACTTAGGTCCTTTGCTGTTCTTGATATTTATTATTGATTTCCCATTCTACAATCATGATGATGCAAACGTAGTTCATTTTGCTGACAATACAAGTATTGTAATCACTCCAGACAAACAAGATTTAACTGATGGAATTGTAAATAACATACATCAGAAAATTATTTTTAATGATGTGAAATCGAATTGGAAGCAACACACTGAAAGTCTACTGGAACTTATGAGCGCAGCACCTTATACTATTAGGACTGTTGCAAATTTTGGTCACAAACATTTCGGTACAATAGCTTACCTCACTGATTTTCACTCACAACTTTCATATGGCATCATATGTTGGGGTAATTCATCATTGAGCAAAAAAGTATTCTTTGCACAAAAGCGTGTAGTTAGAATAATTTCTGAAGCCCACCCAAGATCATCTTTCAAACATTTATTTAAGGATCTAGGGATATTCTCTCTCATGAAATTTGTTATTAATAACCCAACCCAATTCAAAAGTAATAGCAGAGTGCACACTAGGAGAAAGGATTGTCTATACTGTTGAACGTTAAATGGAACTTGGCACAAAAGGGGGCGAATTATGCTGCCACAAAAGTCTTTGGTGACTTAGCAGATAACATCAAATGTATGAGAAATAACTTGGCAACATTTAGAAACAAACTGAAAGAATTTCTTAAAGACAACTCCTTCTGCTGAGTGGATGAATTTTTCCATAGAAGTTAGTACTTTTACCAATATATACATATACAAAGTAAATAAAGAAATAAAAAAATGTAGCATATGTCATGTAATGTAATCCATTACGAAGTAGACACTTTCCACACATGATTACGAATTCTCGAATTCATGATCTATGGAACAAGTATTAATCTAACCTACGTCTGATTCCTGAAATTTCCACTAATACTTTTGTAATCTGTCATCAAGAGGTGGTATCAGGCATGCTCTCCCATACCACTCTGAAAACGATCTTCAGAGCAAGTGTGTTCCAGAAAGAGTGTTTCAATAACCCATTCAAAACACTGTTGTTATCTTTGTGAAGACTTACATTTCGTCTGATTTCACTCAGAATTTGAGGTTTTTGAATTGTTATTCACGTTGTTACTCGACTTCCCAGAAAAAAGTACTACAAAACCTATGAAAAAAATACCTTTCCACCTAGTCCTGCAATAAAATTTAAGTAACTTCCTCATGTTGTCATTCTTAAGGAATTCAGCAATGCAAATATTGTTCACTTCAACCCACATACCTTCTCAAATAGGAAAAATTACCCTCTCAAACCTTAGACTAAAGGTTAAAGTCGTCAAGATTAGGTCCAAAAGGTTCAAGTGACGACTAAAGAAACACAACGACATTTTCACATTAGTTTCTAGTGTTATACTTTCAAGATGGAATAATGTATGCTTACTAATGTGAACGGGAATAGTTAAAAAGGACAGCAGAACTGAGAAATTAAAAAATCTTTCACTCAAATTTAGTTTGGTATCATAAGAAGAGAGAATTATTATTGTTCTGCGGCCTCCATATTTTGTAAGGTCGATTCTCATTTATCTTACACCGTTAAGAATTAGGTACGTCGTAAAGGTTGTCCATGTTTCTGCTCTATGGCTTAGCACTCTACCGTAAGTTGTAGCGCTTTTGTCACAATGTTAGGCGGCACCTCGAAAGGTAGTTCGAATACTCTGACAGCTCTTAATCCCAGCCCTACATGATCAACCACTATTGCACCAATATTTCCCTCAAAACCTTTAAATTTAAGTGCGTCTTTTTTGTCTCGTATAATCCTGTCAGACGTCGTGTCGTTGATCAGTTACACAAATACTGCTGATAATAGAAAGGTGGATTCCAGTTATGTCATGTGTATCAGTTATTATCTTCCTATATAAATTTTTCTATTTAAACTGATTTTAGTTGTGAAAATTCATTATTAAAGCTGATCTCGATTGGACACTTTCGGTATGATGGACCATTCTACACCATCGGCCATTAAAATTGCTACACCAAGAAGAAATGCAGATGATAAACGAATATGCATTGGACAAATATATTATACTAAACGTGACATGTGATTACATTTTCACGCAATTTGGATGCATATATCAAGAGAAATCTGTACCCAGAACAAGCACCTCTGGCAGTAATAACGGCCTTGATACGCCTGGGCATTGAGTCAAACAGAGCTTGCATGGCGTGGACAAGTACAGATGCCCATGCAGCTTCAACATGATAACACAGTTCATCAAGAGTAGAGTAGTGATTAGCGTATTGTTACGAGCCAGTTGCTCGGCCACCATTGACCAGACGTTTTCAATTGGTGAGACATCTGGAGAATGTGCTGGTCAGGGCAGCAGTCGAACATTTTCCGTACCCAGAAAGGCCCATACAGGACGTACAACATGCGGTCGTGTATTATCCAGCTGAAATGTAGGGTTTCGAAGGTATCGAATGAAGGGTACAGCCACGGGTCGTAACACATCTGAAATGTACCGGCCACTGTTCAAACTGCCGTCGATGCGAACAAGAGGTGACCGAGTCGTGTAACCAATGACACCCCATACCATCACGCCGGGTGATACGCCAGTATGGAGATGACGGATACACGCTTCCAGTGTGCGTAAAAATTGTAACTGTCTGAATGAAAGTCCACTTGAATTATTTTTTTTTATATATACATATTTTTTTGAGTCGTGGAAACCCGCACTGCCGTTGCGGACAAGAGAGGATAGAGGATTTCGAAATGTGGTGTTACAGAAGAATGCTGAAGATTATGTTGGTGGATTGCCCAACTAATGAAGAGGTATTGAACAGAATTGGGGGGAAAAGGAATTTCTGGCATACCTTGACTAAAACAAGAGATCGATTAGTAGGACACATTCTTAGACATCAAGTAATAGTGAATTTAGCGTTGGGGAGAAGTGTGTGGGGTAAAAATCGCAGAGAGAGACCAATAGATGAATATAGTAAGCAAATTCAATGGATCAGGTTGCCGTTCATATGAGGAGATGAAGAGGATAGCTCAGTATAGAACAGGGTGGAGAGATGCATCCAACCAGACTCCGGACTTAAGATCACAACAATAACATTACCTAAAATGAGACGAACCACACGATCGACTGTTTTTATGTTTGACGAAATGAGGGAAGGTGCTTCCTGTAGGACCTCACAATTAATCCCCGTTATCCACCAAAAAGGGTATATAGAAAACTTTGTAAGTAATATAAAAATGTTTTATTGCAGTAACTAGCCTACTGGCTTGTAAAAAATTTTACATTTAACTTCCTCATACATAAGTAGTTTCTTTATTTGCTTTTTAATATCTGATGTTTCAATATAAAAATTCATTTTATTAAAACGACTATCATTCTGTAAAGTAAAAAGGACCTGAAGATGCAACTGTAAGTTGTGAAACCGGCAGTGCGGGTCTTCACGACTCCAATAAAAAGCAACTCAAGTGGACCAAGGACTTTCATTCAGACAGTTACAATTTTAACACCTAATTTTAATTGTGTGAAAGTGTCTTAATTATGTACATTCTATACATTTAGGAAGATTACAAGAAGTAAACGACCGCTCATGTAAGAGAGACTGCTTTGCCGAAAGCGGGAAGTTGACTCAGCGACTGCACGGATTATCTTAAAGCAAGTCTCCCTCCACAACACAGACCAGTTCTGCCTCGTGTTCTCGTATGTAATACGTATCAAACGTTGCTAGACTCCCCAAAATCGAAGGTATGCTTCAGCACAAACCGTGCATTCTCGATATTAGTAAGGCCACCGTCGCTGAGTGGATCACACACATTCTGCAAATGAATCATGTTCCGTGGTTTTGTAATGTCGAGCTGACAGTGTTGTACCGTGAAATTATTGTCTTTTCGTTGGTATCGCTGCGTACTTCTTTCAGTTACGTTGCTGCGGTGGAGCAGCCGAGCGGTCTTAGGCGCCTCGTTGCGGAGCGCGCGGTTGCTCGCCGTCGGAGGTTCGAGTCCTCCCTTTGGCATGAATGTGTGTGTTGTCCTTAGGTTAGCTTACCTTAGTTGAAGTAGTTTGTAAGCTACGGACTCATGACCACGCAGTTTGGTCCGATAGATTTACAAACATTTGAACATTTTTTCAGTTACATTCATAGGTACCATTCCTATAAATTCCAAGTTTCAACAAGCTTTTATTTGGTGACGGCACCTCGGGCAAAAGCTACAACATCAATATCTTTGCACAACAGTGAATTTGGACTTAAGTGATACTTGTAAACCGGCTACTTGAATCTTGTAAAATGTAAGTGATATGTTCAAATGAAAAGGTACGAATCGATACTGTAGGTATAAATGAGGTCTTTATTCAGAAGTAATTACTACAGGCCTGAATACAACTATCTCAGTCCTGTGTTCTTCAGGTCGTTGTTCGAGTTGAAGCGCTCTGAAGTGTTTTTAACGGACTAAGCAGATGGAAGTCACAGGACGACATATTCTGGCTGTAGGGCGGATGCTCAAGCTGCTCCCATTTAGACAGTACACTTGTGTGACCCTGTGACGCGTGAACGCGAGACGTCATGGAGCAGAATCACTCTCTCCGTGACCAGACCAGGCCGTTTGCTCTTGATGGACTTGTGGCAGTTACGGAATGTCTCTCAGTACTCGTCACATGCTGCTCGAGGAAACGATGATTATCGGACCTCGAACGTCGGAAAAGACGGTGAGCTTCACCTTACCTGCTGATGGCACAGCAGTGAATTTTTGATGCGGAGCAGCAGTGGAATAGCCGTGCGGTCTAAGGCGCCTCGCTGCGGTGCGCGTGGTTGCTCGCCGTCGGGGGTTCGATTCCTCCCTTGGGCATGGGTGTGTGTGTGGTGTCCTTAGGTTGGTTTACGTTAGTTTAAGTAGTTTGTAAGCTACGGACTGATGACCACGCAGTTTGGTCCGATAGATTTACAAACATTTTTTTTTTTTTCGTGCGGAGAGCTGGGGGGGGGGGGGGGGGTTGACGATGCATGCTTCGTGTCCAGTAGGAAAAAAATATCCTACCTAGAAAGTTATGGGACCTTAACAGCAATGGTCATCGGTCTCTAAACTTACAAACTACTTAAACTAGCTTATCCTAAGAACAACACACACACACACACACACACACACACACACACATGCCTGAGGGAGGACTCGAACCTCTGACGGCAAACGGCCGCTCGCAAATGATACTAGTGCCAACATTCACCCGCCCCTGACGTAGCAGTGTCCACACCATTAATTTTTGCAAGATGGGGCAACACCATACGCCGCTGCCAGATA
The DNA here is from genome assembly GCA_026315105.1 of Locusta migratoria. NCBI lineage: Eukaryota > Metazoa > Arthropoda > Insecta > Orthoptera > Acrididae > Locusta > Locusta migratoria. The sequence continues at coordinate 305,160,904 of CM048750.1, read as the reverse complement.
AAAGATTTGCCTCGAAAAACCTTTGGTATCGACCGAATGATTTCTAGGCTGTTTAAAGATATATATGGTCTCCCAGATGCCCTGACCTACCTGAATTTTGATTGTGGGTCTATCTGATAGAATCTACTAGGGATGTACCCGGACATTTCCTGATCTGAAGGATCGTATCAGACTATACCGCTCGAAAATGCCCACCTAGTCGCGTTACGTATGCAGCATGATGAAAAGTCGGGAACCAATACTAAATACTTGTTATAATTGCAAACTACTAGCTCCAGATATGTGAAAAAATTTATGCAAGATCCCCGGTCTCTTCTGGTTTTCTCACTTTGAGATACTTCTCGTGTTTCAATTCTCCGTTTTCTTTATGGTTCTGTGTATTCATCCGTAGTTAAATACTTGTTGTCTAAGATGTTCTGTGGTTCTGAAGTTCCAAGGAAGGCTGCTGGCGGCTTGATAGTATCACGTTTCATTCTGACTGACCGCGAGCGTGCTCAGTGGATTCGAGACCAACACAGAACAGGCACGAGACTGCGACCGCAAGGAAACAAAGTAAACGAAGGCGGAAAAAATGTATCAACAGTGGGTAGCGTCATTGGTCCTCATGCAGGGGATCCCGGTCCGATTCCCCTCAGGGTACTGAGTGTTGTAGGCTATTGCGTGGTACGTGAAATCCAGATGGATTTTATATGATGCATGATATGATTTTGCCATGCGTTTCGCCGTGCCATGCCGTTACTCGCCCGGTGGTGCCACAGTAATGCTAGTTCGCGTCCGTAGTATAACACTACACGTGCACCCTGGATAACGCCAAATGAGCTAGTTCATACTGGCAGTCAGATAATCTGAGGATCTCCTGACTATAAGACAATTTCAGAAAGTTTCCGAAAAGGAGAAAAAACAGAAAAGAAAATGGTAGAAAAAACGACGGAGCCCCCGGTTAGGAACGCCATCCATGCATCAAACACTGGGTTCTGAATATGATATCAACTTAAAATCACGGCTGCCTGTTTGTGTTTAATTTTTCCGCAGTCTGGTGCAAGTTCTTTTCATTCACGTTGCTAGGATACTTCCATACCGTGAACATTGTGCTTACACGAGTGCCTGCAAAGAGGCGACCACTAACGAAGTAGTCTCACTTTACCACACAATTTGCCTTATAAGGTTTTAAAGAAATATAGTATTCGTTCGGTGTTATCTTAGTTGACTAACTGTTAAGAATTCTCTCTAAGAACTGTGTTTGTACAATGTGAACGAGTGATTGAGTGGAAGACACAAGATACAACATCAGAAGCTAATATTTTACGTTTCGTCAGTTTTCAGGTTCATAAGTAGAGGGGAAGTACACAGAGATTAGTAGTATAATCACAGACGTAGACAGAGGGAGGGAGTTTGGGGATAGGAAGAAAAAGAAACACGGGGTAATTTTGTATCACCACACCATTTCCAAGTTACTATCGTTGTTGCTACTACGCTGCAGAAATTTCGTTGGGAGGCTCTTACACATCCTGCGAACTATTCTGATTTCTATCCATGTCATTTATATTTTGTCTTCGGACAAAGAGGTGTTCATGTCGGTAGATGACGGTCTTTAGGCAACGGGAAACATTTCTCCGTGAAACCGTTCATCGTCTTGCCTCACAGTGTGTTAAATGTATTACAGATATAGCCAATACCATTGAAATAATAATAATATTGTTTTTTATTTCGCCTTTTTGCTTTCCATTTCACTGCTCCTTATAGATTCCTTGACTTAGTCTATGATCCAGTCACTACGAACAATTCCTTGACTGAGATACCCCAAGTAAATTATTATCACGAGGGGAGGCCTAATTTGGTCGAAGATGCGGCGTATACACTAACAATAGACTATTGGGACCCTGGAGCTCAGTTGTGATTTGAGCTAGTTTAAAACACTATTAGTGCTGATTTCAAACCGTCTGTGTCAACAGAACAATTGAATGGTACGAATATATTTTGATCTTCTTTTCCAAACGAATACTTTTAGATCGATTTTAGCATTTCGGCCTCAGTTTCCCTTTTTTCTATTTCGGTTCCTGTGTCAACTAGTATCGGTAGATTCATTTTTTGCCACTGGCAACCTTAACGAAAGACCAAAATTTCTTACAGGGATAGTTTTTGCGATTTTGTTTAGCATCAGAATTTCTTGATTGTTTCAGGCACTGACTTTATCGTTAACACTCGTGTATTGCTTCAATGCAAGAACAGCTGCCTGCATGCGAACCTTAGAAGATGTTCCTGGAGTAGTAAAACAACTTAAGTCACTAAATACAAACAAATCTTCCGGGCCAGATTGAATACCAACTAGATTCCTCTCAGAGTATGCTGATGCAATAGCTCCGTACTTAGCTATAATTTACAACGGATCACTCAGCGAAAGATCCGTACCCAAAGACTGGAAAGTTGCCCAAGTTACTCCAATATTCAAGAAAGGCAATAGGAGTGAACCCCAAAATTACAGGCCAATCTCATTGACGTCGATTTGCTGTAGGATTTTGTAACATATACTTTGTTCGAATATTATGAACTACCTCGAAGAGAACGACCTATTATCCAATACTCAACATGGATTCAGAAAGTATCGCTCTTGCGAAACACAGCTTGCCCTTTATTCACAGCCGGCCGCGGTGGCCGAGGGGACTAAGGCGCTCCAGTCACGGTCTGCACGGCCACTACGATAGGGGGTTCGAATCCCCCCTCGGATGGATATTTGTGCTGTCCTTAGTCTTAGCTAGATCATAAGTAGTTTGTAAGTTTAGGAACTGATGAGCCCGTAGTTGAGTCCCATAAGTTCTACAAACATTTGAACATTTGAACTTTATGCACATGAAGTGTGAAGTGCCATCGACAAGGGATCTCAAATCGATTTCATATTTCTGGATTTCCGGAAGGCTTTTGACACTGTACCCCACATGCGGCTTCTAATGAAATTGCGTGCTTATGGAATATCTCCCCAATTGTGCGATTGGATTCACGATTTCCTATCAGAAAGGACACAGTTCGTTGTAATTGACGGTAAGTCATCCATTAAATCAGAAGTGATATCTGGCGTTCCACAGGGAATCGTTATAGGTCCCCTACTCTGCCTCGTGTTTATAAACGATTTAGGAGACAAACTGAATAGCTCCCTTAGACTGTTCGCGGATGATGCTGTCCTTTATCGGTTAGTGAAGTCAACAGAGGATACAATTACGAACAACTTAGCCTGGAAAGAACACATAGAAAATATTGTGGGGAAGGCGAACCAAAGGTTACGTTTCATTGGCAGAACGCTTCGAAGATGCACCAGCTCCGCCAAAGAGACTGCCTACATCACACTTGTGCGTCCTCTCCTGGAGTACTGTGGCCCCTTGTGGGACCCTCACCAGGTGGGACTGACGGAAGATATTGAGAAGGTTCAGAGAAGGGCAGCTCGTTTTGTTTTATCACGTTACGGGGGGAAAGCGTCACGGAAATGTTGCACGAATTGGGGTGGAAATCATTAAAAGAAAGACGTTATTCATTGCGGCGTTATCTGTTTGCGAAATTTGAATCACCGACTTTTACTTCTGAATGTGAAAATATTTTGCTAACACCCACCTACATGACCATTCCAGTAAAATAAGAGAAATCAGATCGAAAACGGAACGATTTAGGTCTTCTTTCTTCCCGCGCGCTATTAGAGAATGGAACGGTAGAGAAAAGTTATGAAAGTGGTTAATAAAGCCTCTGACAGGCACTTAAATGTGATTTGCAGAGTTTCTATGTAGATGTAGATTTAGATGTAGATGTTCCGAACAGCATTTACCAATTTTTATAATACGGTTTTCCTTTTATTTACTATAAGAACAAGGCAGATTCTTGAGAAATTTTGTAATCCTGGTATATGCCATGGTGAGTCTTTAGTATACAGTTTTTTCTACGAAACATTCAGCATAATATATAGTGTTAGTGTTCTTTTGAGTTATATTGCAAGTCCACGTTATTACAATATGTTGAAAACCCCTCCCGAAATCAAATTCTGGCTTCGCCAATGAGTACGATAGTTAAGCTACCCTAGTGGATCGCACAACAGCCACACACATCGGATGACATAATTTCTTGTCCTCACTTGTTCAGCCACCTTATTACAAAATCGAATAAACCGCAGTAACAAATTACCTCGTTATTCTGCTACACAATGGTGGTTGTTCTTGTGATTACGTGTCGTGCGTTTTCTGCAAGATTAACGGTGGTTAGGCGCACACCCATACGTGCGCGTGCACAAACCTCCGGAGGCTATTGCTGTCTTTACGCCGCTGCAAAACGGTCCGTATACGCTAATTACTCGTTCTTTATCTCTCTAATTTCCTGGGTGGGCAGCGATATTTATTGAGCCATTACGCCATCCATACGCCCTTCTCCTTAAGCTTTACAAGAGAGGGTTTTAACCGTCTCCTATTAATTTGTAGTAAGTTAACCTCTGAATACAAAATGCTCAAGGAAGTTGTTCTATCAGCAGTGACATCTGGTAGGCTAAGCAACAAGCTGGAGACCTAAGATGAGCATGGAAAGAAACGAAAACAAACATATCAATGATTACTCAGGTTAAATCTCACGAGAGGACTTAACAGAGTGGAACATTTTGAACATTTGTCGCATCGACTATGAAAGACCGTAACATAATAGAATCGAAGATCGCTTTGGATAAATAAATATCAAAACATTAATAGATAAAATAGGGTCATGGCTCTGAGAAATGTGTAAATTGACTAATGATGATAATTCCAATCACTAGCTTCTCCTGCAGTTTTTATACTCTGCAACTCATGCCAGTATCAAAGAAGATACCACGATATCTCTGTTACTATAACGTAACTATCTCTAATTGATTCATCCAACTACTAGTTGCCTTCTTCATGACTTTCCAGATTCGACTTCGACTTTTCTTTGCAGGAGGTCTTTTCTAAATTATCCACGTCTTGAAATACGCCCAAGGAACTGGACGTACCTTTAAATGATTCGGTAGGAAAACTTTTTGTGACGCTAAGTTCTGCTAGAATGGCGGGACTGCTTCTTGTGTCTATCAATGAAGCACATGAAATATATTTCTTATGCACCGCAGATTGAAGGCATCAATACATTATGTTTCACGGTCCGAGCCACTCGACCGTACAACAGCACGGAGAATTACAATGATTCCACCTAACGCAGCTTCGTTGCTTTCAGCAATGTTCGGTTCTGCCAGTGTAATTATTGGTACTCGCCTCATAAGGACTCGTCATTTTATTTCTGCATCATAACATAGCCATTTATTAGATATTCTGTATACATTCGTTTACTGGCTATAGATCGCCTATAGATCCCTTATGCAAAACGTAATTTGTTTTTGATTAATAGCCTGAAGTTTTCCCGCCGTGGAGGTTCGAGTCCTCACTGGGGCATGGGTGTGTGTGTTTGTCCTTAGGTTAGTTTACCTAGGTTTAAGTAGTTTGTAAGCTACGGACTGATGACCACGCAGTTTGGTCCGATAGATTTACAAACATTTGAACATTTTGAACATTTGAAGTTTTGTTGCTGTAATGTTTAGACATAAAATGAAATTAATGGTCTTTACTGAATTATTGCTGAAGTCTAATAATGAGAGTAGCATCAGCATCTTCATACCCAGACAAATTACGTCATGTTAATCATTATGAAATAATCTGTGCAGATGGTAAAGGACTGAGGTGTTCAGGCTTGTCTGATTTCGTTTAATCAATAGAGACGAGATCCACAAGTTTTGTGACTGTTTTGGCGACGTGTAGCATCCGTTTTGATTACTTTACATATAATTATTTGGTTAAAACAGTAAAATGTAAATGCCTTGATCGGTCTGCATATATGGTGTACTGGAGCGTAACATTCAGATTGATAATTGAGTTTGAATCTGTCCTGTTAGTCCGTGTTTGCGTTACAAATGTGGGTTTGAGAATCCGACTTGATGCACTTATTTATTTACATACCCACACTTGTTCCGACGGAAATCCTGCCAATCTCAGTGGGTTATGTATTTATTCTAAGAGAATGCAGAAATAACATGGTTATAAAGCTGTGAAACATATTACAGCATAAGGTAAACACCTTTTTTCCTCCATTATCAATATGAAAACATTCAATGATGTACATCTTCTCATTAAGCTATTGTACACTCCAAAATGTTTTCTTTTTTTAATTTTTGAATCGTACTCACATTAGTTTGAACAGTTCTCTTCATGGACCAGATATATGTTCTAGTGTCACAAAAATACATATCCCGCTTGTAGTAGTAGATATAAACTTACGCCATAATTGTTGATATTTGCCGGCCGCGGTGGCAGAGGGGACTGCGGCGCGAGAGTCACGGTCTGCACGGCCACTACGGTCGGGGTTTCGAATCCCCCTTCGGGCATGGATATTTGTGCCGTCCTTAGTGTTAGTTAGTTCATAAGTAGTTTGTAAGTTTGGGGACTGATGACCATGTAGTTAAGTCCCATAAGCTATACAAACGTTTGAACATTTTTTTTATTTTATTTTATTTTTTTTATTTTTTTGTATTTGCGTGTGTCTCAATAACAGCAAGAATCAAAACCGAGTTTGAAATAAGGTTGCTCACAGTAGACACTCTTGCTAATAACAGTGTCTCATATTGTAGCAGATGACATGTGTTGTAGCGTGAACTCAGTGCCACACGCCAGACACAAGAGAACGATCGAGGAGAAGGCAGCGGATGACGTCCGACAGCCAATATAACACCGGCGCCATGCATCTTGGAGGGAATAACGGAGATGCGCGCCCTCTACAAGATGCTGTGCCTAGACTGGCATGCGTCTGAACGAGCCGTCAGAACTCGGCTCCGAACTAGGCAGTAACTAGGTCTCATCACAGAAAGCATCCTAAAGAAGACGACGACGCGACAAGAGAGAAGAACAGATAGAAGTTGAGTATTATGTTCTTCAGTCAATGAAACTTAGAATACTAATCTCTCTAGCACTGTTTTAGCTGACCACGATCCTGCACAGTACTTTTGCTGAAATCTAGACCGGGACGAGTACTAAACAAATGGCAACGAGGATGATTCAACAACATGCTGTAGACAGCCAAAAACAGGCAACAAACATCATGGACTGTACAACAGCTTAATGACATAAAGGTACAAAATCAAATGTTTACACAATGATACGGCGAAACTAGTGTATACCTTATACTGCAGTATGTTCCATAGCTTTGTAACTATGTTATTTCTGCATCCTTTTAGAAGAAGCCGCGGCAAAGTGGCCGAGCGCATTGAGGCGCTATGCTCTGATGCACGAGGTCATTCCACGTCAGGGGTTCGAATTTCCTCTCGGTCATGGATGTTTGTGCTCACTTTAGTCTAAGTAAGTTCATAAGTAGTAAGTTTAGGGACTGACAACCACGCATTTAAGTCCCATAAGCTTATAACAAACATTTGATCATTTAGACTAAATAAATAAAAAAAAAACAATTAAATAAACCACTGATGATGGCGGCATTTCCACCGAAACCTAGTATGGGTATGTAAATAAATGTTTTGCATCAAGGCCGATCCACAAACTCACGTGCAGGTTGATGTTCAGAAGCCTGAAGTACGTATGAGACCAATTTTAATTTTAAACATTAGTGTCACCCAGAAGAGAGTCTTTGCTGTGATCACAAAATATTGGACTACATTGATAATAATACTGATATGTTACGTTGTGTTGTGATTGGAATTCACAGCTGCGTTTTGTATTTCGATCAATGCTGCAGCGGGAATACATGCTTTCATTGTGAATGGCTTGACGATGCATAGTGATCCAGGTTCCCGGGCGACATGTACATATGAGTGCAGCCACTTTCTGGTGATCCCTCTGTTTCACAGTACTGATGTCTCGGTGCTGTTCCCCTGCAAATGCTTGCTCCATACCATCGGCATTATAAAGAAGCCATCATGATTCATCGGGTCATGTAATCGCTCTACACTGCGCCAACGTCCAGAGACGATGGTGACCAGCCCGTTTCAGTCGTAGTTACCGATGTCATGTTGTTGACATTGCCACATACATAGGTCGTCGGATCGGTAGACGAGATAGGGGCACTGTGTCTTCGTACATATTTGTACTCTGCCCAGTAAAAAGGGGACCTAGATGTGAAAATAAAAAATAAAAATTTTGTTTGCGTCTGAAGCATGTATGGTTTACTTACTTTTAAATAGTTATTATAGTCTTAAACGCTCTTTGAACAAATGTCTTCACACTGGACACGCTGATGCTTCAGGCCTGCTACAATCATGGTATCAATAAAGCCAATATACAGGGACCCTGTAGATAAAAAAATTACTTAGCAGATGTCTACACGGCCGTACACAAAGTCCTAATGAGAGTTTCAACAGCTGCCTGTGGCAACGAGTACCGAAAACAGTGTTCCGTGTATGGACAGTACTCAAAATAGGTGTGACGGATGCTGTTATCTGTTTCAATGATGGTGTTATTAGCAGGACAAAAGTAATGGACAAATTGGGCATCCTACAGAAATAATATGATAGCTGCTCTGACTGCCATAGATCATCGGCGACTAGTTGAAGCTGAAGGCCTGGCCAGCAAAATTATGCCACTGGAAAGTTCTGAAAGAGGCATACGGTGAATCAGACACCGTGAACATTCTTTTCTCATTTTCTCGAAACTACATTGTCAGAACATAAGGTACATATCCTATTCATAAGCGGCTTGTTTGTCGCCGATATAACTGCGCATACACAGAGCTGTCGTCGAGGTCCATAAGCAGCTATACGCATACACAATTTTGCAAATTTTCTGGTTTATTTTACTGCAAACACGACAAGAGTAAGAGCTGCAAATAGAGAAAACAACAATTTTACAATTTACGTATGTCAATATGTCACCTATAGCTATTATAAACATTTTCCTTGAAGTAGCTGCGAGAGATTAATGCTCTGTGCTACAGTTGATCGGTATTAATCGCTGTTAGACATTGTTGTTAGAATGTTATACTAGCTGCGTCTTTGATGGTTGCTCTTAAGAAACTGCTGTCGTTCCAAGAATTGACTTGGGTCCATCTCCAGCAGGATTGCCGTTTCATTTGAGACGCAGACATTCTCCTGTAAAACTCGCCTTTGCTATGACCATCAATAAGTCTCAGTGGGAAACGCTGAAGCGTGTTGGCATTTTTTTACTTGGGTCTGCATTCGGACATTGTCAAATTTACGTTGCCTGTTGTCCGTGAAAGAAAGTGCGTAAACTTAAAAAATATTGATGGTCCTCTGCAAGCAGAGGAGCTTAATGAATATGGAAAAATTTACACAATAAATGTTGCTACAAAGAAATTTTTTACATCTAAATTAATATTTCATTATTTAAATCACATTATTTACTGAGCAAGTGATGGTTTTTTACAAATGTACCGCCAGTGGTTTGCTTCATTGCACTTTAAGAAATTTGGCAAGTAGAATCAAGGTAAAATAGAACTTAATGCACAACAAGTAAAAATCCGTAAAACGGAGGCAGAAGAAAAAAGTAAAATGAAAAAAAAAAAAATAAAGTAGGGAACAATCATGTCAAAAAATGGAATCCTATATTGGTAGCAAAAGGAACACAGAATTATGGAAAAAATGGGAAAAATATTTTCAAAATCTACTGACAGAAAACAGAGAAAAATTAATGAGAAACCGTGATTATAAAGAAATTACAAATGAAGTGCCAGATCATTACATTCATTTGGAAATACAGTTAAAAGTGCGATAAAATTTTTAAAGAATGGAAGCGCTACAGACATTGGAGATATTCCAGCAGAATTATTAAAATTTAGAACAGAAAAATTAATTGAATTGTTAAGAAACGTTTTCGAAAGATGTTTAAATGCGGAAGATGTACCAAATGATTTTAAAGTAGGATATATTCGGTGATACATAAAAAACGAAGGAAAGATTATTGTAAAAATCATGGGAGAATAACAGTGACCAATACCTTCAGTAGATTATACAGAAGAATGATTAAGTATTCCTTAGAACAAGAATACAAAGAAAAGGAGGCTGAAGAACAGGCAGGTTTTAGAGCTGGAAGATCAACTGGTCATACTTTTTGCCTACAACAAACAATTGAAAAAAAAAAATAGATCGAGCTCAACCTATACATTTTGTATTCGTAGATATAGAAAAAGCCTATGATAGTGTGCCTTTACCCAATCTATTGAAATCTTTACTGACAATAGGTATTAATACAAGAATAATGAAAGCAATTCAAAATTTATATAAAAATTATATTTCAAACAGTTGGTAAAATTCTGCCATCTGGATTCCAAGTCACAAAAGGATTATGTCAAGGATGTAGCATGTCACCTACATTGTATAAAATATATACAGAGGTAACCTTACAGAATTGGAAGAAAAAATGTTAAACTATGGAAATACCAATAAACGAAAAACAACATACTCATCACAATTTGCAGATGACCAACTGATTATAGCCCAAGACTATGAAGACAAAGAGTATATGATCAGGAAGCTGATTCAGAAATATAAAAAATCAGGTCTAAATGTCAACATAAATGAAACGAAATACATGGTAATTGGTGGAATAAATGAAGACCTAATATTAGAATAAGGGATGGGAACATTAACAACTAAAGAGGAAGATAAATATTTAGGAGTGAAAATTACAAATGATGGGAAACAATAAAAATAAATTAGATCTAAAATAAATGCAAGAAAGAGGAAAATTTCTTTGTTGAATGGAATTCTCTGGGACAAACACATAACTACAGATAACAAGGATATATAAAACAATAGTTCAGAGTATTATTACATATGGCCCAGAAATGTGGAGAACAAAATGGCAACTGAAATCAAAATTATTAGCCACAGAAATGGATTTCTGGAAACGTTGTGCAAGAATATCAAGAAGAGAAACAATAAGAAATCATGTAATCAGAGAAAGAAATGAAATGTAAAAATTCAATTTTTGAATTCATGGAGCACAAACATCGAAAATGGGATGGACACGTCAGAAGAATGGGATAAGAAAGGCTTCCAAAATGCATACTCGACTGGTCACCGAACTGAAAAAGGACAAAGTGACGACCACGTGCCACATGGATGTAGGAAGTGCAGTCAGCTATGAGGAAGAACAACTTTCCGGAGGACTAATGGGAGGATAGAGAAGAGTACAGAACAATAATTAGTAACTCAATGTAATCTAATATAGGTGCTGGAAAAATGTACTGACATTGTAAAACCAGAATAATAATAAGTAGGAGGGGGAAACCCCGTGGGGCAGTAAGCAAAGGGGCGCCCTCACCGCCTTCCCTGGGTAACTCAATTTGAATCAGCAATTTGTCGCCACACAGCAAGCGATAGAGGATCGACCAGGTACTGAATGGTTTATGCAAGATGGAGCCAGACCACATCGGACCGAACAAGTGATTTGCTTTATTTATTATTTATTATTATTTATTTATTGGTTTTTTCTGTTCCATAGGACCCAATTGAGGAGTGAGACTCCATGGTCATGGAACAAGTCAATACATTAACTGTTACACAAGAATAGTAATAGAAAATTCTTAAGTATTCCTTTGCACATGACAATCTTAAGACAAAGTGAAAAGAATCAATAAAGAAAAAATGAATTAGCTTAATTGTTTAACTTTTCTAGGAGTTCCTCGACATAATAAAAGGAGTGAGCCATGAGGTAACTCTTCAATTTAGATTTGAAAGCGTGTGGATTAGTGCTAAGATTCTTTAGTTCTTGTGGCAGCTTATTGAAAATTGATGCCGCAGAATACTGTACCCCTTTCTGCACAAGTGTTAAGGTGCTGTGATGCAAATGTAGACAAAGCGAAAAGAATAAATAAAGAAAAAATGAATTAGCTTAGTTGTTTAACTTTTCTAGGAGTTCCTCGACATAATAAAAGGAGTGAGCCATGAGGTAACTCTTCAATTTAGATTTGAAAGCGTGTGGATTAGTGCTAAGATTCTTTAGTTCTTGTGGCAGCTTATTGAAAATTGATGCCGCAGAATACTGTACCCCTTTCTGCACAAGTATTAAGGTGCTGTGATGCAAATATAGATTCGACTTCTGTCTAGTATTCACCGAGTGAAAGCTAATAACTCGTGGGAATAAGCTGATATTATTAACAACAAACGACATTAAAGAAAAAACGTATTGTGACGCCAGAGTCAAAATACCCAGACTACTGAAAAGGGGTCGACATGACGTTCGCGAACTTACACCAGATATTGCTCGAACCGCCCGTTTTTTAGGCAGAAATATTCTTTTTGCATCAGGCGAGTTACCGCAAAAAACAATGCCTTACGTCATAAGTGAATGAAAGTAAGCGTAATAGACTACTTTTCGTGTTGAAAAATCACTTATCTCAGATATGGTTCTAATGGTAAATATAGCATAAAATAGTTTTGGAACAAGATCCTGAACATGGTCTTTCCATGACAGCTTACTGTCTATATGAACACCTAGAAATTTTAACTGTTCAGTCTCACTTATCACATGCCCATTATGTGTAATCAGAATGTCAGATTTCGTCAAATTATGTGTTAGAAATTGTAAAAACTGAGTTTTACTGTGATTTAACATCAACTTATTTTCTACAAGTCATGAACTTATCTCTTGAACTGGATTATTTGATACTGTGTCAATATTACGAGCAACATCCTTCACTACCAAGCTGGTATCATCAGCAAACAAAAATATTTGCAATCACCTGTTATACTCGAAGGCATATCATTTATATAAATAAGAAACAGCAATGGTCCCAAAACATACCCCTGGGGCACATACGTAATTGTGCCCCATTGGGATTGCACGTCATAGCCATTTTCTACACTGCGGAGTATTACCTTCAGTTGTCTATTATTAAAGTAAGAGGTGAATCAGTTGTGGGCTACTCCCCGTATTCCATAATGTTCCAACTTCTGCAACAATATTTTGTGATCAACACAATCAAACGCTTTTGTTAAATCAAGGAAGACGCCTAATGTCCGTAGCCTCTCATTTAACCCATCAAGTGCCTCACAGAGAAACGAAAATATAGCATTTTCAGTAGTTAAACCACTTCTAAAACCAAACTGTACGTTTGACAATAAATTATGTGAACTGAAATGATCAATTAATCTTGAGTATACAGCCTTTTCAATAACTTTAGAAAAAAACAATGGCATAGAAATAGGTCTTTCTCCTTTTTTATAAAGTGGTTTCACTACTGAGTACTTTAATCTCTTAGGAAACTGACCATTCTGAAAGGAAAAATTACAAATATGGCTTAGTACTGGGCTAACATATGCAGAACAGTACTTTAGAATTCTGCGAGATACCCCATTATATCTACAAGAGTCTTTAGTCTTTAGTGATTTAATTATTGACTCAATCTCATCTATGGAAGAATCATGGAGGACCATTTCAGGTAACAGCCTCGGAAAGGCATTTTCTAAAAACGTTATATGATTACTTGTAGAAACTAGAGTTTTGTTTAGTTCCCCTACTATATTCAGAAAGTGATTATTGCATATTGCACATATATCTAACTTGTCAGTAACAGAAACATTCCTACTACGCACTGACGTTATATCTTCTACCTGCCGCTGCTGACCAGACACTTCCTTCACGACTGACCAGATAGTTTTAATTTTATCCCGAAAGTTTGCTATTCTGTTTGCATAACACATACTTTTTGCATTTTAATGACATTTTTCAAAACCTTACAGTACTGCTTGTAACGAGCTACTGCATCTTCATTCTGACTGCTTCTGACATTTTGATACAACTCCCGCTTATTTCTACATGATACTCTTATCCCCTTTGTCAGCCACCCTGGCTGTCACTGGAAATACCCTGTTTTGAGCGTTCTAGCGGAAAGCAACTTTCAAGCAGCATAATAAATGTGTTCAGAAAAGTATTATATTTAACATCTGCATTATCAGCTCTGTAAACATCCTGCCATTCTTGTTCCTTAATTAAGCTTAAAAAGGTCTCATTTGCAACTGGATTAACTTTTCTGAGTAGTTGATATTTATGTTTAACATTTGTTTGAGAACAAATACTTTTTAGAATTAAAAGTTGGGCACCGTGGTCTGATAGGCCATTTACTATTCTGCTGACAGAGAGCCCCTCTAATAATGAAGAATGAACAAAAATATTGTCAATGGTAGAACTCCTATTTCCTTGCACTCTCGTTGGAAAAAATACTGTTTGCATCATGTTATAAGAATTAAATAGATCTAACAGCTGACTTTTCCTTGAGCTATCACATACACAATTAATGTTGAAATCTCCACACACAATTAAATTTTTATACTTCCAATACAGTGAACCCAGAACAAATTCCAGCTTGGGCAGAAACATTTAAAAATCTGAGTCAGGGGATCTATAAATAACGAGTATTACTAGTTTAGTTCCATTAACATTAACAACTCCTGCACAACATTCAAATATCTGTTCTGTGCAGTGTTTAGAATAATCGATTGACTCCGATGAAAAATCGTTTCTTATATACATGGCCACTCCCCCACACTGCAAGGAACTCCTAGAGTAGAAGGCATCTTGTCAAAGGAAGTCTCTGAATTGTCACATTACTTAAAAAGTGCTCTGAAGAGCTTTCTTGAGGAATACTTCGGGAGTCGAATCATTTCTTTGGAATATCCCAAATTTACTGGTGCAGGCATGGATTGGCCTCCATATTCGTCGGATTTGACTTCCTGTGGCTTTTTTTTTTTTTTTTTTTTTTTTTTTTTTTTTTTTTTTTTTTTTTTTTTTTTTTTTTTTTTTGTGGGGCACAGTGAAGGACATGGTCTACCCGAAGCATCCCGCCACGCTGGACGAGCTAGAATCGGCGATCTCTGTGGCATGTTGAGACACTACGAAATGTGATGGCGAATTTCATGTTTCGTTTGCGCCACCTCTGTAGTGCCAATGGTGAACATTTTGAAAACATTGTCGTGTTATTGTTTGCAAAGAGTGTTTTCATAGGATTATTTCACTTATGTATGCTGATATGAGCTGTACAGCGTACAGCGCCACCTGTTAGCAGCTTTTGTAACTATTATTTCAACCTGCTGTATAAAATTCTTACAGCTTTCACAATAAACATACCGTTTGCTGCATTCCTCTATCGATCTTTATTTTCGATATATTTAATTCTGAGATCAGGGAGCCCTTTTCTGGACACTCTGTATATCCATTGCTTCAAACAAGGGAAACAAAAAGTATGAATACACTAATGTGCTATTATTAGTTCGGTAGTAAAATAATCAAATATGAAGTTATGTGATCGAATATTTAAGAGTTTGAGGAAAGGGTTATTGCAAGAGGTTTTATAAATACAATTAGATTTATAAACATTTTCTTGGTGCATAAGAATCATATTCTCCTATTAAATGAAAATGTTAATGCTCAATGTATGTTTTATCATGCATGAAATATATAATGTAAAATTATATCGTCAATATATGCCGCAAACCTTAAAGACCCACCGACTTAATTTCATCAAAAACAAAAAACAAAATCGTTGTGGACTTAAATAGGTTAATTTATAACGTGTTTACAGATACAAATGATTACGAGTAGCCGCTTGTAAACGGTTTTTATATACCTGCAGATGGTGTATTACGTGACTGAATCTGGCACAGTTGTTGCGCAAACTACAATTTTTCAAAAATCAAACTAATCATTTAATAATGGAAAGTCTAGTTTGGAATTAATAATATAGTAAGGACAGAATGAAACTGTCACTCAGTGGAGTGTGCGTTGATATGGTTCGCAGGAGAGTTTCTGTCAAGTTTGGAAAGTATGAGACGAGGTACTGGCGGAAGTATAGTTGTGAGGCGGCATCGTGAGTCGTGTCGTGATAGGAGAGTCGGTATTGCGCTTGCCCGCGAAATGCAAAGGTCCAAGGTTCGAATCCCGGTTCCAGCACACAATTTTAATCTGCCAGGAAGTTTCATATCAGCGCACACTCCGCGGCAGAGTGAAAGTTTCATTCTGGAAACATCCCTTAGGCTGTGGCTAAGCCATGTCTCCACCATATCCATTCTTCCAGGAGTGCTAGTCTTGCATGGTTCGCAGGAGAGCTTCTGTAAAGTTTGGAAAGTAGGAGGCGAGGTACTGGCGGAAGTAAAGTTGTGAGGCGGCATCGTGAGTCGTGTCGGGATAGCACTGTCGGTAGTGCACTTGCCCGCGAAAGGCAAAGGTCCCAGTTTCGAGTCTCGGTTTCGGCACACAATGTTAATCTGCCAGGAAGTTTCATAGTAAGGACAGTTTACAACTCACCGCAAAGACGTGGCGACGAGCTGCGACAGACAGATACAAAAGACACACATACAACACTTTCAGCTATCGGCCATAGCCTTCTTCAGAAAATAGAACACTCACGCAATCACACAGGCACACAACACAGTCATACAACCATCACCTCCGGCTGCCGCTTATTCGAAGTGCGTGTGTGTTCTATTTTCTGAAGAAGGCCATGGCCGACAGATGAAAGCGTTGTATGTGTGTGTGTTTTGTATGTGCCTGTCGCAGCTCGTCGCCACGTCTTTGCGGTGAGTTGTAAACTTTCCAAACTAATCATTTAGGTAGATGTCGGCCGTGCTTTGTTGGATGAGAGCAGCGAACACCTCCAACCGGACGGAAGGTTCACAACGGTAGCGAGCCTTTTTCGGGCGGACAAATTGGCCATTTGGGCAGCACGTTTAGGGCGCGCCTGCAGCAAGTAGTGGCTTTTTGCCCACTGTGCGCTGTGCGCGGCCGTACGCCGGTAGCCGGCCATCAGCGGCGCTACGTGCTGCGCCCACCGGCAGACCGGCAGCAGGTGCCGCACTTCTTGCAGTCGCGCGGCTACTGCACCCGCCCACTCCCCACCAGCTGAGCGCGCCGACTCACTCCACACCAGCCGTAAACAACACTGGCCAGACGCCTCATGCAGCCGCGCCTATTTATTAGACACTGAATTAAAACCGTTTTATGCATGGCTGTGAATCAGCGACTGTTACTATACAATTAAATTTATAAGGGGCAGCCCCCAGTCGCAAAGTACGAAAATAATCGTTACCAGGTTTCAATGCCACTATGGCCACCTTCATCAGACGAACATGAATATCTTAAACCTACATGTCAAAATTTAAAATACAAAAAATATATCTGACATAATCAGATAGTCATACCTAAAAAGTAAATAGTTGCAGACAGGTGGAGCAGTCAGGAGGGGCTGCAATATCTCCGCTGCTAACGTTGGCAGCGGAGACATTGCAGCCCCTACAGACTGCTCCGCCTGTCTACAACTAGTTACTGTTTAGGTATGACAATCTGATTATGTCAGATATATTTTTTTCTATTTTAAATTTTGACATGTAGATTTAACATATTCCTCTTCGTCTGATGAAGGTGCCCATAATGGCATTGAAACCTGGTAACGATTATTTTAGTACTTTGCGACTGAGGGTTGCCCCTCATAAATTTAAATGAATTAAAAGCACATTACTGCGTCCAATGGTATTAAACAAAAGGAGAGGCGATAAATTAAAATTTTTCCTGTGGCCGGGATTCCAACCCAGGACCTCATACTATGTAGGCGCTTTTGACCATTCCTAGCTAACACAGGGTTCTAGCCACAGCGACTCGACGCACTGTCTTAAGACACGCCTCCCTCCACACCACATACTTTAATTCCACCTCATGTTCCATGTGAAATGCATATCAAATTGCCAGGGCTCTCCGATATCGGAATAGCACTCCAGCAAAGAACGCGAATGGGAACAATCCTGCCTTGTTCCTGAGGCCAAGGTGATATAGATATTAACAAATAATATAATACCTTGAGACAACATTGTCACGTTATACCACAGGTATTAAACATAAGGAGAAGCATTGAATTAAAATTTGTGTTGCGGGCAGGATTCGAACACAGGACCTCTTACGTAGTAGGTAGGCGCCTTAGACCACTTAGCTAATACAGCATTGCAGCCAAAGCGAGTACACGGATTGTCTGAACTCCCTTTTAAATACCTTTGGTATAACGAGACAATGTTGTCTCAAGCAATTGTATTATTTGTTGATATTTATATCACCTCGGCCTGAGGAACAAGACGGGATTGTTCCCATTCGCGTTCTTTGCTGGGGTGTTATTCCAATATAGGAGAGCCCTGGCAATTTGATACGCATTTCACAGGGAATATGAGGCGGAATTTAAGTATGTGGTATGGAAGGAAATGTGCTTTAAGACAGTCCATGAGTCCCTTTGTCTGTAACGCTGTGTTAGCTGAGTGTTCTAAAGTGCCTACCTAGTAAGTAGCAGGTCGTGAGTTCGAATCCCGGCCGCAGCACAAATTCTAATTTAATGCCTCTCCTTATTTTTAATAAATCATTTTGTTAAAGATTTGGAAGACATCTTATTTGTCTACATTTAGGTTCAAGTATGAAGTAAAATGGCATCTGTAACTCTATTGCGGTAGTACAAAAGTACATAAATTAAACATTTATCAACAAATATACAGGCGGCGTACAGAAATGTGTGTGTGTGTGTGTGTGTGTGTGTGTGTGTGTGTGTGTGTGTGTGTGTGTGTGTGTGTGTGTGGCGAGTGGGGGTGAGGAGGAGGAGGACTAAACTTTGACTATCAACTGACAAACTTAAATATGTCAAAAAAATTAATACTACTTGACAAGACTGCGAAAGAACATTTTCAATATTTGGGGGCAAACAGGAAGAATCTTTAACTATGAACTCGATAATGTATACGTATAACATTTGTTTTGTCGATTAGAGAAAACCTATTGACAGAATTGACTGGTGCATGCTAATAAAGATTCTGAAATATACTGGTACTGACTGGAAGCATAGAAGGCTGAAAAACAACTCTATGTGGGGCAGAAAATTTGGTACAAATAGATGAAGATGAAACTGAACTCTTTAATATACTATATAATTAAAAACTTATTAAAAGGGTCTTAGAAAAAACAAAAGGACTTGTATTGGGAGGAGAAAAATAAAAACTATAAAGTATGCAGATGATATGACTATACCAGCAGAATCAGAAAAAGAGTTCCAGGTAGTGATGGAGAATATTGTAAAGGTGGGGAAAGAATTCTCAGTGAAAGTGAACACTGGTAAGACCAAAAAAGGTGACACAATCAATATAACACTAGGAGGAATAAACTGCAACAGCTTAAATCATTTCAATATCTGGGAAACTTTATAACATTCAATGGGTGTTGTACAGAACTGAAACGTAGAAAGAAAGAGTTTGGGAGAGTGAAAGATTTACTGACAGCGAGGAAACATACCCGTTAATCTGCGGAAGAGGTTCGCCAACTGTTTTGCGTGGAGAGTTTTGAAATGTGGGTATGGAGAAGAATGGAAAATGTGAAATGGACTGACAGAGTGAAAAATTAGGAGGTATTGAGCAGGGTAAAAAGAGGGAATTCATGAGGATGAGATGGAAGACGAAAACACCTTGGGTGGCACGCATATTACGCACGAACTGTTTACTGCAAAGTATAATGGAGGGAAAAGTAGAAGGAAAAAGAGGAAGAAGGAGGTTTGGAATGCTAACAGAAGCGAAGAAAGGAAGAAGTTATAAGCAACACAGGCCAATATCGTTGACATCAGTTTCATGTAGTATTTTGGAGCATATTCTCAGTTCGAATATAGTAAATTTCCTTGAAACGGAAAAGCTTCTTTCCATGAATCAGCACGGGTTTAGGAAACATCGTTCATGTGAAACTCAGCTTGCCCTTTTCTCACATGACATCTTGCGAGCCATGGACGAAGGGCAACAGATGGATTGTGTTTCTCTCGACTTCAAAAAGGCGTTCGACGCGGTGCCACACTGCAGACTGCTAACGAAGATACGAGCTTATCGAATAGGTTCACAGATTTGTGACTGGCTGGAAGACTTCCTAAGTAATAGAACGCAGCACGCTGTTCTCGACGGCGAGTGCTCATCAGAGACTAGTGTATCGTCAGGCGTGCCCCAGGGGAAATTATTTTCTATCTATATAAATGATCTGATGGACAGAGTAAGTTGTAATATGCGGCTGTTTGCTGATGATGCTGTGGTGTATGGGAGGGTGTCGTCTGTAACTGACTGTAATAGCATACAGGATGACTTAGACAAAATTTCTAGTTGGTGCGAAGATTGGCAGCTAGCTCTCAATGTGGAAAAATGTAAGGTGATGCGCATGAGTAGAAAAAACAATCCCATAATGTTCGAATACAGCATTAGTAGTGAGCTTCTTGATGCTGTCACGTCGTTCAAATATGTAGGCGTAACATTGCAGAGCTATATGAAATGGAACGAGCATGTAAGGACAGTTGTGAGTAGGGCGGACAGCCGACTTCGGTTTATTGGGAGAATTTTGGGAAGATGTACTTCACCTGTAAAGGAGACCACGTATAAAACGCTTGTACGTCCACGTCTTGAGTATTGCTCAAGTGTTTGGGACCCGCAGCAGATCAGTTTAAAGGAAGACATAGAGGCGGTTCAGAGACGAGCAGCTAGATTTGTTACCGGTAGGTTTGACCAATGCGCGAGTGTCACGGAAATGCTCCGGCAACTCAATTGGGGATCGCTGGAAGAAAGACGACGTTCTTTTCGTGAATTTCTGTTAAGTAAATTTAGAGGGCCGGGATTTGAAGCTGCCGCCTACTTACATTTCGCGTAAAGATCACAAAGACAAGATAAGAGAAATTAGGGCTCGTACTGAGGCATAGAGGCATTCTTTTTTTCTTCGTTCAATTTGGGAGTCGAATAGGAAAGGAAATGCCTAGTAGTGGTACAGTGTACCCTCCTCCACGCACCTTACGGTGAATTGCGGAGTATGTATGTAGATGTAGATGTAGAAATGAAGGAGGATGCCAGGGACAGAACGACATGGAGGAGATCCAGTTGACACCTGAATCCGGGCAGATTTACTGAAAGAAGAAGGTAACGTTTTAAATAATTTGCCATTCCAACGACAAGACTGCTAGATAATACTGTTGATAGCTTTTACAATTGCAAGCACAAAATATTTGAGATAGGTACTATCGGTTATTATTGTAGTATTCCGTCCGCAGACCGGTTTGATGAAGTTCTGCACGCTACCGTGTTCTGTGAAAGCCTCTTCATCTCCGAATAAGAACTGCAACATACATTCACTTTAACCTACTTACTGTATTCGTCTCTTGGTCTCCATGATTTTTATCTCACACACACTTCCCTCTAATGGTAAATTCATAATTCCTTGATGTCTCAGAATGTATCCAACCAACATATCCCTTCTTTTATTCATAATATGCCAGAATCTTCTTCCCCCCCCCCCCCCCCAAACACTGTTCAATACCTCCTCATTAGTTAAGGTACGTGATATACCCACCTAAACTTCACCTTTCGTCTGTAGCACTACGTTTCAAAAGCTTCTAACGAAACTCATCTGTTACATTTATTGCGTATTACTTAATCTAAATCATTCTGTATTGCCTGATTTCCTTATACTACATTCTATTACCCTTGTTTTACCCTTCTAAATCTTTATCTTATACTACTCTTTCAAGACACAGTCCATTCCGTTCAACTGGTCCTTTGCTGTCTCCGACAGTATTACAATGTCATGGGCAAACGGCAAACGTTTTATTTCTTAATCATGAACTTTAAAAAATTCCTTCTCAAAATTTCTCCTTGAATTTCTTTACAGCTTGCTTGTTGTACAGATTGAACAGCATTGGGGAAGGGCTACAACTCTGTCGTACTCTCTTACCAACTACTTCGTCCCTTTCATGCCTTTCTACTCTAATAACTGCTGTCTCGTTTTACTACAAGTTGAATATAACTTTACGTATCCTACATTTTACCCCTGATACCTTCAGAATTTTAAAGAGTGTATTCCATTCGACGTTGTCAAACGCTTTTTCAAAATTTACAGAAGCTGAAAATGTAGATCTGCCTTTCCTTAACATATTTTCTGAGATGAGTCGTAAACTGAGTATTGCCTCGCGTGTTCCTACTTTCCTTCTAACTTCTTTCCCCTATGTCGGATTCCACCAGTTTTTTCAGTTTCACTTGCTTTCTTTGGAATTGGAATTATTATATTCTTCTTTAAGTCTAAGGACATTTCTCCTGTAATATCAGTAATATAAAAATTAAATACATGTCGTATGTGGTACACTTATGAAAGTCAAAGACAGAATAGACCTCACTAAAAGACATAATATTTAGGGAAACTTAAATACATAAATGTGGAGGTAATAAACGAAAAATGAGGGAGTGATAGGATCATCCAGTGTGGAAGGTGGAAAAGTAAGAGTAAACTTTAACTCACATCTGAAAATCTTCACCTACAAACTTTTATATAAATTAAATAAGTCGACAAATACAAAATCCTAAGTGAAATTTATGGGGAAACTTTCAAAACCATTCGAGAGAAAAACTGGTGTTAGTCAAGGTGATGGGTTACCGCCTTTGTTGTTCATTGTAGTACTAGACACAGTCTTGGAAGAATGGGAAAAGAAACTCGAAGAAGAAAACTGCTGAAAGCCAGTTTCATTCGGAACCAAGAAAAATAAGCTCAGAATCCTCACAATAATGGCAGATTCTAGTGAGATAGATATAAACAGATATAAACTCTAAAAGACAGTGTAGAGAAAGTCCGCCTGCTGATATCATTTAAAAAGACAGTGTTTATAACAACAAGTCTAAAAATTTTCAAGTTTCAAATAAAATAAGTAGAAATTAACAGAGCATCACACTTTAAATATGCTCAACACGAAAGAATACAGAAATCTCGTAAAGGATTAGTACAAAACCCCAACAATAAAAATGCATGTCTTTAAATGCCAAAACTAGACTCTCCAAAACAGTAATTAATCCATCAATGTTATATGCTAGCGAAACCTTGGCTAGAAACAGGAAAACTGACATAGAAAATCTAAAGAAAGAAAAAAGGAAAATTGGATAATATTCGAACATAGAGGCAGACATGAGGAAAAGACGCCTCAAATTCTATGGTCACATTATGAGGCACACAGACTAACCAAAAGAATAATAAAATACGTAGGTTCTCTTGCTAATTGAGGAAAATGGATCCAAAATGTTAAAAGACTTGGAATTAGGCAAAATCACCAAAGAAGAAACGAAGCACAGAACAATTTTAAAATAAAAGTACAACAATGGTAAGTTAAACCGGAGAAAAATTTCCGAAAAACCGAAACAAAACGGAGCGAAGAAAGAAGAGCTAAATTCTCGCAAACAATGAAAAACTTGGGGGCAAATGAAAAGGACGAGAAGAAGTAGAAGAAGTGAAAATGAACCATCTTTACTTAGCGTCTTCCACTATGAGAGATTTGCGACTAATAATAATAATAAATAATTAATTGACAAAATGGCTAAGAAATATTTGTAACATTTTAGGAACACTTCAAAAACATACATCAACTAGAAAGTGGAAAATACACCTGAGCAGCATTTTAAATAACCATTCTAATAAAATGAATTAGTGGACCAAATTGCTGAAGAAAATTTTCAATATCTGTTTTGCTATTGTAAGCATAAATTATACGAAAATATTTAAAAAAACATACAAAAATATATGTGTAGAATATGCAGTGTCCTTTCACTGCTTGTAAAAGTGTGAGTTTGCACTGCCCTATCATTGTTGACACTTAACACTATTAACTAACTGTTATATGCTATCGTTATTAACATTTTCACTATTTCATTATTCTAAGATGCTGTAAATGAATGGCAATGTCTACCATTGCAACTTATCTTAATACTATAAAGGTGTCTTTCATGTCTTTGTCATTTGGACTTGGGTTATACTACAGAGTTTTTTTTTCACTTCTGGTATTTTAATTCTTTGTTAATATAACTATGTACTACAACTAATTTATGTATGGCTATTTACTTTAATATTTGATAAATGAGTTGTGTATTCTGTGTTTCAAGTTACGGTATCATAGGACAGTAGTGGATGTAGTCGTAAATTCCTTTTTCTTCTTCGGCCCCGTTATTTACGCTGTTGTTTTTGTCGTCGCTTTTTGATGAAGCCCATTTATCCTCACATTTTCTGTGGTCTCCATTTTGTCGTTGTATATAAGCTTGCCATATATACGGTCTTATCCTTAGTTATTTCTCATGTGAGGCGTTGGATATGCTGTAGGCTAATTTTTGAGTTCCGTCCAATGTTGCG
The DNA here is from genome assembly GCA_026315105.1 of Locusta migratoria. Taxonomy (NCBI): domain Eukaryota; kingdom Metazoa; phylum Arthropoda; class Insecta; order Orthoptera; family Acrididae; genus Locusta; species Locusta migratoria. The sequence goes on along the minus strand of CM048750.1, from coordinate 305,136,722 downwards.
TGTTGTCTACCATATGAAAATTCGATATTGCTGTGATATGTATGTGTGTATCGTCTGCAGTTAGCTTGTTCCGGTTAAAAAATATAAACAATCTTACATACGTTATCTTCTTGTGTTTTTATGAGATTAGTTTCAGTTAGTTTCCCCTTGCCTGACTACTTAATTGCCGCGGTGGGGTATCCGAGCGGTCTAAAGCGGCTCGCTGCAGAGCGCGCGGTTGCTCGCCGTGGAGGTTCGAGTCCTCTCTGGGGCATGGGTGTGTGTGTTTGTCCTTAGGTTAGTTCACCTAGGTTTAAGTAGTTTGTAAGCTACGGACTGATGACCACGCAGTTTGGTCCGATAGATCTACAAACATTAGAACATTTGATTTGAACTACTTAATTGCAACGTTACACAATGTGTCCTACAGAGTGATCTCCCTGCCCGCATGGTCATATTTGTGCGTCACACAGCCACGTGCGGTATATATACGCGGACTCTTATAAAGTGAACCATACCGCGGGTTTGGTCAGTCTACATTTTGCACCCTTTCCATTATGTTTGATAGTAAACTATACAGTCTGCGTCCATTATCTCTGGTTTCCCACTCACTAATAACATACGTTATTATTTGTCCTATTGTGTAGTTCCCCATCTTAAGCCAGTACATTGCAGCTCGATGTCATATTGTTAAACCGATTGTGCAGAAGCCCAGTAGGATACATAGTGATTACACAGGTGTGGTGTTGAATGCAACCGAGAGTCTGATCAGGACACTTCTCTGTCCTCGTCTGACTAATGTTATGTTATTAAAAAATGTTCAAATGTTTGTAAATCTAAGGCACTTAACTTCTCTGATTACCAGTCGCTAGGTTTACAAACTACTTTAACTTATGCTATGGACAACATACACGCCCATGTCCGAGGGAGATCGCGAACTTCTGACGACGAGCAATCGCGCGCTTCGAAACAGGTGCCATAGAGCTCTCGGCCACTCTGCCGCGACTTTGTGTTAGTAAGCAGACGTAGGGGAGACCGGGGCACGTTTTCCACCATTTTACATTTTTATTTTTGTGCTTCTTATTTTTATCGATTTTGCGGTAAACAGCGGATCATTATATTTGCTACTCCTTTATTTACAGTCTTGTACAGATATTTTTGAATATAATAAATATCATTCTTGGTAGCAAATGGTTTTGTCTCACCATGTTGCGTTGGAAAATTTGCCCCGTATGCGGGGCAAGTTTTCCAGCTTACTTAAAATGTACAGGGGCAAATATTCCAATTATTCTTTCAATGTTAAAACAGAGATAATTATGTTGATTTCACTGAACACGTATTTTTATCATGCATTTACAATACATTACAAAAGCGGATAGTAAAAATAGCCACATTAAATAAAAACAAATGCTATTTAATGGTTTTACAAAATATGTGACTTAAATATTTTACAAATACAGACATTTTTAACAATACTTACACTGATAGTCTGAATCACAATGTAAGCAAACAAAAAATGGAACATTCCCTTTCGTACAGTCTCCATGCGCCCATTTCGTGCACTGTACACACTTTTCATTTGCTTTAGACTTGGCGTAAGACTCAAAGCAATAAGGAATATGTGCCCCATATGCACTCGGAAAACGTGCCCCGTCGCCATATTCGGAACTATAACACTACGTCCATGTGTAACAGTGTAAGCTATTTACAAAACAAATGCACAGTTACGTTATGAAAGAAACCCGCTTTTAGTGTGTGCAATGTCAAAATAATAAGTTTAACGCTAGAATGTTTATTTTAAGTTTCAATAAAAACATGAAAGTTTACTCACATTTGAAAAAATGACGAAAACAGCCCTGCCGACGTTGTGACTGCTGGTACAACACTGAAAGTTTCGTAAATGAAGTGTGCATTGTTGCTACTTCCTACAGTATCGCCGGTGCTAACATCTAGCGGTTTGTTTCGAAAACAAACGGATTTGGAAAACTTGCCCCTATGGAAAATGTGCCGCGGTCTTCCCTAACGTATGTGCCCATGAAGTGCCCTCAAGAGATGGTACCGAACAGTGCATTCGCAGGGAGTTTTCGTCTTTTGTAACCAAGAAAGCAGGCCTGTTTCGGTAGCTATTTTTCGCGGTCGTGTATACGATTTGACAGGTTCCGCTTCTTGCTGCGGTGCGCTGCCGGTAGCGACGAGCTGCTCCGCTCAGAGCATGGAGAGAGACCATTGTGCTGCCCGGCGTGAGGAACTCACACAGATTGAGCCCCCATTCACTGCCTTCAGACGCTCTACTGCATGCTGTTAGTTTTTAGTCGAGACCGCGTCTAGTGTTATTCAGATTGCGTTTACCAATGTTCTTTCAGTTGGGATTCGGCATAGTTGGGACACACAATTCAGCAATGATTTTTTGCTTATTAGACACTATAGGAAACAGTGCCATTGTGTCTCTATACCTACGTATTGAGTTACTGTATTTTTAGTGCAGAAGGATTTGTCATGTTTCTAATTCATGTCAGTATTTCTTTACTTCTTTCTGAAGAGCTTTCATGCCATGGTATTGAAACAGCTTAATTACATCACTCAGGCCATTGCAGGGATAAATAAACTGTTTTGTAATGACTAATTAACAAGTAATTTGATACCTTGCTTTTCACTACATTAATCATTACTTGTCTGTGATAAAATTTAACTGGCAGAAATACTGATTAATACTGACATTTTGCTTGTTTCGGTTAAAAAATATAAACAGTCGTACAAACAGGACATTCTTGTGTTTTCACGATATTAGTTTCAGTTAGCTTCCTCTTGCGTGACTATTTACTTACTTCCAACGTTACGCACACAAATATTTCCCCTCTACCTTGCATCGTTTCTTTAAATTTTTTGGATGTATTTGGATGAAATTCATAAAATGACGCTTATTTCAATTTGGTGAAAGCAGTAATGAACGGAAATCCACAGTTTTCTAGAAAGAAGCCAATGCATGAATGACGAACACGCCTGTTTTTCAGGCAAATGCCGGTGTTACTCTCTTCACACTGGATATAATGCATCAGCACTAATAGAATCGTTTTTTTATGACCTTGGTCGTTACTGTTTAATATACGTAATTATTTGTGCCTAAAACACACAACCAACCAACGTGTTTGTTTTATATCGAATAACACAGCCGTTTGTCCGTAGAAGTAGCATATTGCTCATGAATGTATGGCTCCGTTGCTTCAAAATTAGGCGTTTCCGTAATGGGAAACGCTCCCACCGCAATACTCGATTGGAAATGTGCCTGACGTATGAGTTTCACCAAATTACATTTCATGCTATTGAAACACCTCACTTGTCAGTTATGTTCTACCCTGAGATTAGCCTTTTCCTTCTATCGGTAAAATAATGAGTGACAAAGTTTAATCAAGGTCGTACGAGCTTCCAGTATGAATACGACAATGGTGGAGCAAATGTGATAACGCCAGAAATTGCCATGGAAACCCGCAAAGTAGTGTAGGACGTCGATCTATTGGAAGATAGTGTGCTAGCGGATATCATAGGCGTTTCAAAAACAGCTATGATTCGCATATTGACTGAAAATTTGTTTACGTGAATATTAGGCGAGGTGTGGGTATCTTAATGGAATGATGATGATTCAGTCGAGCGTTAGGGTGTGCTCTACTGAATTACTGCTGAGATTTAGTGTCGATTCATAGCCATGGATGAAAACTAGGTCCATCAGTTTACACCTGAGATCTACATCTACAAGGGATACTCTGCAAATCACATTTAAATGCCTGGCGGGGGGTTCATCGAACCACCGTTATACTATTTTATCTACCATTCCATTCTCGAATAGCGCGCGGGATGACTGAACACCTGAATCTCTCCGTTCGGGCTCTGATTTCTCGCATTTTATTCTGATGTTCATTTCTACCTATGTAAGTGGGAGTCAACAATATATTTTCGCATTCGCAGGAGAATGAGGAGAATGTTGGCGATTGTAGTTTCGTAAGTAGCCCACGCCGCAGCGACAAGCGCCTTTGTTGTAATGATTCCCATCCCAGATCCTGTATCATTTGCGTAACGCTGTCTCCCCTGTATCGTGGCAATACGAAACGAGCTGCTCGTCTTTGGAATCTTTCGATGTCCTCTGTCAAACCCAACTGATAAGGATCCCACATGGCCAGCAATACTCCATAAAAGGACGGACAAGCGTAGTGTATGCAGTTTCTTTAGTAGTTCTGTTGCATGTTTTAACGGTTCTGCCAATAAAACGCAGTCTCTGGTTCGCCTTTCCCATGACATTATCTACGTGTTCTTTCCAATTTAAGTCAGAAGCAATTGTAATTGTAAGTTAAATAACATGGGTGGAATGGCTCAAAAGAAGGTAAGACAGTTCCACAAGCAGCATAGAATACAACAATCTTGCGTTCAACGTACGATAACTCACCGTATTTCTTCAAATAGAGAAACCAATGAAAGGCTTATATTATTTGAACTTTAACCATTTGTGTGGCACCTTCCAGAAAACGGAGATATGTAGGTAGAATGTTCAACTGTTTGTGGAGCTTATGGGACTTAACTACGGGGTCATCAGTCTCTAAACCTACAAACTACTGATGAACTAGCTTATACTAAGTCGGCACAAACATCCACGCCCGAGGGGGGGATTCGAAACCCCGACCGCAGCGGTCGGCTATGTAGGTAGAAAAAAAGTATTGTCTCATCACAACCACACACTAGTTAACACATCGATTATCTCAATGGCTAAAGTAAATAACTTTAATTGCTAGCTGATGGAGCCTGTTCGTCACAGTTAACCCTATCAAATCACACATTCCTCTTGTAAGCATAACAAAAGAACAGGTCCTACTAAATTCTGCGCGTACCGAGAGCTAGTCAACGTTCCCTCCACAAACACGATATGTGACCGAGATTTGTGGCTGATCACATTCCACATTCCGGACCGTAAGGGGGAATGGCAGGTGTGGGACCGCTATGTCTTGGACGAATGCACTCTACGAGGCAGCTCTCGCGAAGGTAATGTCGTACGCGCAAACGCTCATCACTTGTGTGCACGCAGAATCTGCTTTTGTTGGTGAAGACAACAGCCTGCCATTAAAAATGGTCCTTTGATGACGATACTTCGGCGTCAGTGGAAGAGGGCCTAGTGGTGTGCAAGCCCATAATCCTAATACCAGTAATCCGTTGGCAACAGTTCGCGTTGACAATTCTCCAATTCTCCAACGCGCGGGGGGGCGGGGGCGGGGGGCTGCGTGGTCGAAAGCATCATGCCATGGCCAGAGCGGGCGCTCCCACCAGAGGTTCGAGTGCTCCAACATAGACATTTAGTTCAATTGTTTCATGTCTCCCTCAGTGTAGCGTGGGTAGGAGATGGCAGTGATTAACTAAGATGTGCACAAGGTTTCCAACTAGTCCTCAATGGATTTATTGACAGAAGAAAGGAATTCATAACTTTGATGTGCTTGTGTTGGTATAAACTTCTTGTACTAGTACATAGTTCAGCTAACCAATAGAAAACTGTTCCGGCTTGTGCATCGACAGAAGGCCGACTCTTCTACGATGAACTTCCTGGAGTTGTAGTATTCCTGGGGCTGTCTCATACTGATTGGAACTCCCGTACTATCTGTCGTTGTAACGTGCGCCAGCATATATTGCCGAGTCCCCTCATCCTACTGACCGGCGCTCAAAGCAGACAAAGAGGTACCGAGACTGCGGACGCCCCCGGCGGCCGAAGTGCCATGGAGCAATTTATCTTGTCTTCTCCAATTGGCGCAGCGACTTGTGTAGACCGATGGCAATGTGGCGAATAGCGATGTCACAACAACAAGGTTTACAAACATTTGATTCGACAGTGAACGGGCCACAAACCCTTATACCTGTGCTGTGTTAGCTCTTCGATTTGCCACTACGGTCCTTATAATACGACTATCTCGGCAGACGTCTGTGACATAAGAACGTCAGAACCTTGTTCACTAGTATGACTATGTTCATGTGACCAATGTAACCTGCATCATTGCTCATCTAACGCAGAACGTCCAACTTCCGTGATATTTTCCCGAAATGACCATCCAGCCATTTGGAAGGCGATAATTTGACCCGTTTCAAACTCGATCATTTAGTAATAAAAAGCACAAGTGCGATTCCGTATCGTGACGCCTGTTTTCTTCACACATTTTAATGGCTGCATCTACACACAGATGGCGTTCCGCCAGCTTAATCACTGCGCTGTCTGTTGGCGACGACGTTGAAACAGTTATCAGAACCATACTATCCCCAGCTTATAGCTGCCGCCACTGGATCCAATTCAGCGTCGTATCTCTGGGTGTACTAAATTTTATTTACTAAAATAAAATGAACCCTGAGGGCTCATCATGTGGAGGCTCTATGATTATTTACACTTGTTTAAAGGCCTGGGCTTATTAAAAGGTGCTCCACAAATGAGACTGCTGCAGTATGATGATTGTCTGTCCTGGAGTACATTTGTACATATAAATAATCATCAAGACAAACTCTTTCGAAACACATTGTGGACTAACAAGAACTCAAATCTCTTAGGAAACAATACCTGTTTATTAATTTATAATGTGAAAAATCTGTCTCTTTTTTATATATAAAAAACAAACATCTTTATGTAAATAAAATTAAATACCTTCATTTCGGTAGAGAATCTTAGTAATATAGAAGCTGGACATCTTATAAGACTTTGAGTTGCTGTTATTCCACAATGTTTCTCAAGATGGAAAGAGTTTGTGTTGATGATTATTTATAGAAACAAATGTACTTCAGGATAGACAACCATCATATTGAACCAGACTTACTTGTCCACCACTTTTTAATAAGGGGTTTAAACATGTAAAGAATTTTGTATCAAGGGCAACCACAGCTAAAATATTTATATATAACTAAGACACTTCACACAGTTAAAATTAGGTATTAAAATACATGAAAAACTTCGTAAGTGATATCAAAAGTATTTATTGCAATAAATAGCCTACTGGCTTGTAAAATGTGTTTTGCATTTAATTTCCTCATACGTAAGTAGTTAGGATTTTGATTTTTAATACGTAACCTTTCAATCTAAATATTCATTTTATTAAAATAATTACAGTAAAAAAGCACCTGAAGATGCAACTTTAAGTTGTGAAACCGGTTTGCGGGTTTCCACGACTACAATAAAATACAGTTCAAGTGGACCATGACCTTTCATTAGAAGAAAAAAAAATTAAATAAAATGCTCAAATGTTTGTAAATCTATTGGACCAAACTGCGTGGTCATCAGTCCGCAGCATATAAACTATTTAAACTAAGGTAAACTAACCTAAGGACAACACACACGCCCATGCCCCAGGGAGGACTCGAACCTCCGACGGCGAGCAACCGCGCGCACCGTAGCGAGGGGCCTTAGACCTCTCGGCTACTCCACCGCCGCTTTCATTCAAACATCTTCAATTTTAACACTTAATTTTAACTATGAGAAAGTGTGTTAATCATGTATATTTTCAACATGTATAAAATGTCATAGAGGTACCTGGTGATGACTTCTGAAGGCTCTAATTGCGTTGTGTACCAATAAAGGTAGAGCAGTCAACAATCCTGAGATTGGTTTGAATACCACAGTTCTTTAGTAGGCATGGTCCTGTTTGGAGGTGACATGTCTTCCTCCTACCTTCGAACTGCCTTACCTACCAGTTATAGGGGGGCCTGCAGTTTAATGTGGGTTCCGAACCCCGGTGCTACTCGGTATTTTTCACATCAGCAACACTCCCAGAGGTGAAAGAAGTGGAAAGTGACAGAAAAATCCTAGGACCTGGCGGGGATCGAACCCATTATCTTTGGATTGATAGTCTGGCACTCTACCATTACGCTACCGAGCCACACGGTTTCAATACATGCCATCAAAACTTGCTAAATATGTCATCAAAATGTATTCAGTGGCAGACACCATGCAACCTTTGGATTTGTAGTCTGGCACTCTACCTCTGTGCTACCGAGCCACACGGTTTCAATATATGCCATGAAAACTTCCTAAATATGGCATCAAAATGTATTCAGTGGCAGACACCAAGCAACCTTTGGATTTGTCACTCTACCGCTGTGCTACCGAGCCACACGCTCTCAATATATGCCATCAAAACTTGCTGAATATGGCATCAACATGTATTCAGTACCAGACACCAAGCAACCTTTGGATTTGTAATCTGGCATTCTTCCACTGGGCTACGGAGCCGCACTTGTCTACCAATAAAACACAATATTGTGAATGTAGGCAAGTTCATTTTATATTACTGAATTACACGGAAGTATCACTGGCAATAATAGACAAAATTAAATTTGAATTAGTTGCGGCATTGCTCTTTCCTCGCACAACGGTGCTGTACGGGACTTTGCTCGCCGCGGTGGAGTAGGCGAACGGTGTAACGCGTCTCGCTGCGGAGCGCGCGGTTGTTCGCCGTGGAGGTTCGAGTCCTCCCTGGGGCAGGGGTGTGTGTGTGTTTGTCCTTAGGTTAGTTTACCTAGGTATTAGTAGTTTGTAAGCTACGGACTGAAATGTTTGTAGTCTATGGGACTTAACTACGGGGTCATCATTCCCTAAACTTACAAACTACTTATGAACTACTTACGAACTAGGACGGCACAAATATTCATGCTCGAGGGGGGATTCGAACCCCCGACAGTAGTGGCCGTGCAGACCGTGACTGGAGCGCCTCAGTCTCCTCGGCCACCGCGGCTGGCAGCTACGGACTGATGACCACGCAGTTTGGTACGATAGACTTACAAACATTTGAGACTTTGCTCAGTCCTCTGACACCCTCGCGGTTGACGGGACGTTAACCCGCATTCTCCACCACTCCCCCCTCACAGTGAGGGTGTTGCCCGGTGACTCACGGCTGCGGTGCTCTGCGGCAGCGCCGGCCTGGGCGGCGGTGAATGACAGCGCGATGAAAGCGCGCTAAGCGAGTAACGGGCTACCTATTGTGGGGCCCGCCGCCAGTGGGTTTCTGTGAGGGAGGCGGCGCGCTAGCGGAATTAATCGGCGATGAGTGTGCGGCTTTGGCCGCCGCGTCTGATGGCCGGGCCGCCTATTTTGAGCGCCGAGGAACGCAGGCGCCTCTCGCACCGCGGGGGAAACGCGGTCGAGAATCCGGGCTACTTGCTGAACCACTCTGGGGAAACAGTGGAGCGTGAGCGGCATCCGGAGGTGCGATCCTCGATAATGCGCCAACACGCATTCAAGTGATTCTTTCTATGAATCAGCACGGGATTAGGAAACATCATGTGACACTCAGCTTGCCCTTTTCTCACATGACATCTGGCGAGCCATGTATAACGTTGCCCTTGCTTCGTTGTTGTTCTTGTGGTCTTCAGTCCGGAGACTGGTTTGATGCAGCTCTCCACAATACCCTACCCTGAGCAAGCCTCTTCATCTCTACATAAGAACGGCAACCTACATTTGTCTTAATCTGCTTACTGTATCCATCTCTTGGTCTTCCTCTGCGATCTTTTCCCCACACACTTCCCTTGATGTCTAAGAATGTGCCCTACCAATCTATCCATTCTTTTAGTCAAGGTATGCCAGAAATTTCTTTTCTCCTCAATTCTGTTCAGTACCTCCTCATTAGTTACGCGATCCACCCACCTAACCTTCAGCATTCTTCTGTAGCACCATATTTCAAAAGCCTCATCCTCTTCCTGTCCGCACTGTTTATCGTCCATGTCTCACACCCATACAAGGCAACACTCCACACAAATGCCTTCAGAAAGGACTTCCTTAAGCTTAAATCAATATTCGAGGTTAACAAATTTCTCTTTTTCAAGAACGCTTTTTTACAAATTGCCATTCTGCATTTTATATCCTCTGTACTTCGACCATCATTTGTTATTTTACTACCGAAATAACAAAACTCATCTATCTCCTTTATTGCTTCGTTTCCCAAACCAATTCCTTCAGCATCACCTGATTTTCTTACACTGCACTCCATTACCCTAGTTTTGCTCTTGTTAATGTTCATCTTATATGCACCTTTCAGCACACTGCCCATTCCATTCAATTTCTCTTCCAGGTCCTTTGCTGTATCTGACAAAAATACTATGTCGTCGGCAAAACGCAATGTTTTTAATTCTTCACCCTGAACTTTAATTCCTTCTCCAAATTTCTCCTTGCTTTCCTTTATAGCTTGCTCAATGTACAAATTGAATAACAATGGAGAAAGGCTACAACCCTGTCTTACTCCCTTTCCCACCACTACATCTTTTTCATGCCCTTCAACTTTGACAACCGCTGTCTGGTTTTTGTACAAGTTGTAAATAACCTTACGCTCCCTATATTTTACTCCTGCTTGCTTCAGAACTTGAAAGAGTTTATTCCAATCAACACTGTCAAAAGCCTTCGCCAAATCTACAAAAGCTAGAAATGTAGGTTTGCCTTCTCTTAACCTATCTACAAGGATAAGCCGTAAAGTGAGTATTGCCTCCCGTGTCCCTACCTTTCTCCTGAACCCAAACTGATCTTTCCCGAGGTCGGCTTCTACCAGTTTTTCCATCCTTCTGTAAATAATGCGTGTTAATATTTTGCAACCATGACTTATTAAACTGATGGTTGATGGTTGCTTCGTATAATGCCATAATTGTTAAAAGTAGATTCCGCGATTATAGTTTTTGGACAAAGAATTGATGGTACCAAATGTTTGAACTTGTAATAAGTTAAAGTACAGCACAAAATGAACATTAAAGCAAATAAACCGCGGATTGCATATTAAAGTTGGGCACCATACAAGCAACAGCACGTTATAAAACTTACGGGAAGCATCTAGCTGGATCCTGCACTTCGTATTGTAGGAGCTGGAAATATCTTATTTAATAAGTGAATGTTCGAGATACTTCCCATAGGAGATCAATGTTTAGACTGTTCACTTCGCTTTTCATTGTTGTGTGACCGTGGGTAGAGCATGACGTTACTGGTAATGATAAAATAATTTCAAAAAAATGATCGGACTTCGTGAAATTACAAAAGAAATGACTGCAGGTTCTAAAATCAAGCAAAGTATAGTATAAGAATGATTGAAATTTTGCAGACAATGCGAAGCGATTGTAATGGCGTCTGAACATTAAACTACTACGGAGGCGAAGGAGCTGAAAACAATAGAAAATAAGTATTTGGGATTCATTTATATAAAAGCCAAAGAGAGGGGATGATTTTAAATTTAAGTAATATATTTTTATAACAACTTGCATCACTTACATTGAATGGATACATGAATGGAAGACGTCCGCACAGAACGAACATAGACAAGAGAGTGAGTAAAAAACTACTATCACGGTTCCGTCTTCTCCCTTGTTTGGGAGTAAAAAATGACGAACGAAATTAAATTAGTTGCATTGCGAGTCAGAGGGAACCGGAGGCGATAAGTATCGCTGATCAAAGATAAACAAAAAATAAATAAAAATTTCAGTATATCGTTACACATGGATTAACGATAACAGGCGGATTGTGTTTTTCTCGACTTCAAAAAGGTGTTCGACGCCGTGCCACAGCGCAGACTGCTAACGAAGATACGAGCTTATGGAATAGGATCACAGATTTGTAACCCGATGGAAGAATAGAACGCAGTACGTTGTTCTCGACGGTGAGTGTTCATCAGAAACGAGTGTGCATGTGCGGAACTGCAATCGCAACGCTGCAGCGGAGATAAATTGAAACGGAACTTACTTTCTGGACGCGCCTCGTAAATGACCTGATGGACAGAGTAACTTGTAATTTGCGGATGATTGCATACGATGCTGTGGTGTATGAGAGGATGTCGTCTTTAATTAATTGTAATAGCATACAGGATGACTTAGACAAAAATTTCTAGTTCGTGTAAGGAATGGCAGCTAGCTCTCAATGTGGAAAAATATAAGGTGGTGCGCATGAGTAGAGAAAACAATACCATAATGTTGGAATACAGCATTAGTGGTGAGCTTCTTGATGCAATCGGGTCGTTCAAATATCTAGACTAACGTTGCAGAGTGATATTAAATGGAACGAACATGTAAGGACAGTTGTAAGGCAGACAGCCGGCTTTAGTTTATTGGTAGAATTTTGGGAAGATGTACTTCACCTGTAAAGAATCAATGTTTGTTAAGCTTACGGGACTTAACTACGCGGTCATCAGTCCCTAAACTTACAAACTACTTATCAACTAGCTTATAATAAGGACGGCACAAATATCCATGCCCGAGGGGGTATTCGAACCCCCGACCGTAGTGGCCGTGCAGACCGTGACTGGAGCGCCTCAGTCCCCTCGCCCACCGCGGCCGGTCATCTGTAAAGGAGACCGCGTATAAAACGCTTGTACGACCACGTCTTGAGTATTGCTCAAGTGTTTGGCACTCGTGGCCGATCAGTTTAATGGAAGACATAGAAACAGTTCAGAGGCGAGCAGCTAGGTTTGTTACAGGAAGGTTCGACCAATGAGCGAGTGTCACGAAAATGTTCCGGGAATTCAATTGGAGATCGCTGGAGAAAAGGCGACCTCCTTTTCATGCATGTTTGTTGAATAAATTTAGAGGGCAGGAATTTGAAGCTGAGTAAAGTACGATCTTCCTGCCGCCTACTTACATTTCGCCTAGTGATCAAAAAGACAAGAGAAATTAGGGCTCGTACGGAGGCATATAGGTATTTTTTTCGGTCAATTTGGGAGTGGAATAGCAAAGAAAATGCCTAGTAGTGGTACTGTGTACCCTCCGCCACGCACTTTACGGTGGATTGCGGAGTATGTATGTAGATGTAGATGTTTTTCGTTTAACCCTTTAACGTTTAAATAATTGTTAAGCTTATGGTACTCAACGGCGGGCTCATCGGTCCTTGAAGTTACAAACTACTTATGGAATAAACATCCATCCTCGATGGAGGATTCGAACTTCCGACGGGGAACGGCCTCTAGCATCGGAGCATAGCCCCTCAAAGCGCTCGGCCACTCCGCCGCGGCCTCCGTTAATGCATTACTTTTTTAATTGAAGCTATAAAAAATAGCACGATCGGCCAGCGGTGATGTAGGAGTCCGCTGCTCGGGGTTTCGTGTCAGACGTGTTGAGATGTCGCGGCGAGGCGCCACAGACAGTGCGCTCTACCGCTAACCACCGCTCTCGTTCCGACGATGACGGCGATTCGTGGCACGGACCAGGCGGCTTATTTCTGCCAACCTAACATGTTTTAATGAGGAATAAAGGGAATTCCTTTGTTGAACAGGGCCGCTGCTTAACTCCAAGCCACCAGTCCCAGCAGTCGAAACTCAAAACTCACAAAACCGCTGAATTATACAGCCTCCTACACTGGTTCTGTTGTTTAAGAAGACTGGTGTAACAAGTACGCATCTGCCCGTATTTTATTTGTGTTGATCTGTATTTTAGCATCTGTCTGTAAATGGCTTAACATTTGGTGTGTGCTAGCTACCTGAACAGTAAAGGATTGGCCTGTGTTTGGGAGTTCGAGCTTGTCGTTTAATTGGTGTCAAGATTTGGAACTTGTCGTGTAGTATGTACCGCAATTTTTAGGGATATAGGGTTGTTAGGGTGTAAAAAGGATGTGGTTAGGGTCAGAAGAGTCGAACAATAACGTTCTGGTTTTGATTTTAAATGGTTCTTCGTATAAAATGATCACGCAAGAAGCATATTTCGAGAAAAATTTGTGTTTCTTGCTAGGTGTGGTTCGTTTTGGCCTAAAAGGTGTTAGATGTGGGTGTGCTGTGTTGTAATCCTATGGTTTGATGTGAAAATCATCGATGTGTGGGTCGCTTTGCCCTAAAATGGGTTAGAGTTGGATCTAATGTGTTGTAAGCTGTTGTTGCACAGTATCTTTTTCGTGATGTGGGAACCGATTTAGACGCATTCTACGTTTCATCCCTCTATGGAAGGAGCCTTCTACTCTTCTGCTGTGTATATAGGCCGGCCGCGGTGGCCGAGGGGACTGAGGCGCTCCAGTCACGGTCTGAACGGCCACTACGGTCGGGGGTTCGAATCCCCCCTCGGGAAAAGATATTTGTGCCGTCCTTAGGATTAGCTATTTCATAAGTAGTTTGTAAGTTTAGGGACTAATGACCCCGTAGTTAAGTCCCATAGACTATACAAACATTTTGCTGTGTATATAGACCAACCTTAAGAGGTGTTTGCTGTAGATCATAACATCTTTAGGGGGTCAAGTGTGCTGAGGAGGACTCCAACATCAATTTGATTATCTAAAATATGTAATAGTTTGCATCTGCAACAGCTATTTGTTGTTAAGACTTATAGTTTTTCTTGTAGAATGTTTCGGCTTTACGGGTCTATGCATCTGCGAGAAGATACCGGAATGCCGTGGTCTTCATCTGTTCCTCTACTGCTCATCTACTTTCTGTGTTAATACCAGTCTAGCTTCCCATTGTATCACTCCAGCTTTGTATCTTTCTTTGTTAGTACTAATATTGAAACGTGTCCATAAAAGATTATTTTTGTAAGAAAATGGCCAATATTGTGCCTCCTGTTTTGTATCGAGTAACTTGCTTGCAAGAAAATATATAATATCGCTTGTACTGTAAGTATCGATATGTGTACTGAACTCTGTGAAGTTTCATCTTTGGCAAAGATCATGTATTGCATAGCATTGTAGCTCGCACTGAGAGAGAGTAGCACTTGTGGTTCAGCTCGCTTAGAGAGCGGTTGAGTTGTATGTATTGCTCCGATGTAGAGCAGAGGCTGCTTTGCCAGCAAGTCAGAAGTTGTATTATGTAGGTAATGTAATGCTGATTATTAATAATAAGTAACAAAGTTGACCTTTCTTTCCTGTTTCATTTACGTAGTTAGAAAATTAACCTACTTCCTTCATTTGATAATTAGTTATTAGTGGATTTAAAGTGCAGTATTGATTTTAATAATATTGTTGAACAGATTTCGTTATTGGTGCCATAGTAAATAATAGTTAATTGACTATGATACTAAATTTCAATAATCAGAAACTGATCTGCATAAAATTCTCACAGTCAAGAATTAAGAAAGTGGTTTGTGGTTTTTTAATATCTTTCTCGCAGTCAAAAATTTTGAGTATAGTCAGTGTCTGTTTCAAATGGTGACTTGTCACAGTTGTTTTGTGTTTAAAATATCCGTTGCGCACATAATCAGTTTAATGCACTGTTTCTTATTTAATAGTATATACATCAATATCAGGGCCATAATTAAACCAAATTGCTGTGTTGATGAACAATTTGTTGTCTGATTTAACGATAGGTTCAACATCCACAACACACACACAGCTTTTAATATTCAAAATTATTCTGTACTCTGTCCTTACATTAATTCTTTATTTAATTGTGAACACTATAACTGAACATGTTTAGCTTTACCATTTTTCGGTTCGAGTGCATACCTCCGATTTGTTTCTGAATTCTTCAACGAACCCTGCTATACAACCTCTGTATTTTTGTCTATTTGTTTATTTAGTTATAATAGTGTGTCAGGTTTCTAAAATTTGCATCACATTGTGTTTTGAACAGCCCTTAAAACATCAGATTCCTGTTTAATTTAATTTTTATTCACTGTATTCAAGTTGTAAGAATTTATGTTTGCACTGTTTATCTATGTATGGTATTTATGTTTCTTTTTTTTTTTCAGTACTATTAATTTATAGATTTTATTCAAATATTTATTTACATTGTAACTCCTCCATCAAAGAATTTATTTTTCTGTATGTAAGACAAGTTCTTTGACTGAACTTCAGTAAATGTCTGACGATGGCCTAATAAGCCGAAAATCGATTCAAAAAATAAACAAAACCGTAGAACAAACACAAAATTGTGTATTTTAATCTTCATAATGAATAAGTTCTATCAAGAAGCGACGGAAGAATCAGTTAACAAAATATAGTATTTATTCACATATTCTATTGAAGCACATTAGCTTTAAAATTATATTTTAGCTACGAGCAATGACAGAGGCCGGATGTAAGTCTACTTAAATTTCTGTGGCCGTACTCTCCTATTTTTCTGATTCCATTGCTTCTAAATTGAGTTATTTATAACCCACAAAGTTTTTTAAAACTTGCGGCCTTACATCTGAATTATGAATATCGTGTGTTATATTATATTAAACGTTTTTGTCTTTTTACTGACTGAAAGTTCACTCGGCGGCTATAATGCAATTCCCTACTGAAACGGCCGTGTGCTCGCTGTAAGTCGTACGTTCCGCATCCCGTAACGAGGTCTAGCGTGGGCCGAGAAAATGTGTCGCATAATATGTTTTCGATATGAAATAGGATTTGCGACCAGAAGTGAGGGCGACACTTGAGCGTGTGCGGGCGCTAGAGGAGAATGCGGCTAGCTCTGAATCAAGGCGTGTACCGCGGCCTGTCATCGGGGCGAGAGGTACGACCTGTGGAGGCGTAGCGCACGTGCGGGGCACGGATGGGGCACAAAGGGGAGGCGAAATGTGGCGCCGTATAGCTTTCACCGCCAGTGACACCTTTTTGGACTCTACATACCGCTTCAAATATATGCACAAAAGCGACAAAAAGGGAGACCGAACCGCATTAAAACGTTCCGCCGGTTATCCCTGTAAACACAAACACACACACACAAAGTCATAACTTGCTCATTCTGAAGAGAACCAACCCTCCTTCCCTCAACCTTCCTCCCCCATCGACCATTCGGACATTCATATCTACCACTGCATTCAGTTGTCACTGACTTCTGTCGTCTAACATAATTTCACGCTGCTATGACAATATAATTCACTGTAAGCCACATACCATTTTTTTAATGTAGACTTGTGAATTAAAATGCAGGAGACAATGTAAGGAAAGAAAAATTTTAAAATTATAGTATATAGGATAAAGGTGTTTATTTTATTAAAGAAAAGTGTGAGTGGAGGTAAAAAAAAATGTATATAAGTTTTGATTTACGTGTAATTAACTGTGGTGGCTGTTGTTGCAATGTTTGAGCAACATAACAAACCTGACCTTAATTTCGTGGTTGGTTACGTTAAACTCGTGATTAATGCAAGTGGTGTAGTTAAATTTTGAAAATATTATGCAAGACAATTAGTGTAATTAACAAATACTATGGCCCTGTTTGACAAACTTTTCAAAAGATCACTCACATTTTCTTTCCTTACAAAATCTCCTACAGAGACTGTGCACACACAGATAGCAGAAATTAACTTACTCCGTCTGTGCAACGCGTACGACTCAATTAATATGCTAATGGTAATGATAATTTAGAAAATTATAAATAGTAGGATTTTTAACATCAAGTGATTGGCAAGTGGGTGCAGTCCAACCACTAACGTTAGTATCTGATAAAATTAATTCACCAAGCAAATAGGAAATTTAAGTAAATCAGTCTTAAATAATGCTATGCATACGACATTAGTACGAATTTGGTTCTTTATAGGATAGATGTGGCGGTGGCTATTATTGTTGAACTTAGCGCAAAACGAAAAAATTATTCATTAATTCAACTGTCTGTTACCTTCTACCATCAATTTTAGCCAAATTGTCTCAACTGAAAGATTATCACAGTCTCTAACAATTAATGACACTCATTTGATTGTAAAATTGTGTACAAATATTATTCATGGATTATTGACGATTGTAATACTAATCATGAGTGGTTAATTAGTTGTTCAAATAAGATAGCAAAAGTACTGTCTAATGTTTTTGTATTTTAACAAAACTTAAACATGCATTCACAGTGAATTACAACCAACAGCATTTAACTTATCTTATTTTTCAGTCCAGCGACGTGGCAGTCATATAAATGGTACATGAATTCATACAGAAATCATTTTGATGGTGGCTCCTCCTTTGGCAGCTTGCTAGCAGTTCGCCGTGATGCTTCGCGAATCGCGTAATTAATCACGACCGTTAGCGTCCGCGATGACGCTACCGCGTTTCGGACGTCTGGGACGGTTACGGAACACGTAACGAATTTCGGCCTCAGCAGGACGAACGAATAAATGTTTCATTAAGATCAATTCTTACTTCACTTATGTTCACTGGTTTCACATAAACTTTCATATCGTTGCCCTTATAACAAATTATAACTTTCCCTATGTTTAACTTTATTACTTATATTGTTTGAACACTCCGCGGACCGCGTACGAACGTCTGATCTACGTCACGGGGCGGCAGATACTGCTGCTTGCCTGCTCTCCCACAGGCGAGCGCTGCTATATGATAAAGTCTCTGACCTGAGGAGCCATATCGATAACTGTTCACAGAGAAATATTTTACATTAACTAATTAAACATAACAAGCAATCACAGTCATATAGAAAAAATACAAAGTACCAATAAAATAAAATAATACATACATAAACAATTGCAATATAGATAATAAATGACAGAAAATGTTCACAGTTACGTTACCTACATACATTGTGCATCACGATAATTAATTAAGTCACATAAGAAGTTAATTACTACATATTCACTATAAACAGGTTCAAACGAATAATAGGTTTCAAAATGAAGGTCATTCCTCGTTATAATTTAAGGCTTAACTTAAGGGTTACCTTACAACAGATCGACTCTAGAAGTCTGTCATACAGGATGTTATCGCTGCCCCTAACGACGAAACTTTATGCAGGGTGCTAAAAACGGATGTCGAGTATGTACTCATCGAAAAC
The DNA here is from genome assembly GCA_026315105.1 of Locusta migratoria. NCBI lineage: Eukaryota > Metazoa > Arthropoda > Insecta > Orthoptera > Acrididae > Locusta > Locusta migratoria. The sequence goes on along the minus strand of CM048750.1, from coordinate 305,118,102 downwards.
AGAACTATTAAATTAATTACACTTTCGGGCTAAAACTTATTGAATCCGTCATTGCTGGTGGAACTGGGACTGCGGCTGGTCAAGATCACGCAGGAAACAGGTTACCAACAGCCGTATGTTTTACATAAACATTTATTCCTTAACTACCAGTTTCGGCATTCCATTATGCCATCTTCAGGCCCTTACATTGGAGTATTATATCCATTTAAATAGGGATGCAAACTGGTAGCCGAAACTGGTAGCTAAAGAATAAATGTTTCTGTAAAACATATGGCTGTAGGTAGCCTGTTTCCTACGTAATCCGGGCTAAGATGCCGTGGTGCATCTGTAAATCTTTCTTTCCCCGACGTTTCGTTGCCTACTGCGGACAATATCTTCAGCGGCGAGTCGACGACTGTCTGCTAGCCTCTTGAGGTCCTACTTATATAGAATGCATAGAGGGCGCCACCACTATTCATGAGCTAAGGACTATGATCTCAGACCAGTGTCGTCTCTCTCGATTACACATAATCGATTGTCACATCGTTGGTGCAAAGTCGACCGCCATATCTTATGTAATTTCCAACCTTCTTCTTTTCTACTGAAATTATTGTGGTGCTTTTGGATCTCTATGACTTCTCTGTACATGCGTGAAGTCTTGGCTGGCACGCTAGTCTCACTGAATTTTATTTCATGATTCTCATGTGTAAAGACTTGTTGCGCTACATCGACTAATCAGCTATAGCGGAACATGTCCTTACAAACGGGAATCATGAAATAAAATTCAGTGAAACTACCGTGCTAGTCAAGACCTCACATTATTATACACGCATGTATAGTAAGATATGGCAGTCGACTTTGCTCCAACGATGTGACAATCGCTTACCTATAATCAAGAGAATGACACTGGTGAGAGATTTCATAGTCGTTAGCACGTGACAAGTGGTGGCGCCCTCTATGCGCTCTATATAAGCAGGACCTTGTGACACCATAATTAAATTATTTATGCCTATTTTATTAATTTTAATTTTTTGGTAATATTTATATGATATAATTTATCGATTTAGTTTGATGTGCATATATCTGGAAACTTATTATCTTCGGATATAAGAGTCACGCTATTGAAAATTTGTAATGTACTAATGTAAAGTGTACATAAAGATGGTCGTCTTTGTACTATTTACTATGTTAAATAATTTGTAAATTAATAATATTGTAGAGGGCTTTTGTAAATAATGTCCATTTATAATAGGTGGGGGGCGTCCCCACTTCAAAGGATAGTGATGACGTGAAGTAAAAGGTGGAAAAAAGTGCCAGGCGGCCGGTTTGCGCGGCGAAACAGTGGGTTGCGAGGGAGTCGTAGCTTGGACGCTGATAAGTGAACAGTACTTGTGTCTTGTGGCTATTTGCTTGAGGCTATACTTTTAAGAAGAGCTGTAAAATGGCCTCGGATGGAGAATATTTTTTAAATGCTCACTGGCATAATATTTGTGGCTTATTATTGAAATTATTCGACGCCAAGAAGACTAATTTTGGCCACATGCTTCAAGAGCCACTGATAGAATGTATTATGCCACAATTAACTGCACTGCAGCGCCAACCTTCCACCACAGGCAAAGTAGACAGTCTTTTTAGTATTGTAATAACAGCCTGAACCTCACGATTGTGAAAATTTTAATAATCAATTTCATAAACTGTAAAGAGTGCAATTTCATAAACTGTAAAGAGTGCTGTTAACCTGTTATTATCCTGTGCCATTAACCTATGTAGGTTCCTTTCCTTATTTAAAATGAAATACTTCCGAGTGAGCCACTGAAATAATAACATTTTTAATTTTATAAAGTGCAAGAAGTTGTAGTAATTTTTATTGTATAATCGTACAGTGGATATTAACGTAAAGTGTAGGCTAATGTTCAATTTTATCTCCACTAAGCACAAATTTTTTTTTAAATAAGTGTTGCATCCTTTTTATGTTAACTTTAATCAAGCTTCATGATTGCAATAAGAAAGCGTATAGTTGTTTGAATTTATGGAAAGACTGCGTATCAGAGTCGGGTACCTCATTTTCAAAGTGTGTTTGTTCTTAAAATAAAAACTTGAAATAATGAAAGAATATTATTATTATGCAAGTAAGTCAATGAACAGAAGAATTTATTTTATAGTTAAACTTATGTTTGCACTAAGGTTCTTAAAAGATTATCTGTTGCAGTAATTTTACAAAATTAATGCAGAATAGTAAAGTTGCTGAAATTAATTCACTGTATTTTGGGATAGGCCTAAATGAAATACCAATCATTTTAATTTTGTTTCCTAAGAGTAATCTCATTATTTACAACTTTAATAAGATGTTGTAGACTAAGATCCCATAACAAATAGATGAATGATGCTTCTGTTTTGTTCAATAACTGCATTCAAGTGTAGGTTGCTGTGATGTAGGGATGGGTCGAAAATCGCGTATCTGTTAAGAGTCACAGTGATTTGGAAGTAGCATTATTCACAGTCGCAACTTTACGGATTCTGACTGCGATTTCAGTCGCAGTTTAGAAGCGCAGTACCACTAAAAGTAGCAAGTCGCAACTAAGAGTAGCAAGAAGCAGTTTTCACTCTGCCATCTGTTGGTCGAAGTTTGTACTAATATCTTTGCATTGGGCAGGCTATAGAGTCTACCTGCGATTTCAGCGACAAATCGCGTTTAAGAGTCGCAAGTAGCAACTAAGAGGCGCAGTTTAGACTTTGCCGGCTGCCATCTGTTGGCCGAAATTGGTACTTCTAGCTTCCTGCCGTCTGCCTCGTGTATGTGTGGCTTTTTGTATATGTGTTGGTCGAACGCCATCGGTTCAAACTAGTGAGCTCGAACGTCCTCACTGGTCCAAACTGCGATTTCAGTGAAAAGTCGCGATTAAGAGTCGCAAGTAGCAACTGAGGATAGCGTTTAATATTCCGCCTTATGCTACTTGTTGACCAACTGTCGTACTTTCACTCGTGTGATGTTTAGGGATGTTGTCGAATTAATGAGCAAGAAGATGATTTTCTTTGTGAAAATGTTTACACTTAGTGGCACTATTTTACCTGGTAGCAGCATTTACATTTTGTGAAGCAAAGCCTGGCATGTATGTTTTTAGGTTATAGTTGATAAAGACAACAAATGTGAATGCCAAATAAATATTGTCTTACGGACTTGATCTCTGTTTAAAATAATTTTTCGTCATAGAACCTACAACTATTATGGGAATTCAGAATACGTATGTTACATTGCAAATCTGGTTTCGACGAATATTTTTACTTGCGTTATACAACGTACATCAAATAAAAATTCCAAGGGGGTGGTACAAGTGGTCAACTAAGTACAGATAATTTTACGAAATGTTTAACAGTAGGCCAACTCCATTTTCAATGTGGACTGTGTTAAGTACTGCTATATAGGAGTAAACTTGTATCTTCGAGGATTCTATAAAAATATTACACTTGAAAATAAACAAGTTTTTCGCGTAATGGAAAGTTTTATTTTATCAGATTTGTTTTAGGTTTAGGAATGTTGTTTTCCGTCTTTTTCTTTTACGTACATACCGTCCTGTGATGACATGAGTGAAAGCAGATGGGTGGTATCGGATCCTTCAGTATTATTAAAACTTTTGTTTACTGCAGTGGTGGCATAGTGTGCTTATGTTGGCAACGACCGATGAATGATCCTATAAATGTAAATCATACAGAATGATTGAAATAATATTTGGTTTATCATAAAATAAATAATTAATATTATTCTTAATCTGTGGTTGTAAGATTTCTTGTGTGTAACCCTGTACAGTCAGTAAGTTAAAAATTCTTATAAAATGAAGCTTTAGTTGCCAACATCAGCACACTAGGTCGGCACGTCGATTAGTAAAATATAACGCAAGCTCTTATCTATAGTTATTTGGCAGAATATGTAGTGATACCGAAAGGTTTTAAAGAGAAAATGGAATTTTCAGAAGGCACCCACGTTGTATTTCACATTTACTTATCCCTTTCAAGTTGGTAAGTGACTTATATTACACAATGTTAAAAAAATCCATTCATTCTACAGGCAAGAACATAGCACTTTCGTTGCACTGTTATAGTTGTTGTGTGCCTAATCTACCAAATGTTTCTGTTAAGGTAGACTATAGGCCGACTTGTCGATTTCGGTTACACATTACTTGCGAATAACCTCACTTTTAACTATACATTACACACCAAACACTGAAATAGCTTTTATAATTACACGTAAATTGAGCATCAATAATCTTTTTTTGTATATATTTACATGTAGGAAGAGGATCTGTTATGGATGATATATATATATATATATATATATATATATATATATATATATATATATATATATATATTGCATTTGCCACACACATCGCATAAGTCACCTAAGTAGCAGAAATCGCAGAAGTAGCATTCAGAGTCACCGAAATCGCAGTTTGAGTGCGGAGGGATACATGTCGAGGATTTGTACAGTGCGATTGTAAACATTGACAAATCACAACTAAGAATCACAGATATATGAAAGTAGCAGTCACAGAAATCACTGATATCGAAAAATCGTAGTTTAGCGCATCCCTACTGTGATGTCCAACACCCACAAAAGTGAGTTTCAAGTAGTGTTGTTTTCAAAGTCTGTTTTATCAATGCGGTTTATTGGTTTACTAAAGAAACATTTTTATTGCATGTTACATTCAGGCCATATATCAAACAATTGATTATTGTCCATAGGGACTGGCGAGCGTAATACAAATAGTGCTGTTTTGCTCTTTAGGCAAAAACATTCTGAGTCCTTGTGGTTTCAGCACTATCTTCTCTTCTGGTACTATACATCTTTGTGAAACGAAGGTTACCTTTGATGCTTTCATCTATTAGGATAACACGCGGTCAAATTAAAAATCCTCTCGGAGGGGCACAGTTCTGTAGGCATAGGTGTGTAGTAGCGAGTCGGTTCACTTATTAATATTACAGTATGCGTAACGTATTAGTTGCGAGTTATTGTATATTGATAACTGTGCTGTAAGCGGCTACAAAGCTTCAACAGCCTCCAGCGGCTGGCAGCCAGTCGTCGACTCCCTCCTGTTGTCCGCAGTAAGCAACGAACCGTGGAGGCAACAAAGGTTTACAGATTGACCACGGCATCTTAACCCGGAAGTGTTATTAATGAAGACGTAGGCCGTGAAAGCCTACATGTTATGAAAGAAATATGAGTCCAATAACCGCGGGTACGGAAACGCATGTTTTCGTAGACGAACACGTGTTTATGGTAAGTGCTGAGCGACCTTTGGTTGAGGATACTACAGACTTTGATTTTAGTTACCGATGAGGCAGGATCCAGGAGATATGTGAGTTTCCATTGGCAGCTTGTATGGGCAGCTGTACCTCCATTCAATTCAGGAAGGAGGGCGAACTTGGCGGTAGATTAACAGGGTTCAAAGGTTAAATGGAGCGTATTATCTGTACTTTCTCATTAATGTACTTCCTATCTTGCTGGACGATGTACTATATAAGAAACATCTACATCTACAGCCATACTCGGTCAACCATTCACACATGTTTGTAAATCTATCGGACCAAACTGCGCGGTAATCAGTCCGTAGCTTACAAATTACTTAAACCTAGGTAAACTAACCTAAAAAGAACACACACAGACACCACACACCACACACACACACACACACACACACACACACACACACCCATGCCCCAGGGAGGACTCGAACCTGCGACGGAGAGCAACCGCGCGCTCCGCATCGGTCAACCATGTCACGGTGTGTGATGGAGGGCATTTATGTGCCATTTTCTCTTCCCCATATTGCAGCAGAGTGTTGGTTGGTCACGGAATGAACTACTGCTGGTAATCCTCCATGTGGGCCCTAATCTCTCTAATTTTGGCTTTGCGGTCACTTCGTGACGTATGCGTAGGAGGAAGCAATATATTTGATGACCCTTCGAGAGAAAAATGCTCTTCAAACTTGGACAGAACCCTGTACAGCAATAGTAAACATCTCTCTTGCAGCCTCTGCTACTAGATTTTCCTAATCATCTCCTTAACGCTTTCGCGCTTACTCAATTACGCCGTAACGAAGCGTTCTGCTCCGCGTAGTTCATGCATGATGGTGAACCAGCACACTTTCGTCAAATTGTGCGCGAACATCTGACACAGATATTTGAGGACGCTGGTATGTTCGCTGCGGCGCCAAACCATGACCTGCTCTTTCCCAAGACCTCATTATCCTAAACTTTTGGTTATGGGGACACTTGAAGGATGTCATCTGCGTAACTCCAATCAACGACATGGAGACACGTCTTCACTGTGTGCCAGTAAGTATTACAAAAGAACAGATTTTCTTCTAAGGCTGCGTCATTCCTTAAGCTAATTGGATTTATTTTTCTTGCTCTGATGAGTACAACCGTCTCTCAAAGTATTGGACAATTTTTTTATCATTTAGTGTATAGCCACGTTGTGTGCTACATTGCACTACTGGAGACTTGTTTATATTAAAAATACACACTCCCTCAGTTGATGTCTAGTACATTATTTGTTTCAGTGTAATCGGCAGAAATCGTCTTGCACTGAACTGCCCTATGTAACACGTCGAAATATAATAAACTGAAAGAAGGGTTAAAAAGAAGAAAAACGAGTTTTGAGCTGCAATGGTCTGTAATTGAAGAAAATGGATTAGACGACTGAATTCTCCTGACTGACTCACTATCCTGCTTGAAGCCGAACGAATTTTATTTGCGTTAAATTTCAACTTCGTTGAACAGAATGAAATTTCATGCAGTAAAAATAAGTATTATAAATTTTTGTAAATCTTTTACAATGAACAACAACTGAAAACAACAAACGTAAATGCTAACATTTAAACATTTGGTCTGCCTTTTTTAAAACTCAATGAGAAACTGTGCATTCCTAAGGACGATACTTCATACAAACAGTCGATTTATAAAAATGCTAAGCACCATAAGGGAAACGTAAACATGAATTACAGTTTCACTTTTGCAAGAATATCACTGGACAAAGCTACGTGCTTTACGTTGAAAACTTAGCGGTGTTCTTTAAATGCAATATCCTGCGAAAACGTTCGCCACTCTGTCAGCACTACGAGGTACACATACAGAATTACATTCGTTGATTGTTGGCTTGCCCAACTCTTATGAGCAAGCAATAGGAAATTACGAATAAAGGAGATGTAATTAAAATACACGCTTTATCCATAACCAGTTGCAGGCCACGGCGTTTCAGGAAAAGATCAGACATGCGTCGTCTGTCACAAAATTATTACCAAATCGCGAGGTGTTTATCAGCGTGAACAGGTCGTTTCACCAATGGCATTCATAAAAACATTTTTTAAATTAAAAATGTTAGTGTGGTATATTACTCATTATGTTTCGAATGTTTGTATTATAGGTATCACCATGAGGTATGCAATGCTTCTCTTGTATTTTAAAAGGTCGAAAAAAATTTTAAATGCCAGCATTTGCGTTAATTTTTTTCGCTTGCTGTTAAATCCTTACGATTGAAAAAAATATATGATATTTGTAGGAAACGCTATTAAAATTAACGATGAAAAATTTAAACAATGTAAAAATAGTATAGTTAGATCTTAAACCGAGACAGAAATGTTTGAAGTCCGTGTAAATGATTTTAGTATGTAGACAGCAACCAGCCTCAGACTGATGAATACAAAATGGGCCAGAGTCGAACCCCGAGACCCGACCATAATTGCCAACCACATCACGTCACTGAACTTCTTCTTCCGTTAGTTCGGGTACTTGTTGTTATTTATTTATCCACTGCCCTGTAGACGTGCCAAATGCGCCCCTGCCTCTGTAGCAAGAAAAACCAGCTTCTAACAATTGTTAAATATTTCGATGTAGTTCCATGATATAATGGAATTGGAACTGCGGCTGGTCTAGTTTTAATTCCAAATTATCCAACAGTTTTCAATAAGGAACACATTGTTTTGTTGTGGTCTTCAGTCCGCAGACTGGTTTGATGGAGCTCTCCACGATACCCTGTCCTGTGCAAGCCTCTTCATCTGAAAATACGTACGGCAACCTACATCATTTTGAATCTCCCTACTGTATTCGTCCCTCGGTCTCCCTCCATGATTTTTACCTCACACAGTTCCCTCTAGTGCTAAACTGACGATTACTTGATGTCTCAGAATGTGTCACTCCAACCTGTTGTTGTTTTTGTGGTCTTCAGTCCGCAGACTGATTTGATGCAGCTCTCCACGCTACCCTGTCCTGTGCAAGTCTCTTCATCTGAGAATACGTTCGGCATCCTACATCCTTTTGAATCTGCTTGCCGTATTCGTCCCTCGGTCTCCCTCTACAATTTTTACCCCAACGCTTCCTTCTAATGCTAAGTTGACAATTCCTTGATGTCTCAGAATGTGTCCAACCAATCTATCTCTTCTCTTAGTCCGGGTATGCCAGAAACTCCTTTTCTCCTCGATTCGGTTAAGCAACTCCTCATCAAATACGTGATCTACCCATCTAATTTTCATCATTCGTCTGTAGCACCACATTTCAAAAGCTTCTATCATCTTTTTATCTGAACCTCTTATAGTTTACGTTTCACTCCCATACAATGCTACACTCGAGACAAATGCTTCCGGACTTCCTAACATTTAAATTAATATTGGATGTTAACAAGTTTCGCTTCTTTAGAAACGCTTTTCTTCCCAAAGCCATTCTGTATTTTATATCTTCTTTACTTCGGCCATCAGCAGTTATCTTGATACCCAAATAACTAAGCTCTTCACTACTTTTATTGCCTCATTACATAGTCTAATTCCTTCAGCATCGCCTGATATTTTGACACTACATTCCATTTCCCTCGTTTTACTCTTGTTAATGTTCATCTTATATCTTCCTCTCAATACACTATACATACCGTTTAATTCGTCTTCCAGGTCCTTTCCTGTCTCTGGCATAGTTACTATGTCATCATCCAATAGCAAGGTTTTTATTTCTTCTCCCTGAACTTTAATTCCCTCTCCAAATGTCTCCTTATATTCCTTCACAGTTTGCGCAATATACAGATTGAACAACACTGGGGAAAGGCTATAACCCTGTCTTACTCCCCTCCCAACAACTGCGACTCTTTCATGCCCTTCGACTCTAATAACTGCTGAATATACCTCTATTTTACCCCTGCTACCTTCAGAATTTGGAAGTGTATTCAATTCAACTTTTTCCAGATTCACAAACGCTCAAAACGTAGTTTCTGTATCCATAATCTAAGACAAGTCGTAATTTGAGTATTGCCTCGCGTTTCCGTATGTTTCTCGTAAATCCAAATTGATCTTCCTTAAGATCTGACAGTTCCAATCTGCAGGTGTTTTCTGATTATGCTACTGTATACAGGAAGGTGTGGTAATTGAATGACTGTAATACGATGCAGGATGTCTTGGACGAAATTTCTAGGTGGTGTGAGGAATGGCACCTAGATCTAAATGTACAAAAATGGAAGGCTATTCAGAGGAGTAGGAGAAACAATTACGTAATGCTCTAATACAGAATTAGTAGTGTGTTGCTTGATATGGTCGCGTTAATTAAATACCAAAGCTAACGAGGCACAGAGGTGTGAATTGGAACAAGCCTATAAGGACAGTGTCTGGGGTGGGGATGGTCTAGCTCGGTTTGTTGGGAGAATTTGGAAAGGTATGATTCGTCGGTAAAGGAGACCGCATATAAAACGCTCGTGCGAACGGGTCTTGAGTATTCCTCACGTCTTTGGGATCCCAACCAGGTCGGTTTCAAAGAAGATATAGAAGCAATTCAAAGGCGGGTCGCTAGGTTTTTTACTGGTTTGATACTGGTAGGTTCGATCAATGCTCGAATGTTACTGAGATGCTTCCGGAACCCAAATGTGAGTCGCAGGAGGCAAGGCGACCTTCTTTTCGAGAAATACTGCCGAAGAAATTTAGAGGGCCGGAGTTTGAAGTGGACTGCAGAAAGATGCTATCGCCACCAACCTACATTTCGCTTAAACCTGAAGACAGCAATCGAAAATTTTAATTCTGGCCTATGTGCACTATCAAAGTGGGCACAGAGTATAGGATTAAAGCTCAATCCAAGTAAAACACAAGCGATTCTGGTAGGTCATCCTAGGCTCATTAACCACAAGTACCGCGAATTTCAACCATCAATAATATTAAATGACACACCTATCTATTTTTCGCCCTCGGCAAAAAGTCTGGGATTGATAATAGACGACAAACTAAATTGGGCTGAGCACACAGCCGCCGTGTGTAGGAAGGCATCAGTATCTCTTCATGCCCTGCAGATATATAAGAAGTTTTTTCCTCTCGATCTTAGAAAGAAACTTATACAAACAATTGTAATTCCAATTATTGATTACAGTGATGTTATCTTGCAAGGTCTTTCTTGGGAAAGCTCACGACGTCTGGAACTAATCATGAATGCCTGCGTTCGATATATATGTAACATCCGTCTCTTTGATCACATTTCACCATCTTATAAGCAACTATCCTGGCTCCGTGCTGACAAGCGCAGAGATTTTCATACACTCTGTTTCCTCTACTCTCTTATCAACGTACACTGTCCCTCATATCTTTCCTCGACCTTAACACTCTTATCTGATCAACATAACAGAACTACTCGTTCCAGTCAGAGCAAAACCATTTCTGTCCCTATCCATCACTCAGCCGGTTTCTCAAAATCCTTTTCAGTAGCAGGAACCAGGCTCTGGAACAATCTACCTCAGTATATCAGAGGACTGAATAACACTGCCAGCTTCAAACGACAGTTAATGGATTATCTACTAAAGCAATAATTACGCAAGTCTTTAATACCCTACGGTCCAGGTACGTCACAACCATTCCTCCTTCCAGATATTCCCCTACTGCCATTGTTCTCGCCAGGTACAGCTTTCTTAACTTCCTTCTGTCACAATTCGCCATGTCTTAAACAGTTGATGTATATTTAAAAGTACATCTTATATTTGCTAATGTCAATGTTGTTACTTCTATTATTACACCAACAGCAGTAGAAGGTGTCTCAGTGGTACTACTAGTATTAATCCTATTAGAATTAAGTGAATACCTTTTATTTACATCCTTTTGTATGTAATCAACTTGTATAAATTACGTTTGTTTATCTGTAAAAATCATTGTTATGTTATAGGTAACTCACATGTAAAGAAATACTGTATGTGTAAAACCCTGGTCCGATGTAAGAGAGGGCCTGATGGCCCAAATCTGATGAGGCTGAATAAACAAATAAATAAATAAAGACTACGAAGATAAGATTAGGGCTCTTTCAGATGCATACAAGTAGTCCTTTTCCCTCGTCCTGTAGGGAAGTGGTACAAGAAAGTAAGTAACAAGTTGTGGTACTCGGTACTCTCCACCACGCACTTGTGGCTTGGATTGCGGAGTGTGTATGTAGATGTATTCCCTTATTATGCAAATTATGTCACAATGAAAGGGAGTGTTTTAGGTTCCAACAAGCAGACGGATAAATACGGAAGAGAAATAATTGTAACAAACTTGCACTGCCAATCTAAGCTAATTTTACATACGATTCTCAGCACACCTGGAAAGACGGTTCGGAAAACATCGATCGGTTAACTCTCTTATCTATGCCCGTCTACTATGCAATATAAATATGTCGTGCTTAGTGGCCACGTGTAATAAGGAGTGTCATTAATGCTTAAATCTGGGCAGCAATGAAGTAAATAATATATTACATCCTGAACTGGTGGAGTGCGTACTCTGGTCTGTTCGCAATAGAAGCAAGTTCCCAGCAACACACCGTAGGACGACATCGGTAGGGTAGCTGTATGTAGTTGGGTGACTGTTGTTGTATCGCATGGGATGGGATACACGAAGGAAAGTCTGTTCTCTCTCCAAGCACACAGACCTCTTATTTCGAGTAGATGCGAGAGGTTTTTCGTTTGCATTTGTTTCATTTGTGCCTAAAGGATACATCTGTAAAAAAAAGGAGTTCTGTTGTATGACGTTCATTAGAAAAAAAAAACGGATGAAACTTACAAATAAAAGTACCAATGTGATAATATTAGAATTTGATTAGCTTTGAACACAAAGCAAAATAAGAGACACTTTCTTCTTTATTTTTTTTATTATTTTTTTTTTTTCTTCTTTATTTCGCGCCCATAGGGTAGGGGCGTTAAGGGTGTGATAAACCTTCATGATATAACAAGACTTTGATGTTTTTAAATGAATGGCGTCAAATCAGAGACGTATATTAAAATCTAGCGGAAAACCCGGGGTTGCCCGGTATTTATTTATTTATTCCTTGAGTTAGTATTTCTCCTATCCCTTCTCTCTCTATCCATCTTTTTTTTTTCTAAGAACATATTATATTTATCGAAGAGTATACAAGAAATAGGGGTGTCCTGCATAATGTAAAAAATTATAAGTGCATTATCCAAACGAAGAAAGGTAGTAGTCAAAATGCAAATGTCATAAAATTTGTACGATCTCATATTTACTGAGTTATGTGTTGTACAATTGTGTAACTTTTCAGGTATACATTTATTTGTATAAGTGCGGTATGTCTGTAAAATCTGTTTCGAATACAAGAAGTAATAGATAAAAACTTGTTGCCAGATTGGGCGGTTTTCCATGAACTCCTATCTTATGAACTACGTGTCATACTGTGATACAATTTCAAAGGTACATTGAGCTTTATGTCTATATATAGTTTGTAAAATATTCTACGGCTACAATTTGTGGTGTATAAATTATACATTTCAAAAATGTTCAAATGATTGTTAAGGTTATGGGACTCAACTGCCGGGTCATCAGTCCCTAAACTTACAAACTACTTATGAACTAACTTATAATAACGACAGCACAAACATCCACGCCCGAGAGGAGATTCGAACCCCCGACGGGGAACGGCCTCATAATAAAATAAGAGAAATTAGGAAGAAAAACGGACAGATTTGGGTGCTATTTTCTCCTTCGCGCTCAACTGTTCGAATGTTTTTAGTCTATGGTAGTTACCTACTGCGGTTATCAGTCCCTAGGCTTACAAACTGCTTAACCTAAGAACAACACAAACACACACACACACACACACACACACACACACACATGTTCGAGGGAGGAGTCGAACCCCCGACAGCGAGCAACCGCGCATTCCACAGCAAGGCGCCTTAGAACGCTCGGACATATCCACCGTGACTCCCACGCGCTATTAGAGAGTAGATCTGTAGAGAAATATGCCAAAAGCGGTTCGGTGAATCCTCTGCCATTCACATCTGCAGAGTTTTTTTGTACATCAGCATAAAGTAATAAACACATCTGTTGCGACGCATGAAGAAACGCTTTACATTTCGAAGAGAATTCGGCTCATGTCTTATGACACATATATTTGCAATTTCAGCAAAGAATTTAGTAAAAATAGTTTCGACCGATACCAAACGAACATATTTACTTACGAAAAAGTTGCAAGACAATCATTTCCACCGTTGGAACTCGATAAAGTTACCTTCAGTGTGGATGTAAGAGCGTGGTGTGATTTAGTGTTCCATTCGAGTCTGGTTGCTTGCAGAATGGCACAAGGAGCTACTCACTGGATAAATTATTACAGGTACTTGTCGCGTCAGCCACTTGTATTACGAGCATGCAGGATGACAGATAACACCGGGTGATTTGCAAAGTACTGTGCTACGGTAATCTCGTTTCTCCTCTGTAGGTGTCAGTTCATGAAGCTCCTACGATATACACACTCATGTATGACAAGCAGCTCGTATAAAGTCCGCAGGGGGTATCAATAAAACTCACACAGACGCACAAAGTCTAAAGACAGATTTTTCAAACATACGCATTAAGTTCAAAGTTATTCAGCTGATGAACTCTATGAAACTGTTTCCAAAGCAGTAAAAAGAATTCAATGTTTTATGTGTTTTCTGACTGCATCTCGTTATGATACTACGTTTCGATACATAATTGAAAGGATTAGTGTAGGCTTTGTACATTTCCTGGTACAGTTTTTGGTACATTGTGCCCTATATAGAATGTGATATTGACGGTTTCTCCTAGTGGGTATTAGCTCACATATTGCCCTCGCTTTTCCCATTATTGATTCATAAGTGAAAAAATGTGGCCTTCAACTTGTGTAATGCTTTCTCATAATACAGTAATAGTGTAGAATGAAAAACTTTGTTTCACTGCTATGCTGTCAGTGAGTCCTTAGAACATATTTGTCAGTAATTTAGAACCAAAATGAGCAATTAGTAGATTGAAACAAAACCAAAATTATCTTTGGCTGGATTATCTTAAAGAGAATAATTGCCTCGGACCTCGTTTTGAAAGCGAAACATACAGAAAAATGAAAATCTAGTTCCTCATGAATACCATTTTTCATTGTCTCACGGTATTACTACTCTGATGTAAAGGAAGCTTTGTAATGTGGGTATTTGAAGGAAACATGTAGGACTAAAATCTATATGAAACTTTATGATATCAACCGTGTTTATAAATTTTATCTTGACTTTGTCTAATGGTATTTGTAGGTGACCAAGTAAATACTAGAATCGATTTTTGTTTGACCATAACTACAAAAACAAACAAAGAAAGGCAGTTTAAAATTCCAGTGGTGTTATATAAAACCTGGGATGGTTAGACCGTGACCACTATGTATGAAATAATGAATATCAATCGTAGTCATCCACAGTTACTTAAAATACAAGAAGATAACACTGCTGCTAAGATGAACCACTTTACTTCAGTGTAACTCTAACTTAATTTATGAGTCTTTTTAAAACTGATGTTTCATGTAGCCATTGTGTAGAAAAAATTAACCGGTGCAAGGATTATCAATTGTCAATTAATTTAAAGTAAACATCACACAGAATAAATATTCAACTATCAAAAACAACATGAAGATTTATTAAATGTAATATAAAATTTTAATCATAATTTTTACTTTGACTGCATGTATTTATTTGTCATTTTATAGTTACTAATGGTAGAGGAAAAGTAGGATAAATAGCATAATAAATGTAAAATTTTAAAATAATATCTCCCCTTGTTCACTAGCGCCATATATCACATAATATTGTTTGAAATGGCATAATGTTTATACCAGGTGTCAGCTGACGATCCAATTTGGTTTTGAATTTATGACTGGCATAGACACTTGTTTCATAAGATAAGGGGGTATAAGTGAATGAACGATATTTAAATGGTTTGAATCATTCTTCAGTTTTGCAATTCAAAAGAACTTTTTTTGACTTTGGTCCTAAATAAGAGAAACATGTTGGTTTCTATATTCCTGTTATTTTAATTACAGAAACCTGATGACGGCAGACGCCGAAATGGACAGTTTGATTTACAAACTGAGTGTCAGTAGGAATATTGGGCCGATAGGAGCGGGTTTCTTCATTGTTCCCGAATGTTAGCCAATAGACCTGGTTTGTGAAGATGTGGAACAGCACATATTAAATGATATTAAGCTGATAACCCCCTGCCCCCTGCATTACAATCAAAACTTCAGTGTTGCGCTGTTTATTTATTCCTAATTCAACTTATGTTTTAAACAATAGAAATGGAGAAATTTATATTTGTGTTGTTAGTGGATTCGTAGAGCACACCGACCAATACTGCAGTAGTTTGATCTTGCAGCATTTACAGCTCGTGCAGTAATTTTGCGAGTAGCATTACATAACAGTTTCCTTGCCCACGTGTAGGCAATGAACAGTGACAGGAACGACTGTTCATTTTTTACTGAACTTGCCTCCGAAAATTTAGTTTTCATGGTTCTGCCAACTTTAGTCATTAATATGTCAGATTTTCTCCGAAAATATTTTGAACTGTTTGTAGAGTCATAACATTTACATATTTGGGTTTGCTCAAGATCAGTTTGATAACGTTTCATAGATTATCGAAGTTTCAATTAAAGTGCAGAATCATTGAGAATCGCTCGTCACACAAAACAATATACAACCGGATACTTAAAACATCACTCAGTTTATTTCAATCAATTTTTATGTTATAGTTTTATAAAGAGAATTTTCTTCTCCAGGCAATCTGATAGGCACACTGAGGGTGATAAGATAAAAACTTGACACGGCAGATGGACTTCATCAATGTTGAAATTATATTTTTATAATTTGATTCCTTGTTATAGGATGAACTTTTTGGATCTGACTATTAAATGTTTTATGTGGAGAACATAACTCGAAGTCTGCACTAATCCATCATAGGAACGATATCGATGTGTGCTTTTTTAAAATAAGTATATCATATTGCACCACCGAGCTGAAAATTATTAATTTTTTACATGTATATTGGCGTGTTAATGCTTACACACAAATCTGAACCTACCCTAAAGTACTGATGGCTGGAGAGTCCTTATACAAGGAACATGGTATAGATAAAACGCTAGGTTTGTTTGTGCTTCCGCCTGTCATATTTTAAGGACATCGTTGTATGAGGAAGAAATACCGTTGAGTATTGATTACTCCAACTGTAGTGCTAATAAATAATTTACTGTGTAATTTCGGGTGTTTATTGTCAGTTATAATTCGATCTATACGGCGTAAAGCGGATAAAATCATCGACTTGTGAACCTGAAAATAATAGAGAAACTCGCGAAAGAGTAACTGGGTCATTTCAGGTTGAATACGTTGATAGTGAACTGCAAAATTATGATGCTACAATTAGACACTGAAACATTCTCACGCAATTCCAATGAAATATAAAAGCGGGACGTTTCCCACTGGTAACTGTTGCAAGGAGACACCGTTTAATTGCTACTGTATAGCGTTGAATGTGTGAGTGGGGGGGGGGGGGGGGGGGGGGGTTGGAAAGGCGTCTCTGCTGGTTGCGGCCGATGGCGACGCATAATTCGGCAGGGGATAATAAGACTGGTATTCAGTCACCTCTCTCGATATGCAGGAAGCTGAACTCTGAATTCCCGAGTTGAATGAGACCTCGCTCACTCTTACAGCTCTCACACATTGATGGTGTTAGTCTCTTTGTCGATCTTTGTCAACACATAGCATCACGCACTATCGGTGTTATGAATTTCTAGCATCGGTAAATAAATTTTCACTGTCCCCAGATATGTTTCCTACAATTTTAATGCTGTTGTGTAGATCTACACATAAGTTAAAAAATATAACCTTCTGAAAAGTGTACAACATACAAGAGGTACAAAAAAGTTGAATACTTGAGATTTGGTAGTACCCATGAAGATAAGAACATTAAGTACAATAAATATCGGTTCGGAGATGTATACTATCTGGGATGCTGTCATCTTGGCAATGCAACCCTCTGCCTTTCGTTATAATTAATTACGCACACTATGAAGTACCGATCCGGTTGTTGTTGTAGTACCTGTAACGACATATTGGTGCTGCGACCCTCTAGTATCGGCAGGCAGGTAAGTGTTGTTGCGTAGACCACTTGATTCAAGGGTCACCATATGCAAAGGAAACAGGTACGAAGACTGTTTAACCTTGTGAGGCGTAAAGGACAATGGGCAAAGTATTTTGAGGCCCTTGTCAATTACAACCTTGCCATCAGACGGGCAAAGGAGGCATCCTGGAAGGTATTTTGTGTGGAAGTGGAGGGCATGGCTGTTCAAGCGAGACTTCACAAAATCCTCACAAGGTACCAGCGAATCCAGGAGGAACATTGAGGAAGGAGGATGGGGAGTATACAAAGACTGCTCCTCAAGACTCACTTTCCTCAATATACTCTGGGGGATAACTCAGACCAGAATGCGATTCCTGAGAGACAACGGTTCTCAGGTATTCGCGAAGAGGTCTGGGATTTGGCCAAGGAGTGTGTCGATCTCAGTAAGGTCCTATGGGCGGTGGGAACATTTCAACCGTTCAAGTCACATGGCCCCGATGGTATCTTTCCAGCTCCCCTGCAACAAGCGGGGAAAAAATCTTATTAGATTCCTATGCAGGTTATTCAGGATTAGCCTAGCAGCAGGAATCATTTCCAATGCCTGGAGGGCTGTGAAGGTTGTCTTCATTCCGAAACCAGGAAGAACTGATCATACCAAGGCCAAGGATATGAGACTAATCAGCCTGTCCTCCTTCATTCTTAAGACATTGGAAAAGCTGGTTAATGTACATCTTGGAGAAAGGAGGTTAAGTAGGG
This sequence comes from Locusta migratoria, assembly GCA_026315105.1. Lineage (NCBI taxonomy): Eukaryota > Metazoa > Arthropoda > Insecta > Orthoptera > Acrididae > Locusta > Locusta migratoria. The sequence continues at coordinate 305,099,986 of CM048750.1, read as the reverse complement.
CTCCTCTGCATTAAAACCAATATGCATATCAGCCAGGTAAATCACGTGAGACAGCTCTCCACCAACTCGTTGGGAAGGTGGAGAAAGCACTACACTTTCAGGAAATGGCCCTCTGTATCTTCCTGGACATCGAGGGGGCTTTTAGCAACACGACCTTCGATTCCATGGTTAGGGCAGCAGAGGTGCATGACCTAGGGACCAATATATATGTAAGTGGACTAGAGCCATGCTCAGTGGAAGAAAGGTAGAGGCTACCATGATGAATGAAAAAATGGTAATCAACACCACTAGGGGTTGCCCGCAAGGAGGAGTTCTTTCCCCTTTATTGTGGAATCTAGTGGTGAATGATCTCATTGGAGAATTAAACTCTAGGCAGTACTTTTGCCAAGGACACGCAGATGATCTTGTCATAGTAATACTTGGCAAATTTGCTGACACAGTCAAGTATATGGCACAAGGTGCAAGGGCACATTGTGCAAGACTGGTGCAGAAAATAGCATCTGGGGTTTAGTCCTAAGAAGACTGTTGTTGTAACTTGCACAAACAAGCATATGCAACATTCAAGTTGGAATCTAAAGCTTTTCAATGAAGCGCTACCTGCGAAGGGGACAGTGAAATATCTAGGGGTTACCTTAGATGAGAAACTGACATGGGCCCCTCACATTAGGACTATTTGCTCCAAGGCAAAAGGTACTCTCGTAAGTACCAAGAGAGCTTGTAGCAAAAATTGGGGCCTGAGCCCCAAGGGTATGCACTGGATATACACCGCAGTGATTAGACCCAGGATCACCTATGGGGCGGTCGTGTGGTGGAAGATGGTAGAACAGCAGGTTGCTGCTAAGGAGCTTGGTAAGGTGCAGAGATTAGCCTGCTTATCCATAACAGGCGTAATTAGCAGCACACCAACTGCCGGGATGGAAACCATGTTGGATATGCCCCCATTACACCTTTGGGTCAAGATGGAGGCAGCGGCTGGTGCATACAGACTCAAAACTGGCAAAAACTGGAACTCTTTGGGACATCCAGAATCACACAATAAAATAGTGAGTTAGTTAAATATAGGAAAGGTTGGGGAAATGCCAGCCGACTATATTATAACCCCATACTGCTTCAATAAGCCTTTCAGTATAACAGTTGGAAGTAGGGAGCAGTGGGAGAAAATAGTTCGACACCGTACGGGGGATATTGTCTGCTTCACTGACGGGTCAAAATTAGACCAAGGCGTTGGGGCCGGTGTATACGGGGTGGAGCCAAGACTGGAGGGCGTCATCTCTCTAGGGAAACTGGTCTCAGTATTGCAGGCCGAAATCACTGCATCAGGGCGTGTCTGGAGCAGAATTTGCGTAGGTGCTACAAAGACAATTTGCGTAGGTGCTACAAAGATCGTAGCGTCTGTATCTATTCAGACAGCCAGGCAGCCCTGAGGTCACAGGCACTCCTGCAACAAGGTTTAAAATTGTTGCAGAATGTCACAGGGTTCTGGTGGAGCTAGGGGAAACCAATAGAGTAAACCTATTGTGGGTCCCTGGCCACTCGGGGATCAGTGGCAACGAAGATGCCGACAGATTAGCCAGGATGGGGGCAGAGACCCCATTTATTGGACCGGAACCTGACCTGACAATCACCAAGACAATGATCAAATTGGAGCTACATAACTGGCTCAGAAGACAGCACGTAGAATACTGGACCAATGTTGATCAACAAAAACATGGCAAGGTAATGATAACAAAGCCATGTTTTAAAAGAAGCTCTGCAATCCTGTGCCTGAATAGCAGAGAGATTAGACTCATGGTTGGATTACTGACAGGCCATGGGAATTTCAAAAAGTCCCTACTTACAAAGGGACTAACAGAAGAGGACCCTTAATGTAGGATCTGTGATGACGGTGATGAAACTGCATCACATCTAATTTTCGAAAGCATTGCATTGGAAAGGAAAAGGCACAGAACATTTAGAACAGGACCCGAAGAAATTGTGTCTAATAAAGAACTGTTAAAGGGACTCCTTGCACAGTTCAAGGGCATTGATTGGCTTTACTAGATATACAGGGAGCGATACCGCACAATAAACTTAGTTTCGGTACGGGAAGTGGCAGGTTGGACCAAGACTGTTTTGGCTTCCCTGAGAAAATCAATCAATCAATTAATCAAGGGTCACCATAACCAAACATCTACTGGGCTGAGGTCCGGGTAACGGGCAGATGAAGGTGTTGGGAAAACAATCTAATGATCCTGAAATATGCGTGCATGAACCACATCTTTAATCGGTGAATACTACGACCTCTCAAACATTTTAACCCCCTGTATAGTCTTTCATACTAAATCTGCGTAGTGGAGAGAACGCTGACTGTATAGCCACCGTCTTCTGCACAGAAGATTTTTGTCCCCAGACAATGGACAAAATAGTCATGGTGTTTTCTCGGAGATTGTAACGTAACCTTCCTTTGATTTACACTTCAGTGATCGTATTGCACATTCCGACTTCTGTGATTTTCTGGCTACAATCTCTAGATATCCCGACAGGGGCTTGTGCTCTTTACCCTGCAGTTACATTCCAGTCGCGACGGAGTTTGCTAGGGGTCAGGAATCGAGAAGATGAGCTTTGGATCCACAGAGGTGGCAGGTTGAAGGGTGGGGAGACAATTGCTCACGTTTGCCCACACCAACAGCTCAGCACAGAGCATTTCCTGTATAACTTGGAAGCTGTAGTGGGACACGGCCGGTAGGTTCAAAAGTAAAGTTCTTCAGTATCATTGTGTTGCACTTCGATCCTGGCCCTTCCACTACACTCGAACTTTACTGTTCAATTATAGAAAAAATCTTTAAATGTTTCTTTCTAGGTCCTTGTGCAAGATAAGAGAAAATAAAACTGTTTCTAAAACAAAAACAAAAAAACTTCAAACTTCAAAATTTGGTATATAGTTCTTGCTAAAATTTCATTATATGTTTTGTAAACCACAGATATTCTTCGTTGAATCCGTTGACAAAATATATCGCTTTGCAAAATACGAACTCACTGTCTTTTAATCAATAAAATTAATTACAGCTAAGTCCCTAAACTTTTCTAAAGCCCAAAAAAACTCTGTAAATAAGTTCATAATATAGTTTCAGCACAATATATAAATGCTCGTTCCTCTAAACAGCTGAAATATCTGTTCTCGAAACACTGACACTTGAAGTAAAATTTAACCTTTTATTTTCTTAAGTCAAAAATCCATATATAACACAAAGTCTGATCTTTCTCCTAAGGACTCAACATAAAGAGTGAAACTGTTTTTCTGAACATACAATCGTGAACAACTTATGACAATACATTTATTTTCTTTATTTCATTGTGACGGTTGGCGACGGGGTCTTCAAACAGGATCTGGTTGTAAAAAAGTAAAAAAATAAAAACATAACACAAAAATTACTACATTAAAAATTATTAACAACATAAAAACATATTTTTACCTGCAAAACTGAACTGATGTAAGGTAGTAGCGGGAATAATATTTCGTCGCACTACAATGCGTCTTTGATTATATAGTTCGAGGGGAAGGATCTTAAAATACACTATGGAATTTACACACACACACAAAAAAAAAAAGAAAAAAAAAAAGATTAAAATGAACATTTTTCAGCTAAAACACAAGGAGTATTTGCGAGGTATTTCACAGAAAAATAAAGTAATTCATAATAGCAGGTGACGGAAAACAACAGAAGATCTTAAACATTATAGAAGCAGAAAGCTTAAAGCATAGGATTCGGTTTTACGAACATCCGCAACTGGGTGTACAGACCACAGGAAGAATCGTCGGCCGCGGTGGCCGAGGAGACTGAGGCGCTCCAGTCACGGTCTGCACGGCCACTGCGGTCGGGGGTTCGAATCCCGCCTCGGGCATGGATATTTGTGCCGTCCTTAGGATAAGCTAGTTGATAAGTAGTTTGTAAGTTTAGGGCCTGATGACCCCGTAGTTAAGTCCCATAAGCTTTACAATCATTATTCTATTATTCTAGAGGAAGAATCCGCTCAGCTGCACACTTACATACAGCCGGTTTCGGACGTGTTAATTGTGATCATCAAGTATATCACCAAGTCAACAGCAGCGAGGCCACAGCACGCTTTCAAAAACGACGAAAACCGGCCGTGTGCAAAGTTATGAAAGAAGTGCGCAACTGGAACATATTCTACTTCTACTTTGCTGTGTATACTTGAAATATGAGAAAATGGCGAAACAAGGATGAAATATAGTCGGTGTTAGGAAACTCGCAAAGGAATACTGCTGAAACTGGCATTTAACTTTACCCCAACCCTCGCAGTAGAGAAGCAGAACAATAAGAAGAGAAGAAGTAAAGAGAATCCTTACATCACATACGACACACAAAGAAGTGATCGTAGCGTACTGGCAAACGTTTGCTCGCCAAGTTTATGAAACGGGTAATTGGGAAGATGGCAAACATTTGCATAAACAACCAGCGCAAGCTACCCACAACACGCGGTGCTGCGCTGCACGGACGGCTGTTGCGCCCCTGGCCGGCCGTATAGTATCGGGAACAATGCGCATTGTGGTAGGCTCGCAGGTACCGGGGCCTTGCAGATCTCCGCGTATAGAGCGGGCGCGCGCGGGCGGGACGGGCAGGTGGCGGCAGCGCCGTGCTTTATGGAAGCTCGCGACAGCTGCGGCCAGGCTGAATTAACGCCGCGCCGTATGTCAGCCGCGCCACCTCGTAAAGCAGCGCTCGTAAGGGAGTGTCCCGCGGACGGCGTCATTGGCGAATCAGATGCAGCGTAACGAACGCGGGCCGCGCTCTAAGTGCCGCGTAAACCACTCACCGAGCCGACTGCAGTCGCAGGTGGAGCGCCCAGCCCAGCCAACAGCCGGCGCGGTGACGTATGTTTCCGGTCGCCCGCTCGCGCCTTCCCGCCGTGGCGCGGCATTATATTTCTGAAATACGCCAATATCGGCACCTACGTCCCGCATCGGCCAGCAGATTATATTCCACCCACTCGGCCTTACACTGCAACATTATGGTCGTCGGCGCAAAATGTAGTAGTTCGCTCAAGTCCTACTTTACGGGTGAACAAACGAGATGATATAGAGGAGAATACATTTATTCGTCGTGTCCTCCTCTGTCGTATTCGTTTTCTTGAGTTTCTGCAGGGTGTTCTCGTAAGACCGGGCAAAAATAAAAGACACGAACCAGGGAATGCAAATATTTTTGCATATAAGTGCCATAAAGTACCGGATGATCAAAAGTCAGTATAAAATTGAAAACTTAATAAATCACGGAATAATGTAGATAGAGAGGTAAAAATTGACAGACGTGCTTGGAATGACATGGGGTTTTATTAGAAAAAATATAAAGTTCAAAAAATGTTCGACAGGTGGTGCTTCATCTGATTAGAAAAGCAATAATTTGCATAACAAATTAGGAGAAATCAAAGATGATGTACAAATGTCTGTAAATATATCGGACCAAACTGCGTGGTCATCAGTCCGTAGCTTACAAACTACTTAAACCTAGGTTAATTAACCTAAGGACAAACACACACAGTTCAAAAAATGTTCGACAGGTGGTGCTTCATCTGATTAGAAAAGCAATAATTTGCATAACAAATTAGGAGAAATCAAAGATGATGTACAAATGTCTGTAAATATATCGGACCAAACTGCGTGGTCATCAGTCCGTAGCTTACAAACTACTTAAACCTAGGTTAATTAACCTAAGGACAAACACACACACCCTCCAACCTCCACGGCGAGCAACCGCGCGCTCCGCAGCGAGGTGCTTTAGACCGCTCGGCTACTCCACCGCGGCAAAGATGATGTTCTTCAAAGTAAATGCTCAACATGTTCACCATAATTCCTCAACAATAGCTGTAGTCAAGGAATAATGTTGTGAACAGCACTGTAAAGCATGTACGGAGTTATGGTGAGGCATTGGCGTCGGATGTTGTCTTTCAGCATCTCTTCAGATGTAGGTCGATCACGATACACTTGCGACTTCAAATAACCCAAAAGCCAACAATAGCACGGACTGAGGTCCGGGGACGTGGGAGGCCAACCATGACGAAAGTGGCGACTGAGCACACGATCATTATCAAACGATGCGCGCAAGAGATCTTTCACGCGTCTAGCAAGACTTTTTTTTTTTTTTTTTTTTTTTTTTTTTTTTTTTTTTTTTTTTTTGTTCTAAGAAAACCCCATGTCATTCCAAGCACGTGTGTCAATTTTTACCTCTTTATCTACATTATTTCGTGATTTATTAAGTTTTCATACAGACTTTTTGATCACCCGGTATATTTATTGTGTCGAAGATGTGCACTGGCACTAGGCTTCTCCAAATAGATATACTGAACACTGTGCCATGTATTGCAGATCTATATTTGGAGACAACACAGTGGAGAGAAAATTTTTGAATTTCCTGCTTTACATCATGAATTTATCATAAGCTACAAATAAGTCAGTATGTTTCTAACGTACATGGAAACGACATAACAATTTCTTCTGAAACAAATGAAACGTTATCAGAAATGTAAGTAAATCAAGAAACAAACTACTTCCTTCAAATATATATATATATATATATATATATATATATATATATATATATATATATATATATATAATAATGGAAAGTCCAGGTTGGAATAAATAATATAGTGAGGACAGTTTACTACTCACCGCAAAGACGTGGCGACGAGCTGCGACAGGCACATACAAAAGACACACACATACAACACATTCAGCTATCGGCCATGGCCTTCTTCAGAAATAGAGCACTCACGCAATCACACAGGCACCCAACACAGTCATACAACCATCACCTCCGACTGCCATATATATATATATATTTTGAGCCATGTAACTCACTCTCAACAAACATCTCGATGTGTACAATAACTTTTTCTTTTTGTCTCATTAGCAAACCAAAAAGTAAACAATTGACTCGCTTAACGTGCAGTTCCTACACAACCACGTAGCACCACCACCACCTAGAGAGAAGGCCCCGGCGCTCTCGTGTGACGTCAGGCAGATTAGGTTGCGCGCGCATAGCTGACTGGCTCGCTGCTTCGACATAGTGGGCCGTGCCTCAGCGGCTACCCAGTCAGCTATGCGCGCGCAACCTACTCTGCCTGACGTCACACGAGAGCGCCGCGGCCTTCTCTCTAGGTGGTGTTGCACGTAGCCGCGGCGGAGTAGCCCAGCGCATTGAGGCGCTATGCTCCGACGGGTGAGGACGTTTCCCGTCGGAAGTTCGAATCCTCCTTCGGGCGTGGATGTTTGTGTTGTCTTTAGTAACAGTTAGTTTATAAGTTTAGGGACTGATGACCCCGCAGTTAAGTCCCATATGCTTAACAAACATTTGAAGTGTCACGTAAACAGGGCACATCGCCGCCAAATACTTAGGAGATTTCTGATTTGTTTCAAAGTGCCGCTGCACAGAAGATGTTCTTCAAACCACAGTCCAGGAACATAACACACAACACCTCGTTTGCTTTCCTAATCTTTCACTATTTATCAGTCCACCAACTTTGGAAATCTATCCCTTATTTGTACACTTTTTATGCCAAATTAACCATCTTTAATAATAACCACATGTTGTAAGTGTAACTCTCAAGCTTCACTAAAATCAGAGTGTAATTGCAATACACGTCGTAAGCGGATGCGAAACAAACCAGTCAATATTGTTGTAGACGACGTATCATCGTGGATACTCACTCACTGTTAGCAAACATATTCTCGAACCCACTGGTAATAATATACCGCAATTCAGTGCTGAATCTCGTAGGGTGGTTCCAACAATGAAAAATGTAAGACTTCTACTAAGAAGTACTGCTTCCAGTATTGTCCCGTAACAATGGGTTCATGTCGTCACGCCTGACCTGTATTTAAATTCGCGATCCTTCCGCTCCACAACGTACAAGGTCCCATTGCTACGATGTCTCACATTCCAACGAAATCCATCCCATACGTAGGGTTGCCAGATCTCCGGGCGCCGCCCAGAGTGCCCGGGTTTGGAATGAATTCTCCGGGTCTACGGGCCAATGACTCTCATCTCCGGGCTTGAATGCAACCTTGATCTTAACTTTTTTTATATTTCATAGAAAGGACAGCACTATTACGTTTAATCATTTTATGCCCTCAAGTTTACTTCTTTACGCGGCAGCAAGTGGTCGTAACAGGGAGCAGACGGTAACTGTGCCCCTTCTCTTCACATGTAGCCAGTGAGAAGCTCTTCTTGGTGGCGCGCGATCCTTCACAGTGCGCGGAGCCGCAAGCGGCAACTCTTCGAAGGCGCAGCTGATGTGAGCAGCTTTGATGCTGCCGCCACTTCTGTTGCCGCGCCGACTGAAGTGTGCCGATTGTTGATCCACAGAAACTGGCGGTCTGGCCCCCTAGCAATGTTCCACCAGGGAGGGGGCATACTTGCTGGGAGGCGGGAGATGCTTTTTTTTTTTTTTTTTTTTTTTTTTTTTTTTTTTTTTTTTCAGAATTCACGTGTAATCCTGGTTGGGGGGGGGGCGAATTGGTCGCAGTTGGGTGGGGTGTGAGTCATTGGCCAAGGGGGAGGGGGGCACGTCTGGTCTCCGGGCCTGCCTCGAGTTCAGTCTGGCAACCCTACCCATACGAGGAACTGGTGCCAGTAAAGCGGCACTGATATCCCGTTGACAATTTCTTCAAACACAGACGAAAAAAATCAGCATTTTAATGAGGCAGGTCATTTTTTAAAACTGAAGCCGTCCCAAAATACTTTATATTGGCCAGTGCTGGCTAGCGTGCCACTGGCTTTCTCCCTGACACAGAGAATGCTCCACTGAACAATTGAAAGTAGCGAATCTGTAATCAGAGATGCCGGTTTAACACTTTCCACTCGAAGACATTTACATTATTTTTGCCCCAGCAGACTGACATCTGTCACACTTTCGGATGTTTATCTCATTACAAAATTTGAATTTTCCGCACATGGAAAATTTTTTACAATCTACACCTGGTGAAATGTTAAAATTTTTAAGTGCATTACTTCAAGATTTAATAAAACCGGTAAGTTTTAATATAGAAAATCTTCGGACTACTGCTGTGTTATAAAGGTTAAATTACGTGTTTGTATTGATAGCACTGTCAAAAACAGTATCCTATTGTTTCATAGTATAAACACGCTTTGTATGTCGAACTGCTAACGTTTTTTCCAGGATAAGTGACGAATTAATTGCTAAGTCCTCGAAAAGTAAAGTATGACGCCAAAATGAAGTGTTTTTAAGAAACGTGGATTTCGTAGTAATAGATCTTCGAATAAAGAGAAACCAGTGCACAATCTTTGCCCTGCTGGATCCAATTCATCGTGGAATTACCGCAATGGCCCGTACTCAGTTCTGTCATAAATATTGCAACCTAGCAGTAGTCTTTGATATCAAAAAACCTATTTATAGAGATCTGGCATATCCTGACAGATTAATATTGTGTGCCGGAACCGGGACTCGAACCTGTGACCTTTGACTTTCTCGGGCAAGCGCTCTACCGACTGATATATCCCGACACGACTCACGATCCTGCCTCACAACTTTACTTTCGCCAGTACCTCGCCTCCTACTTTCCAAACTTCACAGAAACTCTCCTGTGAACCTTGCAAGACTAGCACTCCTGGAAGAAAGGATATGGTGGAGACATGGCTTAGCCACAGCCTGAGGAATGTTTCCAGAATGTCGTTTTCACTCTGCAGCGTCAGAAAGTAGGAGGCGAGGTACTGGCGGAAGTAAAGTTGTGAGGGGGGATAATTAGTCGTGTCGGGATAGCTCAGTCGGTATAGCGCTTGCCAGTGAAAGGCAAAGGTCCCAGGTACGAGTCCAGGTTCCGGCACACAATTTTAATCTGCCAGGAAGTTTCATATCAGCGCATACTCCGCTGCAGAGTGAAAGTTTCATTCTAATGAAGTGGTGTCTGTATGGTCAGACTCAAATTCCCGAAATCTTTGAATGATCTTATACGGACTTGCTTACCAAAAAATGTTTTTCTTGGAATGCAGACACAAAAGTGGGGGATCAGTGATGCTGTTATTGTTTCTAATGATGACAACATTGGTAGGGTGAAAGTGCTACAGCATATGGGAATTAATCCTGGGGAAACTGCAGCAGAAAACAAATTTCGCATTGATAAACCAGAGTATGCAGCACAGTTGGTCGCTAAGGAGTTAAGAAAGAAGAAGGAAAAACTTCTTACAATACCAAGAAGATGTATGCAGTATGGTGTAGGGTGCTTCTGAGAGACAAAAAGTAGAAAGGAGCATATATTCAGAGTGTTTGACTCTTTTGAAACTTCAGAAGCCGTGTCCGAAAATTTACATCTTCCTCTTAATTTTTTCCTAAATCCCAGAAACCACTTCGAGAAGAGTATTCAAATTTTCAGGGAGCAATAACATACATATTCTGAGACTACTGTACTAAAAGAAGAACATATAGTTACGTAAAATTAAAACTATTTTGGATAATATACAAAAAACTACATAAAATTTGAACCGTGTAACTAGAAAATTGTATTTCCGAAAACAGCGGCAGAAATGCAATTATTGTAGTTCAGTCGACATAGAATACAGCTTAATGTCCTGTAAAGGTTTCATGTCAATGGATACAGCGGTTCCTGAAATACATGGAAGCCAAGTCACAAAATTGTTGTCGGGATAATGCGTTCCAACTCCCCTTCAACTAGCCTCTATGATCTCAGGTCACAACTTCAGTTTGTTCATGGGAGCAACCTTCATATCCCATTTAAAGATTGCACGTTCTTGCACAAACATCCTGTATTTTTGGGAAGCCTGTTACCTGTTGCTTCTTACGTCTACCCTTTCTAGGGACGGGTTAAGCATTTGGAGTGTGTTTTGAAGGTTAGCAAGTTTCTGTCTTTGTGCTTATTCCAGGTTTTTTAGCATAGTGGTTTTCAACCCTAAAGGGTAAACAGTAATTATCTAAGACATAAATATGGTCTCAGCGTCATTTCATTCCAGAAACTAAATTCCTTGTAATAGATCTCTAGTGTAACCATTATTTCATAAGAATGTAATACTCATCGCAAAACCTATTTCTAAGTGTATTGCTTAATATAAGAGAATTAACATTTGATGAGGGTTTCAGTTTTTTAACAAATCAATGCACTTCATCTCACACACACACACACACACACACACACACACACACATTTGTACCTGCGTCTACTATAGTGAGATTGAAACATATAAACCATATACTCTGACAGAAACAAATATTAGTATACTCATTTTTTGGTCAATATTGATCGCTTATACACTGCATATAGAGTGCATTAGATTATTAGTTCAAGTGGTACCGAAGAAACAGGTGTGGAGTCATGCTTAAACACTCCTAGCAGTACGTTGTGAAGCCTCCAATGCATGCACCTTTCTTCTACTGCTTCCGGGTGTCGCCTATTCTCTCATCAGTTCGATCATACAGATGGCGAAAACTCTCTTCCGATATATTATTACAAAACCAACACATTTTATAGAGCACGTTGAGATTCACACACATGGTGTGGGAGAGCGTTAGCCTATAGGAACGAAACATCGCTATCTGTTGCAAGAATGTGAAAACAACTGGTTTTAAAACATTCTGCGTCTGTAGAGTGCTTGTAGTGTAGTTGCAGCGTATCACTCCTCAAACCACAAGGCCTGGGATGGAACAGAGTGCCTTGGACTAATGCACTATATAAGACAACGCGCGCCACCTCTAGACATACACGGAAACGAGAATCATTTGCATGCGGGCCGAATCTCATCAGTGAAGACCATGGCCCAACGTTACAACCATTCACAAGTTTAGCCGTGTAACTAGAACCTGTGGCGTATGCGGAAATGGGATAGAGGTGTTCTTGCCCGCAACAATCGGTTGGCAGCAGTTCTCGTTGACACTTCTGTGCTCACAAAACCCCTCATCTATGCCGACTATATGAGCTTTCGCTGATGCTCCTAAGACACAACGACTGTTGTGGACGTCTTTCGTGCGTGTACGTGTGCAGAAATAAGGATGTTCAGATGACTACAACCAGCATCGTTGCACAACTGACCCAGCATGACGAACTCATGTGGCAATCCTCCGGATGGAACACATACGCAACATCACCGGTATGAACACCACGTGTGACATTATGGTTTTAAATAACAGAGCTAATACCGTATTCACTATTATTTCTGTGGTACTTTCTAAAAATGGGCAGAAGATGCCGAAACATCGTGGCAGGTAGTCACAGACATACAACAGTTCTCCGTAAATATAATTGAGCATATATACACTGGGGAAGTTTCCAATTGCACATGATTTGGAGGTAGTTGATGTCAAAGTAGCAGCATAAGAAGTTGATGCATTGATTCAGGTTTGTTAGTTGCTCGTGGTGCATCCATTTCTGGACAAACTTGATTCTGTCGATGGCACGTTTGATGTTATTGGACGTGAGGGTGGTGGTGACGATGGTGGCAACAGAAGAGATGTTATAGTAACTGGAGCCACGCGGGAGTAGCCAAGAGGTCTGGATCGCCACGATACGGATCTCCCGGCCTCCCACGTCTGGGGTTCGAATCCTCCCTCGGGCATGGATGTGTGTGTTGTCCTTGCCACGGAAAAACCTCCCCTCGCCGTACACCGGACGTAGAGCGCGCTAGAAGCGACGCAGAGTGCGTCCGGAGACTAGTGTTACCAACTCTTGCTACCTGGCCAAGCCAATTCCCTCTACAACCGCTCCCAGAGAGGCCTCCTTTCACCTCTTTCATCCAAGATTAGCTTGGTACTACACTACACCACACTACACTAAAGAACACGGCCAGCTCGCCACCCTGCCAAGTAAGCTTGTCTCTGGCCACCCAGCAGACGATAGCGGTGACGACAAAGGAAGCCATGCGTTCTAAACTACAGCCAAACGATGCCTAGAACAGGAGGCGACAACTGTAAGCCATTGCGTGGCAGTCAGTCAATATTAAATGCAACTTTCCACATTCATATGAACACACAAGTTCAAACACACAGGTAGAAACATATATAAATGTGGGGCAAACATATATATACATGGGGCATCGATCATTAATAAAAAGAATAAATAATTAACACACAAATATATATCATTAATGTTTTAGAAACACTTTAGGTTAATGAATCAATAAAAATGAAACACGACCACAGTGGACGAGTTTCACTTGTTTATGGTAATCGTGGGAACGAAAATTTAGTTTGCAACGGCTATAAATTCAAACTTTATAGAAGCATTACAGGATCTGAAGAAAATGGATGGCGATTCTGCGGAGACAATACATAGCTCTCTGTAAAACTGTTCACTATATGCAACGACAACTTATCACATTTCGAAAGTCAATATGACCGCACATGTTGCAAAAGAAGTTCTCTAAATACGATATTGCCAAACAGAGTGAAACTTTCGTCAATCAAAATATTTCGTAACAACTGAAATAAATGCGGTGTATTGAAAAAAATTATTTTACATGGTACAAAAATACGTCTTAGTTGAGAATACACCCAGTTATTTTCACACTTCTATATTTTTCACTCTCTTATCGCTACAACAGGAGAGACAACTGCTTCAGGTGTTGTTATGATTGTATGTATTGAAGTGCTTGTTATTGAAACATAAACATTTTAATGTGTTGTCAACTCTCAAATGGTTTTGCTGAAGTAGCCCTAATTGACCCAAGGACTTTGTTTAAGGCGCCCAATAACTAAAAACGGATTTAACCATGTTTAGAGTGTCGAACGACATGTCAAAGAAAAATTTTTCTCGTCAAATAAACAAATATGATTTTCAATGCATTCTTCGCTCCATTTTTTACCATTTTTATTCGGAAGTCTTCATATGAATTTCACAGTCGTAATTTCCTTGCTTTTCATCTTACAAATATTTTGAAAGACATGCCCTATTCTGTAACTTTCTTCCAGGATGCAATGTTTTGTTCTAGTAACACATTTATATTTTTCATAACAGTGATCAATTGCATAATTTATTATATTTGGTTCATTACGCCAGGTTTTAGGAAGATCTTCTGAGGTAATTGATGTTTCCAGTTGGGCTTTTTCATAGATAAATATTACAGTGCTTTGAAACAAAATCATGGCAGGTTGGTACTTTCTAGGATTGGATTGCGTTTTACTTCATCTTTATTCTTTAAGTGTAAGGAAGTCCTTTGTGAAGGCATTTGTGTGGAATGTTGCCTTGTAAGGGAGTGAAATTGGGCGATAAATAGTTTAGACAGGAAAAGGATAGAGGCTTTTGAAATGTGGTGCTACATAAGAATGCTGAAGATTAAGTGAGTGGATCGCGTGACTAGTGAGGAGGTACTGAACATAATTGGGGAGAAACGGAATCTCTGGCATACCTTGACTAAAAGAAGGGATCGATTGGTAGGACACAGACGCGATGAAGTCGGAAGTTTGACATTGTAGGTAAGTGTGTGGGGGGAAACCTCAGAGGGAGTCCAAGAGACGAGTATAGTAAGCAGATTCAAATGGATGTGGATTGCTGTTCTTTTCAGGAGTCGGAGAGGCTTGCTCAGGATAGAGTAGGGTGGAGAAATGTATCAAACTCGTCTCCGGACAGAAGACCACAACAACAATATCTCAACTGATCTAATTGTTTTAAGCAGTGTATATTAGCTATTTACTAATCAGATCCTACATGAGTATAAATGACTTAGACAGTAACAAATACTCAGTCCGGGAAAACCAGGGCGTAGCCTACTAGCCTACACTACTGGTAGCTGAGACAACCGTTGGTGTGTGGCGTCAGGCGTGGCACAAGTAGCAACTTCCACCGACACGCCCGGCCCCATTTTACCCAGGGAATGTAGTGTGAAGTTTATTGAGCCGTCCACTCTTCTCCTCATAAAGCTCATTTTTGCAGTTATTTATTAGATAATTAATGAACATATTATTTTGAATTTTATTAAGATTTAGAGAACACATACTTGTGTAAATTTTATTTGTCTTTGTTTCGTGTGTTACGACGGTGCTGCAGCAGTACGCCGTGACGAGATCTCCGCCGACGTCAGCGGGAAATTCTGGTCGCTATCGTTGATTAGCCGAAGGTCAGTGTGCTGAACGTGAAGTTACTGCCTGCTGTTGC
The DNA here is from genome assembly GCA_026315105.1 of Locusta migratoria. NCBI lineage: Eukaryota > Metazoa > Arthropoda > Insecta > Orthoptera > Acrididae > Locusta > Locusta migratoria. Next base: position 305,084,874 of record CM048750.1, on the reverse strand, counting down.
GGACGGCGACTAACATTCTTTTTAAAACAACAACAATTATTATTAAAGAAATGTAACAGAAAGATATTTAAAAATGATTAGTCTGTTTTCGTGAGGAGTATTGACAGGATGTCAGATTGCAGTTGTTGACTAGTAATATTGTGTTTTGTGAGTGTAATTATGTCACATTTATATGAATAAAAACTGTATCAATGAAGTAACTGATGTGTATACAAGACTACTAAATATCAAATCAAGATCTACAACGTCCACCCGTTTTCAGCTTTTTAAAGCAAGTGGAGCATTGTACCTCACTGCTCTCGTACTTCGTGAAGTACTTCCACACGGGATGGTGCCATTTAAGACACAACCGATTTCTGTCGACTACAGCAAGGAACTGCCGCATGACCAGACGGAGGCAAGTCTTGTACACTGTCTGCACGGCCATTACGGTCGGGGGTTCGAATCCCCCCTCGGGCATGGATATTTGTGCCGTCCTTAGTTGTAAGTAGTTCATAAGTAGTTTGTAAGTTTAGGGACTGATAACCCCGTAGTTAAGTCCCATAGACTATACAAACATTTGAACATTTTTTCTTGTACACTGCCGGTGCACGCGCGTCGCGTAATAGGCCACGCCACACGGCAACAGGTGCATCGATGCCTCAATAGCTGCACCAGTTCTTATGTCACACGTTTGTTCCGTTTTTCTGACTGCCGGGATTCTTCTTAAATTATCACTGATCGCGTTTCTTAGTTACTGTGATGACCTAATAATTCACAGCAGTGGAAATTTTAGTAATATCCCTAAATATTGGGGTCTACTAGTTTTAATTTTTTTTAAATTATTTACAACAAACACAATTTGAACCACTATTACAGGAAGTAGTCATACCGGTTTTTTACCCGATTCTTGGCAATAACTAAAAAAACCGGTTATAACCGACACCAAATAAATACCGAAGAAACAGGTTATTCAAAACTAAAATACCGGTATCGGTTTTAACCAGTCGGTTTTTCCCATCCCTAATTCGAAAACCCGACCGTAGCGGCCGTGAAGACTAGCGCGCCGCAGATCGCTTGGCCACTGCGGCCGGCTACAGGAAGCCTGGAGGCTTTTAGAGCATAGCATGTTATGCCCTAACGGAAAATGAACCTAAATACGGTGCGCACGACTGTAGTAGGCCGGTCGCGGTGGCCGAGGGGACTGAGGCGCTTCAGTCACGGTTTGCACGGCCACTACGGTCGGGGGTTCGAATCCCCCCTCGGGCATGGATATTTGTGCCGTTCTTAGGATTAGCTAGTTCATAAGTAGTGTGTAAGTTTAGGGACTGATGACCCCGTAATTAAGTCCCATAGACTCTACGAACATTTGAACATAATGAATCTTTTACTCTGCAGCAGAGTGTGCGCTGATATGAAACTTCCGACTGTGCTATCCCGGCACACGATGCCGCCTCACAATCAGCGCACACTCCGCTGCAGAGTGAAAGATTCATTCTGGAAACATCCCTTAGGCTGTGGCTAAGCCATGTCTCCACCATATCCTTTCTTCTAGGAGTGCTAGTCTTGCATGGTTCGCAGAAGAGCTTCTGAGAAATTTGGAAAGTAGGAGGCGAGGTACTGGCGGAAATAAAGTTGTGAGGCGGCATCGTGAGTCGTGACGGGATAGCACAGTCGGTATTGCGCTTGCCCGCGAAAGGCAAAGGTCCCAGGTTCGAGTCCCGGTTTCGGCACGCAATTTTAATCTGCAAGGAAGTTTCACATTTGAACATTTTTGACTGTAGTGGGGCTGTGACGTCGACCACGGGCGGCGAGTGTGTGGCTGCCTTCGCTCGGACAGTAGCGCGTCTTTCCTGCCCAGGCGGCACGCGACATGGCAGCTTGACTTGCGTGCCGCTTCACCCGACGCCTTTAATATTAATGCAGCGCCGCGGCGCCGGGGCGCCCGCAGATGGGAATCGCCTCGGGAATTAACATCTCCGCGGCCGCGAACAAGTGCCGGCGACGCGACGCCGTCTGGGGCGCTCCGTCTCAATTTATCCGCGAGGGCGGCGTCTGCGTCTGCAGAGGGCGCGCGATTTACGCAGCCGCTGCCGCCGCAGTAGGCCTACCGCAATCACTTGCCGACGTCGCCGCCACTGCGATTAACGGTGTGTCGCTAATCTATGCAAATGGCCGCCGACAAGCGCCGTCGCGCCGTTAAATAGCAGCAGTCCCCGGTTTGCGTGTTTTCACGTCCGAGGCGCGGGAAGTAATTATTCGCCGGCGCACCGCGTAATTCCTGAACCTTATCGAGGCAGATTGATCATCTTGATTTTTTTAAGGAGGTTCTTAGCGTATCTGCTTTTCGGAAGTGTGGAAAATAGTGAGCGATATTTCACGACGTGTACGTTGCTAGTGTGCTTGAAAAACAAGTTTTCTCAATTGTAACTTCGTCAATTTTTGAGGTTACAGAGCAATGGAGCCCATCATCTCTGAAGAAACTGCTGCCTAGTATATCCATTTGATCGAAAAATCGTCCATTTATCAACAAACTTACTACACCTTGATGGCATAACAAAAGACCAGTGATCAAATGTTTGTAGAGTTATGGGACTTAACTACAGTGGTCCCAAAATTTACAAACTATTTAACCTTGATTCTAAACAATGAAAAGTCTGAAATCGTCCACATGAGTACGAAAAGAAATCCGTTAAACTTTGTTTACATAATAAATCAATCAAAAGTGAAAGCCGCAAACTCCACAAAATACCTAGGAATTACTATTACTTCAGTTTTAATTGGAAAGAACACATAGATGATGTCGTGGAAAAGGCGAACCAGAGACTGCGTTTTATTGACAGAACACTTAAAAGATGCACCAGAACTACTAAAGAAGCTCAATGCAGCAAATGTTGCTGATCTCATTATGACAACCATTAGTACTGACAACGGTATGCGATGCATGATACCCATTACTAACATACCCCTACCTTGCATGACCTTTCGCAGTTAGTATGCAACCTACCCCACTGTCGCAGAGTTTTTTTTATTTTTTTTATTTATTTATTTTTATTTTTTTATTTTTTTTACCTTGGCGCTTGCCTTGGCACTTTTTCCCTCTGCCCCTACCTTTGCTTACCTTTCGACCAATTCTATCTCCTGATGCACCGTATTAATGGGTGATCGTGCCCACATGTACGAACAACATCGCGGTTCCCACATCCCGTGATCCACCTTAGCAAACTAACCACACACGGAGGTGACACTAAAACTTTTGAGCTGGTCACCACGTCGGTGTGGGCGTGGAGGGGCCCCATCCTTTATTACTAAAAAAAACTGCATACACTACGCTTGTCCGTCCATTTTTGGAGTATTGCTCTCCAGTGTGGGATCCTTATCAGATGGGTTTGACGGAGATCAACTAAAGAGTCCAAAGAAGGGCAGCTCGTTTCGTATTGTCACGATACAGGGAGACAGCGTTACGGAAATGATACAGGATCTGGGGTGGAAATCATTACAACATCGGCGGTTATTACTGCGGCATGGGCTGCTTACGAAACTCCAATCGCCAACATTCTCCTCCGAATGCGAAAATATATTGTTCACTCTCACTTACATAGGTAGAAATGATCATCAGAATAAAATACGAGAAATCGGAGCTAAGACGGAGAGATTCAGGTGTTCTTTCTTCCCGCGCGCTTTTCGAAAATGGAATGGGAGATAAATAATATAAAGGTGGTTCGATGAACCCTCTGACAGGGACTTAAATGTGATTTGCAGAGTATGCCATGTAGATGTAGAACCTAACTTATCGTATGAACAGCACACACCCATGCAAGAGGGAGGACTAGAACCTCCGACGTGGAAGGTGCATTTCTGCGCACGGCTATTCCGCCGCGGCTATCAACGAATCCTCTTCTTTAGTTCCAACATAGCATTTTAGCCCACATCGATTCAGTGTCTCTTTATTACTTACGTCATCTTCTCCTGTAATCTTTAACATTCTTTTATAGCACTGTATTTCAATAAATTTATGTTCGAACGCTTATCGTAAATTTTTCACTTCTATACAAGGGTGCACTCCAGACATATACAGTGACAAAAGACTTCCTAATACTAAAATGTAGAAAGAAATGATTTTCTTGCTTAATTTTCGCGAAATCCTCACCATTACAATGTAGCACGTGGCTCCCTGTTCCTCAGTTACTTAATGGAGGTGGCCCACTCTCTTCCTTCCCCAGCATATTTCACCCTCTACAGCACCCTCTAGCACCATGTAGATTATCCCTTGATGAAACTTAAGGGCGTTCAGAGCACTGGAGAATCAAGTCATTGAAAGAAAGGTGTCAGACAAACAGACGAGTGCTTCGCTGAATAACTAATATGTTCAAATGTTTGTTGTGTAGCTTATGGGACTTAACTACGGGGTCATCGGTCTCTAAACTTACAAACTACTTATGAACTAACTAATACTAAGGACGGCACAAATATCCATGCCCGAGGGGGGATTCGAACCCGCGACCGTAGTGGTCGTGCAGACCGTGACTGGAGCGCCTCAGGCCACCGCGGCCGGCGAATAACTAATAACAGCTAACAGTTCGCAGCACACTAAAATGTTGAAATGGCCTAAAATATTTTGCATATTGAATTATCCCATCAAGTAGGATACATGTAATTGCTATTGCATGCTCCCTTCACATTTGGACTTGTTCCAACGAAAGAGTAAAGGAAATACGTTTCTTGAACACACGATAATAATACGATTTTGGATCACAACCGAAACAAAAGCGTTACGTTTTTGCACCTGTTAGTGTCCTTGAAAGTAGTCACCAACGTTATGTGGGATCCTATGCAAGCGATGTGGAAGGCTATACAGTCATCAGAGCCAGTTCTGTAGATGGTGCAAATGGAGCGTTGTACTGTATGTCGAATCTCTAGAATAGTTCTGAAGCGAATGCCACGTAGTGGTTCTTTCATCTTCGAAATCAAATGAACTCATAAGTCCGTGTAGTATAGTGGATGATACAGCAATTCACAGTCCCATCGACCGAACAGCTTGCGAAGTACGCGTCCGCGCATTCTAGTGCAAAACGATGGGTGGGTTGCGCAGAAAGTGGTGGCGCTTCTCTCGCAAAGCTGGTCGCAGGTGATGCTCTAAAAGCGATCTGCCGTAGAGGAACGTAATGCGTTATGATAGAAGTACCACTGTTCTGTACGGCAATTCCGATTCCCTGCTCGCCTCTTGAAGATCTTGATGACACTGTCATGCTGTACGAGCTGTGGCACATTCAATCTTATTGCAGCTCTGTTGTTTCTGTTTCGAAAACATAGTGACACCGTTACGTTAGACCGTTCGCTCACTAGTGACCGTGTTTCCCTCCATTGTGCGCACCCCGATGACGTGGGACGGGCGAGTCCATTTGCTCGGAGGTAAGAAACGTAGTCAAAAATGTGTGCTATAGGCGACAATAGTGGATTCCATTACACAGTGTCCCCACAGCAGTGTTGCCACTATCTAAGTTGCATGCCTAGTATAATATATACTACCCATCAACGTTTCACAATTGCTAAATATGCTTGGGCATTTGGTATATATCCTACACTCCTTCTCTTAATCTCTCTGCAAATCACTTTCCCCATTTCTATGCAATATTTCTTATACTCCGCATCATGTAGGAAGGCGACCCAGATTTCAGCCGTCCAGTGCATCCCCCTTCATTGCCTCAATGACAGCCAATCATGTTCATTCTCTAGTTGCGCGGTTTGTCCATCAGCAACGACAATATTTCTCCAGCAGCCTACACTGTTGGCGCTTGGCTATAACTCCTCCCTCCCACGCTTCCCCTATTGCTACGAATTTATGTGTGTAAGCGCTTTCTTACACGACGCCGACTATAGTTAGCTGAATGATCGGTGACGCTTCGGTATTCATTTATTCCAATATTCAGCTAGTATCTGCATTCCTCCCTAAAGCCATCTAATTCCTTCTTTCTACACAACATTGCCTCCTCGACCTTTACCGCCGTCTTCTTCACATCTGCAACCTCCTCCGCTTCATCCTCCCTCCCTCCCCTTCCCCCTTCTATCCACACTTCCGTCCCTCTGCCTTTCTCATTACCGCCACCACTCTTTGCAAATTTCTAGTTGTTCCGTCCGCTACACTTGAAAAATTACATCTTTCTGACAGATTTGATGTTCATCTGTCAAATGAAGTCTGGAGGTCTATATCGTCCACCATGCACAGCACGTAATCTTATGTAGACAGTGATAGCTCTACTGTTTTGAGGGCAAACTGTGCAGAATTTCGTCATGTTCAGAATAAAGTAGTACAATGGTATCGATACGTATGTTCCAAAGTGCCCTCCGATATTCATCGTAGGTAAGCGGATGCATCCTGTGACATCTTGTTTTGCATGTTACACGTGCAAAATTTTATCAACATCGGAACAAAACTGTAGGTTAATGTCAGAGTCTTTTTTTTAACTCTCTACCGCCCAGATTATTATTTCGTGTAGAACAAATTATTTATATCCACAACATTCTAAGGAATAACGTATCTAATACAAGATGTAATAAATATATTTTACTAGTTGAAAACCCGGCGTTGCCCGGGGACTTATTTATTTATTCCTGCCATTTTTCAGGTATATATTCATTTGTATAAGGGCTGTATGTCTGTGAATTCTCTTGGGAATCCAGTTACTAGTAAAGACGTAATAGATTAAAACTTTGTGCGGCAACGAGAGGTTTTCCATGAACGTTTCTGCTCATGTGCTCATATCTCATGAACTACGTGTCGGAAAGTGATACAATTTAGAAGGTACACTCAACTATATGCGTGTTTACTGTCTGTAAAATTTACAGCGGCAACAATTTGTAGTGTAGAAATTATAATTTGTAACGTCATACCGAAAGCCGTAGTTTTAGTCCATGAACAGCGGAACGTTACTTTTTATGTGCTCATATCTCATGAACTACGTGTTGGAATGTGATACAATTTAGAAGGTACATTCAACTATATGTGAGTATACTGTCTGTAAAATTTCCTGTCGCTACAATTTCAAATTATAATTGTAACGTCATACCGAGAGCAGTAGTTTTACTCCATAAACAGCGGAAAAGTAGCCAGAAACTTTTTTCCTTTCATCATCTTCCTACGGTTGCCGGCGATAAAAAGTTTAATAAAGGTTTTAAATTATATTTAAAGTTTGTTGCAAGTCGCTAAATACTGTCATTCTCATACAGTGTATTTCGAAAATCTCGCCGCATTCTATGGCATTTTTTGCGATTTCTATTGGTTATGACGTAATGTCTTTTGAACATGTGCCGTATGTGATTCTTAACCATGCAGCAATTGTTAACTCGCGATAAGGAATGTGTGTACCAAACTTGGATGAAATCGGTCCAATGGTTTAGCAGAAAATGAGCAGCATTGTCGCAAAATCCAGCAGTTTTTCGCGCATCTCATTGTTTATGACGTCATATCTCGTGAATTATATACCGTATGTGATTCTTACACTAACGGCGACCGTTCTCATGGATTGAAGCTTACGTGTACAAAATTTCATAAAGATTAGAACAAAACTATGGATTTGTATGCAACACGTACAAACATACAGACACTCTGCTTTATATATTAGAAGACATATTATTTATATCTTCAAAATAGGAATGTGAGTCTGAAGTCACGATCGGAAGTTACATTATCTTTGTCAATTTTCCACTTTCTCAGTTTCATCCTCACGACCTGAAGCTAAGACAGTATCTTCTATTTCATACCCAGAATATGCGTAACTTCATACTCCTCACCTTCTTTCATTTTGCATGTAACCTTTCGGGATCCATGACTGCAACAACGTGAGGATACGATTTCACTTCAGAGAAACAAACCAAAATTTATATAATTTCGCAGGCTTCCACGGCCGGTGTCATTTTGAATAAACAATTCTGGGTGATTGCTAAGTGTTTTTAAAAATGACGCGGCCTAATACCCAGAATTGTTTTATTCAAACGTAAATTTGTTTGGGTCAACATATATGCGTAATTTTATTACAATTGGATCACGAAAAAAAAAGATATTGTAATTTTAAGTGTTTCCAGTGTCTGTTTTTTAACTATTAAAAACTCTTATCTCCTAAACTACTTCTCAAATTTGCATCGGGGTTTCCACAGGTAACTTGAGCGTAATTCTGGAGAACATGTAGACTTCGTTTCATAAAAATCGGATCACGGGTGAAAAGAATATCGTAATGTGAAATTTTTTTATCTACGACCGTCATGTCTTTCTGTCTCTTTGAACACCTTTATCTCCAAAACTACTTGACGAATTTTCATGGGGTTTTCATACGTAACTTGAGCGTATCATGCAGTTATATAAAGGCTTCAATAATTAAAATCGGGTAGGAGAAAATAAAGATATAAGTTAATCATTTGTTTAAAAGCCATCTTGTATGTCTGTTTCTCGAGGATAATCTCTAAATCCTGAAAATCCTGAAGAGGAGCAGCAGCCTTTTCAGTAGTTACAGGGGCAACAGTCTGGATGATTGACTGAGCTGGACTTGTAACATCAGCTAATGTAGCTTTGTCACACAGCTACTGCGAACGGCTGAAAGCAAGGAGAAACTACAGCCGTTACCTTTCCCGAGGACACGCAGCTCTACTGTATGAACATATGATGATGGCATCCTCTCGGGTAAAATATTCCGGAGGTAAAATAGTCCCCCATTCGGATCTCCGGGCGGGGACTACTCAGGAGGATGTGATCATCAGGAAAGACAATACTGGCATTCTACGGGTCGGAGCGTGGAATGTTAGATCCCTTAATCGAGTAGGAAAATTAGAAAATTTAAAAAGGAAAATGGATAGGTTGAAGTTAGATATAGTGGGGATTAGTGAAGTTCGGTGGCAGGATGAACAGGATTTCTGGTCAGGTTAGTAGAGGATTATAAATACAAAATAAATTGGGGGTATCACAGGAGTAGGATTGATAATGAATAAGAAAATAGGAATGCACAGTGATCGCATTATCATTGTCAAGATAGATACGAAGTCAACACCGACAACAGTAGTACAGGTTTATATGCCAAGTAGCTCTGCCGATGATGAGGAGATCGAAGAAATATATGAGGAGCTAAAGGAAATTATTCAGACAGTTAAGGGAGAGGAAAACTTAATTGTGATGGGAGACTGGAATTCGGTAGTAGGAAAAGGAAGAGAAGGAAAAATAATAGGGGAATATGGACTGGGCAGGAGGAATGAAAGAGGAAGTCGCCTGGTAGAATTTTGCACGGAACATGATTTAATCGTAACAAATACGTGGTTTAAGAATCACAGAAGAAGGTAGTATACGTGGAAGAGACCAGGAGACACCGGGAGATACCAGATAGATTTTATAATGGTAAGACATAGATTTCGGAACCAGGTTCTACAGTGTAAGACATACCCAGGGGCAGATATAGACTCTGACCATAAGTTGTTGATTATGAACTGTAGGCTGAAATTAAAGAAACTACAAAAAGGTAGGGAAATAAGGAGATGGGACCTGGATAAATTGAAGAAACCTGAGGTTCTTAAGAATTTCAGAGGGAGCTTCAGGCAACAATTGACAGAAACAGGGGAAAATAAAACAGTTGAGGAGGAATGGGTAAAATTGAGAGATGAAATAGTGAAGGCAGCAGAGGACAAAATAGGTAGGAAGGCAAGACCTACAAAGAATCCTTGGATATCAAAAGAGATACTAAATTTAATCGATGAAAGGAGAAAATATAAAATGCAGTAAATGAAACAGGCAAAATGGAGTACAGACGACTAAGAAATGAAATTGACAGGAAGTGCAAAATGGCTAAGCAGGAGTGGCTACAAGGCAAATGCAAGGATGTAGAAGAATGTATAAATAGGGGAAATATAGATTCAGCCTACAGGAAAATAAAAGAAACATTTGGAGATAAGCAAAACAGCTCTATAAATATCAAGGACACTCATGGAAAACCAGTTCTCAGCAAAGAAGGGAAAGCTGAAAGGTGGAAAGAGTATATAGACGGGCTCTACAAAGGAAATGAACTTCGAGACAATATTGTAGGAAGGGAAGAGGATGTAGATGAAGATGAAATAGGAGATACTGTACTGAGAGAAGAATTTGCCAGAGCCCTGAAAGACCTAAGCCGAAACAAGGCCCCTGGAGTAGATGATATTCCCTCAGAGCTACTAAAGTCTCTGGGAGAACCAGCCATGACAAAATTGTTTCACATTGTGCGTAAGATGTATGAGACAGGTGAAGTACCCTCAGACTTTAAGAAAAATGTTATAATCCCCATTCCAAAGAAAGCGGGTGCAGACAGGTGTGAGAACTACAGAACCATCAGTTTAATAAGTCATGGTTGCAAAATATTAACACGAATTATATACAGAAGGATGGAAAAGCTGGTAGAAGCCGACCTCGGGGAAGATCAGTTTGTGTTCAGGAGACATGTAGGAACACGGGAGGCAATATTCATTTTACGACTTATCCTAGAAGATAGATTAAGAAAAGGCAAACCTACATTTCTGGCTTCTGTAGATTTGGAGAAGGCTTTTGATAATGTTGATTGGAATGAACTCTTTCAAGTTCTGAAGCAAGCAGGAGTAAAATATAGGGAACGTAAGGTTATTTAGAACTTGTACAAAAACCAGACAGCGGTTGTCAGAGTTGAAGGGCATGAAAGGGATGCAGTGGTTGGAAAGGGAGTAAGACAGGGTTGCAGTCTTTCTCCATTGTTGTTCAATTTGTACATTGAGCAAGCTATAAAGGAAAGCAAGGAGAAATTTGGAGAAGGAATTAAAGTTCAGGGTGAAGAATTAAAAACATTGCGTTTTGCCGACGACATAGTAAATCTGTCAGATACAGCGAAGGACCTAGAAAAGCAGTTGAACGGAATGAACAGTGTGCTGAAATGTGCATATAGGATGAACATTAACAAGAGAAAAACTAGGGTAATGGAGTGCAGGGTAAGAAAATCAGGTGATGCTGAAGGAATTAGATTGGGAATCGAAGCAATAAAGGAGGTACATGAGTTTTGTTACTTGGGCAGTAAAATAACAAATGATGGTCGCAGTACAGAGGATATAAAATGCAGAATGGCAATGGGTAGAAAAGCGTTCTTGAAAAAGAGAAATTTGTTAACATCGAATATTGATTTAAACCTAAGGAAGTCCTTTCTGAAGGCATTTGTGTGGAGTGTTGCCTTGTATGGGAGTGAGACATGGACGATAAACAGTGCGGACAGGAAGAGGATTGAGGCTTTTGAAATATGGTGCTACAGAAGAATGCTGAAGATTAGGTGGGTGGATCGCGTAACTAATGAGGAGGTACTGAACGGAATTGGTGAGAAAAGGAATTTATGGCATACCTTGACTAAAAGAAGGGATAGATTGGTAGGACACATTCTTAGACATCAAGGAATTGTGAATTTAGCGTTGGAGGGAAGTGTGTGGGGAAAAAATCGCAGGGGAAGACCAAGAGATGGATACAGTAGGCAGATTCGGACAGATGTAGGTTGTCGTTCTTATGTGGAGATGATGAGGCTTGCTCAGGATAGGGTATTGTGGAGAGCTGCATCAAACCAGTCCCCGGACTGAAGACCACAACAACAACAATCTCTAAAAGTACTACACGAACTTTCATGGGTTTCCACAGACAAATTAAGGATAGTTTGGAGAGTAACATAGGCTTCATTTCATCTAAATCGGATCAGAGGAAGGAAAGATATTGTAATTTGAAGTTTTATGTGTATACTATGCTTATAAGTGTGGTGTACAGCAAATATGCAAGACTACTATAAAAACTTTCATGGGGATTCGTAGGTCAACTGATAGTACCTTGGGGCAACATATAAGCTTCATTTCATCAAAATCTGATCACGGGAAGAAAAGATATCGTAATTTGTAGTTTCAGCTGTATGTTATGCTTCAATTGCAGCGTTGTATAGCAAAGATCCGATAGAGGCGCTGTTACTTACATAGTATACCAAATAACTAATGAAAGGCGATGCTGCGTTTTTTATTCACAAAGCTAAGGTGTAATACACTGAAACAAGAGCTATGATTTTCTATACGGAAGCGATGTAGTGTATTGATGTTGGCATCGGCCGTTGAATCCTTTTTGAAAAATCAGTCACGTAAAATGAGGGGAATAATTCTTTGTGTGGATAATGAAATAAATAATTAATGTTGTTTCGATCAGTAAATTAATGATCCCCATAAAGCGAATACTTCGTTACCAACGTTAACATACTAACTAGACAGCTGCCACTGCAAGTAAAATCTAATTTTTTTGCTACCTGTATCCCGCACGCCTTGCAATGCCATGAAAAAAAGTGCTTCTTCTGCGGGTATCATTTGAATTAAAAAAAAAATGACGTCCCTTCGCCTCCATCGATGTTTTCAGTTACTAAGATTTCTTCCACAGGGAAAACGAATTTATGTAGTTTCCTTTCTGATTTCGATGAGTCCATTCTGTTTAGGAATAGTACAGCACAGAACAAGTAGAGCCTCTGTTAGTTACGTAGTACACCAAAGAACTAACATTTGGCCTGGCTGCATTTTTTAATTTTCTATTTCTTTTCGATGGTTATGTCATAGAACAGCAACGACCCACTAAAGTTGCTGTTGGTTTTGTAGTGCTCCAAAGAAACAGTACATGATCGTGTTGTGTGTATTCCCTCAGTAATAGATGTATTTTGTATTGAGTGCCGCAATGTTATCTCTGCAAATACAAACTAACATTGAACAGCGAGTTGCTTATTTCACTTTGTATATTCACAGCTTAAAGACATTTATTTGCTTCTTTTGACATTTGAATCTAAAAGATAACGACATTTCTTCGTGTATATCGATACTCTACTTTACATAAGAATTATTTACAAGGGAAAACGAATTTATGTAGTTCTCTTTCTGATTTCGGTGTATCCATATTACATTTTGAGTGCGTACTGTTTAGGAATGCCTCAAAAACGCCATAGTACAGGAAAGGACGAAGTGAGGCGACGTTAGTTACATAGTACACCAAATAACTAATTATGGCATTGTTCGTTTTTTTTCACTTTCATGACTATGGTGTAATACACTACAAGAAGGGATACAATTTTACTTACGGCGGCAGCATTGTATGCTGATGCTGGCAATGGCCGTTGAATGCTTTTTCAAAAATCAGGCATGTAGAATGGGGGGAATAAAAAATGTTTAAATGTTTGTATAGTCTATGGGACTTAACTACTGGGTCATCAGCCCCTAAACTTACAAACTACTTATGAACTACTTACGAACTAGGACGGCACAAATATCCATGCTAGAGGGGGGATTCGAACCCCCGACCGTAGTGGCCGTGCAGACCGTGACTGGAGTGCCTTAGTCCCCTCGGCCACCGCGGCCGGCGGGGGGGGGGATAATTCTGCTTGCTAGGCAGACTGTGTCCTCGGTGGCGGAGTGGTCATCGCATCTTCCTAGTAAGCAGGAGATCCCGGGTTCGAATCCCGGCCGGGCACAAATTTTCATTCGCCGCACTTTGGTATGCCAACTAAACCTAGTACAGTGCAGCCATAATAGATCGCAAATTGCGATTTATTTCATTGATTGAACGCTGTAACATCGTCAAAAATATATAATTGTAAATAAATGTGTCACAGAACTACAAGAAATTTGAGGAAGCCTCGCTAAACGGGCCATTTACACATAGTCATCCGTCTTAACCGAACAAAAATGGACCAAGATAAAGTTAGCAATTAGTACACCGGGTGATCAAAAAGTCAGTATAAATTTGAAAACTTAATAAATCACGGGATAATGTAGATAGAGAGATAAAAATTAAAACACATACTTGGAATAACTTGGGATTTTATTAGAACAGCGACAGATTGCGCTGCACAGCAAAACGTCAGTGGCTGTGCATGAAACTCGTGTATATAAGAAGCTGTAATGAGAGAGAGAATCAGATGCACCAGCAGTCGCAGCATGTTGATGTAATCTGAAAAGGCGCTTTTAGAGAGGCTGAATTTCAGAATGGGAAATGTGCTAGTTCAGCGTTACTATCCTATCGCCATACGAAGAGGATTCGAACGGGTAAAGGTCCGTCGACAAATGCAGCTGTGGCGAGAAATATTTCGAAGTTCGAAGCCACGGGATGTTTAGACGATAGATCCCGTAGTGGCCAACCGAGCACAAGGCGTAATGCTGTTGAGACAGTTTACGAAGAAAAGGAGACTAGCGGGTTCGTCTATGCACGGGGAAGACTGCACTCGTGCAGACGCACGTCGCACCGGCATTCCATACACTACTGTTTGGTTGGCACTTAGGCGTACCCTTCGACGTTATCCTTACAAAATCCATCGGCATCATGAACTGTTACCTAGCGATTTAGTGAAGCGGAAGGCAATTGCGGTGTGAGCGTTTCAAAAGATGACGGAAGATGACGATTGGCTGAGTAACGTCTTGTGGACCGACGACGCGCATTTCACGCTCCGAGGGTCTGTCAACGCCCACAACTGCAGAATTAGGGCAACCGAAAATCCCAGAACAGTCGTAGAAACTACATTGCACGACGAGAAAGTCACAGTGTGGGTTGGATTTAACACATCTACCGTTATCGGGCCTTTTTCTTCGAGGAACTGCGTGATTCTAGTTTTGTAAATGCTACCTTGACGGGTGAGAGGTACGCCGATATGTTACAGTTCGCATCAAACCTAGCCTGGCAGATAAACACCTGCTGGAAGGTACGATTTTTTATCTAGGATGGCGCTCCACCCCATATTGCTAGACCCGTGAAGAATCTCTTGCGCTCGTCGTTTGGTGATGATCGTGTGCTCGGGCGCCACTTTCGTCATGCTTGGCCTCCCAGGTCCCCAGACTTCAGTCCGTGCAATTATTGGCTTTGGGGTTACCTGAAGTGTATCGTGATCGATCGACAACTCTAGGGATGCTGAAAGGCAACATCCGACGCCAATGCCTCGCTATAACTCCGGACATGCTTTACAGTGCTGTTCACGACATTATTCCTCAACTACAACTATTGTTGAGGAATGGTGGTGACCATATTGAGCATTTCCTGTAAAGAATATTATTTTTGCTTTATCTTAAGTGGTATGCTAATTATTGGTTTTCAATAAGATAAAGCGCCATATGTCGGACAGTTTTTGAACTTTTTTTTTCCTAATATAGCCCCATGTCATTCCTAGCTGGCCTTCCGCAGTGGCCGAGCGGTCTGCGGCGCAACAGTCACAGTCTGCCGCTACGATCGGGGGTTCGAATCCCCCCTCGGGCATGGCTGTTTGTGTCGCTTTTAGTATAAGGTAGTTCATAAGTAGTTTGTAACTTTAGGGACTGATGACCCTGCAGTGAAGTCCCTTAACCTTAACAAACATTTGAACATTCGAATCATGTATGTCAATTTTTAACACTCTGTCTACATTATTCCGTGATTTATTAAGTTTTCAAATTTATACAGACCTTTTGATGACCCAGTATTTTTCCCAATATCGCGTGACATTTCCATCTTAATCTTGATGACACAAAATCTGTTCTGTGCATCTGAATGCTCACTCCAGAGATATTTCTGCTCTATGCCTACCACTAGAGATAATATACACACGCAAGCGAACAAGGAGGTTACCGACAAACTCATCACAAACCTCTCTGCTTTCATAATTGTTCGGTACAATATTGTGATTAAAATTTATACTTACTTACTTTTGCTGTGCACTACATTAAGACAATTGCACTTAGAGTTATAATCTGACTTCTCAATATATCGTTCTATTACATAGTCGATTTTAACTTCGTGCTTTACGAAGTAATCACTGCAGGACGTGGGAACATGTATTATCTGAATGTGTGGCCAATGCTGCTAACACAGTCAAGACAATTCACTGGAAATACTATATTTAATGGAATGTTCTATACAATCAGCTGACGCCATTGCTTCAACAATTAGTCAGACTTACTTTATCGTACATTGAGGCCACCATGACGTCTTATTTAAACAGACATGAACTGCTCTGGTGAATGATTTACCAGGCTTTAAGCAATCGTCGAGTTTTGATAATAGGGAGCACTGCATACAGAATAACTGTGCAACACTGCAACTTACTAATGCTTCAGCATACACATACTGTGAGATAAACAGCTTAGTACTACACCATATAACCAATACATAGCGCTGTTATTACTATTTCTTATCTCAACGATAGAAGTGTTCTCAGAAGTTTACACCTAACAGATAATTACACGCCGCAGTTTTAACTTTCTGAACACAAACCCACAGTGAATTTACATCGTTCCGGAGTACGAACTTAAGTAATTTCACTTTTTGTATGAAAAACATTATGAACATTCAACGATTTGGACAATGTCTTCTACTTAACAATGACATCTTAGCTATGAGAACTGATCAAATGTGTTCAAATGTTATTATTGCTTATGGGACTTAACTACGGGGGAATCAATCCCTAAACCTACAAACTACTTATGAACTATCTTATACTAAAGATGGCACAAACATCCATGCCCGAGGGGAGATTCGAACCCCCGATGTGGAACGGCCTCGCGCATCGTACCATAGCGGCTCAAAGCGCTCGGTCGTTCCACTGCAGCTAGGAGAACTGAGTTAATTGACAGAGCGATCCTACAAGGATTCTGTCTTTGTTGACCTAGGTCCGGAACCCTAAAAAACGTGATATACACAGGTTCCTCTTTAACAACCGTTGCGAAGCACGGGCATATAAGCTATTACTCGTAATATTGTACTTCAACTGTAGCGCACTTGAGAGGATTATGAGCATTACTTCCTTCGTTTTGATGTACCAGATTTCTCCCCGTCACCAGAAATATATCGGGTTGCAGATCAGAGTATGTACGTAGATCTGGTCCCTGATTGACTTCTTCCTTAAACAGCGAGTCAGCTTCTTCAAGTTCATACATTTTGTCATCAGATTCCTCAACATCCTCCATAACATCTTCTTCACTGTCTTCATATAAAAACTGTGCCACATTTTCAAAGTTGATTCCAACACATTTCTTGCAAATTGAAGAACATTTCAAACTTGCCTCTCTGCAAGAGCTCGTTCTGCCACAGCTCACCTCGTGCAAACATGAAATAATGTGAAGAAGTGCTTCAAGTGCTTGGCTCATTGTGACGGATATAGAACCGTTGTCACTGTTGATTCCAGCACCATCCCCATTTCTCTGGTGGTTTCCAGTTTTCCAGCCAACTTTGGACTTGCTGGTAATTACGTAACAAATAATGTTGCGCAGCATCTTTTGTAGGTCGAAAACTTGTAAGATTCAATTTACTTTTTGTGGCAGACACGGCGAATAGCTGGTACCGCATATGGTCTACTGTGTGGGACTTACTGACACTTCCACTACACAATATGATAATAACCTGTTCTCCTGTTGTTATTATTTCTTCACGGGTAGCGTGTGGTTATTGAATGTGCAAAGCGTTGAGTTCAGGTGTTCGTTTTTCTTAACAATGTTGCAGCACTTAATTTCTCCTTGACGGAAAAAAGCAGATGTATCACATCCGCTAAAGGCGCGAGTGAACAGAATACACTCATTGTGAAATAGTAAATTCAAACACATAACATTATTTATAATATACTTATATTACATAAATAGAAAATGAAATAACAGTGTTAAAAAATTAGGTATTTTTCCATTTTGAACAAGTAAAAAAAAATAAAAAAAACTGACCCCCCTTTTTTATGCACGGTAGCGCCTTAGGTATTGGGAGTAGAAGAAAATGATATGAATTAAATTTGTAGATAATTTTCTGCTCTTTAACAAAGAACAAAGACGTAAAGCAATTGGAGCACAAAAACGGTGATATTTTGATAAAACTGAAAAAAGTCCTAAATTTTCGATGTTTTTTGACTGAAGAAAAAGATTCTCGAGGGAAATTTTGTTGGCGAAAGTTGGTTTCTAATCTTTCCAACCATATACACGAGTTAATAACATTCTTCTGCCCCACCTTTAGCACGGATAGGCATTCTTTCTCACAGTTTGACTGGGCTAAACCAGCCTAATCAAGAGCGATAAATTTACTTAGTGAAATGTTCAAATTGTTGTTACGCTTAAGGGACTTAACTGCGGGGTCATCAGTCCCTAAACTTACAAACTACTTATGAACTACCTTATACTAAAGACGACAGAAACATCCATGCCCGAGGGAGGATTCGAATCCCCGACCGTAGCGGCAGTGAAGACTGTGACTGGCGCGCCGTAGACAGCTCGGCCACTGCGGCCGGTTTATTTATTGAAACAGCACACCGCTGCCTGACAATAACAAATCTCTTCATTTTTATAATGCATAGGTCAGAGTAATACTCGTCTTCCTAATACGAGGGTCGTCCCCAAAGTAAGTTCCGTTTGTATATCTTTCCTCGGCAGCGCTACGATCGTAGTTCCGGGCATATGAGGCAGCTACTCTGACTCACTGAGAAGACATGTACGCCATTTTCAGTTCGCTGCTGCCGACGTGTGCTTTGTAGCGCTTCTTTATAATGTTAGTCGTAATTGAAAATGCCTCGGAGTGTGAAATAAGATCTAATGCGAAGAAAGTTAAACCAGAGGAAATTTATCACCAATCTCCGAGGTTTAGGAGATGGATCAGACTGTTCAATGAAGGACGTGTTCAAGTGCACGATGAAGAACTAAATGGATGCCAGTCTGTGGTTACTGATGAACCGGTTCACATAACTGAAGAGAAGATTAAGCACAACCGTAAGCTTGCACTTACTACCCTTGCTATGGAAGTTCCGTAAATCTCATGATCACTAATTCATAAATTGTTACTGAAATTTCGAAAACTTTTCTGATGTTGGGTACTCAAAATTCTTACTGGACAAAACAAAACAACGGATGCGCGGTGCACTTCAGCTTTTGACACGCTACAATGAAGAAGGCGATGGTTTTCTTCCTCAGATAGTCACTCAACGAAAGTTAAGCCTAAGCAAATGACACCTCGAAAAGTCATGTGCACCGTGTTTTGGGACAAAAAAAAAGCATTTTGGTGATTGATTTTGTACCACGAGATCAAACAATCAATGGACATGTCTACTGCGAGATCATTAAAAAATTTGGCAGCGTAATACAGAACAAGCGCCGAGGATTACTGTCACAAGGTGTGGTTTTTTTTTTTTTTTTTTTTTTTTTTTTTTTTTTTTTTTTTCGATTTCACCTCACACGGCGAATATGACAACTCTTTTCAGTGGGACGTGTTTCATCATCCTCCGTTCAGCCAGGACGTCGCTCCTAGCGACTTTCATGTCTTCTTACATCTAATATCTGGTCTTGGTGGCCAACATTTCAACGATAATGACGAACTGAAAGAACATATTACAAGATGGTTGAATACACGAGCGGCAACCTTCTATGAAGAAAGCATACGAAAACTTGTGCATCGGTATGACAAGTGCCTACAAAATTTTTAAAGTTATGTAGAAAAGTAGTTTAACAGTTGTAGATTTTTGTACAATAAATATTTTTTCCGTATCCGTACACGATTTATATAACTAAACGCAACTAATATTGGACATACCTCGTATCTGCGTTAGCTTATAGAATTTAGACTAATGTACAAATCAATATAAATATATAAAAATGGAACGTGGAACGTGTGTCCGTATATTTCACTTGGTAGCCAAAATTATTCACTGCAGACCAATTGCGGTTATGCATGAGAGTAGCCTTTAGGCTGGCGGTGAGCAATCTGGTGTTTTGCTCGCGGTGTGTGGCGGTGAATGAGTGTGGCGGACAAAAATCCGCAAAATGTGGAGCAATAGGACGATCAACAGATGCTCAAAGATAAAAAGACTCAAAGATGAAACACTGGGAAACAAAGACACACATTAACTGAGCATTAACTACACTGGCAACTGATCTCAAACACTGGAAAGACAACTGTAGTGCTTAGGATCAATACTGACAACTTGATTTGCAGTTCCGTGTCGATAGCTATAACAGGGTGGACGACATAGTAGTTCAAAGTCGTCGGCTTATACAAAATTCGCACTGAAGACCAGCGATGGCATTTGACAGTATAATATCAAAGAGGTTGTACACAGCGAAACGTGATGCACATTCTTCAGTTGTTTTTCTGCAGCAAGCGTACGAATTAAGAAAAAAATAAATGTTTGTACAGCTTATGGGACTTAACTACGGGGTCATCAGTCCCTAAACTTACAAACTACTTATGAAGTAGCTAACACTAAGGACGGCACAAATGTCAATGCCCGAGGGGGGATTCGAAACCCCGACCGTAGTGGCCGTGTAGACCGTGACTGGAGCGCCTCAGTCCCCTCGGCCACATCGGCCGGCAATAAAGAAATATAAGTACATATTGCAGTATAAGTAAACCTACCAAGAAAGATGACACAGTGTAAGAAAGAAATTTCGCGTTCTCGATCCGTTGCTGAAAGACAGAAAACGGCGCTGAAAAGTGAACCTACAGACGAGAGAAACTTGAAACTTGTGGATGTTGTTTATCTTACACAGTAGGCATCAGCACTTTATCGATATTCCCATCCTTAAGGGAGAAATAGGGGATGAACAGCTTTTAGAAAATACGTCGCTATTAAGGTAATTTTGAAGAAGAAAAAAGATCGGATTTAAATTTTTGATTGGAATTTTAAAACCCGCGTGTTTCAGTATTATTGGAAATTCTACCATTAAGCGGGTGAAATAAGGGAAAATCTTTTAAGGGTGCTACTGAGACTAATTTGATGCTAGAAATGTGAAAATTTAGGTTTGGAACTGTGGTGTCGCACAAGTCTAAAGGACGCGCCACCTACTTTCGCCGCGCGCCGCCATGCACGCACGGCGCGGCGTTCTTACGTCAGCCACGAGCGCATTCTGCTGCAACTCCGCTCGTGGCCACGACTGCTGCATCGTTCACTTGGGACTGAGATAGGAACCGGTTTACACTTCGGAATCAGATAGGCACCAGTTAAGACTTGGCTATCGGATAGGCACTAGGAATCATCAGTAGGCAGGCCTCTATCTAATCTATGTATCAGCACTCTGCAGTCGAGAACTATGTAAAAGTTAAGTATTACTAAGTCTCTGTGAAATATATATCTCGTTCTAATTTACGCTAGTGTTTCTAGTTTCTGCTGTGGCTGGTCACCTCCGTACCTGCACACGCGTGCATCCTTTATTCCTGTGTCGGTCTCTTTCTACTCGGCCACCGACACCTACAACCGGCGGAATCGAGACACAAAAGGAACCATGATTATAATTTTAGAAAAATGCTTTTCGGGATGTTTTGAATTCCGCCAACAATGTTGCAATAGGGAGTGGGAAGTTGTATCAAAATAAATGATTAGGAAAGCATTTTTAAAGCTAAATATATGAAAATTTATATCAAGAAGTAGAAACAACCAATGCAGACGATCCAGTCTACACGTGCAAAGCAGCGAGAATTTAGCTAGTATACAGATAAAACTTACAAAACAACCCCACATCTTGAAGAGGAAAATCAGGGACGCTATGGAAACAATCGACCCAGAAATATGAGCAGAGAAGTCGGTTCCGACGACTTGGCTGCCCGCAGTACCAGCGTTTCACGGCGACACTGCGAGCAATGCAGTCCACAGGGGCCCACGCAGCCAACGGTCTAGATACCAGGTCTCACATGTACTGTACGTGTCACGTCATCTCGATAGGCTGCCGTCGCTAGCTGAGTGGCTGGCCGCCACCAGGGAGCTTGGTGTGACGGGACACGGACATGTTGTGAGGCCTTGTATCCAGACCGTGTTGCACACAGCACGGACACGACAACGGCCGCGCACACGCAGAGCAAACAGCATGCTATAGCCAACAACGCTGAGCACCATTGCCTCATTCGCCAGTTTCAACCAATAGCAAACGATAATGCAAACACCAATCCCTTATAGCAAGAAATAAAAGAATGTCTCACTCCCTTGTCCAATTTTGGCACACCCAGAAGATGTTCAAATGTTTGTAAAGTTATCGGACCAAACTGCGTGGTCATCAGTCCGTAGCTTACAAACTACTTAAACTAGGGTCAACTAACCTAAGGACAACACACACACCCATGCCCCAGGAAAGACTCGAACCTCCACGGCGAGCAACCGGGCGCTCCGCAGCAAGGTGCTTTAGACCGCTCGACTACTCCACCGCGGCGCAACCAGAAGAAGTCCGCTGGCAACAGTGGCTGAAACGTCGGTGAAATTTGATGTAGGCCTATTGACGAAACGGTTCAATACTGAGAAGAATTTTATTGACAAAACGAATATCATTTAATAAAAGAGTAATACAATTTATGAAACAATCATTCTCTATACTTATTATTGTACATGAGATCAGATTTACACGGCTGATTCAGAGTCAGTTCGAGTTGTCACAACCCTACTGTATCGATGTTGTTACCAGCCAATTGTCGTGAATCAGAAAGTAAAGCAAAAATCCGTTAAGTGCAGTGCGAAACACCTGCTATGCCTCGCAGGCGTTGTTATTAGCCTATCCACTAACTGCGTCTGATAGAGGCCGCATCCTGGATATGAGTGAAGGGGGTTGGTCATATCGTGCGGTAGCCGGACATGTGGACCATTCAGGTGTCACAGTAGCCCATTGCGGTAATCAGTGGGTACTGGCGGCTAATATGTCAGTTTTCTACCTCGCCGTAGCGAAGAGTTGAGGTAGCTGCTCCCCATTTGGAGGCGGCATTTGCAGGGACGGAAATTGTCAGCAGGAACCAAGTTGACACTGGGCGCGGTGAGTGATGGCAGCCACCTTCACAGTGGCAAATGCACCCAGTTGCCGCGTCGTGTGTCAATTTGCGAGAAGCGTATGAATACTGACCAATGATTTGAAGGGTATGACAAAGAACAAAGGAAAACCGATGAACAAAGTCCACTCACTTTTACTGGAACATTCGTACTAAGTAATTAAGTCTGTCTTGAAATGAAGATTCCTAGAACTTTGTTGGAACGTTCTACAATCATTAAAATTACAAAGGAAAATATCAAAAGGAGGGGGGCACAATAATTTACAATTATTTAATTACTAACAGGGTATAGGCTTACAGTTTATTGAAGATAAGCCCCCAGACAATGAGTGCGATCCTAAGCGGCCCATTAACAACATATTCAATATTCAAGCTTAAATAATAAGTACAGTGTCAATCTCAAAAAATAATTAAGTAATATCAAACTAAGGTCACACAAGCCCTCTTACAAAACCAACCGGCAACGCCGATCTCAGTTAAACTGATAAGCAATATTAAACGTACAGTCACACACGACCTCTTAAAGACTAGACTTGCGCATAATAGTTCGCGATCGGGAGCGCTCACTTTAGTTCGCGGAGACCCGTGAACTAGTTCGTTCTTTTAATTCGCCCGCTTCCAATGACGGCTGAGCGGCGTGGTCTGCACATGCAGGTGGAGGGAGACGTTCCCCCACCTAGCTGCTTCATGCACTTCCTACTTGAGCCGCTAACGATATCACGCAAACCAAAAGAAACAGTTTGTGGTTAATTTCTCGTGTATATCTTGGCGTTATGGAATTTATAAGTCAGACATTGCAGAGTGCAGAATACTTCAAAACAAAACTTTTGTAGCACTGAACAGCTATGTAACCTAGCAGGCAGACGCTAACCTCGAAAAGGCTCTCGTCAGCAAAAGGCAAACACGTGATTTTGAATTTCGCTGCGCGCCCTCTCGCTATTGCCCGTCGGTCTTTGGAAAAGAATCCAACGAACTAAGAAGCGAGATACGTTTGGCATAATACTTCGCGACCGGTAACGCATGTTTTAGTTGGAGACCGATTGCACATATTTTAGTTCGCGACCGATCGCACATATTTTAGTTCGCAACGATCGCGTATATTTTAGCTCGCGACCGGTAGCTACCGCTAGTAAAAGAGCTCTTTCTTTTCTTATGACAGTGTTCACAAGCGTGTGCTATTACCCGTATCTTGGGCAATTATACATAAAATACTTAAGCAATTAAACCAGTTATTTACACGAAAGAGTGATACAATGGTATTCAATTACTTTACATACAGAGTACTCGTAGCATTTTATTTTTAAAATGGATTTCTTTATTTAATATGTCATTGAAGGAACATTACCTTCAAAATATGCTAAATGCGTCTATTTTCGTGAATAAAAATGCACTTTTATAATTGACTTTTTAATTTTTATAAAGTTTTGCAAATGATCAACAAAAAATATTACTACTATGGTACAGGTCAAGTATTATATGGCCCAAAGAATATACCGATAACATTAATAAAATAAACTTTTCGAATTTGTTGCTTAACAATTAGACACACAAAAAATAATTATGAGACCTGAGTGACAAGGTATTTATTCATTTTTTGTGCTTAATATCAGCATTCTTGAAATATTCATCATTTTTCTAATTTTTGTGATTAATACCAGTATTCTTGAAATATTCATCATTTTCCTAATTATCAAGTTACATATCACAAAAAATTTACATTTTATGATGTAAAAATATTAATTTTTAAACTTTTTTCGTTGATAAAATTGTTCTGAGTTCATTGAGAATTTATCCTGTCGACAAAAAATGCGTTCTGCGCAGGGTACTTATGTCGCAACAATGCAAAATCTCTTTAATATACACGCATACACATGAGGATACAAATGAGGACGTGTTTTGAGTTCTCTTTACTTCTTTACACTATGGAATGAGGGTTATATTAAGACACTGCTGAATACCTTAAAAAAATTGTGGCAGTGAAATATGAAACTACAGCTGAGCTGCATCTCAGCTCGAAATGACGGTAACTGGCAAAAGGGAATTCTGCGCGCTATCGCGTCCACTCGCTGGTCCCCGTCAGTCTTCGGAAAAGGAGCGGACGAACTAAGATGCGAGGGATCTGCGAACTACTTCGCGTATTTCGGTTGTGGGAGCACTCTTCGGAACTCGTTTGTTCGCGAACTACACAAGACTGTTACAGACCCTTGAAGCAATGAAACGGGCAGGGGGAAGTTCCCTTCAAATTTAATCATTCTTATAATGTTTTCAATATACTACCCGACATGAATAATACAGTTACAAAGCAAACAATCATGGATTTGCCTAGCCTACAATGATTCCGTTAAGAAAGACATGCCTCTTACAGGAATTGCAAATCACACTTTAATACGGATATCTGTAAATACTTTTAAGTTCATAATTAGAAGCAGCCGAACGCATGATGCGCCCTATACCGCTCCGGAATTCAGAATCCAGACAGCACACCTTAGGGGACGCCTTGGCGGCGGGAGTAAGAGATGAAGATAATACTCATCTAAAATTTTGAGCCGCGGTGGAGTAGCCGAGCGGTCTGAAGCGTCTCGCTGCGGAGCGCGCGGTTGCTCGCCGTGGAGGTTCGAGTCCTCCCTGGGGCATGGGTGTGTGTGTGTGTTTGTCCTCAGGTTAGTTTACCTAGGTTTAAGTAGTTTGTAAGCTACGGACTGATGACCAAGCAGTTTGGTCCGATAGATTTACAAACACTTGAATATATATATATATATATATATATATATATATATATATATATATATATATATTAATTTTGATTTCCCAGTGGCGAGCAGTATGTCAGGATGCCAAGTAACGGTCACAGCACAAACTCGCGTCCGCCAAGACGTCACCCCGCCGAAAAGTCCGTACAGTAGGGAAGGGCACACCATACATGACACAAAGAGTCACTGCACAGAGAAAGGCCACTTATCACTTAAAATATTCAAGATATTTACAAGGGAATTTACTTAAACTACTTAATATTTTTAAGCAAGAAAACGTCCCCCTTCCTTCTGCCTCTTCAAGTTTAATGCAAAACAACACGCAAATGGATAAAATTCATCCAACCAGAAACAGTAGAAAATCTTTATACCACTTCGTTGTACGGCTTGCCGTTTATCACTAAATAATGCAAATCCGTATCTTGCCTCGGAGGCTCTTTACACATGTTGCCACTTCCGAACATCAAACAAGGTTATTGAATCAGCCACAACCCAGTTTTAACAAGCTAGGCAATCAGGCGCGTATGAAATGTTCAAATGTTTGTAGATCTTATGGGACTTAACTATGGGGCCAACAGTCCCTAAGCTTACAAACTACTTACGAACTAGCTAAGACTAAAGACAGCACAAAAATCCATGCCCGAGGGGGGATTCGAACCCCCGACCGTAGTGGCCGTGCAGGCCGTGACTGCAGGCGCTTATCCTGAGAACATAAAATCAGTTGTTAAACACGTAGCAGATCACACAATATGGTTTGAGTCACGACCTTCAGGCTTGCAAAGCGATAATGTCGGCTTATCCAGTCCTCTTGCCTTAACTCCTAGACACAGTGCTTGATATCCCGGAAACTACAGGCTCCACAATAACAAGGAATGCACCTCGGCCGCCAGGCCGTCACACCGGAGCCCGAGCACTGCCCGCTCACGTGACGACGGCCCATGCGCGCAAGGAAAGCCCACCGAGCACTCGCCTCTACCCAAACTACCGCTCTCCACACCAAACACCAACTGCCCACTTAATTACAGCGACGGTTGACCAAAGATCAGCAAAGATCGAGAGGACGGCTGAGGTCGACCGATAACCAAAGTTCAAACTGGCGCCACGATCGCCACGCATCATGTGTATTAAATATCAGTCAAAAGACTAGAACTTACAAACACCTGTTCAGAAAGATAGGGTTCTTTCCTTAGAAGCGAAAATGTGCCAAGTTAGCACATAATTCCTCTATATCGATTAAAGGTATTTTCATGAAACTTTCTACCAGATATAAAGGCTATTTTACCACTTAGTTTTTCACTATTGGTTGCGGTTTTAAATTTTCTGCGTATTTTGCATGTGCGTTTTGTGATTATTTTGCACTTTGTATTTGTTTCGAATAATATTATCTGTCTTCCTCTCAATACTGCAATTTTATTGCATTTTTTCTTCATCCAGCTTGAAGTACATTATTTGTGATTTGCAAAATAGCGTAAACTAAGGTCTTCATTTTAATTCTTCTTTCCAACAAGGATAAAGAATTATTTAGATATGTTAAGTCTACATCTACATCTGCATTTGAAAGGTCTTGTCTACGCAACGCCGGTACCAAACGTAGAGACTCTTCGTGCTTTATAGTGGACGGCTGTAATACAATACGCCATTCTTCCATGGCTGCATCAGCGCATCAGGGATGCCATGCGACGGAGGGTGGATGAATGTATCCTCGCTAATGGAGGACATTTTGAACATTTCCTGTAACAAAGTGTTTCAAGTCACGCTGGTACGTTCTATTGCTGTGTGTTTACATTCCATGATTAATGTGATTTGAAGAGAAGTAATAAAATGAGCACTAACATGGAAATTGAGCGTTTCCGGACACATGTCCACATAACATATTTTCTTTCTTTGTGCCTGAGGAATGTTTCCTGAAAGGTTAGCCGTGCCTTTTTGTAACACCCTGTATCTAAAAATATATGAAGAGCTGGTATCGCTATCTAGACTTGACCTACACAGGGTGTTACAGAAAGGTATGGCCAATCTTTCAGGAAACATTCCTCAGACAGAAAGAAAGAAAATATGTTATGTGGACATTTGTCCGGAAACGCTTAATTGCCATGTTAGAGCTCATTTTATTAATTCTCTTCAAATCACATTAATCATAGAATGGAGATACACAGCAACAGAACGTACCAGCGTGACTTGCAACACTTTGTTACAGGAAATGTTCAAAATGTCCTCCGTTAGCGAGGATACATGCATCCACCCTCCGTCGCATGGAATCCCCGATGCGCTGATGCAGCCCTGGAGAATGACGTATTGTATCACAGCCGTCCACAATACATTTGGTACGGGGTTGCGTAGACAAGAGCTTTCAAATGCCCCCATAAATGAAAGTCAACAGGGTTGAGGTCAGGAGAGCGTGGAGGCCATGGAATTGGTCCGCCTCTACCAATCCATCGGTCACCGAATCTGTTGTTGAGAAGCGTACGAACACGTCGAGTGAAATGTCCAGGAACTCCATCGTGCATGAACCACATGTTGTGTGGTACGTGTAAAGGCGCATGAACTAGCAGCAAAGGCAGTGTATCCCGTATGAAATCATGATAACGTGCTCCAGTGAGCGAAGGTGGAAGAAGATGAGGCCCAATCAAGATATCACCAACAATTCCTGCGCAAACATTTACAGAAAATCTGATGGCGTGAATCGAGGAGGTACAGTACATACTATCGAAACAATTGCGTATTTTGACAATTGTCTACACGAATTATTACAATTTACATTTAAAGATAAATACTAAAATGAGCTCTAACATGGAAATTAAGCGTTTCCAAACACATGCCCACATAACATATTTTCTTTCGTTGTGTGTGAGGAATGTTTCCTGAAAATTTGGCAGTACCTTTTTGTAACACCGTGTATATTTCCACTTCGACAAAGCACTTGTATGTATGTTATTAATGTAATACCGAAACCGGTTGTTAAATAAAACAATATAAACTTTAAGGTTGTTAGTGGATAAGTTAATTGTTTGGAATTAAAAGTAGTAAAACTTAACCGAAGATTTCGAAGTTAAAAATTTTGTAAAAAAGAATGCTTCTCTTATAAGCTTATCCTCAGAAATCGTTGTCAACGGAACGTTACAGTGCAGCCACTTTATGCATACACTGCTGTGAGGTAGCGGAAGGCCTTGCAGCTCGTCGGCCGGCCGATTTCGTTCGACAGGCGAGGCGAGGCGTGGCCAGCGCGTGATTAATGGAGAACAGGGCCGGCGCGAGGCCGCCGCGGCCATTGCGGGATGTCTGCTCTTCTCTCACACTCTGCGGCGACCGGGCTGCCAGGTGGCCAGAGCACTTGCCTCTTCTTAGATTCTGACACCGAGTGCCCGACCATTGCCGCCTGACACAACGGTTGTAAACGTAAACCACAACAGCGCCCACTGTCACGTCCTCTCTTGTAACTAAGGTTACAACTTGGTGTGAAAATGGAACTCAGATTGGATAGTTTGGTTGGGATAGGGGGACTAAACTAATGACGTTATCAGTCCCCCGGTGGGGAGGGGAAAGAGCGAGGATCGGAAAGGACGGTTGGGGGGGGGGGGGGCGGCCGCGGTGGCCGAGGAGACTGAGGCGCTCTAATCACGGCGGTCTGCACGGCCACTACGGTCGGGGTTTCGAATCCCCTCTCGGGCATGGATATTTGTGCCGTCCTTAGTATCAGGTAGTTGAAAAATAAATGTTTGTTAAGCTTATGGGACTTAACTACGGGGTCATCAGTCCCTAAACTTACAAACTACTTATGAACTACTTAGGAACTAGGACGGCACAAATATCCATGCCCGAGGGGGGATTCGAACCCCCGACCGTAGTGGCCGTGCAGACCGTGACTGAAGCGCCTCAGTCCCCTCGACCACCGCGGCCGGCTAAGGTAGTTGATAAATAGTTTGTAAGTTTAGGGACTGATGACCCCATAGTTAAGTCCCATAAGCTTAACAAACATTTGAACATTTGAATTTGACGGTAGGGTGAAAGGAAATGCAGTCTGGGAAGTAAAGAAGGAAGGTAGACTACATTAGCTCGGAG
Organism: Locusta migratoria; assembly: GCA_026315105.1. NCBI lineage: Eukaryota > Metazoa > Arthropoda > Insecta > Orthoptera > Acrididae > Locusta > Locusta migratoria. Next base: position 305,055,330 of record CM048750.1, on the reverse strand, counting down.
CCCCGTGTTCGCCACGCACGTACTCACGAAAGAACCGTGAGCCCCCTGGAGGGAGCGGAACTCGAACCTGGTACTTTGCCCTTTGATACCAACGCTGAAAAGCACTGAATTAACAAGATAAATCTGTTGACGCAAATTCTCCATTTTGGTTCCACCAGTACTTTTTCGAAACTTAGTAGATTTTATATAAAGACTTACACTCAGGCGGCCGAACAATCCCGTAAGGGAGGATCGCCCGGCCAAGATGCCTCCATATATATATATATATATATATATATATATATATATATATATATATATATATATATATATGGAGGCATCTTGGCCGGGCGATCCTCCCTATATATATATATATATATATATATATATATATTTTTTTTTTTTTTTTTTTTTTTTCAATGGAGGCATATAGGCCGGGCGATCCCTTACGGGATTGTTCGGCCGCCAGATTGTAAGTCTTTATATTTGACGCCGCGTGGGCGACTTGCGTGCCAATAACGATGAGATGAAGATGATTAGGACAGCAAACAACACATAGTCCCCTGCCGGGAATCGAACCCGGGTCCCCTGCGTGGTAGTTAGCGATGCTGCCACTGAGCTACGGAGGCGGACATCCTCCTGGTGAAATCGGACCTTGGGGTAGGTCAGTTTGGATTTAGGACAAAGGCAGGAACACAGGAGGCAATAGTCAAATTACGGAATGAAACTTCACTCTGCAGCGGAGTGTGCGCTGATATGAAACTTCCTGGCAGATTAAAATTGTGTGCCGGAACCGGGACTCGAAGCTGGGGCCTTTGCCTTTCGCGGGTAAGCGCACTACCGACTGTGCTATCCCGACACGACTCACGATGCCGCCTCACAACTTTACTTCTGCCAGTACCTCGCCTCCTACTTTCCAAACTTCACAGAAGCTAGAGGTACTGGCAGAAGTAAAGTTGTGAGGCAGCATCGTGAGTCGTGTCGGAATAATACAGTCTGTAGTGCGCTTGCCCGCGAAAGGCTAAGGTCCCAGGTTCGAGTCCCGGTTCCGACACACAATTTTAATCTGCCAGAAAGTCTCATACCAGCGCACATTCCGCTGCAGAGTGAAGTTTCATTCTGGAAACATCCCTTAGGCTGTGGCTAAGCCATGTCTCCACCATATCCTTTCTTCCAGAAGTGCTAGTCTTGCGTGTTTGCAGGAGAGCTTCTGTGAAGTTTGGAAAGTAGGAGACGTGGTACTGGCATAAGTGAAGTTGTGAGGCGGCATCGTGAGTCGTGTCGGGATAGCACAGTCGGTAGTGCGCTTGCCCGCGAAAGGCAAAGGTCCCAGGTTCGAGTCCCGGTTCCGGCACACAATTTTAATCTGCCAGGAATTTTCAGTCAAATTACGACTTATCTTAGAAGATAGGTTAAGGGAAAAAAAGGGAAACCTACGTTTTTAGCTTTTGTGGAACTGGAGAAAGCATTTAACAATGATGAATGGAATACTCTCTTTCAAATTGTGGAGGAAGCAGGGGTTAAATATAGACAGCGAAGAGTTATAATTAACTAGTACAAAAAACAGACAGAAATTATTAGAGTTGAAGGGTATGAAAGGGTCGCAGCGGTTGGGCCTTTCCTTAATGTTTTTCAGTATGTACATTGAGAAAGCTGTGAAGCAATGTAAGGAGAAATTAGGAGAGGGAATTAATGGCCAGGGAGAGAGAATAAAAACCTTGCTGTTTGCTGACGACATAGTAATTCAGAGACAGCGAAGGACGTAGAGAAGCAAATTAAAAGGAATGGATAGTATCTTGAAAGATAGGTATAAGGTGAAAATTCATAACACTAAAACGAGGGTAAATGAATGTAGTGTCAGAAAATCAAGCGATGCTGGACGAATTAAATTAGGTTGTGAGACAATAAAAGTAGTAGATTAGTTTTGTTGTTTGGGTAGAAAGATAACTACTGAAAGCCGAAGTAAAGAAGATATAAAATGGAGAAAAGCTATGGGAAGAAAAGTGTTTCTGAAAAAGTGGAATTTGTTGACATTCAATATTAGTTTAAGTGTTAGGATGTCCTTTCTGAAAGCATTTGTCTGGAGTGTAGCATTTTTCGCGAGTGAAATGTGAACGGTGGACGATAAATAGTTCAGACAAAAATATGATAGAAGCTTTCGAAATTTGGTGTTACAGACGAATGATGAAGATTAGATGGGAAGAGCACGTAACTAATGAGGAGGTGTTCAACAGTATTAGGGAGAAAAGACGTTTCTGGCATAAACGGGCTAAGGGAATGGTTAGGTTGGTGGGACATATTCTGAGACGTCAAGGATCGTCAACTTACCATTAGAAGAAAGTGTGTGGGGTGAAAATCTTAGGAGACCGAGTGACGAATGCAGTAGGCCTAAACAGATTCAAAAGGATGAAGGTTGCTGAACGTATTCTCAGACGAAGAGGCTTGCACAGGACATGGTGGCGTGGAGAGCTGCATGAGATCATTCTGCGGACTGAAGGCCACAACAGCAACAACAATAGTAGACGTTATTTTACAGGCCTTGCTGTATTAGCACTATTGGAAGAACTGATGCTCCTTAGAAGTGCCATAGGCACAGTAGACGACAGGGGAAGGCAATAGTATTCTTTAGTTCGAGAACGAACTAGTTCGGAAGAGCGCTCTCACAGGCGAACTACGCGAACAAGTTCGCAGATCCCTCGCCTCTTAGTTCGTCCGCTCCTTTTCCGAAGACTGATGGGGAATAGCACGAGGACGCGAGACCGCGCAGAATCGCAATTCCCTTCCGCCATTTCGAGCTGAGATGCAGCTCAGCTGTAGACTTAGTAGCGGTAGCAAAAGCCAAAAACGAGTGGACGAACTAAAAAGAGCGATCTACTTCTCGGCCGAGCTGCGAACTAAAAGGAGATCTACTCGTCGCGAATTAAAATATGCGCGAACTAAAATATGTGTGATAGGTCGAGAACTGAAATATGCGCGATAGTTCGCTAACTAAAATATGCGTGATAGGTCGCGAACTAAAAAGATGTGCAATAGGTCGCGAACTAAGAATATGCGCGATAGGTCGCAAACTAAAACTATGCGTGATAGGTCGCGAACTAAAATATGCGCGATAGGTCGCGATCAGAATTAAAAATCACGTGTTTGCCTTCTGCTTATGAGAGCCATTTCTAGGTTAGCATCTGCCTGCTAGATTACATAGTTCAGTGCTACAAAATTTCTGTTTTGAAGTATACTGCAATATCTGACTAATAAATTCCATAATGCCAAGATATAGAGATAATTCTAAACTTAAACGCGAGAAATTATCCACAAACTGGTTCTTTTGGTTTGCGTGATATCGGCAGCGGCTCAAGCAGCAAGCGCATGAAGCTGCTAGATGGGGGAACTTGTCCCTCCACCTGCATGCGCAGACCACGCCGCTCAGCCGTCACTGGGAGCGGACGAACTAAAAGAACGAACTAGTTCGCGGCAGTGAGCGCTCCCGATCGCGAACTACTACGCGCTAGTCTAGTAGGCAAACGCGGAGCGCTGGCGCCAGAGTGCGTCCGCTGAGATCGATAGCAAGGCGCGCTGAGCGACGAGATTGTCTAGTTGGTGTTGTCAGTGGCGAAGTCTCATTGACGTTTGTGGAAGAACAAAGTTAGACGGCATGACATGGCTGAGGAGGAGTTTAGGTCCTCAACTCGAAAATGATGACAACTCTGCGTATCAGATCTTGGATTTCTGACATTACAAAAGACATCAATGTCTTTCCTAAAACTTTTCTGGGTAATTATTAAGTAATTTCCGAACTTTGTGACGCTGTTTTGGCTTTTTCAAAGAATATTACTGTTGTCGGTAGAGTATCTTTGATTGGTTGATTGATTGTTTGGGACACGGTGACCAAACTGCTAACGTCTTCAGTTCTCCGGTGGTGAGGGGAAGGAATGAGGACAGGAAAGGAGGGGAGGGGGAAAGGAAATGCAGCCGGAAAGTAAAGAGAAAAGGAAGTCAACATTAGTTGGGGGGCCTATGCTGGCCACGAACGTACTCACGAAAGAGCAGTGATTAGGAGAGACACTTTCATGTGCGCACTTTTCGAATACTGCACTAGTTATAATTGCAATTAATCTTCGACGGGAGATTTATTGCAGGATTACATGTATTTATGGAAAGCTATGAGACTACAGGACTTAAATCGATGTGAAACTGACTTTGCTTAATGTTGTTAATATTTTCAGCTATTTTCCACAGTTGTTAATCCAGGCAGGTATTTTTTTTTTCTTTCTACATAATAATAGTTTAATAAATTTCCTTTTCTAAGAGTTATATTTTATTTCTCAGTACCATCATAATAAACTCCCATGTCTTGTAACGAAATTACCTTTCCTTCAATTACATTTTAGTTTCAAAGTAGGGGGGTTTATTATCTACATGCTGAAATATACGAAACAGATTTAGCTTTTCGCAGTGAACTCCAGAAATTAATTGGGAGTTTTGTGATTTTCACTCAAGTCGTGTGTCCAGAGAATCTCACTTTCGAAGATACTGAAGTCTCAGTTTCACTCGGAGTCAACCATATCAAAATACACAACATTTTTATAGTCTAATGATTCACATGCAAGCATTTTGTAAGTAGACGGCGCAAAAAGGCTGCAGTTGAAGGTAAATTCATTCCATGTTGCTTATGAAGTCTTATAAGCTGTTAGTTCGTTATCATTCGGTGGTGCTTCCATCACCAGCAGTGTGGAGTTTAAGACTACATTTCCTAAAGTGTTAGCAGCTATTTTTCACAGTTGCTAATCCAGACAGGTGTGTTTTATTCTACTTAATAATAGTTTAATAAATCTCCTTTTATAAGAGCTGTAATTAAATTCTCAGTACCATGATAACAAACTCCTATTGAGGATCGCACTGTAACAATTGTAGCGCAGTTTAACAGTCTCAAATTTAAGCTGTCCAACGTGTACTATCTACAATATTGTTGGCGAGAATGAGGCAAATAGCTGTGTCCGCTTCATGACCCCGAACAGGACAATCGTTCCCGCAATGCCCGTGGGCACCTAATGAGTAGCTCAGGTACCCACGCCAGGGTATAGGGGACACTTTCCCGGGCGATTCTGTGATATAGTGGCTCTGTAGATGTGAGGACGACATTACAATAACTGACATCTTTATAGTGCTTTCAATAGCGCCCTATTTTTAGATCGTGGTACTGTTCTACGAATATTCGCTCATTTGAAAACGAAAAGACAGGCCACATACACAAAAAGTTTCATATTTATCCCCCAATATAACTTTTCATACCGTTGTCATATGTTAACAGCATTAATAAAACAGTTTACGCCACAATAATGTTGTTGGTTGTTATCGGATCTTTCAAAATGTTTAGATGTTTGTTGAAATGTTCAAATGTTTGTAAAGCTTATGGGACTTAACTACGGGACCAACAGTCCCTTAACTTACAAACTACTTATGAACTAGCTAAGACTAAGGACGGCACAAATATCCATGCCCAAGGGGGGGTTTGAACCCCCGACCATTAGATGTTTATAAATGTATCGGACTTAACTGCGTGGTTATTAGTCCGTAGCTTACAAACTACTGAAACTAAGGTAAAAAGGAAAACACAAACTCCCATGCCCTAGGGGGGACTTGAAAACCCGACGGTGAAGGGGCGCGTGCACGGCGCCCCAGTGTGCTCGGCTATTCCGCCGCGGCAGTGGATCTATCAAGACTAGTATTGCCTGTGATGGAAATTCGAGCAGCTGTGTTTGCAAAATCATGAAAATGAAAAAAAAGACAAAAAAATGTAACTGGAAATTAATGAGCACTGAAAATTTATAGGTTTCTTGTGAATGCTACGAGAACTATATTTAAAAGTTAATAATTGAACATTACAAACAATAAAAAACGGGGTATAGTAGGAATTGAACCCAGGACATGGAATTGAAACTCCAAACACTAAGCACGCTGTCGTTAATCCCCATGATTGCTTCCTTCCAAACACTAACTGACTGAGATAATTTTACCTCTACCAATATGGCCCACATAACAGGTTATAATATAGTGGCAAAGGTAATGGAGAATTTGGAGTAAAATCCTAAAATTTCTTCTTATTTTTACCACTCTTGACGGCTACGTGCACACACAATTTTTATATTCACAACATCTATGACAAACCACCTTTTGAACTATGTGCGTTTCATTGGCCTTCTTGCATGATTAACATTAAAAATCTGTACCCTCAGTTTCGTGTTTTGCTATTGTCACTCACTGTGATAATTATGTTTTATTATAATGACATAGTGCACCTATGCACTGTAAATTGTTATATAACAACTGATTGACATTACAAGATTATGGCCTTGTAAAATATTTTATTTGACCAGATGATGCTGACATAGTCCAGCGAAACCGGTCGTCGTAAATAAAAATTGATGACAACGATCTTGGCTTTTTGATATCTTTTTACAATATTTATATGATGCTGTACCGGTTCTCGAAAAAAATTAAAGAACCTTCGTCCGACCAAACTGCACACGTGACGTTTTGTCTGCCAACAGTTTTCTTGATTTCTCTTGTATCAGAAAGTAAATCACACGATTTTAAAAACATCACTAGTCGTTTCCTCGTATTGGAAGGAATGTGCATCGCGGTATGACCGACGACTGCTTCTTGTTGGCCATTTCCAGCTTCTGACTTTCCTAGTCAGCCTGCACTATCTTCGCTACCAACGACGCGACAGATTCTGTGTAAAACGGAGGGTGGGAAGTGGGTTCATGGCGCTCTCTAAGGGTGAGGGGAGGGCTGAAATATTAAAATGATTGAAAACCTACTGGACCAAAGTGCTATGGTCACTAGTCCCCAGACTTACAAACACTTACACTAAGGAAAACACACACACACACACACACACTCCCACACGCACACACACACACACACACACACACACACACACACACACACACACACACACATGCACGAAGGAAGACTCGAACCTCGGACGGAAACGACCGCCCAGTCCGTAGCATGACGCCTGAGACCACACGGCTATTCCTCGTTGCGTTCGAGGGAGGAGGGGGAGGCTCCGTCGTCCGTCGGACACCATATTGTGTTTAGTTAGGCAGCTGAAGAACATTTCTTTCTTCAGCCTCTAAAGGGCTGTTGCATAAGTAAGAGTGCTAATCGATATTAATGAAACTGTAAGTCTATTCATTTAATATGCAAATAATCTCTGTATAGGTTAATATTTTTTGTTCTTTGTACCAATATTTCCAGAGTATAATATTTATAAATTTATAGATGGAATATAATTAAAAAATGGTACTGAAAATATTCGTATTCTAATGCAAATTTCTATAAAAGTTTCAGAGCATTCGGTAAAGAACTTCCGAAAATTTTTTGTTAGGGACATCTACATTTTCTATATTATTGTGGTCTTCTATCCGGAGAATGGTTTAATGCATCTCTCTATTTTACTCTACTCGTAGCAAGCCGCTTTATCTCGTCATAAGAACGGCAACCCGCGTTCATTTAATTTTGCTTACATTTTCCACATAAGTACAGAATTAAATGTTTGTTTATTAATAAACTCAGATTCTTCACAGATTGCACTGAAATATGGACACAATATTGCATTCGATTTCGCATCTGTTTGTAAGTACCCACTGGAGATTTACATGGAATATGACGTATAATCAACATTTTACAAATGTGCAAATTTATATAAATTCCATTGTTCCTTTGTGCAAAATTCTCCAAAAGTATTTGACGGAAAATGTTTAAAATTTTTAAAAAATGTTGCACGTTAACATGGAAAATCTTTATATACCTGCTTCTTTAATATGTGATAATCTAAATGTGTGTACTTGTTGCGATTTTTTTTGTAATGACGTTTCCCAAGTATAAAATTTATATACAGGGTGTTACAAAAAGGTACGGCCAAACTTTCAGGAAACATTCCTCACACACAAAGAGAGAAAATATGTTATGTGGACATGTGACCGGAAACGCTTAATTTCCATGTTAGACTTCATTTTAGTATTTCTCTTTAAATGTGAAGTGAAATAATTCGTGCAGACAGTTGTCATAATACCCAATTGTTTCGTGTGGGCTGTCGAGAATCCGCACACAATTGTGCAATCATGTCATCAACACAAATTTTCTGTGAACGTTTGGGCAGGAATTGTTGGTGATGTGTTGATTGGGCCTCACGTTGTTCCACCTACGCTCACTGGAGCACGTTATCATGATTTCATGCGGGATACTCTACATCTGCTGCTAGAACATGTACCTTTACAAGTACGACAGAACATGTGATTCATGCACGATGAAGCTCCTGCACATTTCAGTCGACGTGTTCGTACGCTTCTCAACAACAGATTCGGTGACCGGTGGATTGGTAGAGGCAGACGAATTGCATGGTCTCCACGGTCTCCTGACCCCAACCCTCTTGACTTTCATTTATGGGGGCATTTGAAAGCTCTTGTCTACGCAATCCCGGTACCAAATGTAGAGACTCTTCGTGTTCGTATTGTGGACGGCTGTGATACAATACGCCATTCTCCAGGGTTGCATCAGCGCATCAGGGATTCCATGCGACGGAGGGTGGATGCATGTATCATCGCTAACGGAGGACATTTTGAATATTTTCTGTAACAAAGTGTTTGAAGTCACACTGGTTCTGTTGCTGTGTGTTTCCATTCCATGATTAATGTGACTTGAAGAGAAGTAATAAAATGAGCTCTAACATGGAAATTCAGCGTTTCCAGACACATGTCCATATAACATATTTTCTTTCTTAGTGTGTGAGGAATGTTTCCTAAATGTTTGGCCGTACCTTTTGGTAACACCCTGTATATTGATATATATAATACATATTAAAAATTTCTACATAAAACATGCCTGTAATGGAACGTAGTATCGAAATTTCAAAGCATTCGGTGAAAAACTTTCGAAAAAGTAAAATGCTGAACATCTTACTCAATAAGTCTCTACTTTAGATGGCGCTGTATTAAGAGGGGGAAGAAATTACCACAGAGAGAGGGTGGCAGGATGTAGAGGGGAAAGATGGACAGACGAAGAATGGCAATAAGACGGACAGGGAGAGGGAGGAGGTAGAGATGCGGAAAATGAGGCGGCTGTAGCAGCGGACAAAAAGAGGAGCCAAGAGACTGGAGAGTAGATGAGACAGAAGAGGGGAAAGAAGAGATGGACAGGAGAAGGAAATTTACACAGAGAGAGGAGGAAGCACAATAAGGAAGGAGATAGAGTGAGTGAGCGAGGTGGACAGTCATAAGAGGTATAGTATGTGTATCTAGTTCCCATCCACAAAGTATTGTCAAATTAGATATATTAGGAACCGTTCCGATTTTTACAAAGAATGATTTCTGGAAATTAATAAAAATCAAAATCTTGATGCGTTTTCCTTTATTCCATCTTTATGTTCACTACATTTTTTCATTTGATTTTAAACTAACGTCCCAATGAATTAAAGACTTAACAGTTCCATAACAGCTAAGAACGGGTATCAATACCGAATTAACACTCCGTTTCTAACTCTTCTACTGTGTAGCAGAAGGTGTGTTGATTTCAACCACCGTCCTCTCGAATGCAAGTCCAGTATGTTACCAGTGCACTGAGGTTAAACAGAAATTGTTTTGCCGGGAAATTCTCGGGATTGGAACAGAAAAAAGGGAATACCAGGGATACACACTTTCTACCACACAGTAGAAGAGTAAGAGAAGAAAATGCCAGAGACACACACCTTCTCCCACATAGCAGAAGAGTTAGAGAAGGAGGGTTAATTCGGTATTGATATACCGTTCTTAGCTATAATGAAACTTTTAACAACAAAAAACACCTGCTCATCCTTCAAGAAAACTATCATATCCAAAAAACAATAACAGAAAAGAAACATCTTATAAATGACCAAACCAATCTAGCAAACAACGCAGTTTTCAAGCTTATTGACCACCTAACATAAATATAAACATTATGAGAGTAAACCCCCCTTTCATAAAAACACAAATCGCGATACCCTCACCACCTCCCCCCCCTCCCCCGTCCACACAGCTACAACCCAATTAAACCCGCATTTACTCATCTGAAAAAAACATCTTAACATCCTGTTCACGAAATTAAATATTTCTCTCTCTTTCTCTCTCTCTATCTGTCTCTCTTTCTCCCTCTCTCACACACACACACACACACACACACACACACACACACACACACACACACACACAAACACACACACACACACTCATGTTGAATTAAGTCGTATTTACGTATTATAAATATATAACGTTGGCAACACTCACAGACCACACGAAAAACAAATGAACAGACGAAAACATAGTCACACTGTAGTGAAATGATAAATAAACAGACAGGCATTCCACTGATAACAGGTGATATGTAATCTGTATACATTTCAAAAAGTGATGTGATGTGGTGGGATGGAAAGGAAGAAACGAAACAAAAATACACAAAATTGCTGTCCACAGCCGACAAACGTACGCCAGAAACAAACGAACTCCGGCCAACAAGACGGAGAAACAGTAGTAACATGTAAAGAAGAGACATCAACACCGTGAGTAGACCGAATATTAACGTGCAAAACGTTTTTTTAAAAGCTGTTTTTAATCTATTTATCGAAAACAAACTGTACAAATCTTTGTATCATTTACAGACCGCTGAAGATGCTTTTATAATAAAAAAGCGAAACGCGTCTGGTGTCAAATAAATCTCTTAATTGCAGTCAGCATAAGACGGATTACCTCTTATAAATCAAACTGTTAAGTCTTTAACTCAATGGGAAGTTAGTTTAAAAGCAAATGAAAAAATTGTAGTGAATATAAAGATGAAATATCGAAAGACTGATGTGCTGGTCAAAGAACAAAAGAGCGACTTTATATTGCATTTTGATCCATTTATATGTACAACGTCAATAGGAAGTTAGTTGAAAATCAGTTGCAAAATTAATGATGAAGTACTCTCCGCGAGACACCAAATAAGAAAGCATGGTAATATTGCATTGACTTCCAGTACTCTGCGATGTTGTAAGCTTCAAGTCTCTAGCTTACTAGGATGTTAACGTGAAACTTATTCCAAAATTTGTACAGAATGGATGTACTCTTCGCAACACACCAGACAAAAGAGGGCGTTAGCTATGCATCCAGGTCTGAGTTACTGATGATTGTAAGTATCTAGGTAGTCGGGATGTTTTTTATTTTTAAATCTACAGTAAAAGTTGTACCGAAAGAGTAAAAGAATGAGAATCTGTTGTGAGCTATGTTCAAATTTTCAAATCTGGTCGTCAATTCAGTTGAAATTCAACTGAAAAATATTTAATTGAGTGGCAAAACGACAAGGAAACCATCTTATGGAAACGTATTAACATAGTTACTCTACGCAACAAAAATAATTTTTATGTTCAGTCATTTGGTACATTCATAACAAGAGCAAAGTAAACACGTGGCATGGTTACTGGAATGGAAAACATCACGCGAAAATAATTTTCATTAATAATTGGCGGAGTGTGCAATGATTGATCCTAGCTTTGGCCTCAAAGTGTAGTAGCCAGCCGCGGTGGCCGAGCGGTCTGCGGCGTGCCAGTCACAGTCTTCACGGCCGCTGCGGTCGGGTGTTAGAATACCCCCTGGGGCATGGATGTTTGTGCCGTCTTTAGTATAAGCTATTTCATAAGTAGTTTGTAAGTTTATGGACTGATGACGCCTTTGTTAAGTCCCATAAGCTCTACAAACATTTGAACATTTTCAATGTGTAAAAGGTTCAGCCATTGGCCAACAATTGATGTCATTCTCTTTGTAGTACTGTGTAAGTCATTATTCAGCCTTGTTCAGGAAGTAAGTCTACATCTTTTCGCTCGTTGGTCATTTTTCAGCTTACAGTTAGTGTTCCTACGAGAAGTGGAGCGTCTGGTTCAGTGAAAAAGCAACGGCGGAAGCCAGTAGCTAGAACGTCTGCGCAAGAAACGCGTCTAAACATGATCTCGGCAATTCCAGATGCAGCCGAGTGTGAAGTGCGTGTCCTAATTCGCCGCCACGCTGTTGTGATTCGTGAGCAACGCGCAGGCATCTACAGTTAAACTATGGCTGTGTTCTGCGAACTGAGGCCTCGTGATGGGAACTAGCAGTGGGCGAAGAAGCATTCGCTATGAGTCACAGAGAATCTTGATAACGAGACGAATTTCGTATAGATATGGAACTTCAAGGCAGGGTTGTAGCCTTTCCCCAATGTTGTTCAATCCGTACATTGAGCAGGCAGAGAAGGAATGGAAGGAGAAATATGGACAGGGCATTAGAGTGCTGGGAGAAGAAATAAAAACATTGCGGTTTGCTGATGACATAGTAATATTGTCAGAGACCGCAAAAGATCTGGAAGAGCAATTGAATGGGATAGACCGTGTCTTGAAAGGAAGATATAAGATGAACATTAACAAGAGTAAAACGAAGGCAATGGAATGGAATGTCAGAAAATCAGGCGATGCTGTAGGAATTAGATTAGGTAATGAGAAAATAAAAGTAGTTGATGAATTTTGTTATTTGGGTAGCAAGATAACTTCTGATGGCCGAAATAAAGAAGATATAAAATACAGAATGGCTATGTAAGAAAAGCGTTTCTAAAGAAACGAAACTTGTTAACATCCAATATTAATTTAAATGTTAGGAAGTCCTTTCTGAAAGCATTTGTCTGGAGTGTAGCATTGTATGGGCGTGAAAACGTGGACGATAAGGAGTTCAGATAAAAATATGATAGAAGCTTTCGAAATGTGGTGCTACAAACGAATGATGAAAATTAGATGGGTATATCACATAACTAGTGAGGAGGTGCTTAACCGACTCGGGGAGAAACGGAGTTTCTGGCATATCCTGACTAAGAGAAGGGATAGATTGGTTGCACACATTCTGAGACATCAAGGAATTGTCAACTTAGCATTAGAAGGAAGCATGTGATGTAAAAATCGTAGAATCGTAGAGGGAGACCGAGGGACGAATATAGTAAGCAGATTCAAAAGGATGTAGGTTCTCGAACGTATTGTCAGATGAAGAGACTTGCACAGGACAGGGTAGCATGGAGAGCTGCATCAAACCAGTCTGTGGACTGGAGACCACAAGAACAAAAACAACATGAAACTTCAAAACAATAAAACTGTGAGCCATAACGGGAATATTACCTATGACCAGTGGCTTTCAGGTGGCAATCACTGTACCAATTCAGCTATCGGTCTACGCGTCACGACCCACTTCACACCTCTAGATCCGCTCCTATCTCGTCTCCTCCCAAACGTGACAGAAGTTCTCCTGCGGATATTGCAGGACTAGCTCTACTGTACTTGGCTTTGTTAAGGCTTCGGGGTTATGTTCAGAATGAAATTTTTCACTCTGCATTTACATCTACATCTACATGGATACTGTACAAGTGACACTGAAGTGCATGGCAGAGGGTTCATCGAACCTCTTTTGTAATATTTCTCTATAGTTCTGTTTCCTAATAGCTCGCGGGGAAGGAACCTAAACCTTTCTGTTTTCAATCTGATTTCTTTTGATTTATTATGATGATCATGTCTCCATATGTATGTGGGTGGTAGCAATATATGCTCGCATTCTGAAGAGAAAATTAGTGAATGAAATTTCGCAAATAGATCTCGCCTCAACAGAAACACCTTTTTTTTTAATGATTTCCACCCCACCTCGTGAACGATATAAGTGACATTCTCTCCCCTATATCGCTCTAATACAAAACGAGATTCTCCTCTCTGAATTATATCTAAATCGTCCGTCAGTCTCACCTGGTGTGGATACCACAATGCGCAGAAATACTCCAATGTAGGACGCACAAGTGTAGTGTAGGCAGTTTCTTTAGTAGATCTGTTGCATCTTCTAAGTTTTCTGATAATGAAACGTAGTCTCTAGTTCGCCTTCCCTACAATATTTTATGTGTGTTCTTCCCAATTTAGATTTTTCGTAATTGTTAGTTCTAGGTATTTAGTAGATTTAACGGCCTGTAGGTTCGACTGATTTATCGTATAAGTGAAGTTTAACTGATTTCATTTAGTGATCATATGGATTATCTCAAACCTATCATTATTTAGGGTTAATTGCCAATGTTTGCACCATGCAGATATCTTATCTAAAGCACTTTGCGATCGCTTCTGATCTACTTGTTACTTTACTAACTGATAAAGGGCAGCATCATCAGAGAAGTGTAAGAGAGCTACCCACACTGTCTCCTAAATCGTTTATAAAAATAAGGAACAGAAAGAGCCTAATAACATTTCCCTGGGGAACACCAAGTATCATCACTGTTCTACTCGATGACTTTACCGTCAAGTACAACGTATAGTGTCCTTTCTAGCAGGAAATCCAATCGTTCAACTTTGGTGATATTTGCATAAGCACTCAATTTAATTACATCTACATAGTTGCTCTGCAAATCACATTTAAGTGCCTAGCTGAGGGTTATTTAACCACTTTCATAACCCTTCTTCCGTTCCCTTATTTTATTTGTATGGTAACGTCTCCCGATGTAGGTGGGTGCTAGGAAAATATTTTCGCATTCAGAAGTAAAAGTCGGTGATTGAAATTTCGCAAATAGATCTCGCTGCAACGAATACGTCGTTCTTCTAACGATTTCCACCTCCAATCGTGCAACATTTCCGTGACGCTTTCCTCTATGCAACGCGATAAAACAAAACGAGCTGCCCTTCTCTGAACCTTCTCATTGTCCTCCATCAGTCCCACCTAGTGAGGGTCCCACACTGGGCAACAGTACTCCAGGAGAGGATGCACAAATGTCATGTAGGCAATCTCTTTGCTCGAGCTGTTGCATCTTCGAAGCGTTCTGCCAATGAAACGTAACATTTGGTTCCCCTTCCCCACAATATTTTCTGTGTGTTATCTCCAGTCTAAGTTGTTCGTAATTGTAACTCCTAGGCATTGGTATAATTTACGACCTTAAGGTTTATATGATTTATCGTGTAATTGAAGTTCAGCGGATTTCTGTTATTGGTCGTCTGTATTAATTCACACTTTTCATTATTTAGTGTTAATTGCCAACTTTCTAGTCTAAGTTGTTCGTAATTTGCCTCCTAGGCATTGGTAGAATTTACGACCTTAAGGTTTATATGATTTATCATGTAATTGAAGTTCAGCGGATTTCTTTTATTGGTCATACGTATTAATTCACACTTTTCATTATTTAGTGTTAATTGTCAACTTTCCTACGACGCAGAAATTTTGTCTAAATCGCTTTTGCAGTTGCTTTTGAACCTCTATTGACTTCACTAACCGATAAACGACAGTATCCGCGAAAAGTCTGAGGGAGCTATTCAGATTGTCTCCTAAATCGTTTATAAATACAAGGAAGACTAGGGGACCTATAACGCTTTCTTGGGGAACGTCAGATATCACTTCGGTTTTACTCCATGACTTACCCTCAATTACTACGAACTGTTTCCTTTCTGATAGAAAATCTTGAATCCAGTCGCACAATTGGGGCGATATTCCATAAGCACGCAATTTCATTAGGAGACGTTTCTGAGCTACAGTGTCAAAAGCCTTCCGGAAATCCAGAAATATGGAATCGATTTGAGATCCCTTTGTCGATGGCACTTATCACTTCAAGTGAATAAAGGGCAAGCTGTGTTTCGCAAGAGGGGTACTTTCTCAATCCGTGTTGACTATTGGTTAATAGGTCGTTCTCTTCGAGGTAGTTCGTAATGTTCGAACAGAGTATATGTTCCAAAATCCTACTGAACATCGACGTCAGTGAGATGGGCGTGTCATTTTGGGGGTCACTCCTTTTGCCTTTCTTGAATATTGGAGTGACCTAGGTAACTTTCCAGTCTTTGGGTATGGATCTTTCGCTGCATGATCGGTTGTATATGATAGTTAAGTACGGAGCTATGGCATCAGCATACTCTGAGAGGAATCTAGATGGTATGCAATATGGCCCGGATTTTTTTTTTTTTTTTTTTTTTTGTGACTGAAGTGTTTTTACTACTCCACATCTACTTCTAAATGAAGAAGATGCTTGTGAGGTAGTGTCAAAGCCTTCTGAAAATCTAGAACCACGGAATCTATTTTACGTCCCTTGTCGATAGCACTCATTACATCATCGGAGTAAAGAGAGTTGGCTAGGTTTTTCAAGAACGATACTTCCTCTAATGACAGCACCACGGTCGGGGGTTCGAATCCCCTCTCGGGCATGGATATTTGTTCCGTCTTTAGAATTAGCTAGTTCATAAGTAGTTTGTAACTTTAAGGACTAATGACCCCGTAGTAAGCTCTCTCTAATGACAGATACCTGTCACGGCCCGTCCGATAGTATCTCGTCTCCTACCTTCGTTGCAAAGCATAGGTATGGCCACCTCATCCTGAATTTGCAGATAGGTCGCAGCATTGAACGTTTCCGGCAGACCCATTCTTCATATTCTGCATCATGCCATCACTTTACCACTTTACCACATCACTTTGACACCACCTGGGAGATGTCCGCCTTGGGTTGTCCGATGACCAATAGCACATGTTGTGCTTATCCACCTGCCCATTGACGTAAGAATTTGCCTCGTCACAAAGATTATGTTGTACGCAAATCATGATCGGCGACGTTTTGTGCTGACATCAATTCACAAAACTGCACCCTTCCATTAGGGTAGTTTTCCCACAGATGCAGCTTCATTTGCATTTTGTACTGTGGATACTGCTCTGAGGCATGCCATGCCGTCGGGCAAGTCGTCTGACACTGCCGTGGTCGTTGGTTCATCAGTTGCTGTGCGGGGCGGCCTGTGCGGGGCTTATGTGCTACCGGTCTCGTTTCTTTAAACTTTTTGATCATCTTCCTGACGGCAGTCTCTGTGATGGGTTTCCTGTCAGGGTGTCGCTGGTTGAAGTCCCTGGTAATTTCGGAGGAATTCCGGCCACCAGCTGACAGGATGATTTCGATCCTCTCTTCTTTCATCAACGGGGTGTTGTCTTTCACATTAACGGGGCACCTGTAATGATAGGACGAAAACGTGATTAGTTTTGAGCATGCTGAATGACGAATTACATCTGTTATATGATACATAACTTGTTACCTAATAAATATATTGGGAAACGGACTTCACTGTTGTGCTTCTCGTCAAATTCTACACTCAAAACATATATTACGTGACCCCTTTCCAATGAAGAAATGTGCGCTAAATCCAGGATGGCGGGCACCAAGATGTCGTATGGCTCTCGAAGATCACCCAAAAAGTTTCCCCCCATCCTCTTTGTTCGTATCTATGTCAACCCCATTCCTACCTCTCACCATTTTCGCGAGATTTAAGCCAGTCCTGACTTTTGGGACACCTTGTATATAAGTTTCGTTATCTAATTAAAATTGTGAAATGGTACTTAAATATCTATTTTCATGTATTAATAGAAAGCCATAAAACACTCAGCAGAATGGATCGCCACACTATTATGGTGCCTGTGTATAGAAATGGCTTCATTAAGCACTTCGCCGGCAGCTAGATTGCGCGTCTCAGTCCCGTGGAGTGGCCGCCACGTTCACCTGATCTAACCCCCATAGATTTCTACTTATGGGGATACGTGAAAGCCATGATGTATTGCATGAAGAATTGTGATGTGCAACACCTGTCGTCGTGTACAAACAAACTTTCTCCGACGGATACGAAAATGGCTTCAGGTACACGGACAGCACTTGGAACACATTCTGTGAAGTGGACTTTGTTTGAATTATGTTTCCAGCCATTAGTGTCGTGATGCATGACTAATTATACCTGTTATAACAAATGATACCTGACTTGTTCCCTAATAAAGATACTGGAAAACAGACTTCACCAATGTGAAATTTTACACTTCAGCCATGTATCACATGACCCCTCCGACTGAAGAAAAGTGAGCTGAATCCCATGTGCCGGATACAAAGATGTCGGGTGGCTCTCGCAGGTCACCCTAAAAGTTTCGCCCTACCACCTTTGTTCGTATATAACCCCATATATACCTCTCACCATTTTCATGATATTTAGTCCGGTCCTGAATTTTGAGCACCCTGGATTCAAGATACTGCCACATAGTTGTGCACAAAACAAAAATCATGTGTCTACACAGCCGGTAAGAATGTTTATAGCAAGTGGATTTTTTCACATCTAAAGGGACATTTAGTCGATGATCCGTCGCAAAAGGAGAATTCTAGACGACAGTCATCTAAATGTAGAATTCACGGTACTACAAAGTCGACACCGTTGTCAGCAGTTGAAATAAATATTTCGCGATGACGAAATAATTTTATTTCTCGACGTTGTTATTTCGCGGATGATCCTGAAAGAATAACTTTGTTCTCATCTGCTACTCCCACGAGAGAATTCAAGTTACTCATATTTTAATTACTTCATTTTGAGTTGATACGATTTCCTCATACTCTCATGTTTCCTGTACACTCATTCTTTCTCTTTGTCTCTTAGTGTCTAGTCTCAACCTATAAATTTGAAACGTTCAGAAAGGAAATGATAACATTGGGGTCTGCGGTAAAGCACTCGACTGGATACTGAAAGTTCGCAGGTTCGAAATACGGTCGGATCATGAAATATTTCAGTCTGTATTTTAACTCAGCCTTCACCTCTCAACGATGTGTGGAGCCGCCAGATTGCACGACAAACTGTGGGTCCACTTTCCCTGATTGGATAACAGGTGTTTTTTTGGGACATGCAATTAGCCGAAGTGGCGTCGAATTAAAAGACTTGCACCAGGCCACTGAGCCTAATGATATTATTATTTATCGTTTTGAACAAAAACGATAAAAAAAGGAAGCATTTCTTTGTCACTTACAAACTGATGGAACTTTGTTGTACAAATCAGAAAATGGAGACAATACAACGTCATGTTCAAAACATATAAATGTGCAGGCACGCTGCACTTGTGTTGTTCTTGTTTAGAGGGGACTAAACTGCTTTGACGTTAGTTCCGGTACACATGTGTCCTCAGAGACCTGTGATGTACATGCAGGTTATATGGAGATCATTCATTAACTGAAAAAAAAAAAGACTTGCGCTGTCCAGACAGGTTATCAACGAGTGAGCTCTATACAACCTAATTGTGTAGCATAAAGGTTTGTCGCACATCCGAGACGATCTATTCAATTAATTTATTATGGAAAATAACATATGACCGGTTTCAGCAGGTTAAACTGCCTTCATCGTATACTTCAAATGCTTTTAAAAACATATTCATTCACCACATTAATGTTGCCATAATAAATTATATTGGATCTATTGATCCGCTGTCTGAGCGTAATATTGCAGCATGCCTGCATATTCAAGTTTTGCACACGGTTTGATATTGCCCGCAACGCTGTAGTTTGTCAAACGAATTTCCATTAGTTTGTTTCTAAAATAATTGCTTGCTTACTTCTTGTTCTTACACATTCTCAGTATGCTATGCAAGAGGCTACCAAGGGAGTGTAATCAAAAGTTATTTCCCTTTTCTATTTTTTCTAACACTTCGTAGCAGCCATATTGTGGCTAGGACGATCAGACATCCACTTCGTATAGTGATCACTGGTTAATAACGAAAGATTATCGTTGAATTAGTGCGGTCTTTAATCTTACACAGTCAAATTATATTTATTTGAAAGTCACATTATCTTTTACAAAATACATTTATTAAATGGTGAGAGCAATGCTTACTTTTATAAGGTATTGCGTTGCATTTAGCTACTTAGTATATTCTTTCTAAATCAAATGAATTTAATTGTGTAAAAAGCGTATTAATACGTGCAAAAGCACTTCCAGCTGACACTCTGGTTTTCTTTCAGATTGTACGTACTCGAAGTACCACAAGTAACTGTTATTGCAGCCGAACTCCGCAGTCCACCTGACGGTGTGTGGCGGAGGGTACTTTGTGCACATTATCACTTCCTCCTTCAATTCGGGTCGGGTAAGTTGGGCGGAAAAAAAGATTGGCGGTAACCTTCCGTCTGGGCCTTAATTAATTTTATCTTTGTTGATATTTCGCGAGATATACGTAGGAGGAAACAGTATATTCTTTGACTCTTAGAGAATCGTGTGCTCTCGGGAATTTGACAGAAGCCTGTACCGCGATACATTACGCCTCTTTTCCACCGTCTGCTACTGGCGTTTCCTAGTCATCTCTGTGACGCTTTCTGGCTTACTAATGAAGCCTGCTGCTCTCCGTTGGATCCTCTAAATGTCCTCTATCGACAGCACCTTGTACGGATTCCACACTGATGAGCAATATTCAAGGGCTCGCAGAACGAGAATATTTTAATTTACTTCCTTGGTTGACGGACTGCAATTCCTGAGGATTCTTCCAGTGAATCACAGTCTGGCATCTACGTTACCCACGATTGATTTTATATAATCCTTCCATTTCAAATCGCCCCTTACGTCTACTCCCAGATACTTTATGAAAGTATCTATATCCAGTGTTTGACCTGCTATTGCTTATATATATACTGGGTGAATCACCCAACACTTGCACCGCAAATATTGCGGAACGGAAAGTGCGATTGATGCGCGGTTTTCACAGAATGGATTAATAGTCAGGGGCTCGTATTTTTAGTCAACAAACAGATTGTTATATTACTTAGAAAATGAATTTTTTATGTAAACATAAAGTTTTTAAAATGGAACAATGGTTGTTTCTATCATGCACTGGAAATTATGACACCAGCTGTGTACAAAGAATTTTGAATGACGTTTTTATGTCGTTTAGTTTGGCAGATACAACTGTTCAAAGTTTCGGGGGCGGAGGCTGCGATAGCGTAGCTCACTGGCCGAGTGGCTAGCCCCTGAGACACGGCCCACTGTCTCATGACCACCAGCCAGTCAGCTACCTGTCGTAGGCTCCGCCCCCAAAACTTTGAATGATTGCAGCTGCCAAACTAAACGTGATAAAAATATCATTCAGAATTCTTTGTACACAGCTAGTGTCAACAATTCCAGTGCATGATAGAAACAACCATTGTCCCATTTCAAAAGTTGTATGTTTGCATGAAAAACATACTGTCTCGATATTTTTACCATCTGTTTATTGGCTAAAAATACGAGTCCTTGACTACTAATCCATTCTTTGAAACCCGCACAGTATATACATACTGTGAAGTTACTGTGAGGATATCTAAATCCTTAAATAGATATCTGCAAGATGATCTGTGTGACACTGTATCATCCGCCTTTTCCTACTGCCGTCTCGTATGGCTTCCTCGGGAAAACGACTGAACGTACGCCTCGTGGTCTGTTCAGTATATATACGTAGGACGGTGGCACGTATTCCTTTTTGAGATACGTACGAAATGGCGACTTCACTCTTGCAGCCTCTGCCACTGAAATCTTGCGATCGTCCTAGTGAAACATATGTACTTAAGTAATTCAAGCGTTAAAATACGGAGAACCGGCTTCGGCCACATTGAAATCTTTATTTTTTTTATTACAAATCGATTTCAGTCAGTGTCTGACCATCTTCAGTGCTAGAGTCCAAGCCATGTGGGCCAAGGGCTTGGACTCTAGCACTGACTGAAATCTATCTGTAATTAAAAAAAAAATAAAGGTTTCAACACGGCCAAAGCTGTTTCTCCCTATTTTAATAATTTTAATGTGGTCGCTCTGCACCAGACTCCAGATGGAGTTGTCTACATGTAATTGAAGCGTGTTATAACGAGGCGTTCTGCTCTCCTATGGATCTTCCCTACCTCATCTGTGAATTCTCTCCGGTCGTAATGCCTAATCCGAAATGTTGTGTGGAAGTTACACAACTGACGAGGTCATAGGCCCCTACACTTACAAACTGCTCAAACTAACTTACGCTGCGGCCATGTTTGTTTGTGTGTGTGTGTGTGTGTGTGTGTGTGTGTGTGTGTGTGTTGACGATAGTTTTATTTACTTTGTAATCCAAGGGACTGATAACCTCAGTAGTTAAGTCCCATAGCTTTAAAAACATTTGATGTTTTAGTAACGTAAGAGTGCACCCGTCTCAATTCATAGTGGATATCCACAACCATCTCGGACATAATTTCTGAGTTTGTGACACTTGCACGGAGTGACACCCTTCAGTAGAAGGAGCTTTGTGACATTTGCCCGGAGCCCAGAACATTGCAACTAGTGGAAAGGTTATTCCAAACGTCCGCATGTCCGACATACAGTTTGGGCATACTCGCCGTCTGGGTTGTGAGGGTTCGCGGTAAAATAGAACGGTCCACTTTGTATCTGAACTGCCTAACGTCCACGTTTCACTCCCGTACAATGCTACACTCCAGACAAATCTTTTCAGAAACAACATCCTCACATTTAATATTGGATGTCAAGAAATCTCGCTTCTTTAGAAGTGCTTTTCTCCCCATAGACATCCTGCATTTTGTACTTATATTCTCTACTTCAGCCATCAAAATTTATTTGTGTACAACATAATGCATCTACTTCTTCCTTTGCCTCATTACCAATCTATTCATCATCGCCTGATTTTTTTACATTAAGCTTATAACATGTTAACAGTCCGGTTCAACTCTAGTAACTAATTATAACACAAAACACCATCAAAATCACCACTTTCACTTTAACATTTCCTTGAGTTCCCACAGAGTTCATACTAGTGCACAGTGTGCTTTAAATATGTTTTTCATGAGAAGTAAGAGGCCCCTGTCTGGGCATTCATTTGTGAAAGAAATACTCCAGGACAGCAATAATCCAAGCAAAATATCTCCATAAGTACCCAAAACTTATCCATTTGGTCATCTTGTCTAGCTAGGAAAAACATCTTGACACACTACACAATTTTCTAACTTGCTTAACGTAAGGCTGTAAAAGCTTGTTTCAGTGCTAATACTGACCGTGCTGTGATATCTACATCATCTGCTAAAATCTGCTCTGACTTGTGGAAGACGGTACTCCTAATCAGTGCTCTTGCATCTCTGATAACCTTCTCGGATATTACATCAAACAATAATCACACTAATGTATCTCGTTGACTTAGCTCTGCCGGCGGCGGTGGCCGAGCTGTCTGCGGCGCTCCGCTCACGGTCTGCAAGGCCACTACGGTCGGGGGTTCGAATCTTCCCTCAGGCATCGATGTTTGTGCCATCCTTAGTATTAGCTAGTTCATAAGTAGTTTGTAAGTTTAGGGACTTATGACCCCGCAGTTAAGTCCCATACGCTCTACAAACATTTGAACATTTTTGACTTAGCCCACATTTCATTTCCTAGGTGTTAGAGTACTTTCCTTGAACTCGAATGCAGCTTCTTATGTCAGACAACATCATTTCAACCATCCTCAGGATTTTCCCTGTAAGGCACGAAACAAGTGATTTCTATTGATGGTATTGTATGCAGCTTAAAGTCAATAAAGATGTGATATGTTCCAATTGTATATTTTTTTCTGCATCTGCGCCTGATCATGCATAATGCAATTTCGGTCAAATGAGCAGTTCGTAGAATCTCTGGCAGCCGGATTCTTCACAAGCTGTGTGCTCCGAAAATATGGCAAACGACCGGTGGTAATTCGAGCACACACACGCACAGACGTTTCTATTGATGCTATTGTATGTAGCTTAAAGTCAATAAAGATGTGATGTGTTGCAATTGTACATTTCTTTCTGCATCTGCGCCTGGTCATCGACAATGGTCAAATGAGGAGTTCGTAGAATCTCTGTCATCGGGATCCTTCACAAAATGCGTGCTTCGAAATTATAGCAAACGACCGGTGGTAATTGGAGCACACACACGCCCAGACGTTTAGGGAAAAAGGAGGAACGTGATAGGCAGGGAGAGCAAGAGGGAGGGTTGGAGGATGGAGGGGGGGGGGGGGGAAGCTGCGATCTCTCGGCGGGCACAAAACGGCCGCGCGTCACGCGAGGGCGCAGTGAATTTCAGACCATTCACCGGGCCCGCGGGGAGGTGGCAGATGGAAGTCCGCCGCGGTCTAATACTGGAAACCGGCAGCATCCGGCCGCGCGCCGCCAGAAAAACGCTAAACGCCGTGATTACACAGTAGCGAGCGTCTGATGGGTTAATGCCGACACGGATCGACACCAGAAGACAACGGCTGAGGAATGGCTACTGAGGGGAGGATAGGACGCGGGCTATACACACACACACACACACACACACACACACATGCGCGTGCTCGCACACGAGAGCAAGATGTGGTCTCTCGAATAGCGTATGCAGACACGCACCCCACTACTTTCGTGGCCTCCAATTAGACGGGCGTAACACGGGTGCCCGAGAGTCAGGGACGCGGACCGGCCGGCCAGTGCCCACAGCTACGGCGCAGTAATTTTAACAGCATTTATTGTTTTAAATTTACAATTTAAATAGCGCGGGCCCCCGCCCCGCCCGCCATAAAGAAATCGGAGCGCTGGCCGCCGGCCGCCAACCGCCAGTGGTAATTCCCGCGCGGACGTGCGTGCGGCCCTGGGGAGCCGCGCAGTCGTTATTAGAGCACTACGGGCCGGCCCACGCTAAACGTTTAATTTGACGGTCCGTCCGCTGCCCGTGTTACGCGCCCGGGGGCAGCGCATTCCGGTAGCGGCGGCGGCGGCGGTGGAGCGACAGCGCGGCTACCGGCTGATGGCGGACCTCGAGCTGTCGCCTGGAGCGGACGAAGTCGCCGAGGGGTGGCGCGCCGATCGCGTGACCGCCGAAGACTTGGCGGTGAGGGACAGCGAGGAATGCGAGGACTGGGCCCGGGGTCCTGAAATACCGGAGCGGCGTTCCAGATCGATCGATGGGGCCCCACCCGCTTGGGGCCCACCGTTTCGCTTCCAGTTGCCTATACACTACGGCGAATGGAAATACTGGTGGAATCCGACATTCGGGAAGATCAGTTTGGATTTGGGACAAAAGTAGGAACACGCCAGGGATCACTCACATTACGACTTATCTTCAAAGATAGGTTAAGGAAGAGAAAGCCTACGTTTTTAGCATTTGTGATTCTGGTGAAAGCTTTTGACAACGTTTACTGCAATACACTCTATATAATTCTGTAGGTATCAAGAGTAAAATATAGGGAGCAAAGAGTTCTACTTGTACAAAAACCAGACATCAATTTATGATCTGATCTTTACTACTTGACAACGTTGTTTTGGCCCACTTTAGGTTACGGTAGTAACACTAAAAGTGGGCCTTTGCGATCGTCTTTTGACAGATCGAAATTTAAATGAAAATAACGGATTAACCATGCATCTGACACGAAAATTGAATAACCGGATTTATAGAGGAGAAAATTCTCTACAATTTTGCTCTCTTATGCTGTTTTCATATCTCGTATCATTTCAGAGATATTTGCAAAAATAACGGCGATTTTGGGATGTATGTCTGTTTGTCTGTCCGTAACGTGTTCCCTATTTTTAAGACGAACCGTTCAAGCCGGCCGCGATGGCCGAGGAGACTGAGGCGCTGCACGGCCACTATGGTCGGGGGTTCGAATCCCCATTCGGGCATGGATATTTGTGCCGTCATAGTTCGTAAGTAGTTCATAAGTAGTTTGTAATTTCAGGGACTGATGACCCCGTAGTTAAGTCCCACAGACTATACAAACAACAAGATACAATTTTTCACTACATCTTTAATTTGAATCAAACTTCTTCTCCACCAAAATATTAAAAGTTCAAAACGTATACAAACAACAGAACTTAGTTGATAGTACTTCCATTTTCCGGCCGCAGTGGTCGAGGGGACTGCGGCGCTTCAGTCACGGTCTGCACGGCCACTGCGGTCGGGGGTTCGAATCCCCACTCGGGCATGGATATTTGTGCCGTCCTTAGTTGTAGCTAGTTCATAAGTAGTTTGTAAGTTTAGGGACTGATGACCCCATAGTTAAATCCCAAAAGTTCTACAAACATTTGAACATTTTGAACAACTGACTGACATAGCTTCCAGAGAACTTGACAAACGACTAAAACTCGAAATCCCCCCACAGAAGGCAGTGAGGCAAATATATAACCTTGACAATAATGGAATTACATTACGCATTGTCCATAACAATTGAATATACTAATTTACAATTACCAAACACACAAGTAAAACATTTCATGTACACAAGAATAATCACAATATAAAATGAAAACTATGCATACAATAATTATAGATCGCACCTATCTTTTTTAGTTTTAATCACGCTACTTTTTGTTTGACAACAAACCAAAATCTTAAATGTAAATTAATTAGTTAACGAGTACATCATACATGTTGTTAACATATATTGAACTATCAAGTCTCTTGGCCATTCACAAAATATACTCAAAATCTCACCGCAGTCAATATATACAAAGAATTCAATATTGATAATTAATGTAATGGTCGAAATAACACAATTAGCTGGTCAACACAACTTGTTTATGAGCCTAACATATATACAATGCTATTTACTTTAATGTATTTATGTAGATACAAAGGTTTTTACCATTCGTCTGTCTATTTATTGAAATAACGTACAATGACAAAAATATTGTTTATAGAATTGTCTGGAAACGTCTTATACAAATCTCTTAATTAATGAAATCTATCACTTGTTTTAATCACAGTATCACCGAGACACTGTCCTACATTGGTTCCTAGGCTGGCTATCTCGTTTTTAACTAACTTCACACGCAACATGTATCACTATTGAACCACACGATTCCGGGTCCGAGGCAGACGGTATCGTACGGTAACATTGAGATGAGAGGAGCAGGCAGACGGTATCGTACGATATATATATATATATATATATATATATATATATATATATATATATATATATAATGTCAGCTACATGTAATTGTGGTGTCGCACAAGTACAAAGTGCGCGCTACTTACTTTCGCCGCGCGCCGCCAGGCACGCACGGCGCGGCGTTCTCACGACGACAGCCACGAGCGCCCTCTGCGACAACTCCGCTCGTGGCCACCACTGAAGGACATCGTGCACTTCGGACTGAGTTAGCAAACAGTTAGGACCTTCGTAATCAGATAGGCACCAGTGAAGACTTTGCTATTGTACAGGCACTATGCAGGCCTCTAACAACTATGTATCAACATTCTGCAGTACTATGTAAAAGTTAAGTATTGTTACATTCTGTGCCATATATATCTTTCTAATTTACTCTAGTGTTTATAGTTTCTGGCTGCTCCCCTCCGTACCTGCACCAGCGTGTCGGTCTCATTCCACTTGGCCACCGACACCTACTACGAGGCTGGGACACAAAAGCGGCGACGAAGTTGGGACACAAAAGTGGCGACGAGGAGTGATAGAACCTTGGACCAGCCCGCTTGCAGCAGCCAGACAGCAGCAGTCGGAGCACGCAAAAATTGCTCCCGCCCACCCACCCTTATTATAAGATTTTTGGGGGAACATATTCTGTTACGTATTTTGTGGACTTTTTTTGTTGCAGAGCGAGTCCTCTTTCATATTGCATTTGTGTTTTGTTATAAGTTACTTGTATACGCGGCGCCTAATCGGTCAGCATGGCCACTACCCCGAACCCAAACTTAATGGAAATTATTCAGTTACAGACGGCGCAAATAACACAACTTCTCCAGGCGGTGGCGCAGTTGACAACTCAACAACAGCCGTCGCATCAGCAGCCCACACCTGCCGCCGCACCGCTTCCGACGTTTCGCCAGTACAACGAACGTGAGGAAGAATGGAGCGACTATTTCGCACAGTTTCAAGAACTCGTCGCGGCTCATCAAATTACAGGTCAGAGAGTGAAGAACCTTTTCTTATCGATTGTGGGCCCCCAGACATTCGTACTATTGCGAAAACTTTTCCCTCTCGCATCTCCTGGTGATGTAGACTTTGAACAAATTGTAGATGCACTGAATGTTCATTATGAGAGAAAAGTTCTTGTAGCCGCTGCACGATACCGATTTTTCAGACTTAAAAAATTACCGCAGCAGTCACACCAAGAGTGGATTACGGAATTGAAGGGCTTAACCCGCCAATGTAAATTTACTTGCTCTTGTGGACTTTCGTATAGTGACGTGATGTTGAGGGATGCGATTACGCAGAATATTCAGGACCCCAGAATTAGAGCAGCAATTCTGAAACAGTCTGACCCCTCATTAGACAGTGTACTGCAGCTTATAGAAGCGCATGATACTTTTGACTTAGCAGATGTAGAAATGCAAAGCCACAGTGTAAATTCAGTGCGCCGCAACGGACGCTTTCCTAGCCGTAGTTCTCAGTGTAGCACTAGTGATTCTTACAATAGTACAGGCCGTGCTGAACAGACAGTGAACAGTAGCCAGTGTAAAAGTGCGACACAAAGGTCGCCCCGTCGTGTTAGAAACAGTGATTTGAATAACGGGCGCCAACGCTCATTTCAGAAAAATGTACGTAAATCTTGCCCCCAGTGTGTGTCTCGCCACAAGCGTGCTCATTGTCCTAGTCGCAACGCAACCTGTTATCAATGTGGCAAATCGGGACATGTACAGTCTGTGTGTATGCAAATTAAAAACTCAAAGAACGGTGCCTTTCGGAACATTGCTTCGCAAAGTGCGAGAACAGTGCATGCAGTAAATGTTATAGACGCTGTGGAATTGAACAGTGCTTTCCTTGGATCTCAATTGCAAGGAAGTAGTTCTGCGCCTATGGCAAAACTGTATAGTGCACCACGTAGCAAGCGCCGACGAGCGCGTAAAACAGTGCAACGGAAAAGGGTTCGGGACAAGCAAAATGGCTATGAACAGTGCATTCCTGTAGTGAAAATAGTGCCTTCTGCAACTGCTCCTTGTAATAGTGCCCAGTACTGTGTAGCTAGTGACGGTAGATACTGTTGTAGATACTGAAAGTAATTTTAGTGCAGTAGCCTCGCATTGCGCAGACGCCGATCCGGCGGTAGTGCCATCTAGTGACAGTGTTGTTAATCCGCTGTGTGCCGAGTCTGCGCCGCTTCCTTCACTACGCGGCCCGCGCATACGTAGCAAACAAACCGTAGCAGACGTTGCCCACATTCGCGCACCTGTCGTGTGCCAGAAGCACAAACTTTTTGTAAATCTCTCCATAGAAAATAAGACTGTGCAATTTCAGCTTGATACTGGTTCCGCTGTTACATTAATTAATAAAGATACTTATGAACTTCTGGGTTCGCCAAAATTGTCGCCGTCACAGCAAGTGTTAACAGCTTACACAGGTGAAAATATTCCCGTGCTAGGAACGTGTAGCCTGCCTGCCTCTTTTCAAGGTGTAACGAAAACAGTTTCTTTTGTAGTTCTTCAGGCCAAATCGACACAGAACATTTTTGGACTAGATGCTTTTGACTTGTTTGGTTTATCAATTCAAAGAGATGTGCTTCAAATTTCGTCAATAGTGCCTCAGGATAAAATCAATGCATTGTGTGAAAAATACAGTGACTTGTTTTCGCCGGAACTAGGTTGTGCAAAAGACTTCGTGGCACATGTAACTTTAAAAGAATCTGCAGTTCCAAAATTTCGTAAAGCTAGACCAGTGCCTATCGCCTTGCGTGATACAGTTGCCGAAGAACTTAAACTTTGGCAAGATAGTGGGGTGATTTCTCCTGTTTCTGCGAGTCAGTGGGCCTCGCCTATAGTAATTATACCCAAGCCGTCAGGAAAACTTCGTCTCTGTGCGGACTTCAAATCAACAGTGAACAGTCAAACAATTGTAGACACTTACCCCCTGCCCAGACCTGAGGAACTGATGGACAAATTGGGATAGTCTCGCTTCTTTTCTAAGATTGATTTAGCAGAGGCATACTTACAAATTCCGCTTGATGACGAGTCAAAAAAGTTTTTCGTCATTAATACTCACATGGGCCTTTTTCAATTTCAACGCCTACGCTTTGGCAGTTCTTCCGCCCCCGCTATTTTTCAGCGCTTTTTGGAACAGCTGACAATTTCTGTACCGTGTTGTTCGAACTATTTAGATGATATTGTGGTATCCGGACGTACAGTTGAAGAACATTTAGCAAACCTGGAGTGCCTTTTCAAAGTTTTGACTGCAGCAGGTCTACGTTGCAATAAAGCAAAGTGTTCGTTTTTTCAAACTGAAATAGAGTACCTAGGCCATGTGATTAATGCCCAAGGAATTCATCCCTTACAGTCACATCTTCGAGCAATCAAAGACTTGCCTCCTCCTAAGAATGTGCATGAATTGCAAGCAGTAATGGGAAAGCTTAACTATTATTTCAGGTTTATTCCCAATGCCTCTCAGATTGCAGCTCCACTGCATCACTTACGTAGGAAGAATGTTCCTTTTGTATGGTCCAAAGATTGTCAGGTTGCCTTTGACAAATTAAAGTCTGCACTACTCAGTGATGCATGTTTGATTCCCTTTGACCCACAGAAGCCTGTAGTGTTAGCAGTTGACGCCTCGTCGTACGGTTATGGCGCGGTAATCTCACATCGCATTGGATCTCACGATCGTCCTATTGCCTTTGCATCCAAGCTACTGACGCCAACGCAACAGAATTACAGTCAGATAGAAAAGGAGGCCTTAGCAATCATTTACGGCGTCACAAAGTTTCATCATTATCTGTATGGCAGAAAATTCTATTTGTTGACAGACCACAAGCCTCTCACGTCGTTGTTCTCACCCACAAAGCCAATTCCGCCACGAACGGCACAAAAGCTTCAGAGATGGTCCTTAATACTGTCAAATTATCAGTATGAGATTTTGTACCGACCTACCACTAAACACGCCAACGCGGACACACTTTCTCGACTTCCGGTTGGCCAGGATGTGTCATTTGATTCTTCAGCAATTGCATGTTGTCAGATAGACTCCAGAGATGCTTCCGCTGTCGCAGATTTCCCTTTGAACTCTCGTCGGGTTGCGCAGGAAACAGCTGCAGATGCAGACCTAAGTGTGGTAGCACGTTTTGTTCGCTCAGGGTGGCCTGCCAGAGCCAAAGACATTAATCGGCCTCTGGTTCGACGTTATTTTGCACAACGTCATGCATTGTCTTTAAGTCAGGGTGTTCTGTTGTTACATACGGACAACGATCAAACAAGAGTGATTGTTCCTCGTTCCCTGCAACGAGAAGTGTTACGCCTCCTGCATCAAGGACATTGGGGCATTGTTAGGACAAAGCAACTGGCCAGACGTCATTGTACCTGGGTTGGTATGGACGCTCAGATAGAGAGCATGACATCACAGTGTACAGTTTGTGCGGAGCATCAGGCGGCTCCTCCACAGCGTTTCTCAGACTGGCCACGCCCCAAGGGACCATGGCAACGTTTACATATTGACTTTGCCGGACCTTTCTGGAATACGCGCTGGTTAATTGTTGTAGACGCTTTCAGCAAGTTTCCTTTTGTGATTGCCATGAACTCAACGACAGCGTCTAGTACAATCAGTGCCTTAACATCAGTATTTTGCATCGAAGGTTTGCCTGAAACTATCGTCAGTGACAATGGACCTCAGTTTGTTAGTGCGGAATTTCAACAGTTTTGTCGTGCGAATGGCATTCAGCATATCACCACCGCACCTTTTCACCCTCAGTCCAATGGTGAAGCAGAACGTTTCGTTCGAACATTCAAGTCTCACATGGAGAAGAGGAAAGGTCAGCACTCCAGGCAGCAAGCTCTTCAAATTTTCCTGTCTACGTATCGGTGCATGCCACGTGACGGCCCGTCTCCTGCCGAGCTGCTACACGGCCGCCGTCACCGCACTCTCCTTCACCTGCTGCAGCCTCCCACGCACCGAGTCGGTTCGTATGGCGCTACGCGTTTTCAGGTTTCCACGCCGGTGCTGTACAGGGTGTTTGCTGGAAACAAGAAGACATGGTTGCCGGGCACCATTCAACGCGTGCTTGGTCGCAATATGTTTGTTGTACGTTCTTCCACAGGGTCGGAGCTGCGGCGCCACGCAAACCAATTGTGCCTGCATAGGCCGCGCGATCCTGTCTCCGGTTTCTTGATTCCAGACCCAGTTCACCGCCAGGGAGCACAACCACATCGTTCGTCCCCGGACTACGAGATCGTCCCGATGGAGATCGACGCGACGCCGCCGCTGTCGCCGCCGCAGATGACAGCGTCACCGAGAGGGACTCCGGGACCGTGCGGGCCCCCCCCCCCCCCCCGCTTGGGCCACGCACCTCAGAAGAAGATGACCTGCTCCCTCTGGGCGGGGGCGGGCGCCCTTCCCCAGGTTTCGGCGGGTTCCCTGGAGGATCGCAAGGCGGATGCCGGGGCGCGGACGGCGTCTCGATCCCGGCCTCAGCTACGACGCCCGTCCCACCAGTAACGCCCCCGCCCAGGCCCTCCTCCCAGTGCCGTCGCCGTGGCCCTCAGCCCTACGCCACGACGGCGCGGCGGTTTGGGGGGGAGGGGTGTGGTGTCGCACAAGTACAAAGTGCGCGCCACTTACTTTCGCCGCGCGCCGCCAGGCACGCACGGCGCGGCGTTCTCACGACGACAGCCACGAGCGCCCTCTGCGACAACTCCGCTCGTGGCCACCACTGAAGGACATCGTGCACTTCGGACTGAGTTAGCAAACAGTTAGGACCTTCGTAATCAGATAGGCACCAGTGAAGACTTTGCTATTGTACAGGCACTAGGCAGGCCTCTAACATCTTTGTATCAACATTCTGCAGTACTATGTAAAAGTTAAGTATTGTTACATTCTGTGCCATATATATCTTTCTAATTTACTCTAGTGTTTATAGTTTCTGGCTGCTCCCCTCCGTACCTGCACCAGCGTGTCGGTCTCATACCACTCGGCCAACGACACCGACTACGAGGCTGGGACACAAAAGCGGCGACGAAGTTGGGACACAAAAGTAATACTTTAATAAATTATACTAGTGTCTAATTATTAATAATATAAAATAAATCTCTGTGACAGAGCCAGGTCCAATTCCTTTTACCACTGGACAGCTTCCTGACTGACTGGGTGAAATTCGGTCATCCCTCCTGAGAATGATCGTAATGGCTGTTAGTTAAGTATGTGGGTCATCGTTTGTACGTCTGCCCCAGAGTCACACTACTGGTCGTCTGCCTGTCCCCATTTGATCTTCCAATAGTTACAGCGTCCAACACCAGTTCGGAAGCAGTTGGTCAAAGACCATTCTCTCCTGGGAAGGTCCATTCCTTGGAGCTCCTTCGAGGGATCGTCTGTCCAGATGCTGTATTGTACATTAAACGAATCCCAAGTTCTTGTCCGGTTCGATTTAGTCGAGAAGCTACTCTCATGTAGTTGCACAGTTGTTTGAAGAGGTGGTTTACGTGATTTAAATCGGCTTACCTGTGGTGAAAGGTCTTGCAGGATAGGAAACTCAGGAGTGTACAAGATCTTATAATACTCTCTCATTAAGGCTTCCTTATTTCTTAGAGCAGGAGGAACGATGTTGCGTAATATTGGGAGCCATTCACTTGGTGTAGCCATCAGAGTGCCAGTGATCAATCTCATTGCTCTTTTTAATTGTCTTCCAGTCTATACACTACGGCGAATGGAAAGACTGGTGGAATTGAGGAAGATAAGTTTTGATTTAGGACAAATGTACGAGCCGCGGCGGTGCGGCCGAGTGCATTTTGGCGCTATGCTGCGATGCGCGAGGCCGTTCCCCGGCGGAGGTTCGAATCCCCCCTCGGACATGGGTGTATGTGCTGTCTTCAGTAATAGTTCATATACAAAGTCAATGAGCCTTTCAAGTAGCTTGTAGGATGCTAATCAGCGATACAGGTCGATAGTGCGAAGCTGGTTTCAAGATGGCAATTATTTTAGCATGTTTGAAAAGCTTTGGTAGTTTTCCAGTTCTCGGTAAGGCATAGAAAACGTCAGTCAGCCATAATTGTGTTTTTGGGTCAGCAGCTTTCAGACACTGGGGATCAAGGAAAAGGCCTCCCCGAAGATTGTGATCACTGCAATCGGGCGATCCCTGGGCAACGGTCAGTACCGGCTAATTCTTCCACCAATGTTTTGCTACTCAGCAACAAGTACGCAAGAACATAGATTAAGGAAATGGAAACGTAAGTTTTTAGCATTTGTGAATCTGGTGAAAGTTTTTGGCAAAGTTGACTATAATACACTCTTTCAAATTCTAAAGGTATCAGGGGTAAAATACAGAGAGCTAAGAGTTATATTCAACTTGTGCAAAAACCAGACAGCAATACTTAGAATCTAAGGGCATGAGAGAGTCGCAGTGGTTGGGAAGGGAGTAACGCAGGTTTGTAGCCTTTCCCAAGTTCCGGCTTAATTTCATTCACTCCAGCCGCCTTATTGTACTGAAATCTACTGACCATTTTCTCCACTTCCTCAAATGAGATCCTGTTTCCATCGTCGTTCCTATCCCATTCTACCTGAAAATCATTGAGCGTTTCACCTACATTCAGCAATTCTTCAAAATATTCCCTCCATCTGCTCTAGGCATCCACAGGACTGACTAGCAGCTTTCCTGGCCTGTCAAATACACTTGTTAATTCCTTCTTCCCTCAGTTTCGAAGATTGCTGATTACGCTCCAAAATGGTTTTCCCGCGGCTTGATCCAAAGTTTCTAGCTTATTTCCAAAGACTTCCCATGATTTCTGCTTGGAGTCTGCAATTATCCGTTTGGCTTTGTTTCTTTCTTCAACATAACTTTCTCTATCTGCCTGATTTCTAGTATGGAGCCACTTTTGAAATGCCTTCTTTTTCTTTTTACAGGCTGCCTTGACTGTGTCATTCTACCTGGCTGTCTGCTTCATCCTACCTTTACACACTACTGTTCCAATACATTCTCTAGCTGTTTCCAGTAGTGTATCCCTGTGCCTTGACCATTCCTCTTCCAGTGACTGTAAATCAATACATTCAACTAAACGGTACCTTTCCGAGATCATTGCTGTGTATTTCTGCCTAATTTCCTCGTCTTGAAGCTTCTCCACTCTTATCCTTGTACACATGGACTGCTCTTTTAGCCTCACAAAACCAATTTCACTGCAGATTAAATAATGATGAATGTCTAGAAAGAAACCCCTGAAAACACTTGTGTCCTTGATTGTCTTCCTGAATTCCTGGTCTGTTATTATGTAGTCAATGACAGATCTGGTTCTCCTTCCATCCCAAGTATAGCGGTGAATGTCCTTATACTTAAAGAAGGAGTTTGTGATTACTAAGCCCATACTGGAACAGAAATCGAAGAGCTGTTTTCTGTTCCTGTTGGCCTCCATATCCCCTCCAAACTTACCCATAACCCTTTCATAACCTTCTGTTCGATTTCCTATTCTGGCGTTGAAATCACCCATGAGGAAAACACTATCCTTATCCTTCACTCTAACAACTACATCACTAAGTGCGTTGTAAAATCTGTCCATCTCATCTTGATCTGTCCCTTCACAGAGTGAATACACTGCCAAAATCCTAATTTTCTTGCTTGATATGGCCAAATCTACCCATATCAGTCGTTCATTTACATACCTTACTGCAATTATGCTGTGTTCGATTGCTTTCCTGACGTACAACCCTACACCCCACTGTGCTATTCCTACTTTGACTCCTGACAGGTAGACCTTGCATTATCCGACTTCGTCCTCTCTCTCTCCCCTTACTCTAACGTCACTAACAGCTAAAACATCTAACCCCATTTTACTTGAAGCCTCCGCCAGCTCTACTTACTTTCCAGTGTAATCCCCATTGATATTAATAGCTCCCCATCACATTCCAGATCGTTTGTCAAGTCGTATCGGAGGAGTCCCTGGTCTGTCAATTAGTGGTGTGACTCCATCACCTTCAAAGGTCCGAGGCACTTTGCTTTGATTGTTGCCAGCATGATATTGAAGAACCTAGGAAGCAGCTTGCTAGCCCTTGCCCAGGGCCCCACTAGGTTTTACGCCTAACGGTTGAGGGACTAACCGGTGGATTTGGTAGTCTTTGCCGTCTGAGCACAAAGGTGGCCACGACTCAGAATATGTCCAGATGCCCATCCTTATTCCAAAGTAACTGGTATCCCAACTGTCAGGACCACTTACTTGGCCACTCATACGTTGCCCGTGGTTCATGAACTAGGACATGACTACAGGAACCCACACCATGAACCACAATAATAATAAAACAAAAAATCATGACATGTGTGCAACTGTTATAC
Organism: Locusta migratoria; assembly: GCA_026315105.1. Classification (NCBI taxonomy): domain Eukaryota; kingdom Metazoa; phylum Arthropoda; class Insecta; order Orthoptera; family Acrididae; genus Locusta; species Locusta migratoria. Next base: position 305,019,342 of record CM048750.1, on the reverse strand, counting down.
TATTCCTTTGCTTCCTCGACCGTACCCAAGCCATTATACCTTATCTATGGAGAACTAGATGTCAATTATTGGCTGTATTAAAATCAATGAACGGTAGTGTACGTCTAGAACCCTTATAGGTCACAGTCGACTGCGGTGCTATTTCTCACTAGTTGAAATTAACGTCACTTTAACTCACAGCACAATTCCTAACAAAATGCAGCTGAAGCACTGCTGAGTAGGTGGTTCGTACCGTGAGGGGTAAGGCCCACATAATCGACAATTTCCCAAGAAATTGTTTACTCATGAACATGGGATTACAACTTGATCATAAATTCACTTGGGTGGTACACACCGTAGAATCGCAGAAACTTCTTAACATATCTGTTTTTTTTTATTTCTCTTTTATATATATATATATATATATATATATATATATATATATATATATATATATATATATATATATATATATGTGTGTGTATATATATATATATATATATATATATATCACAGATGAGCAGCAATCCATTGAAAATATTTATTTCTTATTGCGCATCTAGATTTCGGTCATTCAATGCTTTAAATACATGGTTTGAAATACAAAATTTTTCGATCTTCATGATGAAGATAACGTTCACAGTTAGGCAGAACCAAATAAATATTTGCGACTGATTGCTGCTCTTCATTCAAAACATATCATACAGTCGCTGACGTGTAGACAACCTCCAAGATGGTGCACCCCGAGAACGCTCTATGCAGCAAAAAGTCTACACAAAAGGGGATTGCACTAAATGAGTGATTTTTCGCGGTCAAGAAAGGCTAACAGAATCGACGTAAGCAAAAAGCATCTACAAAAGTTTCTTCTAAGAAACCCCTTACGAAAGATATCGGACCTCAAATCCGTGCGAAGGAATGAGCCGAGACAAAGGAAAATTTTTAAGCAGAGTATCTAAAGATAACAGAATCGATATTATCACACTTCAAGAGACGGATATAGCAAAAGGAGAACAGCTACCGACTAGAGCAAAGGTTCCCAGCTACAAACTCGTCGCATAACGAACTTAGGATGCCTATGGCTCCACCGTCTATGTCCTAAATGACATAAATCAACCGAGGAAATTACATTGAGAAAATCTCCGTAGAACTGTCAGACCTCACCATCATGTGGATCTACAAATCACCAAATGTAAGCTGGCCGAGCCCACCGCTGTCCTTGCTCCAGCACCGAGAGGTCTACATAGGAGATTTTAACAGCCATCAAACACACTGGGGATACGGGTCGAATAATCAAAATGGTGAAACACTGAGAGACTGGCTAGAAGGAAACACTCTACGTCTAGTATACGATGCCATACACCTAAAAACCTTCAGATCAGGGAAATGGCAAAGCGAAAAAGCCCTGATCTCTTTCTAGTGACAAAAAACGCTGCAAAGAAACCCATGCCACATACAAGGAAAGTCCTCACTGGTTTCCCCCACTCTCAACATCGACCAGTATTGCTCAACATTGGCATACAAGTCCCCTTACCTTCAACAATCGCGAAACAACGACGGAACTTCCGTAAGGCAAACTTGGAGCTATATAAGAAAGACCTGGATACAAATGTGCGCTAGATACCACCAAAGGCACGAAGCTACAGCGGGTCAAAGCCCACTGTGCAGTCAGTCATTGATCATTCCGGGGCGGTAATAGAAGAAAGCAAACGAAGAGCTGAAGTTCTAAATTTAACCTTTAAGAAATCTTTCACGCAGGAGGACCGCACTAATGTACCATCATTTGATCAACGTACTAATTCCGAAATGGGGGACATAGCAATAGGTATTTCCGGTGTAGAGAAGCAGCTGAGAGAGCTAAATAAGAAAAAGTCTGCTGGTCCGGATGGAATACCAGTTCGGGTTTACAAAGACTATTCTGCGGCATTGGCCCCCTACTTAGCTTGCATTTATCGCGAATCTTTAATTCAGCGCAAAGTTCCTAGTGATTGGAAAAAAGCGCAGGTGACTCCCGTGTATAAGAAAGGAAATAGAACTGACCCATACAATTACAGGCCAATATCGTTGACATCGGTTTCATGTAGAATTTTGGAGCATATTCTCAGTTCGAATATAGTAAATTTCCTTGAAACGGAAAAGCTTCTTTCCATGAATCAGGAAACATCGTTCATGTGAAACTCAGCTTTCCCTTTTCTCACATGACATCTTGCGAGCCATGGACGAAGGGCAACAGGCAGATTGTGTTTTTCTCGACGTCAAAAAGGCGTTCGACGCGGTGCCACAGTGCAGACTGCGAACGTAGATACGAGCTTTTGGAATAGGTTCAGAGATTTGTGACTGGCTGGAAGACTTCCTAAGTAATAGAACACAGTACGTTGTTCTCTACGGCTGTTTGCTGATGATGCTGTGGTGTATGGGAGGGTGTCGTCTGTAACTGACTTAATAGCATACAGGATGACTTAGACAAAATTTGTAGTTGGTGCGAAGATTGGCAGCTAGCTCTCAATGTAGAAAACTGTAAGGTGATGCGCATGAGTAGAAAAAACTATCCCATAATGTTCGAATACAGCATTAGTAGTGAGCTTCTTGATGTTGTCGCGTCGCTCAAATATCTAGGCGTAACATTGCAGAGCGTTATGAAATGGGACGAGCATGTAAGGACAGTTGTGAGTAAGGCGGACAGCCGACTTCGGTTTGTTGGGAGAATTTTGGGAAGATGTACTTCACCTGTAAAGGAGACCGCGTATAAAACGCTTGTACGACCACGTCTTGAGTATTGCTCAAGTGTTTGGGACCCGCAGCAGATCAGTTTAAAGGAAGACATAGAGGCGGTTCAGAGACGAACAGCTAGATTTGTTACCGGTAGGTTCGACCGATGCGCGAGTGTCACGGAAATGCTCCGGCAACTCAATTGGGGATCGCTGGAAGAAAGACGACGTTCTTTTCGTGAATTTCTATTAAGTAAATTTAGAGGGCCGGAATTTGAAGCTGCCGCCTACTTACATTTCGCGTAAAGATCACAAAGACAAGATAAGAGAAATTAGGGCTCGTACGGAGGCATGTTGGCATTCTTTTTTTCCTCGTTCAATTTGGGAGTGGAATAGGAAAGGAAATGCCTAGTAGTGGTACAGTGTACCCTCCGCCACGCACCTTACGGTGAACTGCGGAGTATGTATGTTGATGTAGATGTAGATTTGTTGGGTTAATAACAGCAGCCGCAGGTCACCATATACCTTGGGAATACAGAAAAGAGTATACAGCTTGCTGGAATAAAGAAGCGGAAGATCTATATGGAGCTTTCGAGGGAACATCAGGAAACTCAGACACCGGAGACAAAATACTGGAAGCAATCGATCCACTGTCGCAGATAAAGATGGTCTGAAACCACTGAAAATCTAGACCTCACTAAAAGCAGTAGAAAGGCCTGGTCACTCCTGAGGGAACTGGGAGCAGCTGCCCTCTCCTTGAATGACTTGAATGAAAGACCTGAGTTAACAGCCTCTCGAATAGCTTTGCACATATATGGACGTGCAGAAAATGTACCAGTCGATCCAGCATTCGAAACAGACATAAAGCGGCGGTTGAAAAGTGCCAGCGATGACGCCACAGATGACACAAACCTATGCTCCCCTTTCACAACACATGAGCTAACTAAGGCTATGAAAGCGCTGAAGACCAGGAAGGCGCCGGGATTATATGGTGTGTCCCCTGAGCGAATAAAACTCCTTGGACCAAGAGCTCACACTTGGCAACTGAAATTTTATAATGATATACTGAAAAATGAGGACATCGCTCAACAATTCAAAATCTTGAAAACAACTGCCATCCTTAAGCCAGGGAAGCCCGTAGACGATTCAGCGAGCTACCGTCCTATAGCTTTGCTGAGCATATGCTACAAAGTACTGGAAAGGCTCCTGTATAACAGGAATTACCGCTTCATAGATGACGTAATTCCTCAACATCAAGCAGGCTTCAGTTCAAAGCGAAACTGCTCAGTCATGGTACTAACGTCACACATTGAAGAGGGTTTTCATAAAAAAATAAAAAGCATCAGTAGCCTTCATCGACCTGTCCACAGACTATGATACCGTTTGGCTTGATAGACTCATGCTAAAACTGAGGGAAACCATCATCTCCTCAGGTATTGTATCACGCATGGACACCATGCTCAGAACCAGATACTTCCGTGTTGCACTGGAGGACAACACAAGCAAATCATACAGGATAAAAAACAGCCTGCCTCAGGGTTCAGTCTTAGCACCCCTTCTATTTAATCTGTACATCAGTGACATGCCTGACACAAAAGTCAGAAAGTTTAGCTACGCCGACGATTTAGGATAGGAACACAAGACAAGACGTTTGAAGAAGGCGAACAAACACTCACTAATGACCTCAAGAACTTAGAAGAGTACTACAGAAAGTGGAGACTCTGCCTAAACCCATTGAAAACTGAGGTCAGCGAATTCCATCTCAACACCCATCAAGCAAACAGGGAACTGAACTTAGTGCTTTGCGGCTGGAGACTACGGTACAAAAGTTTCCCCAGATACCTGGTAATAACCTTATATAGGTCCCTGACATACAAAACCTGCAGACTATGGGACAAAAATTAAAAAGCAGGAAAAACATAATTTGGAGGCTAGCTGCAATATATTAAGGATCCTGTGCCGACACCCTAAGAACAGCAGCACAATCACTTGTTTATCCAGTTGCTGAGTACTGCTGTCCTGTATGGGGAAGAAGCAACAACCTAAACGAGATCGACGTTCACTTTGAACGACACAATGAGAGTGGTATGTGGGACTCTCAAATCAGCACCCTTATCTTGGCTCCCAGTTCTCACAAACATAGCACATCCATCACTCCGACGCCAACAAGCTTCATTTCATTAACTGGAAAATTAAACGATCCATCTTCCCAAAAGACTTACAATCCACGAAATATTACATTAACTCACCACAAACTCGATAAAAATCACGGAAAACAGTGGGGGCAGAGACAACTGGATCACAGCCGTCAACTTTCAACTCCAAGACCAATGGAGAAAACAAAGGAGCAGCTATCAAGCGCATGAGGAAATGGACCAAAGGGATCCCACAGCACCCCTTATGGGAATGAACCTCCCGAGAACGTATGAAGTGCCCTAAACGCATCAGAACCGGACATGCCCGAACAAAGAAACACTATATAAATGGAAAATGGCCGACAATCCCAGTGCGACTGTGGAGCCCAAGAGACTTTAAATCACACAGTGTATGAGTGCCCAGCGAGAAAGTTTAGAGGAACAACAAAGGATTTCGTCGATGCTACATCCGAGTCAATAAGCTGGTACAGGTCACTAGACTTTCAACTGTAATGACAAGCTCAGACAAGTTAATGTACATATCTAGTCTGCTTTATCCTATCATAGCTCTGTAATCTAATAACTATTGAGACACGTCCACTGGAATGTGTCGTCGTGTTCCATTTTGATCATTCAATAACCTAAGGTATTAATGTTATCTATTTTTGTGTTAATTATTTTATTCTTTTTATTAATGATCAATGAGCCATGTGTATATATGTTTGCCCCATATTTATATATGTTTCCTCCTGTGTGATTGAACTTGTATGTCGGTGTGAATGTGGAAGGTTGCTTTTAATATTGACTGACTGAGCAATGGCTTACGGTCGCAGCCTCCCGCTTTAGGCCTCGTTTTGTTGTAGTTAAGAAACGCATGGCTTCGTTTGTCGTCTGCTCTGGCGTCTGCTGGCTGGCCAGAGACAAGCTTACTAGGCAAGGTGGCGAGGTGGCCGTGTTCTTAGTGTCGTACCAACCTAATCTTGGACGAAAAAGTTGAAAGGAGACCTCTCTGGCAGCGGTTGTAGAGGGAATTGTCTTGGTCAGTTAACAAGGGTTGGAATATACCAATGTCTGAACGCGCTCTGCGTCGCTTTTAGCGCGCGCTCTACATACAGTGTATGGCACAGATTCACCTCTTACTGCAAATATTTCATCTGTTGTTTAGTCTATTAGGTCTGGATATAGCTATAGGGTGCTTACCTTTATGTTGTGAGGAATTAATTGTACGATTACAATGTGATATTTGTAGTAAATATCAGGATTTAAGAGTTACCATTCAAAAAACATATAATTGCCGAGGTGGGTGGCTTGCGTGCCTCAATGATGCAGATAGCCGTACCATAGGTGCAACCCACAGCGGAGGGTATCTGTGGAGAGGCCAGACAAACGTGTGGTTCCTGAAGACGGGCAGCAGCCTTTTCAGTAGTTTACAGGGGCAACAGTCTGGATTATTGACTGATCTGGCCTTGTTAACACAGCTAACGGGCTTTCCAAATTATTCAAATATTTGTAGAGCTTATGGGACTTAACTACGGGGTCATTAGTCCCTAAACTTACAAACTACTTATGAACTACCTTTTACTAAAGACAGCACAAATATCCATGCCCGAGGGAGGATTCGAAGCCCCGAACGTAGTGGCCCTGCAGAACGTGACGCCGCAGACCGCTCGGCCAACTGAGGCCGGCCATGGCTTTTCCATGCTTTTCCATGCAGTTACTCCATTAACGAGTGAGCAGCTAGATAAATTTCTGTTGCGCATGTACTGTGGCCAATCATAAATAATTTAGAGCAACAGTGAACGTTTTAACTTACATTTGCAGATCTCAACTGTCCGAGATTTTGCTTATTTTAATATCAGGCTACTGTCACTTGGGAGGCCCTGCCAGGATTCGTCCTTCCAGCATCTCCTGATTTTATTTTTAATTTTTACTTTTTTCTCTAGATGCCCTCTCATCCTTTCAACGTGTGTGTGTGCGTGTGAACGAGTAGAAATTTTCAGTGCGCATTGCCAGTGCATTTGTTTTCTCTTTCAGTAGTGATCATATGTGCATTTGGGGGGGGGGGGATTGTCGCGTTTACACAATATAAAATGCGGATGTAGTCACGACTGCGTTGCGTGTGAGGACAAATTTTTGCGTGTGAAACTCTTACAGAGGCACCAATGTCTTCTGACGACATGGATGGCTAGGAACTTGTTGCTTTGGTATTTCTTCGTGAGTACTTTTTACGTGCGTGTGAATATTTAACGTGATTTCAAAAATTGATAGCGTTTCGAGCATCTAATGGATTGCGGACGAAACAGTAGATACTTGGAAGTAATGTAAACTGTTATGGTTGTGGTCAATTAGAGCACATTACGAGTTTTGCGACTCAATAGTAACGGAATTGAGGAGTTAAACAGTAGAGGGAATTCAATATCCACCTAAAGGCATTTCCTGTTAAATTGAAAGCTACCAGTTCGAGTGCAGAAGTTGACTGTGTGGTACAAGTAGTAGTGAAGGAATAAAACGAAGAATATTATTGGACACAAGAGAACATGCATCATCGCCATTAGGAGCCTGGTGAGTCATAAGCAATGAACCTGTCACGGTTGAGTGATGTGTGGAAAAGGGACGTTAGACTGCTGGGTTCGGTAGATGTAGATTTCTGCCTTGGGGCGGTTCATTTCAGTCAGTGCATAAAAATAGTGCCTCGCGTGAGCGAAGGATATGAAATGATCTAGGAATTATACTGAAATCTATCTTCGGCGCTGCGGAGTGGAACTTAATGGATTAGTTTTCCATTTGAGCGGAACTGTTGCAGATGTAGCAATGTCACGTGGGCCGGTCGCGCACAACGAACCCATTAGATTTCTATAAATGACACTGAAGCTTGAGTCGCATAATTTCATATCTAAGGGTACTGTTGTTGTTGTTGTTGTTGTGGTCTTCAGTCCGGAGACAGGCTTGATGCAGCTCTCCACCCTACTTTATCCTGAGCAAGCCTCTTCGTTAGCTCATAAGAACGGCAATCTTTTCTTCCCAATTCTGTTCAGTACCTCCTGATTAGTTACACGATCCACCCACTTCTGTAACACTAAGGGTACTAGGAAGTGTAAAATCTAGTTTAGCAATGGTACTTTTGTGCGTGTGACATTTGAGGAAAACAGAGTACATGAGATAGATAGTGCGAAGTAATACCAGTACTAGTAAATAATTGCGGCACCGAAGACCGTAAGGAGAGACGTAGCCAGGATTAGAACCCAAGACCTCCTGATTACTAGGCAGACGCTTTAAAACCGCTCAGCTAACTATGATATAACCTACTAATTGCATATGCACAATAATAACTTGCAACAATAAAAAGTGAATGTCCTGATGGACATTGTGACTGCCTCTAAATTTAATTGAAAACTGCGCATCCACAAAATCTGCAGCCCATCTTTAAATGCAATTCTCATCAGTGCCGTACAGTGTTAGAGTTGATAAAACATGAAATTCTTATTACAATCAATTGTTTTAATCTCAACCACACTTCATATTCTATAAAAAAAGTGTAAATGTATCTTTATCTTTCAATAACATTTAAAAATTTTGAAATTTTTCTAATTACTGAAAATGCAGTTAAATATGATAAGTAACAATAAATATTACGTTTATCATAATAACTTGATAAATATCGGTAGGAAAATGTTGCTGTCATTTATGAAACTCCGATTAACGAGTATTTTAAGTTCTGTGAGAAGACTGATTCGAAAGAATGGTTTAAATTACACAGTGAATTTGGCATTAACGACCTAATTCGAAACTGTAATGTTTTTGATATACCAGTGGACACGTGAAAAGGTCCACAGACATACATGAGCATATGTTGGTTTATCTGTGATATAGCCTATCAATTTTTAGGAACATAAATAACCAAATTAATTTAATGTAAACCTGGAAATGCAGGTGAACACATAGGTGAGCAAATAGATATGATGAATTTCAGCTCATGTAAACAAGATCATATGTGAGCATGTAAGCTTTTAGTAATAATCCATTTATACTATATATTTACTTTATAACGAATTAACTCGTTAATGCCACATCCACTGTTTAAAGAAACTCAGAGTAGGCATAACTCTTTCCAATCCGTCTTGTTACAGAATTAGATTACTATTGAACCATAGTTACATTTATGTTAGGAACAGTTCTCTATTAATATTTATGTAATATTCATTATTGCTTTTCATATTTAAGCATATTTTCGGTTATTGGAAACAATTAAGAAGGTTGAAATGTTATTAGAAGATAAAGAGATATTTAAGCTTGTTTTATAGAATATCAAATGTCAATAAGATGAAGATAATTAATTGTAAATTTAAGAATTTCATGTTTTTTACAATGAAGGGCATTGTTAATAATTGTATATAAAGGCAGGCCGCAGAAGTCGTAGGAGTGCAGTTTTGAATCAAATTTCGATGCAGTCGCTATGCCATCAGTACAGTAATTATTATGCATATGCCAGTTTATTTAAAGAGTTGGTTTGAACTACTGATCCAGACTCACAAAACTGTTCCTCTTTATTATTTCGAACCTATAGCGACCACATTTAGCCCAGCTGCTCGTATTCGACATGATCCAGAGTCTTCTACAGGATTGTGAATTTAGTTGTTGAGTTACCAGAAGTTATACCAAAGCCCAATGTAACAAGTTAACGTTTTAAATGCACCTTATATAACTTTTTGAAGGGCTGGACACCCTTGTGGCCTAATCAATGTCGAGCAGTTACGTAGCACTTGGTCAGGCGAGCTGGCTTGGTATCGTCACAGGAAGTAGCTAAGAAGTTAGGGAAAATGCCTGAGTACTTTCAGAAATTAAAAGAGGACAAGACACAAGTGCTAGTTGTCATACCATACATGCAGAAGGGGAGAGGGGAGACCTTTACAGGAGGCCATCTCATGAAGACGGTGTTTGGTACAGCAAACGAGGTGGACGTGGAGTAAGAAGGGTTGTGGCGCAGGTTGGAAGAGCTTAGGGCTACAAATGAGTGGCACACGATTCAGATAACTAGTCTGGGGAATAGCGTACTGAAAAACACCCGAGTATTAAGCCAGTTGATGGGAGAACTGGTATGACAAGAACGTCGAGGATCAATCGATCAAAATATGTTTCCGCTACAGACTAATGTGGAAATGTTAGACAGAGACGTTATGATATCCCATTGACTGCAGTCACTTGTAGGTAGTGTGCTGAATGCGTGTCAGGAGGTGATGAAATTACACAAACCTTTGCAACAAGCATTGTGAGGAAAATCAGATGTGAATCTGCTGAATCTGTTGTTTGGAGGGACCACGTAAAGTAAAGCGGAAATACTACTACAGTTAGGCGGGTCAAGGCGAGTCGCGACGATTTGCCATTGTGTTTTGACTTATCTAAGGGTACAAACAAATCGTCCAAAAGTGTTAGTAACCCTCACTTATCCTGTAGGACCCTTGAATAAGTTAGTCAGGTTTGTTTCACCTCAGTTATTACTAGTCATGAAGGATGGGGAATCATACGACGAAATAGAGGATGCAGGGCTTTGGTAGTGACATACAGGGAAAGTCACGATGTGTCCAAACAAAATTCTGTGGAAAGATCAGGACACATGCACTGTGAAATTTTTAATCCGATGACAAGGATGTCTGCGTATATTAATAAATCCCGAGTTGAACACTGGATACACTGCACTTGATCATAACTTTTATTGTTATTGTGTAAATGTGATGTACTTAAGTCCCAAGTCAGTACTAGGGAGACAATAATACAAGTACCGGATACCAAGAGCATAAGAGGATTGAAGAGATATTGTAATATTTACCAAGGGACTGTGGAATGAAGTTAATCGTAAAAACGTGAAAAAGTTAAATCAGTAAGTTCAGAGCACGAGAGCAAGAGACATTCGAAATTTGGAAAATGTTACAGTTCTAGTGTCGACACAAGTGGCCAGATCTAATCGAAGAAGATGGTAATGTCATCATAGGTATATTAGGTTAGATTAATACTTGACCCATAGATCATATATACGATATTTCGTAATGATGTGGAATTTGTCAGTTTAGTAAATGTTGTCTACACTTGACAGTCAATATTTTAAGGATTTTTTATTTATGTTGTTTTTTTATTTTTATTTTTTAATATTTTTAAGTTATAATCTTCTACATTGTAGAATGGGTTGCACATTCAGAAATTCCGTTAATTCCTTTTTATGTACTAGTTGGCTATCTGTCAGACTTTTGATGCTATTTGGTAATTTACCAAAGACTATTGTGGCAGCATAATTCACCCCTTTCGGAGCCAAAGTTAGATTTAATCTTGAATAGTGAGTATCATCATTTCTCCTAGTGTTGTAGCTATGCACACTGCTATTACTTTTGAATTGGGTCGGATTGTTAATAACAAATTTCATGAGTGAATATATATATATATTGTGAAGCTACAGTGAAGATCCTTAGATCCCTAAATAAACCTCTACAGGATGCTCTTGGGTGGACTCCAGAAATTATTCTGATTACACGCATTTGTGCGGTGAATAATTTTTTACTCAATGTTGAATTGCCCCGGAATATGAATGAAAATAAGCGTAGTAAGCTAATTTACTAAGATGTCTATCACCAAATTTTGCAATGACTCTGATAGCGTAAGTAGCTGAACTCAAACGTTTCTTCCTATTCAGTCCCTCGACAATGCAAACACCTAAAAATTTTGAATATTCTACCTTAGCTACAGATTTATATTCAAAGTCTAAATTTATTGATGGTGTCATGCCATTTACTGTATGAAACTGTATCTACTGGGTTTTATCAAAGTTTAATGAGAGTCCATTTGTAGAGAACCACTTAACCCAAAACTGAACCTTGTGGGACCTCATTTTTGATAACTCCCCAGTTAAATTAGAAGTAATTGGAAGAAATGAAACAGCAATTAAGGCTGGGCAGTCGAAATGTTTATAGCCTTCAGGCGCGGGAATACTTTACACAACTGAGCATGGGCAGCGACATGCATGTCAGTTGTAGTAAAAAATGTGTGATCTAACATCGAAGCATGAAGTAAACACATTCAAACGGAAGCGGTGGTCGTCAGCCGTTGCAGTAGATCAATTCTTGGTTCGTGCAATTTGTATGCATGCATGCCAATGCTACGTGATATTGGTGAGTGTGTCACTATCACCAGAATCGCCCGTAGACTAGTGTCGCAGTCAGCGCCAGTGTAGAACGTGTGGAGGGAAGAGTGTCGGAATGATGTGTGTATGCACCTCCTGGTGTAAACATACATTGCTTTCAGTAACGTCCTTTTTATTTCTTCGAGACAGCATTTCTCAAATGCGTTTTTGTGCCCAGCAATGCCTAACTGATCATTACGACAGTGGGTGTCAGGCAATAAGAATAGTGATGGGTTTCCTGCAGGAAAAGTCAAGTCCCCGCCCTGCCCGATATGTGCTGAGTCCGACAAAACACCCCAAGCGAATAGGGTAGCTGTGCTTACATCACCATTAATACACAAGGTTCCTATAGCTGCTGCATGATGTGAAGAACCATGGGGAGAAACTCAAACCTGTTAATGTATAACATAGTCTTGTGAGGTATGTGCACCAATATGTAAAATGAATAAATATCTATTCTGGCAACAAATTTAACCGCACGAACATACACTGTGTTGGACCATTTGGTAGCTCGTCGAAGGATACAAACCTAGCTCAAAAAAACAAAAAAAAAACAAAAAAATCAAATGTTTGTAGAGCTTATGGGACTTAACTACGGGGTCATCAGTCCCTAAACTTACAAACTACATATGAACTAGCTACAGCTAAGGACGGCACAAATATCCATGCCCGAGGGGGGACTCGAACCCCCGACCGTAGTGGCCGTGCAGACCGTGACTGAAGCGCCTCAGTCCCCTCGGCCACCGCGGCCGGCCTAGCTCCCTACATTTGGCTTACATGATAATCAAATGTAATAGAATCATGTGGTAAGTGTGTAAAGTGATGCTGTGCTGGGTGTTGTCTGTCATGATAGTTATGTATTTTATGCAATATGATACTCTGATTTCTTGAATTATTTACATTCATGATTCTTACATTATTACTATATGCAAAATGATACTAAGGTGTGTAATGTGATAGTCAGTTAGGTAGTATCAGCAATGATAATGACGTTCATTGGAATTGGGTATTGCGTTAAATTAAAACATTGTTTACTTTCCCTGGAAATAAATATGGAATGCAGCAGATGAGATTAGTGTCATCCAATGGGTGGACATTCACTATTATGCAGGTTACCAATAGAATAAGTAATGTAGGGAACAGTTACATCAGTAATGGTGATGAAACCGTGTTTTTTTTACAGTAATCATTTGAAGAATTGTCTTAAAATATTTGTTCCCTGCGATACTCACAGCAAAAAATGTTATTAATATTATTCCCGCTTACTTTGTAGTCAATGTTCCAATGTTTTAGTGAGGTAACAAGTAAATGTAGGGTAAGATGTATCACAACATTGGAAGATACGTGCACACCTACTTGTTAAAAGTGTGAGGTACAGGGTTACAAATTTGTTAAGCTTTTAGCAATGACAGCGTAATATGGCTAGAGGACTTAGTTCAAACCTGAAGACATACAGCAATAATTATGTAGTTTGAAAGGTGAGATATGTTGTATTATGGACGGAAATTTTGCCGAGTTCTTTTAACAAGATACGTAAGGGCATTGTGGAGGATGGTTGTTCAAATGTTCAAATGTCTGTAAATTTATCGGACCAAACCGCGTGATCATCAGTCCGTAGCTTACAAACTATTTAAACCTAGGTAAGCTAACCTAAGGACAAACACACACACCCATGCCCCAAGGAGGACTCGAACCTTCACGACGAGCAACCGCGCGCTCCGCAACGAGGCGGAGATTAATTCTAGTACACCAGTTTCAAATCATTATATTTATCTCAGTCGGATTACACACACACACAGCAATACACATGTGTGTGTAATATGTTTGACTGAACATTTACGACAATTACACTGCAGTTTAAAAAATCAAGAAATTATTAATACTGATTATAGTAACATACAAAGATATGCTTCATGATATAGTTCTGTTATTTATGACATAACCCAGTCTCTAATTACAGAGCCAATGGGCTGATAACATTACTAAGTAGATATATGTCTTGCAAATTGACTATATGAGGAATTACATGCCACAATGTAGTCAAGGGGAAACATGCAGCAGTTTAAGGCAGGTATCTTGCAGAATTAAGTTGTTTGAAGTAAGATCAATAAAACCAAAACATGCATATTTTCGAGATACATTCCTTGGTGAAATCTTCAAACACAATCCCCAAATGTGCTAGCCCTTGCATTTATGAATTGTACTGACAGCAAGATAGCAGTTGCATGTACGCATGGCTGTAGCTGGTCTTGTATACTGAGACCTGTCACTTCCCATTAAAGGGTACCTTCTGTGGCGCTTCCTTCATGTTGAAACCTGCAGCACCTGTTAGCGGTGTTCTAGTGTAATTCAAGTGCAAATGCATATCATGTAAAGCATCATGCTCATCGGGCTGTGAGCCCCCTCAGGTTGGATTAATAGCAGTGGTGCCAAGTAAAATTAATGTTTGCCTCATTTGTGAAAACATTATCCCAGTTGTCAGTAAAGTTAATGGTAATCATATCCAAGATTTTACAAAGCTTCCAGACAGGTGACTGTAAAAGACTTAATATCCACATTGTTTACGTTTAATATTAAACTTATAACAAACACTCCAAAAAAGGCAAAGTCATCTGAACAGCACATGGCTATTTTAACTACCGAAAGTTTGCGCAATATTTTTATGTACGGTTGTAAGCCCATTTAATTTATTCCTGCTAAACAGTGTGCCATTTTTCGGTGTAGTTGAAGATAAGGAAGTCACTATTAATATTGTCACTCCAGTAACTCCCAACATTGCCAAACGTTCATTCAGATATTTAGCACGTTAGGGAAGACCATGTTGACGCTTGTAAACACATGTTGAATTGATGGTGTATACAATCCGCCAATGTTAGACTGTTGCAATCGTAAGCAGATCCAGATTAGTCGTGATGATACATCCACACACACACACACATACACCCACACACACACACGCACGCACACATTTCACGTATGTGTTGTAACGTTTACGTTGATTTTTGGTACTGGTTCGAATAATTAGTATTAGTTATAGTAATGTACAAAGATGCAGTTGGTATTGTAGTTCTATCGTTTATGACGATTTCCCTCCTCTTGCTACAGGGCTTGGTTGATTTTTCTTAATGCTTGTATCCTGCAGATGATTTTGTTGTTAAGTCATGTGGCTGTGACTAAATAGTGTGTGTTACATATAGTTGCAAGCCAGCATACGCCAAGTTCTGTTATTTTTACGAAAAACTATTTTAGCACAAATGTTCAAAATGTTCAAATGTTTATAGAGCTTATGGGACTTAACTACGGGATCATCAGTCCCTTATCTTACAAACTACTTATGAACTAGATTATACTACAGAAGGCACAAACATCCATGCTGGGGGGGATTCGACCTCCCAACGGGGAACAGCCTCGCGCATCATAGCATAGCGCCTCAATGCGCTCGGCTGCTTCGCTGCGGCTTTTAGCACAATCTTCGATTGCGATGCTATTACGTTTTACCGTGGTTTTTCATAGAAGTCAATGTTTTCTTATGCTACTTCCAATAATTTTGCTAGAACAGGTAGTCAATTTAGGGTCCTGTAGGGGTATAAACCATGCATTGTAGATTTAAAAAAAGTTGTCGCTTTGCTTCACTTGCGACGCTAATGTTAGACAACACTCGCCATTATATTGCTAGGCATAGTTCAGTCAGTGCTACAATCACCTTATCTATACATTACAAGTTAGGATATTTATGAAATAATAGTTCTTTTTATTTTGATATATCGAATACAGTAATATCTTTGGGATTCCAGTACCTCTCCCTCTGTTAGATTCTTTGCTGTGAGCCCTTTGTTACATCTTACAATGAGTATTGCATTCAAATGCATAAATCACCTGCTTTATTCCTATAAACTTAGGTGCGTCTTTATTCTTGTAATTTGGGTAACTTGGATTCCTTGCCGTTATATAGCATTCAGGAGAAGGTTAGTTTGTCGAACTGAGGATGTCTTTTTTGTATGAGGATTATAACATTTTTAATATAAAAATGTGTCACTAAGTATAGTAAAAAAAGTTTTAATAGTCATCAGATACATAAGATTAACGCTCCACTTTTTTTGCATAGCGCGTATCTCCTTGTGAAAAGTTAGGTTTCACGACTGTTTACTATGATTCATAATGTTATTAGGCCTATCAATCTTGAAAGTAACTAAGGAAGAATTTACTTTAGTATTTACAAGCTTCATTTTATGATGTTTTATGGAAGTATCATGATTTGTATCATGTATTTCATTGTGTAATAGCCTACGCAATACAAAAATATTTCAATTGTTGTTTGGTCTGTTAGGTCTGGATACAGCTATAGGGTACTTACCTTAATGTTGTGAGGAATTAATTTTACGACTGCAATGTGATATTTGTTGTAATTATCAGGATTTAAGAGTTACGGTTGAAAAAACTGTTATAATTTCCGAGGTGGGGTGGCTTGCGTGCCTCAAACGATACACATAGCCGTACCGTAGGTGCAACCACAGCGGAGGAGTACGTGTGGAGAGGCCAGAGAAACGTGTGGTTCTTGAAGAGGGGCAGCGGCCTTTTTAGTAGTTACAGGGGCAACAGTCTGGATGATTGACTGAGCTGGCCATGTAAAATCAGCTAACACTGATCTTCCACGCTGTTACTGCGAACGGCTGAAAAAAGGGGAAACTACAGTCGTTACATTTTCCTGAGAACATGCAGCTTTACTATGTGAATATATGATAATGGCATCTTTTTGGATAAAATATTTCGGAGGTAAAATAGTCCCCCATTCGAATCTCCGGTCGGGGACTACTCAGGAGGATGTCGACATCAAGAAAAACAAAACAGGCATTCTACGGGTCGGAGCATGGACTGTTCTAACCTTTAATCGCTTAGGTAAGTTAGAAACGGTGAAAAGAGAAATGGATAGGTTAAAGTTAGATATGGTAGGGATTAGTGAAGTTCAGTGGCAGTATGAACAGGACACCTGGTCAGGAAAGTGCAGGGTTATCAATACAAAATCAGTTGGTGGTAACGCAGGAGTAGGTCTGATAATGAATAAGAAAATAGGAGTGCGGGTAAGTTACTATGAACAACATAGTGAACGCATTATCGTAGCAAAAATAGACACAAAACCAACATTGACCGCAGTAGTGAAAGCTTATAAGTCAGCTAGCATGGCCGACGACGAGGATATCGAAGAAATGTATGAGTAGATAAACGAAATCATTCAGAAAGTTAAAGGATTGGGGACTGGAACTCGGTAGTAGGAAAGGGAAGAGAAGGAAATGTAGTAAGGTGAATATGGATGGGAAAAAGGAATGAAAGAGGACATCGCTTGGTAGAATTTTGCGCAGAGCACAATTTAATGATCACCAACACTCGGTTTAAGAAAGAACGTTGTATACGTGGAAGAGACCAGGAGACATTGGAAGGTACCAGATCTACTTTATTATGGAAAGGAATAGATTTATAAACCAGGTTCTAAACTGTAAGACATATCCAGGGGCAGATATAAAATGACCATAACTTATTGTTTATGAACTGAAGATCAAAACTGAAGAGACCGCAGAAAGGTAGAAAAGCCAGGAGATGGAACATTGACAAATTGAAGGAACCAGAGGTAGTGGAGAGTTTCAGAGGGAGCATTAGGCAAGGATTGGCTGAAACGGGGAAAAGTAATACAGAAGAAGATGAATGGGTTGCTCTAAGAGATAGGGTAGTGAAGGCTGCAGAGGACCATATAGGCAGAAGGACGAGGCCTAATAGAAATCCCTGGATAACACAGGATATACTGAACTTAATTGATGAGAGGAGAAAATATAAAATTTCAGCAAGTGAGGCATGCAAAAGGGGGTACAAACGTCTGAAAAATGAGATTTACAGGAAGTGCAGACTGGCAAAGCAGGAGTGGATAGAGGACAAATGTAGAACCGTAGAAGAATGTATAAATAGGGGAAAGATAGATATCGTCTACAGGAAAATAAACGAGATATTGAAGACAAGACAAACAGCTGTATGAATATCAAGAACTCAGATGGAAAAACAGCACCAAGCAAAGAGGGGAAAGCTGAAGTGTGGAAGGAATATATAGAAGGCCTATACAAAGGAAATAAACTTGAAGGCAATATTCTAGAAATGGAAGACGAAGTGGAGGAAGAAAATATAGAAGCTATAATACTGCGAGAAGAATTTGACAGAGCGCGGAAGGATCTGAGTCGAAACAAGGCTCCTGGAGTAGATGATATTCCGTCTGAATTGCTGATATTGTTAAGAGAGCCAGTCATGAAAAAATTGTCCCATCAGGAAGGGGAAATACCCTCCGACTTCAAGAAGGATATCTTAACTCCAATTCCAAAGAAAGCAAGTGCAGACAAGTGTGAAAATTACAGAACTATCAGTTTAATACGTCATGGTTGCAAAGTACTAACTCGAAGTATTTACAGGCGAATGGAAGAACTTGTCGCATCCGACCTCGGGGAAGATCAGTTTGGATTTTGGAGAAATGTAGGATCACGGGAGGCAATTCTCATGTTAAGATTTATCTTAGACGATAGTTCAGACAGGCAAACCTATGTTTTCAGCATTTGTAGATTTGGAGAAAGCTTTTGACAATGTCTATTGGAATGCACTCTTTCAAATTCTGAAGGTAGTGTGATATTCCTGTCCTGTGACCACTTCATATTTCTGGCCGCTGGCCGTTTCTTTGCTAACATCGTACGTGACTTAAACGCGGGAGAAAGGCAGAAGTGCAGCACATGTTGAAATGTGGGGTGGGGAGCAGTAGCATATGGCACAGTAGGTGCTGGTTTCCGTGGGAAAGCCCGCCTATGTTACTGGTGCTCTCCGCATTGGCTGCTGCATTTCACGTCACGTGATTTCTTTTGAAATTAGTTTTGTTTATTATATACTAAATATTAATTATTCAGAGCTGAGAATTTGTATTAAATATCTCTCAAGGACAGGCTAGGTTTTGACAATTTAAAAAGTTTAAGGTGCCTTCTCTTATTGTAATAAGAGAAGAGCGATTTGGCAGAAGGCGCGCGACGGCCCTGTTTTGGCGCGAAATAGAGCGTCAGGTGCCCTCTCGCAACGCGCCGCAGTTTCAGTCTCGAGCTGATCGCTATACGCGCTGGACCGCGCCGGTCATGAGTAAAGATTTTTGTAATAGTGATAACAGTCGAGGCCTCAACATGAACTATGGGCAGCATATACCGTATCATATTAACAATAGTTGCTCATTTTTTTATTATTTATTTAATAAATGGCGTCCCTGACAATTAAAAATCTCGCGAGTCGCTTATTATGCTTCCATCATACAGAACTTATTTTAGCCTCACTTGTATTCTGTAGAAGAATCAAAGACCTGTGTGCTGTCTTCTGCGCTGGGGACAACAGGTTAGTCAGAACTCTATGCTTTCCATAAAGTCTTGGAAAACAACTACGGCACCTCGTGCGTACTGTAGGGCGGTACAAACTCACACTGCTACACAACAGCATCCGCAAGGATGTGGAGGTTTTAGGGGACTTGTGGGAGGAAGCAGTACTAACTTCTCCGTCCGCAAATAAAACCCTAGAAAGCTTGTACATGGCATCCGTTGCGGGGAATAACATTTCGGAATGAAATAGCCGGATACAGTGAGGCGATAAACGGTCGAAGTGATTCGCGAACTGTCACACATCAAGAATTTTACAAAGTGACCGTTAGCCAATTGATGTACGCTAGTGAAGCAAGTGCAAGTGTTGTGTTTGCGGTCCATTGGATTACGTAACTTCAAGAATCGACGAGCTACAGAACGGCGGCATCGCAACACTTCACCGGGCACGTCGACGGAACAGCCACGCTCAGCGCCATAGCAGACAGAAGAGGGGTGCGGCGCCTGAAAGGAACAGCCGTAACCATCGCTAGCAGCGACAGACGACGACTCCATCTATTAGCGGAGCTACCACCACCAGCCTTCACGTCGCAACAACTGCACATCGCGACGCGAGGAAAAACGGGAGTAAGTGCCAACTCCTGTAAATTATAATTAATTGTATATATCTGTTTAAAAATTGCTACTAAAAATATAGCGTAAAAGTATATTAGAAATGGAAAATGAGGGAAAGACTAGGTCTTATCTCAGATGTAGGAACGGAGAATGTGTTCAAAATACAGGTAATGATCATTCAGGTCAACAACCTCAGATGCAGGGTGACAATATCAGTCCATATTTTGTAACGAATATGAGTGAATTGCAATCTAATATTATCCAGGATATAGAGGTTAATCAATCAGATCAATAGCACACATATTGTAGAACAAAGTGCTGTTGAAAATGTTGTAAGTGACGTGCAGAGAGATACACAAGTTTGACAATCTGTCGCTCCTAACCATAGTGACGAGGTAAATGTAGATGCAGCTGTCAGAGAAAATGTGTCTGGCGCCTACATAACAGAGGAGCAGATGGAGGTATCAAGTGACAGAAGCCATAGCACAGCTTCAGCCGATACGTTGCCAGTAGAAAGTAGTGGAGGGAAGGAAACTGGTATTGACAATAATGTTATATCAATGTTTAGCGATATGTTAGCTAAATTAGATCAAAACAAAGAAGAACAAAATCAGAACATAAATAAGTTGACAAACGAAATTAATGCAAAATTTGATCAAAACATAGAAGAACAAAATCAGAACATGAATAAGCTGGTAAACGAAATCAATGCAAAATTTGATCAAAACAAAGAAGAACAAAAACAAAACATAAATAAGTTATCAGAAAAACTTGACAAAAACATTGAAAGATTAGACCGCGTGACAGAGGAAATACGTACACCAATGGCTAGTATAAATAATAAATTCTAGGGCTTAGAAAACAGGGTAATTAATAATAAAGAAAAAGCAGAAAAGTGTTTTAAATAATTAGATTTAGAAATTTGTAAAATGACGTTGTGCACAGGGTGGACTCTGAAGTAAGCAAAATTAACGAAAGATTACAGGTTAATAGTGACACGCTGTATACTGTTACAAATAAGGTAGAGTGTTTGAGAAAGGAACAGGCTAGCGTTAGTATAACATGTAAAGATGGATATCTGTCGCAGCAATCAGACATCGAAAAAATGAACAGAAATGTAGCATTTATTGACAATAAAGTGTCACAGGTAGGCACATCATGTACAAGTAATGCAAATGCACCTCACAGTAAATTAACAGAGATCGAGCCGAAACTGAATGAGCTGCCCGATACAGGTAATTTAGTAGAAAATATTAGCACCATTGAAAATGAACTTAGGAGAAAACATGAAGCGTGGGTGCAACAAGAACGTAAGAAAGGTAACACAGTTGATGTTGCAAATAATACTTATTCATACAAATTTCACAATTTTTCAAAGACAGGTAGTGTACATGCTGTTGTTTTCATCAGGCAGTTCGATGGTGTTATTCCTAATAACATGACAGAACAACAAAAGATGAAATTCGTAGTGAGTAGGTTTGAAGGTGCAATTTCGTGGGGAACAGGAGCTATAAACATTTGTAAAACCCATCAGGAATTTGTCGCTGCATTTCTCAATCAGTATTGGTCTGAAAGCACACAAAATAACATACACACTGAAGGCTGCATGAAAGACTACAAGTATAAATTTAAAGTCACGCCCCATGAATCTTTTAGATTTAAGCCTTATTCAATCCTATCAGCCAAAAGAGAAGCGGTGGAGCAAGAGAGTAAGAAAATGACAGAACGGAACATAATTGAAAGGTCTGGTAGTGAATATTCCAATTCCTTTGTCATAGTCCCAGAGAAAGATAATTCAGTTAGGATCACACTAGATGCAAGGGCTTTAAATAAAATTATACCACAGATGGATAGGCCCAAAATACTGGAGGAATTTGTTTAGAAGTTTCATGGAGTCAAGATATTAACAATCACGGACTTGAATTCTAGCTTCTGGCAAACACTTGTAAAGGAAAACTGTTGCAAAAAACACTGCTTTTACGTATGGAGGAAGGTGTTGTCAGTTCAGAGAGTTGGCTTTTGGTCTGAAAATATCAACATCTGCCTTCATATGCAAATAGGTACATATACCTCAGGGGGCAATAGCGCTCTTTGCTTTGCCAGGTAACTGACACCTACCAGGTACCCCAGTTAACTAGCAGCTTACTTCCTTTCCTTTCACGCTGTTAGTTCTTCCTCTTACTATTCAGTCTGAACTCTTTTTCTATCGTCTTTACTTTCTTCTCTATCCAAATACCAGATTGCACGAAAACACTAATTTAGACGAGTAAATAAAAACAGAATTTGACATGAGTAAGCAGGAATATGAGATTTACAGACTTAATACGTACTGAATTTGGCTTAATGTGAGTATGTAACAATTATGGAGCATAGTAAATATTTTAACGCAGCAGTAAACATCTGCTTAGCACGAGTTACCTTTACAAAGTTAAATGGCAGTCACAGATCTTCTCGGAACGAAACAACAGCTGACTACATTATTGGTGGATTTTTATTTAATTTATTCCAAGATTGTTTACGCTGATTATTATAATGTAATATATGACGCTGAGAAGAGGACGGCTCAAAAACAGGTGAGTGAACTTAGTGAAAATAACTGTTAGACATAGGCAATGTAAAACATGGTTTTATTATGAATGACATGAGAAACGAGGTGTATGGTCTGCTATGTGTAGTTTTAAGCAAGTATTGAGAAGGTAGTAAGAAGGGTCAAGTACAGGTGACTGATAAATTCGGCCTTGAAATAGGCTCATAATTAAGAAGGTAATAAGGTGGTAAGTAGGGTCAAGTACATATGACAAATTCGGCCTGGAAATAGGCTCATTATTGAGAATGTAGTGAAGTGGTAAGAAAGGGTCAAGTACAGGTGACTGGTGGTTCCGGCCTGGAAGTCGACTCATTATGATATTATATATGGTGTTTCAGGCGGCAGAGAAGTCGTCATTTGTGGAATTTAGGAAATAGGTAGGGGACGCAGTGTGTGCCTCATTCTACAATTTTTAAATTAGGAATACACAGTAGCAGAAATGGCACCATTTTGGAATACACTTGTCCTATGCTCTTACACATACACATCTATAAATAAGTATATGTATAAATTATATGATATTTTTTGACCTGTTTCGCCTCCACATCAACCTCAGGAAATCATAACACATCAGAGCGATAAACAACATGTACTATGGAATATGTATATCATACATAATGGAATTTCACGGTCAGCTGTCAATGAAAGCAACCATCCATCAGTCGGAATTATATTTTGTCTTTATGCAGCAAATGGTTTCTGTTGATTTCTGTGATCTGTATTTTCCATTAAATATTAAGCATTATTACAAGTGAATGTAAAGTGGCATCTGTTCGCCAACAGTACGGTAATAAATATTAGACATGGCATGTGTTGCCAATTGTAATATGGGAATAGAGGTAACATCTGTTGACAATATAGAGAATTTTCAATGAAACACACACACACACACACACACACACACACACACACACACACACACACACACACACACACACACACATATATATATATATATATATATAACTTAATGTGTCTTAAAGCGTGCCACGAAAGATAATTAAATGTAAAAATCAGAATAGGTAACTGAAGAAATGTGAGAAAGGTCAATGACCTGAAAAAGAAACCTAAACTTGATCGGTAATTACCAAACACTGACCAATATGTGTATTATTCTTGATTCAATGTGCAAAATGTCTGCATTGATTTGATTTTATAAATGTATTTGTATGTATAAATTTTATGTACCACTTAAGTATATCCTTTGTATGTACAAGCGTGTGAAGCCAGCAGTGCTATATAGGCTATGATAAATATTATTAAAAGTATAAAGTCATGAGTGCCTAGTGTTGAATTTGCACTCAATGCGTGTGTCAAAATTGCAAAGCCGAAAGTGAGTAGGCAATTCAATTAATAAAAAGAGAAAGTGTTGATAGGCTTGGTGGACGGCATTGTGCCGATATAAGTGATATATGGCTTCGTGCCAACAATCGGAGTTGTGGTGGTTCTGATGGACGGCAATGCGCCGAAAGTTAGTAATTTTATGTAAGGCAGTATACTATTTGTTGTGGTGGTATTGATGGACGGCAATGTGCCGAGAATTTAATTGGTGTCATAAGCGGCCATGAGCCGGAAGTCTCAATGTCATATATTCAAATGGCAGGTGCCAATAAATTTTGTAAACATGGACGGCAATGCGCCGATTTTAAATCACAATTATCGAGAGGCTTTAGGCCTGCCATATTTCCTGGAATTATCCAAAGTAATAATGTTACTTACCTATTGTTCAGTCGTCCATTTTCTGAACATTTTCATAGCATGTGTTAAGTAATTTGTAACTTTGAGATTTTGTGTGTGCATTTTCAGAAGGATATTTAGGGTTTATATGTAGTTTCATACATTGTAAAGTTAGCTAATTCATAGCTGCCGAAGTTCAATTTAGGCAGGGTTATAATGTTAATGTTCCTATACCGTTTTTTTGTGTAATCATTTTTGATTTAGATGTGGAGCTTCAGAAGTAATGGTTTCCAAGATTTATGTAAGTTCTTGAGAAATAATGGGTACTATTTTTCAAAATTTAGAGGATTCTTATTTCCAACTTGTCTGTTGTCTTTGAGAAGATTCCAAGTTTGGAAATCTCCGAAGGAAGGGGATGTGTGATATTCCCGGCCTATGGCCACTTCATATTTCTGGCCGCTGGCCGTTTCTTTGCTAACATCGTACGTGACTTAAACGCGGGAGAAAGGCAGAAGTGCAGCACATGTTGAAATGTGGGGTGGGGAGCAGTAGCATATGGCACAGTAGGTGCTGGTTTCCGTGGGAAAGCCCGCCTATGTTACTGGTGCTCTCCGCATTGGCTGCTGCATTTCACGTCACGTGATTTCTTTTGAAATTAGTTTTGTTTATTATATACCAAATATTAATTATTCAGAGCTGAGAATTTGTATTAAATATCTCTCAAGGACAGGCTAGGTTTTGACAATTTAAAAAGTTTAAGGTGCCTTCTCTTATTGTAATAAGAGAAGAGCGATTTGGCAGAAGGCGCGCGACGGCCCTGTTTTGGCGCGAAATAGAGCGTCAGGTGCCCTCTCGCAACGCGCCGCAGTTTCAGTCTCGAGCTGATCGCTATACGCGCTGGACCGCGCCGGTCATGAGTAAAGATTTTTGTAATAGTGATAACAGTCGAGGCCTCAACATGAACTATGGGCAGCATATACCGTATCATATTAACAATAGTTGCTCATTTTTTTATTATTTATTTAATAAATGGCGTCCCTGACAATTAAAAATCTCGCGAGTCGCTTATTATGCTTCCATCATACAGAACTTATTTTAGCCTCACTTGTATGCTGTAGAAGAATCAACGACCTGTGTGCTGTCTTCTGCGCTGGGGACAACAGGTTAGTCAGAACTCTATGCTTTCCATAAAGTCTTGGAAAGCAACTACGGCACCTCGTGCGTACTGTAGGGCGGTACAAACGTACACTGCTACACAACAGCATCCGCAAGGATGTGGAGGTTTTAGGGGACTTGTGGGAGGAAGCAGTACTAACTTCTCCGTCCGCAAATAAAACCCTAGGAAGCTTGTAGTAGCAGGGGTAAAATATAGGGAGCGAAGAGTTATATTCAACCTATAAAAAACCAGAGAGCGGTTATTAGATTCGTAGGAAAAGAAAAGGACGCAGAGGGCGAAGGAGTGAGACAGGTTTGTAGCTTTTCCCGAATTTTCTTCAATCTGAATGCTAGGAGAGATATGGAGAGGGAATTAAAGTTCACGGAGAAGAAATAAAGACTTTCCAGTTTGCCGATGACATAGTAATTTTTTCAGAGAGTGCAAAAGATATGGAAGAGCAATTGAATGTTATGGAAGTGTCTTGAAAGGAAGATATAAGTTGAACATTAACAAGAGTAAAACGAGGGAAATGTAATGTCAGAAAATCAGGTGATACTGAAAGAATTTGATTAAGTAATGAGACGATAAAAGCAGTAGATGCATTTTGTTATTTGGGTAGCAAGATAACGTCTGATGGCCGAAGTAAAGAAGGTATAAAATGCAGAATGTTAAATGTTAAAATGTTTGTAAATCTATTGGACCAAACTGCGTGGTCATCAGTCCGTATCTTACATACTACTTAAACTAAGGTAAACTAACCTAAGGACAAACACACACACACCCCCATGCCTCAGGGAGGACTCGAAGCCCCGACGGCGAGCAACCGCGCGCTCCGCAGCTAGGCGCCTTAGAGCGCTCGGCTACTCCACCGCGGCTCTTGTGCTCTCATTGTGTTTAGTTAGTTTATTAGTGACGCTTGAATGTGAACTTCTTTATACAAGCAACAGTGTATTTTGTGGTAGTGTTATTTGCTCTTTTCTGAAGCTAGTAGTTGTGGTATTTGTTGTTGTTATTTTATATTTCTAGAGACTGTGATTTGTTGCTTGCTGTAGTTAAGGTACTTCCTCGTTCTTTTGTAGAAAATAACTGACATAACGTAGACGTCTAATTTTTCTTAACAAGTAATTGTAAAATTTTACCATGAAAAGTGTGGGCTCTGTCGGTAGGGTCATGCGTAGTGGGCTGCAGTGTAGGATTTGTAGTAAGCATTTTCATGGGGGGCGGGGGTGGGGAGGAATGCAGTGGGGAAGCCAGTGGGAATTGTGGTGAGGTTATCTCCTGAAATTGTAGGATTTGCAGCACGAATACGATGATAGAGGAGCAGGAGCGTTTGATCTGCGCCCGTCAGCTCGTCGAAGTTAAGGACTGTCAGGCTTGGCTAGCACTTGGATGGATTACCGTCCGGGTCTGCCGAGTGCTTCTGGCAAGCGGGGTGCACTCAGCCCTTGTGAGGCAAAACTGAAGAGCTACTTGAAGGAGATCGGATCCGGTCTGGAAAACCGGCGCAACGGCCGGAAGTGCTGGGCGCTGACCACGGCCCTCTCCAAACCGCATCTGGTGACGCCTGCAGTCAGAGGATGACACGGCGGCTGGTCGGTACCCCTTGGGCCCTCGCGGCCTGTATGGGGCAGACTTTACATTAGTAGTAGTTATAAGCATATTGTCATAGCTGACGTCTGTTGAAAGGTTGGCCAAGCTAGTAACTCTGCTCTGCCACCTGCATGTAAAGGTGAGCAATGCAACTGCCTAAATCACTTGTCAACAGCTGTGTATAACTATAGCGATATTAATATGTTGAAACAATATATTTCATAACTAGTTTCACCATAACTACCCAACATCGACATGTGATCATACTTCGTAAATATATGTATCATGATTATCTTTAAAATTCCTCCCTCTCTCCCAGTGTTGCTTCCGACCCTCCTTCTCTGTCGATGACCAACTCCTCCGCCTCAACCCCCCACCCCTTGTCTAGGTAAATTCCCGGCTCGCCGCCATCTTTGTCTTCCTCGACATCGAGAAAGCCGAGTTTGTGACACTTGCGGGGAGTGACACTTGCGCGGAAAGGGAATGTGTAGACTCTTGCGCGGAGGCCCGGACGCTGCAGGTAGTGAACAGGGTGTTCCAGAAGTAGCGATACACCACCCCTATTCCACGCCCTCCAGCCGCTACCTGTGCCGTATTCAGGGAAAGGCCTACCGAGCGAGGTGGAGCAGTAGTAACGGGACGTTCGCTAAAAATAGGGTATATTACAAGATTCACGTCTCTCGCATTCCGGTCCAAAATTAGCATGGGCCTATATTTCGCATTCATTGAAAAATGCGAATTTTTCCGGTACCTACTGTTTACTTTGTACGTATTTAAGGGTGGAAAATAAAGTTATCTCCCAATATTTCTGATTAAATAGTGTTTCACACCAAAATACCATTTATGACAATTTCGGATTTACTGCATTTTGAGTCAGAATTCGCATCTATATTCGAATTTATCGCAAATACGAATTTTTCCTGTCCCTAAAATTACCTCTAAAAATAAACAGCTGATCAAGGCACTAAAAGCAAGGGCAGATCTTTAGGTATATTTCTACAAATAACTAAAACACAATTTGATCGTGAAATTATATACAATCTCATTATAAAGGTTTTTTGTAGGTGGTTTTGAGCAGCTTTTAAATATGTTAGAAATTGCATTATGAAATATAGACAGCTACATGTTATGTTTATTATGAGATATCGATTTCGGCTAATTTGAGGTCATCTTCAAGTCTCAAACAACAGGTGTTACTTATGCATTTTTTCGGTGGCACTCATAACCTTTAACTGTTTACACACAAGGTCTAACGTTGTTAATCGCGTTAGCGATGAAAGGAGAACCCAGAATCTTTGCGTCTAAATGATACATATATTGGTGTGATGTCTTATTTCGAAAGAACAGACATCACACCAATACATATATAGCTCTCGGTGAAATGGAACGGTATGGTGTCGTTACGTACCACAGCACGGCCGACTAGAAACGCAGGAGAAGTGCAAACAACGTTCTCTCCTCAGAGGTATGATTATAATTGGGTTCGGCGTAGACTTCTACAACATACAGTCTACACGGCGAAGATTACACCAAAAAATTTAACTTTTCGTCTACTTTGGCGATAGCAACCAAATTTTAGAATCGTGTCTACTATGTAAAGATTTAGCAACACAAAACGCTTCAAGTCCATAACTTCACTGGTTTTCGAGTTCTGAATTTTTAATATGTTTTTAATGTTATTATAGAAAAAACAAATTTGGGACTCACACTAAAATTTTCATATGGCAGATTTTGTAGGTACATTCATAAGACATAATTCAACGGTTGTGTGCATTCATCTTATGAGAAATATCAATCATTTGTTAACAGTGTTTATTTCAAATTTCTACATTTAAGTTTCTTCAATTATTAGTATTTAAATGTGGTTATGAAATAAATAAATTACGTGTATATGTGTTGTCTTATGCGGCCAAACCACTTAGGTCATCGGTCGCTAGAGTTACACACTACCTAATCTGACTTAAAATGACTTAGGCAAAGTACAAACAAACATACCCATGTCCGAGGAAGGACTCGAACCTCCGACCGGACCGGCCGCGTAATTTGTGACACAAATTACATGTTTGATAATATTCATGCATATAAGTATGAAATCACGTCAAGACTACTTCCTGCAAAAATTTTGACAAAAAAAGTTGGCACTGAGTTTAGAAAAACAAAATTCTGGTATATTGGATTTTAACATTTTATCAAAAAATGAATGTTACTTTTTTTTACTACAAGAGATACAGCCATTCAAATTTACGGCCACCAGAACGTTTTCCCTTCCTGAGTAAATGAGCTGCTTCTTGTAGTTTCAACACCTTTTTCTTGAATGTTCTGAATATAAATCTTCACACAGACTTCTTGAGGAGGAGAGTGATACGGATATCTGATTGTAAACCACTGCCTATTACCTTAGACCTTTTTGATTGTACTGAACAGTAATTCCGCGTATTCCGTAATTTATATTTATACAGTTAACTGGCAATGTAATTTATAACCAACTATTGGCTGCCAATTTCGCTTCATTTTTCCTGGCAGTCTTGCAACTTGTTTCTCCCTGTTGGTTTATGCCGAGTTCGGAGTAAAAATGGTTCTATATGACGGTGATGGAAAATAGAATCTATCTTCAGCATTTTTCGGTGTGTGCCATTCCCTTAAACATTTCGTATTTCATATATTTCTTAGATGTATTTGTAATTCGAATACAGCCAAATCGTTTTGGGGTCTACGAATAAACGCTTCAAGTATGTAATATACTCATTGACTGATTATTAACCTTTTTTAATTGATGGTTTAAGGTTGCGTCTCCTATTAAAAAGCATAGTAGCTATTTTTAAAGAGATGGAAGTTGAGTGATAGTGGGGTTAACTACATAGCGGTCAATTACATCAACGTATCTGTGCAGGATGCCTAATATATTTATTGCTTGCGCAGGTGTCTTGATATGCTTAGTGTTCTGAATAATATGCTTTTAGGAGGTATGACTGTGGAAAGTCATCGTCTTGTAGTAGCAGAGACTGTCTTAGTAACTCTCCAAACATTATCACTATTAAAATACCTTTTTGTTTACAGGAGGAACACTCAACGGATTAATATGTAGTTAGAACAAGTTACTATATTGCTCTTCAGCTTTGAAAGGGTTGTGCAATTTCACTGATTTTCGTGTTATGTTGACAGTGTGGAAACTTGACCACAGCAGTGCTAGACTTCTTGGTGTGCCTGTACCCAGGAAAAGCCATCAGCCACCCCAAGGGCCCCGGGTTCCGCGCAAGTGTCACTCCGCGCAAGTGTCACTTCGCGCAAGTGTTCCAACCCCGAGAAAGCCTACGATCGAGTGTTGGCATTTCAGGCTCATTTTCAAACCCCAAACCTACACTCTTCCTATTAATTATGTCTATTTCATCGCTTCCTTTCTCTCCGACCTCTCATCATGTCACTGTCAACAACTCCAACTCCCTTTTGTTCTGCCCTTCCACCAGGATACCTCAGAGCTCTGTCCTCCCTCCTCCTTTATCTCATTTACTCGATTGTCATGCCGCAACCCCAGCCTCCCATCCATCTCTTTCAGTATGCTGACGTCACCACCTTCCCAGCCCTTGCCCCTCTCTTCTCCAGTCTCACCTCTCCCAATTCTCTACTTGGTGTAAGCAGTGGCGCCTCTCCCTCAACCCCACCAAATCCCAGGCAATCATTTAGGTGGTACCATCAAATCCTTCTGTCACCACCATGTGTACCCTCTACATCACCCACAAATTAGAATCCCTTCACCCTCTGATCTCTCCCCTCCTGCTAAACCCGGGCCTCTGCCACACCGATACCAGCATATCCCTCCTGTGTTGTACTCAGAGATGAACTCTAAGTCTATTCTACTTTTACTATTTCCAATTCCATTATGTCGCATGCAAACTACAGAGTCCGTCTTCAAGGGGCCGTAGGCACGGATCCTCTTGGGCGACGTCTTCTGCGGTGATTTTTCTTCTCAGAGATCTTCCGTCTGCGGAATTCGGCGAGACTTCCCGAGGCGGTCGTCTGGCTGGTACTTAAATATGCTGGCGGACTGGTACCGTTCCTCAGTCGTCCGCTGCGGCATCTGAAGGAAAAGGTGCGAGATTAATTCGTGAACATTCTGTTTATAAGCGCCGACTATAGATAGGCTTTCCGGCCCAGGCGTTTCCACAGCGAACAGTACGTCTCCCTCCCTACAACAACTTTACACTCTCCACATCGTCTCCCGGGGTACCTTTCGGCATCCATCTATCCCGGGTGACGCCCTCCGTCTCTATATTTACCAATCCTATCAGCCCTAATATCTTCCCTCCCCATATATTACGTGCCCCTCCACCCTCCCACTCCCACACTCTCCTGCCCCCACTTGGATCTTCCTTCCCCTCCCTCTGAGATCTTACATTTTCCTTCCCCATTCCCCCACCTCTCCCTTTTCGGCCCTCCGTGCCTCACTTCCTCCCCTCTCCCTTTGTGGGACGTCAATGCTCTACTTTTCAACAGTGCAACGTGCTAAAGTATTATGTCAATGTCAAGTTCTGGGCGTGATTTTAAGACTTTAGCACCGCAGCTTAGACAGAACACTATTTTGCTATGATTTTTATGATCTCGTTGTTCTTGTCACCATTTACTGTGAACAATCTGCATTTTTTAGCCACGTGGTAGTTTTAATACTGATCATGTGTGTTTTCAAGCCTTCATTTCTTAGTTTTAAATTCACCAATATTCTCTTCTGTTTTATTATTTGCATTAACATTAATTTCTCCTGTTTTAATGTAAATAAGCAATTGTCAAACTTACCTGCATTCAGCGTACGAGGCTGCTGCCAGCCTGACCCACGGGGCATTAAAATACAGTGAAGGAAACTAAGCAAGGCAGACAAGTGCGAAAATTACAGAACCATCTGTTTAGTAAGTCATGGTTGCAAAATACTAACATGAATTATTTACAGACGAATGGAAAAAGACGTGGAATCCGAACTCGAGGAAGATCAGTTTGGATTTATGAGAAAGGTAGGAACACGGGAGGCAATACTCACATTACGACTTATCTTAGAAGACAGGCTAAGGATAGGGAAACCTACGTTTTTAGCGTTTGTCGATTTGGAGAAAGTTTTTGACAACGTCATCTGGAATACACTCATCCACATTCTGAAGGTAGCAGGGGTAAAATATAGGGAGCGAATAGTTATATTCAACCTATACAAAAACCAGACAGCGTTTACGATAGGAGTCGAAGGGCAAGAAAGGGACGCGGAGGTTCGGAATGGAGTAAGACAGAGTTGTAGCCTTTCCCCAATGTTGTTCAATCTGTACATTGAACAGGCAGTGAAGTAATGGAAGGAGAAATTTGGAGAGAGCATTAAAGTTCAGGGAGAAGACATATAAAAAATTGCGGTTTGCTGATGACATAGTAATTCTGTCAGAGACCGCAAAAGAGCTCGAAGTACAATTGAATGGGATGGACAGTGTCTTGAAGATATAAGATGAACATCAACAAAAGTAAAACGAAGGTAATGGAATGCAATGTCAGAAAATCAAGCGATGCTGAAGGAATTAGATTGGGTAATGAGACAATAAAAGTAGTAGATTAATTTTATTATTTGGGTAGCAAGATAACCTCTGCTGGCCGAAGTAAAGATGATATAAAACGCAGAATGGCTATGGGAAGAAAAGCTTTTCTGAAGAAGCGAAATTTGTTACCATTCAATATTATTTTAAATGTTAGGAAGTCCTTTCTGAAAGCATTTGTCTAGAGTCTAGCATTGTACGGGAGTGTAACGTAGAAGATAAGTTCAGATAAAAAGATGATAGAAGCTTTTGGAATGTGGTGCTACAGACGAGTGATGAAAAATAGATGAGTAGATCACGTAACTAATAAGGAGGTGCTAAACCGAATTGGGGAGAAAAGGAGTATCTGGTATATCTTGACTAAGAGGAGGGATACATTGGTTGGACAAATTCTGAGTCATCAAGGAATTGTCAAATTAGCATTAGAAGGAAGCGTATGGGGTAAAAATCGTAGAGGGAGACCGAGGGACGAATACATTAAGCAGATTCAAAAGGGTGTAGGTTGACGTACATATTCCCAGATGAAGAGGCTTGCACAGGACAGGGTAGCGTGGAACGCTGCATCAAACCAGTCTACGGACTGAAGACCACAACAACAACATCAAAGGAAACAAAAGTGCTCACGTTATAAAATAATATATCAACAACCTAAATCGTCACAGAATTAAAACTAATGAAAACAAATCTTATATACATCAATCAGTGTTCAATTCACGATCACAAAAAGTCGAATGCTTGTACAAATGGCTCAACGATGACAGAAGAAGCCTGATCAGCCCTGGAATCAGACAGGGAGTTTCCGCGTGCCCCTCGGATGTCCTGAGGAGCACCGGGGCGCGCACTTGACGAAGCGAAGGCTGATGGGGAGCGACGAAAACAGCGGCGGGATCGGCGTTGGAGGCGGTCGGCGCGCGGCTTATCTTATCAATTACCCAGGGCGGGCGGCGGCGGCCGGCGCCGTGACGTAATCCTCTTAAGCGCGCCGTTCCGGGGATTAGGAGGCACCTACCGCCGGCAGCGGCGCGGCGCAAGCTAATCCAGAGCGAAGCGGCGCCGACCGTGGGAACGACGGCCGCTGCACGCGTTACGAAACCATTAGCTAGCGCCAGGGCCGCCTGAACGCCAACGGCAAATATTGTTCTTATAAAAAAAGTTCGTCACATTTGCTGAGCGATATTTCAATCAATTTATTAAGACCAGCCAAGATCGCGATTAATTTTCATTGGATTACCGGTATAGGCAGGGCTGCTTTTGAATGCTCGATACCACCCTTCGGCTTTGACAAATTACGAAATGAATTACGTCATTAAGTGGATAAAATCGGGTGTCCGATACCACCCGTCGGCTTTGAACAATGACGTCATATATTCTCTAGAGGCGTTACGTCCACGATTCTTCTAATACAAGGATCGCATTATAATAAACAATTGAACGTATTACTAATGTTTTTTCGTTGGAATATGCGAATGTGTTTAAGATTCAAATTAATCCGAAAAAAAACGTAACATTAAAAAAATGTTCAAATGTTTGTATAGCTTATGGGACTTAACTACGGGGTCATCAGTCCCTAAACTTACAAACTATTTATGAACTAAGACTAAGACGGCACAAATATCCATGACCGAGGGGGGATTCGCACCCCCGACCGCAGTGGCCGTGCAGACCATGACTGGAACGCCTCAGTGCCCTCGGCCACCGCGGCCGGCTACGTAACATTATGCACTTAAACAACGACAGATAACATTTGATAACTAGACTCTGACCATAACTTGTTAGTCATGAATTGTAGGCTGAAACTGAAAAAACTGCAGAAAGGTAAAAAAAAAATAAGGATATGGGACCTAGATAAATTGGAGGAACGTGAAGTTCTGCAGAATTTCAGAGAGAGATTTAGGCAACAATTGACGGAAACGGGGGGAAATAAAACAGTAGAAGAGGAATGGGTGGCACTGATAGATGAAATAGTGAAGGCAGGAGAGGACTAAATAGGTAGAAAGGCAAGACCTACAAAAAATCCTCGGATATCACAGGAAATACTAAATTTAATTGATGAAAGGAGAAAATATAAAAATGCAGTAAATGAAACAGGCAAAATGGAGTACACACGACTAAGAAATGAGATTGATAGGAAGTGCAAATTGGCTAAGCAGGAGTGGCTAGAAGCCAAATGCAAATCTGTAGAAGAATGTATAATAAAGAAAATAAAAGAGACATTTGGGGACAAGAAAAACAACTCTACGAATATCAAGAACTCAGATGGGAAACCAGTTCTCAGCAAGGAAGGGAAATCTGAAAGGTGGAAAGAGTACATAGAGCAGCTCTACAAAGGAAATGAACTGAGAGACGATGCTGCAGAAAGAGAGGAGGAAGGAGATCAAGATGAAATAGGAGATACTATACTGAGAGATGAATTTGACAGAGCTCTGAAAGGCCTAGGTCGGAACAAGGCCCCAGGAGTAGATGACATACCCTCAGAGCTACTAAAGTCCCTGGGAGAGCAAGCCAAGACAAAACTATTTGAACTGGTGTGTAGGAAATACCCTCTGACTTTAAGAAAAATGTAATAATCCCCATTCCAAAGAAATCAGGCGCAGACAAGTGTGAAAATTATAGAACCATCAGATTGATAAGTCTTGGTTGTAAAATTTTAACACGAATTATCTACAGGAGAATGAAAAAGCTGTTAGAAGCTGACCTCGGGGAAGATCAGTTTGGATTCAGGAGGAACGTAGGATCCCGGGAGGCAATACTCACTTTACGTCTTATCTTAGAAGATAGATTAAGGAAAGGCAAACCTACATTTTTAGCTTTCGCAGATTTGGAGAAAGCGTTTGACAATGTTGACTGGAATACACTCTTTAAAATTCTGAAGTCAAAGGGGTAAAATACAGGGAAAGGAGAGTTATTTACAACTTGTACAAAAGCCAGATCGCAGTTATTAGACTCGAAGGGCATAAAAGGGAAGCATCAGTTGGGAAGGGAGTAAGACGGGGTTGTAGCCTTTCTCCGATGTCATTCAGTTTGTACCTCGAGCAGGCAGTGAAGGAAAGAAAGGAATAATTTGGAATAGGGATTAAAGTTCAGGGGGAAGAAATAAAAACATTGCGTTTTGCTGATGACATTGTAATTCTGTCAGAGACAGCAAAGGACCTGGAAGAGCAGTTGAATAGAATGGACAGTGTGTTGAAGAGAGCGTATAAGATGGACATTAACAAGAGCAAAACAAAAATAATTTAATGCGGTCTTAGAAAATCAGGCGATGCTGAAGGAATTAGATTTGGCAACGAAACAATGAAGGTGGTAGATGAGTTTTGTTATTTCGGTAGTAAAATAACATTCGATGGTCGCAGTACTGAGGATATAAAATGTAGAATGGCAATGGGAAGAAAAGCATTTTTGAAAAAGAGAAATTTGCTAACATCTAATATTAATTTAAGTGTAAGGAAACCTTTCCTGAAGGCATTTGTGTGGAGTGTTGCCTTGTACGGGAGTGAAACATGAACGACAAGAGAATAGAGGCTTTTGAAATGTGGTTCTACAGAAGAATGCTGAAGATTAGGTGGGGTAGGTAACTAATGAAGAGTTACTGAACAAAAGTGGCGAGAAAAGGAATTTTGGCATACCCTGACTA
This sequence comes from Locusta migratoria, assembly GCA_026315105.1. NCBI lineage: Eukaryota > Metazoa > Arthropoda > Insecta > Orthoptera > Acrididae > Locusta > Locusta migratoria. The sequence continues at coordinate 304,983,168 of CM048750.1, read as the reverse complement.
AAAGAAGGGATCGCTTGGTAGGACACATTCTTAGCCATCGAGGAATCGTAAATTTAGCATTGAAGGGAATTGTGTGGGGTAAAAATCGGAGAGGGAGACCAAGAGACGCGTATAGTAAGCAGATTCAAGTGGATGTGGGTTGCCGTTCTCATGAGGAGATGAAAAGGCTTGCTCAGGATAGAGTAGGGTGGAGAGCTGCATTAAACCAGTCTCCCGACTGCAGACCATAACAACAACAACAAGTGAAATATAGAGCAAACTTATGGAATATGGCAAGAGAATAACTATCTCATCGGTATGTAAAGCATCTAAGTAACATAATGGGACTACCGCGAGAAAATTGGAGATTTACGGCGGAGACATACTAAATTGAAACACATAAAATGTTCAAAAATAAAGTCCAATGATTATCACATATTGTAATTAATATTAATATTCATAAACCTCAACGGGACTACCGCGGGAAATTGGATGGTTTTGGCGGGGACATATCAAATTGGAATCACTAAAACATATTTCAGATATAATTATTTGGTATCTCTGTCGAGACTTGACCTTTATAGGTGAAGTCTAGTAACCGATACCAGTTTTTCATATTTTTCTTTCTTATATAGACAATGTGTATGGGTGGATAGCTGAAAAATATTAATAGCTGGTATCGCTATCTAGACTTGACCCTTACAGGCAAAGTCTAGTTACCGATACCTAATAAATACAGGTGAAGCAGAAAATATGAAGGGCTGGTATCGGTAACTAGACTTCAGGGTGTTACAAAAAGGTACGGTCAAACTTTCAGGAAACATTCCTTCACACACAAAGAAAGAAAATATGTTATGTGGACATGTGTTTGGAAACGCTAAATTTCCATGTTAGAGCTCATTTTAGTATTTATCTTTAAACGTTAATTGAAATAATTCCTGCAGACAATTGTCAAAATACCCAATTGTTTCGTTAGTATGTACTGTACCTCTTCGATTCACGTCATCAACACATATTTTCTGTGAACGTTTGGGCAGGAATTGTTGGGGATGTCTTGATTGGGCCTTATGTTCTTCCACTCACTGGAGCACGTTATCATGATTTCTTACGGGATACTCTACCTGTCCTGCTAGATCATGTGCCTTTACAAGTACGACACAACATGTGGTTCATGCACGATGGAGCTCATGCACATTTCATTCGACGTGTTCGTATGGTAGAGGCGGAATAATTCTATGGCCTCCTTTTCTGACCTCAACCCTCTTGACTTTCATTTATGAGGGCAATTGAAAGCTCTTGTCTACGCAACCCCGGTACCAAATGTAGAGACTCTTCGTGCTCGTATTGTGGACGGCTGTGATAAAATATGTCATTTTCCAGGGCTGCATGAGCGCATCAGGGGTTCCATGCGAAGGAGGGTGGATGCATGTATCCTCACTAACGGTTTGAAGTCACGCTGGTACGTTCTGTTGCTGTGTGTTTCCACTCCATAATTAATGTGATTTGAAGAGAATTAATAAAATGAGCTCTAACATGGAAACTAAGCGTTTCCGGACACATGTCCACATAACATATTTTCTTTCTTTGTGCGAGAGGAATATTTCCTGAAAGGTTGGCCGTACCTTTTTAGGTCAAGTCTAGATAGCGATACCAGCTCTTCATATTTCTTACGTATTCATCCACGACCGTCTGTCATCTTCCATATATTTTTTGTGTATTTCCATAAAGTTATAATTTATTTAATGTCGCTAGATTATCATTTTGTTAAAACTTGAACCCCATCCTTTCAAGGCTTGAGGAATAACATTTTTATTTTATGTGTTAGAATTTTAGTTAATATTGCGAGGTTTTTCTTATTTTGTTATGTTAATAATTTACTATTATATTAATTAATGTGGCATAAGTACGGCTTCTCCGCTGCGCCACTATCCCTGTGAGAATGGGCAGTTGTTTTACCTTTAAGTGTGTGCATGAATCTATGGCTGTTTGAATGTGGGGAATGACAGCTCGCTTTGCATCGTTGTCTCTGGCTCAGTATCGATAGCTGCTGATACTATCAAAGAGGTTTCCACACCCTTTGGTTGCGAGCTGATTTGCGAGTCTCTCGGTCCCCCACCACCGCTGTTTTCGTGCATTTTCCAGCTTCCCGCGTCTTCCCGCCCCCCGGTGGCCACGCGGCTTATCATTCTCGGCTAGTCGTCTGGTGAGCTAAGGTTGGTTCTGCTCTTGTTTCTGGAGATGGTAGCATTTCATTGACAAGCACGTTTAACTTAGATTCGTAAACTTAGAATCATTTTTTAATGTTTTCTCCGATCGCGTGGAGAAATATGTTCTCGTTTTTCAATTTAGTGATTTCCAATAGATAAACGCGGTGCTTGTGACTCTAGTTGCAGTTTTATAACGGCTTGGGACGTTAAAACCTTTTGTGATCATGTGGCAGTGTATGAACTCTGTGTAAATACTTTCTAGCTTTGTGGGTGCCGTTTTCTAATAGGTGATACGTTCATTTTATACAGTGCATGTAAAATTCTTCTCATCGTTTCCTTCCGTGAGTGATAAGTGTTCCACGTGGTTGGTTCATAGAACAAAGCCTTCAGCTTCCACTCTTGTTTGTTCCATGCCCTTCAGGCAAGTAACTATCTACATCTACATCTACATACATACTCCACAATTCACCGTAAGGTGCGTGGCGGAGGGTACACTGTACCACTACTAGGCATTTCCTTTCCTATTCCACTCCCAAATTGAACGATGAAAAAAAGAATGCCTATATGCCTCCGTACGAGCCCTAGTTTCTCTTATCTTGTCTTTGTGATCTTTACGCGAAATGTAAGTAGGCGGCAGCAAGATCGTACTACACTCAGCTTCAAATTCCGGCCCTCTAAATTTACTTAACAGAAATTCACGAAAAGAACGTCGTCTTTCTTCCAGCGATCCCCAATTGAGTTGCCGGAGCATTTCCGTGACACGTGACACGTGACATTGGTCGATCCTACCGGTAACAAATCTAGCTGCTCGCCTCTGAACCGCCTCTATGTCTTCCTTCAAACCGATCTGCTGCGGGTCCCAAATACTTGAGCAATACTCAAGACGTGGTCGTACAAGCGTTTAATACGCGGTCTCCTTTACAGGTGAAGTACATCTTCCCAAAATTCTCCCAATAAACCGAAGTCTGCTGTCCGCCTTACTCACAACTGTCCTTACATGCTCGTTCCATTTCATATCGCTCTGCAATGTTACGCCTAGATATTTGAACGACGCGGCCGCATCAAGAAGCTCACTACTGATGCTGTATTCGAACATTATAGGATTGTTTTTTCTACTCATGCGCATCACCTTACATTTTTCTACATTGAGAGCTAGCTACCATTCTTCGCACCAACTAGAAATTTTGTCTAAGTCAACCTGTATGCTATTACAGTCAGTTACAGACGACACCCTCCCATACACCACAGCATCATCAGCAAACAGCCGCAAATTACAACTTACTCTGTCCATCAGATCATTTATATAGATAGAAAATAATAGCGGTCCTATCACACTCCCCTGGGGCACGCCTGACGATACACTCGTCTCTGATGAACACTCGCCGTCGAGAACAACGTACTGCGTTCTATTACTTAGGAAGTCTTCCAGCCAGTCACAAATCTGTGAACCTATTCCATAAGCTCGTATCTTCGTTAGCAGTCTGCAGTGTGGCACCGTGTCGAACGCCTTTTTGAAGTCGAGAAAAACACAATCCGCCTGTTGCCCTTCGTCCATGACTCGCAAGATGTCATGTGAGAAAAGGGCAAGCTGAGTTTCACATGAACGATGTTTCCTAAACCCGTGCTGATTCATGGAAAGAAGCTTTTCCGCTTCAAGGAAATTTACTATATTCGAACTGAGAATATGCTCCAAAATTCTACATGAAACTGATGTCAACGATATTGGCCTGTAATTGTATGGGTCAGTTCTCTTTCCTTTCTTATACACGGGAGTCACCTGCGCTTTTTTCCAATCACTAGGAACTTTGCGCTGAATTAAAGACTCGCGATAAATGCAAGCTAAGTAGGGGGCCAATGCCGCAGAATAGTCTTTGTAAAACCGAACTGGTATTCCATCCGGACCAGCAGACTTTTTCGTATTTAACTCTCTCAGCTGCTTCTCTACACCGGAAATACCTATTGTTATGTCCCCCATTTCGGAATTAGAACGTTGATCAAATGATGGTATATTTGTGCGGTCCTCCTGCGTGAAAGATTTCTTAAAGGTTAAATTTAGAACTTCAGCTTTCCGTTTGCTTTCTTCTATTACTGCCCCGGAATGATCAACGAGTGACTGGACAGTGGGCTTTGACCCGCTTATCGATTTTACATAGGACCAGAATTTTTATCGGGTTCTCGGAAAGATCTTTTGCTAAGGTATGGCTGTGATAATTATTGTATGCTTCACGCATCGATCTTTTTATAGACGCACGAATCTCTACTAACTTTTGCCTGTCATCATTTGAGTGTTCTTTTTTGAATCGAGAGTGCAACAGCCTTTGCTTTCTCAGCAGCTTTCTAACATTATTATTATACCACGGTGGATCTTTTCCATCCTTAATCGTCTTTACTGGCACATATTTCTCTAACCCTTCATTAACAATGCATTTAAATTTAGTCCACAAGTCCTCTACATCCATAGTCCCAGAATTAAACGATGCCCATTCATTTTCTAAGTGCGATCGTAACATTTGCTTGTCGGCTTTTCCCAACAAGAACACGCTCCTAGCCTTCTTGACTGGTTTATGAACTTTGGTCACCATCGACGCTATGACGATATCATGATCACTAATTCCTGTCTCTACACAGACATCGTTAATAAGATCAGGCCTGTTTGTGGCTATAAGGTCTAGAATATTTCCATTGCGCGTGGGTTGCCGGTTTAACTGCTCAAGACAGTTTTCGGAGAATGTGTCCAAAAGTAGCTCGCAAGACTGCTTGTCTGTACCGCCTGAAATGTAACTAGCGAGGTCCCAATCTATACTCTTAAGGTTGAAGTCACCTCCGACTAATATTGGATGGCCCGGATACCTATGCACTACCTGGTGTAGACTTTCCTTGAATGATTCTAAAACTGCTACAGCAGCACTGGGGGGGCCGGTAAAAACAACCAACTATTAACTTTACTTCTTTTAGACCTGTTATGCGTGCCCAGATAACTTCACAATTACTTTCAACCTCGATCTCAGTAGAAACAATATCTTTGTCCACAGCGATGAACACTCCTCCTCCGGTTGTATCAGATCTATCTTTCCGATATACATTCCACGCTTCGCTAAATATTTCTGAACTTTCCACATCATCATTTAGCCAGCTTTCGGTGCCTAAAACTATCTGAGCGCAATAACTTCCATGCAGCGCTGCAAATTCGGGAACTTTGTTTCTAATACTCTGTAAGTTCGCGGCTAATATTTTTATGTTCGAATTTTTGTTCCGAACGTGGCCTGAATTCGCTGTTTGAATGCTGATAGGCGAGTGCTCATCAGAGTTAGCGCCTAGCCTAAAAAAACCCATGTGCACTCCACAAGTACTCTGCTACCCGAGTAGCCGCTTCCTTAGTGTAGTGCACCCCTGATCTATCTAGGGGCACCCTACAATTCCCCACCCGATAATGCAGATCCAGAAATCTGCAGCCATGACTGTCACAGAGTCGGCGAAGCCTCTGGTTCAGACCCTCCACTCGGCTCCAAACCAAAGGACCCCGATCAACCCTGGGAACAATGCTGCAAATCGACAGCTCTGCTATGTGGGTATCCTTTTGATTTCCACTGATATTTCGAGATCTTCTCTCCCCGCCTATTTTAATTTTGCTGTTTCTTCTCCGACTTGTATTACACACACTGTCTTTGTCAGTAATTCTCTCTGAGCCTTGTACAACCTCCTTCAATAGCTTCCTTATGTAATTCTAAACATTTCTATGGGTTGCATGCTGTAATTCTTAATTTTATTTTTTGGACTTTGTAATTATTTCACTTTTACGAGTTTTTTCATCCGTCTCTGTAATCGCCACCGATCGCGTGTAGCTGTATTTCATTCGCTTCCTTATATTATTCTAAACATTTCTATGGGTAGCATGATGTAGTTAATTTTCTTTATTTTTCGGAAACCGAATTTATTCAATTTTATCGGTTTTCGGAACCACGTGGGTCCGAGTTCCGACTTCCGGGGTATGCAGCTAATCGCCTGAGTTCACGCCACTTATCTTATAAAACCAGTACCTAGCTCGATTGCTAACAGACTGCAACTTAAGAATCCACCGTGATTTGTATAATGAATCCGACTTTCAACCACTTTACCTTCAGTGGCGTTCATGTAATGTAGCCGTGTGTCGCCGTTAGCGTGTTTGCTTGCGTTTTCTCCATCAGATGTAATTTAACTTGCTATACACACGCACCATCTCAAAACAGGCACGACAGACCAGAGCCAGCTTCAAAGTGTTTGTATATTGTTGTTTGTGCTACCTCCGACATGCTGAATTTCGCGTACGGTAGTGGCGCCTGCTTCCGCGTCGTCTCAGCACGCTGTTTTTGATGAGTTACGCTGTGGCATTGCGTGTGTGACAGAGAATAAGTGTTGTTTGTGAATCCTTCCTCCCCCCCCCCCCAGTAGCGTTAAATCATGTATAATTTAGGCTGGGCATCGTCCGCATTAATCCATGTAAGACATGCATTTTCTTGAATTAACAAAATTGGTTCCCTACTTTGCATGTTTTCTATATGAGTAAACAAGTTTAAGTTCAGAATATTCCTTAAGTTGGCTATAAATTGTAGTTTTAGAGCACCTTACCTTTTCATTTAATATTGTTTCACAAGTGCTCAGAACATGCTCAGATGAAATGTTTCTTACGACTAATTTCCGTTGGGCCACAAAAGTTTTCTTAGCCACCTTTCTAAGATAACTTTAATTGTGGCGGCTTGCTTATTAATGCCTGTGTATAATACCGTGTGAGCTGCTATGTATATTGATCACTGTAGTATTAACTTCCTGTTATTGAAGTAATTTAAATGAGTCTGTTCTCAGTTTGGGCCAGGGAACAAGGCTTTGTAGCAGGGAGTAACCAGTAGTTCACACAGACCTTTTTTACTAATTTTAGTGACACATCAAGGCTCTTGTTACGTAGATTCGTCGACTTTTAACCTATAGAGGTCAAGTCTGGTAACCGATACCAGCTTTTCATATTTTTGTTTGACATACAGTTAGTGGGTATTGCTATATATCTGGAAAAAAAATGCGAATAGCCTTTATCGAGAACTAGAATTGCCGTATATAGGTATTTAGTGGGTGTCGATATGTAGACAGGACCTATATGTCAGGTCTAATTACCAATACCAAATCCTCACTTTTGTGTTCCAGTTACATATGGTGTTGAAACAACAAAATAAAGTAAAATAAAATAAAAAAAAAAACTCATGGGATGCAAACAGGTGCTTGTTTAATGCTAATCACAACGATGCCTGATCAATGCGTAGTTTTAAAAAAAATTCCCGGGATGCAAACATATTCATGTTTTATGGCGTTCACAATGATGCCCAGATCGATTAAATCTTACATGCCGTCCTGGCTGCTTCGCGTGACCTTATTGGCAATTTATGTGACGTTGGCATTAGCCAGTCGCGTGGCAACACAAATGTTTTGATATAAAATCTTCGTTTTACGAGGGGGATTATTTTTACTGAGCAGACAAGGGTATATACAAGAACCTGTCAACCATTGAGCAAGAACAGCATTATTTCTTTACTTCATCCTCTGTACGGAAAAATAATCAAGTCATTCCAAGCGTATTTCTAAGAATATTAATACCTTGTCAAAAATTTTTTACCGTGTTGTTGCCAACATAATCACTCGAGGCCACCGGTATGGTAGGTAAAATTTTACCGCCATGTCTGAGGGATCCCATTCATACATTCAACGATAGTGCGCGATTTAGGAACACATATGTTCATACTCGTATAAATATTACCTGTGCAATAGTTAGAGTATTATCGGTGACTTGTAAAAGGATAAATATAAACGTTGATGGATAGAATGACGTAATATATGACGTCTTTGGTCAAAGCAGACAGTTGGTACCGTAAACTGGACATGACTCCATTTAGTAAAAGACGACTTCATTTCTGATTATTACTAGTCGCTGATAATATTTAAATTTAGCAGAGGTAATTTTTATTATGGTGTGTATGTGTATTTAGGTATTTCGTGTTTGCGTAATAAAATGCTGTTGAGGGATATCAAATAATAATTGTTTAATCAGTGTGAGCGCCGTAAAAATTGGTTTGTTAGGATTACACGAGATTTTTTAAAGTATCAAACTGATCTTGGAATGGTTGTGATTGGCATAAAATATAGTACCGTTTGGATCACATGAATTTTTTTTAATATTGTAATGCTTTTGGCGTGGTTGTGAGTTGCATAAAATATGGTTTGTTATCATTACGTGTTTTTCCGTGAAAGCAACACACTTACGAAATTTTCATTTTTTACAGTTCAGAATTATCTGGTATCAGCAATTAGACCTTCTTTATATTGATTAGGACTTAATACAGTTATCAGTTCGTCGAAATTTTTGTCTCTAAATGTGTACTACATGTTTTCGTGTAGTGGGTTTTATTAGAAATATATTACTTCTCAATGTTACTAATCGATATAAGTTTTCGTATCTTTATTTTTTTTTTCATTGGAATATTTGGTATTGTGAGTTTTATTTGATGTTTACTACTGCTCAATTTTAGCGATCCATACTAGATTTCTTATATTTTTAGACACAGGGATTGTTGGTATCGTGAGTTTCATTTGAGGTATAATAAAGCTCGTTATTTTAGGTGGGGAATTATTGATATCTTCGGTTTCATTTGAGATTGTTACCGATAATTTTTACTGGTCGATACCAGTTTTCGTATTTTTCCTCATTGGATGGGTGGAATTATTGGTATCGTCGATTGCATTTGATGTGTTTGTGCTCAATTGTAGTGATCGATTCCGTTTTCGCGTTAATGGAATATGGTATATTAACTATCTCCTTTAATTTTGTGTATTGCGTTTTTATGTTTAATTTTAATTTCAATATTGCTATTTCTATTGTTTTTCTGTTTAGAAACTCTCCGCCAAAACTCCCTAATTCCCACGATAACCCCGTTAAATTGTTTTGTGTAATTATAATTTTTCAATTATTTTCTCTTACATTTATGTTTGTGTAGTCGTTTATTTCGTGTTGTTATGGACGCGTTATTGCATTCGCATTGAAATATGAATGTCTCTTATCGTCATGACGCTATGGCTGACATCATGGATCAAAACAGATGGGTGATATTAGAAGTTCAAGTATTGGCATTTAAATGCTGTCTTTGGATCTGTAAGTACATATTTAAAATCGTACTCAAAATATTATAATAAAACACGCTAGAGATATACGTACCTTTAAATATGCCCACTTTCCAAACGCAGTTTTCATTTCATTCCTCGCTTATTCGGAATCATTATTGTTTGATTGGCACCATACAAACGAAATTTCAAAAGCCCCATGCTGTGGTGTGATGTGGTCACTAAGTTAATATATAACTGAATAAATTAGCTGTCCAACCAACGCAGTGTAGGCACTCACTTCGGTACATTTGTTTTATCTTTCTGCAAAATAATGCAGTCTTTGGCTCACTTTCCTCAAAACGACGTGATGGTTTCAGTTATAGTAATGTTGTTGAATCCACAACTGTTCCGTTTATGTGATTAATCGTTGGAACAAAATACAACAGCCTTTTCCAAATAAGATTGAAATGTCACTGTAGATTAGATTAATAACTTGCTTCATAGATCATATCGTAATGAATTGTACCGAGTCAGTTTAGTACAAGATAAAGCACAATTCAAATTCTTCTTGAAGTAAAGTCGTATGGCATGAATGTCTAGGAGATCCCGAAAGGCAGGTTTAGACCCCTAATTGGAAAGGTTTTTCGTTATTCTTCGCGCCTGCAGCTACACTTCCTTCGCGAAGTGTGAGAACAGTGTTCTGAAGTGTCTATGTTAAGAAAAGGTGACTGTAGTGGGTGCGTGTATAGTGTAGCGACGTGTTCTTATTGGGGATGATGGGAGAATGGAGAGGGTGAAACCCTGTGCCGGCACACAGCCTACTGCTCTATAAAAGTACCAAGGAGGCCGTCGATCTTAACGTCCCCATCCGACGGATGGATCACCATCGACAGTGTCTCATGCCTTCACTTCATGAGACACTGCGGAGAGATTTCTAATTTCATCCAGGACAGTGGTGCAAAGACTGGTGATCAAGGACATAGCCTCATCACCCTTCCTGTCCCCTCTGCCATAAGGCAAAGGAAAAATTATCAGCAGCGCGTGAAGTACCCGATCGGTTACCCATCCAAGTAATGGCCACTTCATTGATCTGGCGGGAACCGATGAGATTCTTCTTGAACATCTTATGCCTCTTTAGTCTTCGTGACTACACCCGTGCTCTACAGGCATTCTAAATTCCTCCATAAATCGTTTCTGTTCCTGGCTTTCGTGGGCTATTCTCCGTGATTTAGGTCCACAGCCTCCGTATTTCAGAATTCGCATTAAGAACATAGAAAAAAAAAATTGTGTTTACTGTCCTGTCGACATCGTGGGTTAGAGACTTTTGAGAATATACCATATAATGTGTAAACATATACACTGAACTGTATATCTGCTGCACATTGGTCTGATGTAGTGGGACAGGGACCTACATCTCGCCACAAGCCCTTTATAAGCTCATTTTGTCAGGTAAGCGTTAAAAACGATAACTTGTTTCATTAAATGTTTTGTAATAATGTTATTAATTTTTATAAATTGTGTACTTAAAAGTTTGTATTTGTTTTTCTGTTTCATGTCTTTTCGAGAACGTCACAACGCAGTCAGCAGTCCTCCACGCCGAAACCAAAGATGTGATTGCTGACCACCAACCGTTACGAGTCGACGGCCATGCGGCGCAAGGAGAAATTGCAGCCTGCTGTTGCGTCGTGATCGAAGAAGACATTTACTTAAAAATTATTAGGTTTTCTCTTTATAAAAAATTAGGAAGAAAATTCTTTCAAAAATGAGTTAGTTGCAATTGTCATGTCAAGCTGTACAGCTCATGTTATATTAACAAATGTGAAAGTTTGTTAAAATACATTACTACATATGAATTTTATTGAAGTGTATAGAAGTTTAAATGGAAATGAATGTTACTTACCACAGTTATTTCTATAAAGAGTACACTTCAGAAATGTTCTGGAATAGAAAAAGAAATAAATTAAAATAAATAAATAAATAAATAAATAAAAACTTTAATGGGATTTTAAGTTTATGTAAAAGGCGAAGTTATGACAGTTTCATTAGATGACATCGTTGCTTATTTAAATTGAAGGGTAATTAACTGTTGAAACTTTTGCAAAAACTTACTTGGTGGAATATCTCGAAGGTAAAACTTTATGAAATCATTTGTGACTCCTGGCTCTTGTGCACATGGACCTAAGTGTTATACGAAACTAAAATCTTCTTTAAATAAGAGAACTTCTTAGATAGGAAGAACGTAATGATATTTTTTAGTGGGCGGCAAATCGGAAACGACGTCTATCCACGGTTAAACAAAGTTCAAGTTTGTAGGCCTGCCATAAAAAACTTCTTCTATGCTGTTATAGTGAGAACCGTAATTTGCTTAGCAGTAAAAAGAATTAACGGTTTTTCAGGCAGCCTCTTACCCAATAAATACTTGTGTTCGCCTGTCCCACTAAACTGATTGTGTCATAAATGCTCACACCACCTCTTCCTGAAGCTATCACATTGCTGCTATGAAATGTCAACACAAGGGAAAATGTTCTCAATTCTCTTTCCACACCAACTATTAGATGTATTATTGAGATAAATGTGAAAATAATATGTAAGTAATCAATTTTTTGTTACCAACCACTACTTGCCGATGATCACTGAACAGCATTGAAAAAAAAAGGTATTTATATATAATATCTATGACCTACGATAATATTAACTTGCAAACATAGAGCAGCACTGGAACGATCTGTGATTTAAAGTACTTGAGAAATTTTTTATTAAAGAGAGGAAGCGAGAATGATGAGAAAGGAAAAGAATGAGTTTATATACACAAGAGCACTGAAATTCCTCAATGGCGACAAGTGATATTGTGAGCTGGGCCGTGATCGAATCGGGATCCCCACTTCCGGGCAGCGGTTACGTTAACGATTTGGCTACCCGCGCCTTCTCCCTCCTGTCTTAAATTCTCACAGGATTCACTATACGGCCTTAGCGCTCTCATCGCCCAGCCTTCTTATGCTCTTCATTTAGTGGTCCCGTGCAAGGTCGAAGATTATTACCGCTAGTGCGGTGAAGTACATGAACTTCACGGCATCATTGTCTATAATTACATGTACTCTAAGGAGCCAAAGCAACTGCTGTTGGCATGCGTATGCAAACACATAGATATATAAACACTTGGAGGACATCGCTAAGTCAACAACGCATATATATGACAATAGATGTCTGGCACAGAGCTTATATCGGTATCTGCTACTACAATGGCAAGTTATGACAATTTAAAGGAGTTTGAACGTGGTGTTAGGCCTACAGCCGGCGCACGAGAGAGGTGATACAGAATTTCCGCGGTAGTAATGAAGTGGGATTATGCCGAACGACAGTTTCAAGACTGACCATAAATCGCGGATTATGCAAAACATCAAGTCTCCAACGTCGCTGACTGTCCTGGAAGAAGTGGACTAACCGTTCCGCAAACTGGTGCGAATTGCAATTCTGGGCCATGAACGTCAGCATGTTATTCTTTCTACTAAACGCGCCTCTGGAGATAATAACTGAAAGACACTGTCTGATGCGGAAATTGTGTTTATTGACAAGACAAACTAATCATCTGCTGGAAACAAAACAAACTAACAAACTTCTGAAAGTAAGGCAAGAACAACAAACATCAACTAAAAGTTTTCTTCTTTACCAATTCGGTACTAGCCAGGGAGGTAACGACAGCCTTGAGAGAAAGGCCAGCGAGACAGAGCAGAACGACGTATTCCGTTGCAGGAAGTCCTGGAGGCGTGGCGTCGCTGGCAGGGACTCTTCACCGGAGGCGTCGGTCGCGATCCCTCAGCTTTGGTTCTCGTAGGCGGTCGGCGGAGAACTGCCGTCGTGTTGCACAGCGCACCTCTAAATGGTCGGCGCGCAGTGATATGAGGCAGTCTAGAGCTAGTCTCACGTGACTGTGCGGAGGAAAATAGTTCCGATTGAGTGCGCTCTCTGGCGGAGCTCGTCGCGTCCTCTGGTGACTCCGGAACCTCCGCTGTCGAACGCCTCACTGGTATGCATCCATGCCCTGTACACTGCATTGCGGGTTGTCCGCTTGTCAGGCGAAGCACCGGTACATGACACCATCCATTTGGGCTTTCGGAGCCGACACATTGCTTTACCCCTCACATAGGCCTATAAACACCGACATTGGACTGTTGAAGACTGGGGACAAGAGCGGATGGATATGTTTGGGTATGGAGACAGCTTCATGAATCCACGGACCCTGCATGTCAGCAGGGGACTGTAGAAGGTGGTGGAGCCTCTATAATGAAATCAAATGTTCAAATGTTTGTAAAGCTTATGGGATAATCAGTCCTTAAACTTACAAACTACTTATAAACTACCTTATACTAAAGACGGCACAAATATCCATGCCAGAGGGGGGATTCGAACCTCCGACCATAGTGGCCGTGCAGACCGTGACTAGAGAGCCTCAGTCCCCTCGGCCACCGCGGCCGGCCCTCTATATTGGTGAGGGGCGTGTGCAGTTGGAATATATGGGAACCCAGAGATGCCCAGATGCGACTCTGATAAGTGACCCGCACACACGCATCCATTCATGTCCACTGTGCATTACGACGGACTTGGACAATTCCTGCAGGACACTGCGACGCCGCAAACGTCCAGTGTGTTCCAGGACCATTCTACTTTCTTAAAACACCTCCGCTGGCCACCAAACTCTACAGACATTGAAACATGTCTGTATAAATTCAATAACATTGTGTCGCCTGTCTTGTATCGTTATTTGCATGCAAAAATTATATGAACTTCTTTGAGTAACTACGTCTATGGTTTACTCTGTTGTGTAACATCTCTGTCAAAGACTCTATATGTGAGTAGTAGCTGAACAGAAAAAGAGAAAGTCAGTGTGTAGCTCTGGTATTGAACGGACGTGCTTTAGATGGCTGCTGACGCAGGACGTGCCTTAGTTGGCACTCCAAAGTTCGTTTTCTTGATATAGCAACAGTGAATCCATATATGAATTGAAAAGCAGTCTCCGTTGCTAATATAAACACTTGGAGGACATCGCTAAGTCAACTACGCCTATATATGACAATAGATGTCTGTCACAGAGCTTATATCGGTATCTGCTGCTACAATGGCAAGTTATGACAATTTAAAGGAGTTTGAACGTGGTGTTAGGCCTACAGCCGGCGCACGAGAGAGGTGATACAGAATTTCCGCGGTAGTAATGAAGTGGGATTATGCCGAACGACCGTTTCAAGACTGACCATAAATAGCGAATTATGCAAAACATCAAGTCTGCAACGTCGCTGACTGTCCTGGAAGAAGTGGACTAACCGTTCCGCAAACTGATACCAACGCGTTTCGCGCTTTTGGGGCGCATCATCAAAATACTCAAAAACAGCTGGATGGCATTAGTAGTGTTAAAACACACGACAATCAGCATTTTAGACTAGATAAAATTCGAGGATAAATAAATCCAAAAGCATCGTCAAATATTGAAAGAGGTGGGTGGTGTTGGATAGGTCCGCGTTCACAGAATGAATATAGATACATCACATGAGCATTTGTTACTGCGCGGACAGCTTATAATCACTTGACTATCTGCTGTTCGCGCAGTAGCAAATACTCATGTGATGCATCTATATTCATTACGTGAACCTGGACCAATACAACTGAATGCTGCTGGTGTGAAAGTATTTGCTTCACCTCTCCTAATATTTGACGACGCTTGATTATATCCTCGGATTTTATCTAGTCTAAAATACTGATTATCTTGTGTTTTAATACTAACTAATGCCTTCCAGCTGTTTTTGAGTTTTCTGATAATGTGCCAAAAGCGTGAAACGCGTTAGAAATAACAAATATTATAATTCGTATTAGGGACTGGTTTTCAATTCAAAAAATAGACAATTAACTAAATATTAGCTGAAAAGCCGGAGTTGCCCAGCTATTTACTTATTTATTAAAGCCTTGATTTGTTGTTTCCTCCTATCCCTTATCTTCTGTCCATCTCCTTTGATCTAAAAAGTGTTACATTTTTGGGAGAATATATAAGAATAACGCTGTCTTGCATAATGTACAAAATTATAAGCAGTGTCCAAACAAATAAAGGTAGTAATCAAAATCAAACGTTTTATAACAATCATACAGTCATTTAATTTAAAACTTTACTTGAAGCAATATTGCAAGTTACTTGTAAAGGATCTAATATGAGTAATATTTAGATGAGTCCACTCCTGAGCAACAGACATAGAGTTGAACGTGGGAAATATCAAATTGACTCCGCAATAATTAATAGATAGCCCTTTCCTTGTAGCTCCATAGAAGTCTTTTGATTTCGCCCGCAGTCGTGTGCGCTTCACATTTCAAATTAGTCAACAGCGCCGACAGTTTTGAGGAATTTCCTTCAGCTGACTAGAATTCAGGAGTGCCTTAGTAGTAAATAAGAAGATTATTAAAACATGATGCATGATGTGACAGGGTTTTACCGATTGCATTACATCTGATCTCACTTGTAATGAATTATATGTTGTAAAATTGTATAATTTTTCAGGTTGAATTATTCAAATGTTTTTAAACATGTTGGACCAATCTGCTATGGTCATCAGTCCCTACACTTACAGACTACTTAAATTATCCCAAGGACAACACACACACAGACACACAACACACACACACACACACACACACACACACACACACACACATGCCCTAGGGAGGACTCTAACTTGCAACGGTAAGCAGCCGCGCGTTCCGCATTGAGGCGCCTTAGAATGATCGGCCACACCACCGCGCCATTTTTTTTTCAGTTACACATTCATTTATACAAGTGCTGTATGTCTCTAAAATATGTTGCAAATACAGTTAGTAGGAATGAAGTAATAGATTAAAACCGTTAAGGACGGTTTTCCGTGAACGTTATTGTTAATCTCTTCATATCTCACGAACTACGAGTCGTAATGTCGTAATGTGAGTCTGTTTGTGTGTATACTGTCTGTAAAATTTCCTGTGAGTGAAATTTGTGAAGTAAAAATTATAAATCGTATCGTCATGCCGAATGCCGTACTTTTACTCCATGAACAGCGGAGAAGTAGTAAGGGAGAATTTTTTTCCTTTCATAATTTTTCTCTGTCTGACAGCGAGAAAAATTATAATAAAGGTATGAAAATATGTTGAAAATTTGTTGCAAGTCGCTAAGTACTATTTTTTTCTTTTTGCATTGTCCGTTTTTATGACATATCTCCTGAACTATGTGTCGGACTTAGTTCTTATCAATACAGAAACTGATTACTGAAGATAAGGAAATGTGTATATCAAGTTGATTGAAATCAGTCCAGTGGTTTAGTAGGAAAGGTGCAAAATTATTGCGTGATGCGCATCTCATAGTTTATGACTTCATAACTCGTGAACTATAAGTTGTACGTGAAACTTAACCTTAAGGCGACGTTCTTATGGTTTGGAGGTAATGTGTAAAATTTTCATAAAGATGGGAACTAAACTGTACATTTGTATGTAGTACGTACACAAACCCAAAACTATAAGGACACACTGCTTTATATATAAGGGAATTTATTCAAATAACTGTCAGCAAGTACAGTGTAAATTCGTTATTCTTCTATAATAAAAAAGTTCATATGTCAAATATTACTGATTCCGGAGGACGGTGGTTCGAGTCCACCTCTGGCCATCCAGATTTAGGTTTTCTGTGATTTCCCTAATGCGGAGATGGTTCCGTGTCCAAACAATCGGAGCGCTAGTTTCACATCAATGGCCTCGATGTTGATGGGGTGTTCAGCTCTAATCTTTCTTTCTTCCTTCCTTCTTCATATTATTTAGTATATTACACAACTTAAGTTCCAAAATATTTTATGAAAATCACCATAAAAAGGCGCAAATATTGTGTAAAGTATGATAAAATATGAATCGACAGTGAGAGAAACGAAAAAAGAATTAAAACTTCCTGGCAGATTAAAATTGTGTGCCGGAACCGGGACTCGAACCTGGGACATTTGCCTTTCGCGGGCAAGCGCACCACCGACTGTGCTATCCCGACACGACTCACGCTGCCGCCCCACAACTTTACTTCCGCCAGTATCTCGCCTCCTACTTTCCAAACTTCACAGAAGTTCTCCTGCGAACCATGCAAGACTAGCACTCCTGGAAGAAAGGATATGGTGGAGATAAGGCTTAGCCACAGCCTAAGGAATGTTTCCAATGAAACTTTCACTGTGCGCTGATATGACCCTTCCTGGCAGAGTCGTGTCGGGATAGCACAGTCGGTGGTGCGCTTGCCCGCGAAAGGCAAAGGTCCCAGGTTCGAGTCCCGGTTCCGGCACACAATTTTAATCTGCCTGGAAGTTTCATATCAGCGCACACTCCGCTGCAGAGTGAAAGTTTCATTCTGGAAAAAATAATTGTCTGTGTGTTTGGCCGGGGGGGGGGGGGGGTAAGGGGCGGGAGGGGAAAGAGAAAAACTTCATGTCTCTCTTCCGGAAATATGGCAGTACATTAAAACACATTCACGGTGTATGTTATTTTCGGTAGTTTTGGGTTCAGGGTCATATTTACACATATTTACCTGTTTTAAAAAAATTGTAAAATTAAATAACCGACAATTAACGAGAATTGTAACACTTGTAAAAATTTCTTATTGTTGCGGTCGTAAGGTGCCATCCCTTTTGGGATGCACTGGTGTTGCTACGTATGTTCTAATAGACTTTTCAGGTTCTACACCACAGTTAAATATCAATAATATTTAAAAGTAAGTTGTGGTGTCGCCCAAGTCTAAAGTGTGCGCCACCTACTTTCGCCGCGCGCCGCCATGCACGCACGGCGCGGCGTTCTTACGACGACAGCCACGAGCGCCCTCTGCTGCAAACTCCGCTCGTGGCCACCACTGAACGACATCGTTCACTTGGGACTGAGATAGGAACCAGTTAACACTTCGGAATCAGATAGGCACCAGTAAAGATTTGGCTATCGGATAGGAACTACGACTCATCATTAGGCAGGCCTCTAGCTCAACTATGTATCATAATTCTGCAGTACTGAGCTATGTAAAAGTTAAGTATTACTAAGTCTCTAAGAAATATATATCTCGTTCTAATTTACTCTAGTGTTTCTAGTTTCTGCTGTCCCACTGGCTCGTCACCTTCTACCTGCACAAGCGTGCATCCTTTATTCCTGTGTCGGTCTTTCTACTCGGCCACCGACACCTACGACGGAAACGAGACACAAAAGCGGCGACGAGGTTGGGACACAAAATAAGTTACACCCCTTCCTTGGTAATTCGTGTTACAATAAGTACCTTGGCATTTAGTGGGTTAATGTAATGAACGAGAAGAAATAAATAATCGCTACAGTTAAAAGAAAAATACTTTTTCTGACAGGACACTACAAACTAGTAGCCCAGCGTAAACACTCAGTTTGTTTGGAACCGATTCTGAAAAATGGCATCTAAACCATTGCGTCAAGCTAAAACTAATGGATGGCATGAAAGGTCGAACGCTTATGATGACCAGCGACGTGGCCGTGGCCCTGAGAAGATGCATCCCCTAGTGGGCTCGGTGCCCGCAGTGAGCCGTCGCCAGTCGGACAGACCTGGGACAGAGCCTTGTGGACCCCCTCATTTGGAGCCGGGCACGTAGCGGTAACGAGCCAGCCGCCGGTCCCCGGCAGTCACCGCCGCCGGCTCCATCGCCGCCGTTATTGCTGTGATCAGCGCCACTCGCATTTCATTTGGACGAGGGCGCCTCGCCGCCCCACGTACACTCCGCATAATCTACAAACGGACCACGCCGTGGCGCCGTTTCAGTACATTAGTCGATGGCCCTCATACTCTCACATTGTTTATAGCCATAGTTCATGACGATATACAGTTTCTTCGTAAACTGATGAATCTCAAACAGTTCGACCTCTGAGGAACGAACGGCGGGGAAAATAAAAGTGTGTGTGTTGTGGTCTTCAGTCCGGAGACTGGTTTGATGCAGCTCTCCACAAGTGGCCGAGGGGACTGAGGCGCTTCAGTCACGGTCTGCACGGTCACTACGGTCGGGGTTTCGAATCCCCCCTCGGGCATGTATATTTGTGCCGCCCTAGTTCATAAGTAGTTTGTAAGTTTAGGGACTGATGACTCCGTAGTTAAGTCCCATAAGCTTTACAAACATTTGATTTGAGCTCTCCACAATACCGTATCATGAGCAAGCCTCTTCATCTCCACATAAGAACGGCAACCTACATCTGTCTGAATCTGCTTACTGTATCCATCTCTTGGTCTTCCTCTGCGATTTTTACCCCATACACTTCCCTCCAACGCTAAATTCACAATTCCTTGATGTCTAAGAATGTGTCCTATCAATCTATCCCTTCTTTTAGTCAAGGTATGCCAAAAATTCCTTTTCTCACCAATTCTGTTCAGTACCTCCTCATTAGTTACGCGATCCACCCACCTAATCTTCAGCATTCTTCTGTAGCACCATATTTCAAAAGCCTCAATCCTCTTCCTATCCGCACTGTTTATCGTCCATGTTTCACTCCCATACAAGGCAACACTCCATACAAATGCCTTCAGAAAGGACTTCCGTATGCTCAAATCAATATTCGATGTTAACAAATTTCTCTTTTTCAAGAACGCTTTTCTACCCATTGCCATTCTGCATTATATATCCTCTGTACTGCGACCATCATTTGTTATTTTACTGCCCAAGTAACAAAACTCATCTACCTCCTTTATTGCTTCATTTCCCAATCTAATTCCTTCAGCATCACCTGATTTTCTTACACAGTTCGTAATTCACGGGCACTACTAGTAGATGTTGCTGTAATTAAGACACTTTATTCCCTATAATACACCATTTCCAAATTACTTCATACTTTTCACTTCATTTACTGTCACTACTAGCGTCCGTGCCCGTCGTCCTGTTTGTACTAAGAATGCATGACATGTGAAGGATCAAGTTCTATTCTACCTCGTCAGGGCGGAAAACAGAAGTGATATCTGGCGTTCCACAGGGAAGCGTTATAGGTCCCCTACTCTTCCTCGTTTTTATAAACGATTAGACTGTTCGCGGATGATGCTGTCGTTTATCGGTTAGTGAAGTCAATGGAGGATCAAAAGTAACTGCAAAGCGATTTAGACAAAATTTCTGCGTGGTGCGAAAATTGGCAATTGACACTAAATAAAGAAAAGTGTGAAGTAATACACATGACCACTAAAAGAAATCCGCTGAACTTCAATTACGCGCTAAATAAGTCAAACCTTAAGGTCGTAGATTATACCAAATACCTAGGAGTTACAATTACGAACAACTTTGACTAGAGAGAACACATAGAAAATATTGTGGGGAAGGCGAACCAAAGGTTACGTTTCATTGGCAGAACGCTTCGAAGATGCACCAGCTCCACCAAAGAGAGTGCCTACATCACACTTGTGCGTCCTCTCCTGGAGTACTGTTGCCCCTTGTGGGACCCTCACCAGGTGGGACTGACGGAAGACATTGAGAAGGTTCAGAGAAGGGCAGCTCGTTTTGTTTTATCACTTTACGGGGGGGGGGGGGAGGGGGGGGGAAGCGTCACGGAAATGTTATACGAATGGAGTGGAAATCATTAAAAGAAAGACATTATTCATTACAGCGTGATCTGTTTGCGAAGTTTCAATCACCGACTTTTACTTCTGAATGTGAAAATATTTTGCTAGCACCCACCTACTTATTGAGATATAACCATCCCAATAAAATAGGGAAATCAGATCGAAAACGCAACGATTTAGGTGTTCTTTCTTTCCGCGCGCTATTACAGAACGGAGCGGTAGAGAAAAGTTATGAAAGTGGTTAATGGACCCTCTGCCAGTCACTTCAATGTGATTTGCAGAGTATCTATGTAGATGTAGATGAACACGGTACTTCTGTTGTTTTACACTAACCTGCGATCTTCTTTAGATATTGTTGTTCAAGCACTGAAGTACCACTCAGCTCGTAGGTACGAAGTCCTTGAAATGTGGCTGAAAATCATAATTATTGGTGATGTATCCAAGATTTTAGAAAGCATTAAAATGAATTGCTCAATCGTATAATTAGGATGCCTGGTTTTTTATGTGTTTTATTCTGTTAAACACATGAACTCTCAGAGAAACCTGACTGCAAACACAAAATCTGTAAAATCTGCGATAATTAAATTGAGAGATAAACTTCCTCATTTCTGTCCTGCTCTTATCTCCCTATTAACTCACTTAAATCGCAAAGCTGACCGTGCTCGACTGCTGGTCATGCTGAACTACAAGTTCCCCGCTCACTGAACTGCCTGCACTTGAATGACACAGATAATTCACTCTACCTTGGTTTCGCATTTTGACGCCAAACAGACTTTTTGCTGCGCTTCGTCTACCTTTTGTTAGCTTCTTCTGTAATTAAATAAACAATGCAAATAACTGCAAGATAGCTTGTTCTTAAGAGGTCAATAAAAATAGCGGAAACTACAATCTGAAATATAGCTTCTTAAATATTACTCAATAAAATTAGAAGGTTTGGTGCGCTATATCGATGAGCGTCACCCAATCACATTACAACCTCAATATTTTCGCGGAAATTTACACAGGACAGGTACTCACTGTACCATCTGACGACTATCTTTCACTCCACCTATAACGTCATTCCCCCTCTGTAGTTGTATTTGAACCGACCTGTCGGAGTAGAATACGACATGACATCTCAAAAACTAAAATATCACAAACTTTACTAACATTAGCGACTGCCACTAAGAGTAGATTGTTATGACCTCGCGTCTTAGACTTCGGAAGCTTGGCAGTGCGGGATTTCCTATGCAGTTGTAGGTTCCATGTATGGGACTGTGCGGCCGCTCCCTCCTGGTTTTGAGTCCTCCATCGGGAATGAGGGCGTATGTTGTCCTTAGTACAGATTTACAATACTTTAAGTAGTTTATAAGCCTAGGGATCATTGGGTTTACAAACATTTAAACTTTTTTTCGGAAGCTGGAAACTCTAAGTAGTTCGCACGCTACTCTCGTAAGTGAAAAGTACGAGGGTTGGAACTTAATAGTGGCAACTATTTATTCACAACCGATACAAAAACGTTACATGTTTGCCCTGTCACAGTCTTTCAAAGTTGTCACCAGCGTGGTGTAGATCCCCTTCGCCAATGATGTGGAAGGCGTTAGTATACTGTTAGTAGAACCTGTTCTGTTGGTGGTGCAAATGGAGCAGTCTACTGTCTGTCGATTCTCTGAAACAGTTGTGAAGCGAATGCCACGAAGTGGTTCCTTCACCTTCGAAATCAAATCAGATTCACAAGGACGTAAGTCCTGGGAGTACGATGGATGGCACGGTACCTCCCAGTTCTATCGACCGAACAGAGCAGCCACAGCTTGCACTGTATGCGGCCGCGCATTGTCCTGCAAAATGATGGGTGGGTTACGCAGACGCAGAAAGTGTTGCCGCTACTTTCGTAAAGCTGATGGCAGGTAATCCTCAAAAAAACGAGCAATAATACCGTACATTGACCTGTATTCCGTGGAGGAACTTAATGCGATAGGGTAACACCATCAAAGTCGTACATGAGGATCATCAGAACTTTCACCATATTGGGGCTCTGACGCAATTTCGAGTTTGATGACACTGTCGTGCTGGTCGACCTCTGGCAACTTGATCCAGTTCCCGTTATACCTGTTTTAAATAAATAGTGACAACGTTATGTTAGAAGTATCAGTGTTTCCCTCGACAGTTCCCTGGCCGGTGACGTAGAACTGGAGAGTCCCATTTGTTCTAAGGTAGGTATGTCAACAATGTGTGCCATCAGCGACACTAAATAGTGTCTCCACAGCAGTGTTACCGCTTTTTAAATTCCAATGCTAGTACATTCGAGAACAATGACAAGGCATTTGACGTCAACTTCACCGCAGAATTTCAGAACTTTTGGAGGTCGGATATTTACTTGTTCTGTAAATCAGAGGAAGACTACACTTTCGCTCCTCTACTTAAAATGTTGCATAAGCGACCAAAAACCAAATATTGAAGAAAATGACCAAAAAACACAGGACAAATCTGCATTATCACAACAGAAA